>CM057827.1:46658997-47258997 GCA_030068075.1 Paguma larvata | reverse complement strand
AAATTAAATCCAAAGTAATCAGAAGTAAAGGAATAATAATCATGAGAGTGAACATCAGCAAAACAGAACAAAAGATTAAACACTAGGAGGGGGAAAAAAAATCAGTAAAATTAAAGTTCTTTGAAAAGACTGACAAAATTGGTGGACGTTAGCTGAGTTAACCAAGAAATAAAGAAAAGACACACATGATCAAAATCAGAAACAAAAGAGGAGACATAACTACCAACCGTACAGAAAACAAAAGGATTATTAAAAAATTCTGAACAACTTCATGCCAATAAATAAGTCAATTTAAATGAACAAATTCCATGGGAGAAGATATTTGCAAGTGACATATCAGAAAAAGGGTTAGTATCCAAAATCTATAAAGGAGTTATCAAAGTCAACACCCAAAAAAACGAATAATCCAGTGAAGAAATGAGCAAAAGATATGAATAGAAACTTTTCCAAAGAAGACATCTAGGTGGCTAAGAGACACATGACAAAATGCTCAACATCACTCATCATCAGGGAAATACAAATCAAAACCACAATGAGATACAACCTCACACCAGTCAGGATGCCTAAAATTAACAACTCAGGCAACAAGGGATGTTGGTGAGGATGCGGAGAAAGAGGATCTCTTTTGCACTGCTGCTGGTGGGAATGCACACTGACGCAGTCACTCTGGAAACGAATATGGAGGTTCCTCAAAGACTCAAAAATAGAACTACCCTACGACCCAGCAATTGTACTACTAGGTATTTATCCAAAGGATACAGGTGTGCTGTTTCGAAGGGACACATGCACCCCAATGCTTATAGCAGCGCTACTGACAACAGCCAAATTATGGAAGGAGCCCAAATGTCCATCGACAGATGAACGGATAAAGAAGATGTGCTATATGTACACAACGGAGTGTCACTCAGCAATCAAAACATGAAATCTTGCCATTTGCAACTACGTGGATGGAACTAGAGGGTATTATGCTGAGCGAAAAAAGAGAAAAACAAATGTCATATGATTTCACTCATGGGATTTAAGATACAAAACAGAGGAACATAAGAGAAGGGAAGGGAAGCAAAAATAATATAAAAACAGGGAGGGAAACAAACCATAACAGACTTTTAAATACAGAGAACAAACTGAGGGTTGCTGGAGGGGTTGTGGGAGGGGGGATGGGCTAAATGAGCGATGAGTATTAAGGAGGACCCTCGCTGATGAGCACTATGTTATATGTAAGGGATGAATCACTGGATTCTACTCCTGGAATCATTCTTGCTCTGTATGTTAACTTGGATGTAAACTTAAAAAAAAAACAGGGACACCTGGGTGGCTCAGTCCGTTGAGCATCCGACTTCGGCTCAGGTCCTGATCTCACAGTTCGGGAGTTGAGTCCCATGTCAGGCTCTGTGCTGACAGTTCAAAGCCTGGAGCCTGATTCTGTGCCTCCCTCTCTCTCTGCCCCCCACCTCCCTGCTTGTGCTCTGTCTCTCTCTCTCTCTCCCTCTCAAAAATAAATTAAAACATTAAAAAAAATTTTAAAAGAATAAATAATAAATAAAAATAAAAATAAATGAACAAATTCCAGGGGTGCCTGGGTGGCTCAGTCAGTTGAACGTCTGACTCTGACTTCCAGCTCAGGTCATGATCTCAGGGTTCGTGAGATCAAGCCACGCATCGGGCTCTGTGCTGAAGGTACAAGGCTTGGGATTCTCTCTCCCCCTCTCTCTGCCCTCCCCTGCTTGCTGTGCTCTGTCTCTCTCAAAAATAAATAAACATTTTTTAAAAAATGAACAAATTCCTAAAAGACACAAACGACCAAAACTGACATAAATAGAAAAGCTGAATAAAATGTAAGAAATTGAATTAGTAACTTAAAATTTCCCCACAAAGAAAAGTCCATGCTCAGATGGCTTCATTGGAACATTCTGTCAAATATTTAAGGAAGAAATAATACAAATCTCACACACTCACAGAGTATCAGATACACTTCCCAACACATTCTTACCAGATTTACCCTGATACCAAATCAGACAAAGATATCACAAGTAAACTACAAAGAAACAACCCTCACGGACACAGGTGAAAAAATCCTTAACAAAAACATGTTGCAAACAATCTACAAATCTATGGAAAGGATTATACACCAAGTGGAATTCAAAACAAATGCAAGGCTAGCTTTAACATCCAAAAGCCAATTAATATACCATGTAAACTGAATGAAAGGAAAAAAACAAACATGCTAACCTCACAGACAGAAAAAAATACCTGGGAAAATGCAACATGCTTTCCCGATAAGAGCCCTTGGCCCATGAGGAACAGAAAGGAACTTCTTCAACCCGATAAACAGCCTTATGAAAACCCGACAGCTAACTAACATATACTTCATAGGGATGACTAAAAGCTTACTCCCTAAAACTGGAATAAGACAAAGATGTTTGCCTTACCACTTCCATTCATCATTGCAATAGCCAGTAAAATAAAACTAGAAAAAAAAATGAGGAGCACACAGGTCAGTAAGGAAGAAGAACACTGGTCTTTACTCGCAGATATGACCCTGTGTCTGAGAGAGAAATCCTAAAGAATTTACAAAAACTACTATACTAATAGCTTTAACAGTGTCACAAGATAAAATCAATACATAAAAATCAATTCTTCATTTCTAGCAATGAACAACCCAAAAACAAAGTAAAATAATTTCACTCACAATAGCATCCAAAACCCTAAAATACTGGGGCGCCTGGATGGCTCAGTCGGTTGAGCGTCCGACTTTGGCTCAGGTCATGATCTCACGGTTCGTGAGTTCGAGCCCTGCGTCGGGCTCTGTGCTGACAGCTCAGAGCCTGGAACCTGCTTCAGATTCTGTGTCCCCCTCTTTCTCTCTCTGTCCTTCCCCTGCTTGCACTCTCTCTCTCAAAAGTAAATAAACATTAAAAAAAGATATTAAAACCACTAAAATACTTGGAAATGATTTAACAAAAGTACAAGCACACTAAAAATTATGAAAACAGTGAAGAAAAGTGAACAGATATCTACCCAACATTCATCTTCAAGAAGCTCACAACTCAACACCGCTAGGCTGGCAATCCTCCCCGGACGGGTCTGCACGTCCAACACAACCCCTCCCTCATAGAAACTGACGGGCCGCTCCTGAAATGTATATGGAGGGGCGTCCGGCCGGCTCCATCAGTGGAGTGTGCAACTCTTGATCTTGGGGCTGTGAGTTCAAGCCCCATGTTGGGTGTGGAGAGTACTTAAAATTTAAAAATAAATAAACAAAATGTATATGGAAAGGAAAAAGATCTAGAATATTGAGCATAATTTTGAAACAACAAGAACAAAATAGGAAGACTAACATTACCCAGTTTCGAGCTTTGGCAATCAAGACAATACAGTACTGGCGTAAAAGAGACATAAGCAAAATGAAATAGGAAGCCCAGAAACAAACCTTTACAACATTTATGGCCAACTGATGTTTGACAGCTGCCAAGGCAATTCAGCGGGGAAAGCAGAGCTTTGCAGGCAGTGCGGTTGTAAGAACGGTGTTCTCATCTGTGACAAAATTAACTCAGGGACTCTCGCATCTCACACCATATACAAGCGTCACCTCAACACAGACCAGAAACCTAAATAAATGCACCAAGTAAACATAAGAGAGGAAAACAGAGAACAAAACTCGGGCTTAGCAAAGATTTTTCAGATAAAACAACACCAAAAGCATAATCCATTAAAAAAAAAAAAAAAGATAAAGCAGACATCATCAAAACTAAGAACTTGTATTCTTCAGAAGCTACCCTTAAGAAAATGGAAAGACAAAATACCAGGAAAATATCTGCAAATTACACATCCATTAAGAAACTTTCCGCTAGAATTTATAAAGAATTCCTACAACTCAAAAATAAGACAACTCAATTTAAAAATGGGTAAGACATTTGAACAGATATTTCACCAAAAAATATATAACTAGTTAATGAAGACATGGACAAATGCTCCATATCGCTAGTCATTCGGGAAACACAAATTAGTACCACGATGAGCTCCCATCATGCCCCCAACCAGACTGTCAAAAATAAAGAATTTTCCGGACAGTGCCGAGAGCTGGTGAGGACATGGAGAAACTGGAACCGTCACGCACCGCTGGCGGGAACATGACACAGTAGTCACTGTGGAGCACCGCTGGGGCGGTCCTTAAAAAATTAACACAAACTCACCACACGACGTCCCAATGGCACTCCTAGCCAGCTACCCGAGAGCCGGAGATAAGGGCTCCCCTGCAGACCGCACGGGACTCTGCGCGGCAGCACTGCTCACCAGAGCCCGACACTGGGAACAGTCCACAGGTTTCTCCCACTGCTGAATGCAGAGGGTGGCGCTTACACAACGGAACGCTACCCAGTGACAGAAAAGAACAAACGTGTTACGACACGGATGAACTGCAAACCTATTATGCTAAGTGAATTAAGCCAGATTAAAAAGAAAAAATACATGATTCCGTCCATGTACACAAGGTTTTCAGAGACCGAGCGCAGATCAGCGGCGGCTGGGGGGGGGAACAGACGTGCTTACAGATGGGCAAGATTAGTGTTTTTTAAAACAGCTTTGTTGAGCTATAACTTCTATACTACAGAATCCATCAATTTTAATAATATAATTCCATAATTTTAGTAAATTTAAAGAGCTGTGCGACCATCACTCTAATTCAGTTTAAAAATTTTTTTTTAACGTTCATTTATTTTTGAGAGAGACAGTGCGAGCAGGGTTGGAACAGAGAGAGAGGGAGACACAGAATCCGAAGCAGGCTCCAGGCTCTGAGCCATCAGCACAGAGCCCCACGCAGGGCTCGAACTGACAAACTGCGAGATCATGACCTGAGCCGAGGTCAGACCCTTAACCGACTGAGCCGCCCAGGCGCCCCACCTCAATCCAGTTTTAAACTATTTACAAGTGAGCTTTTGGAGCGAGGGTGGGGGGCGGGGGGAGGGCAGAAACGCTGTAACACCAAGCGGTAGTGAGGCAGGCACGACTGTACGAGTGCGCTATAACCGCTGGACTAATGGTCAGGACATGGTCACCCTTGCTGCCAGTGGCTGTGAGGACGTGACAGGGACACCAGTCACTGGCCCTCCCTTGCCTGGGGCAGTGGCCGGTGGAGGGCAAGTAGCAGCTGGCACCCTGGGGACGTCCGCACCTTCCCGTGTACATTCTGGGGGACTCCTTTTGGTTTCGGAAGCACTTCTCATGTTTTCTAGCATCGTTTTCGATCTGGGCGCCGGTGCCCCGGGCAGGGACCCTGAGACGGCCGTGCGCCTTAGGGGTGTTCAACCTCAGCACGAGCTCACGGAAAATAAGGTTATATAAGAAAGCGAAGAGCACAAACTAAAGTTAGCCTTTCTCCTGATAGTGAGACAGCTTTGTATATTTAACACCTCTTCAAAGGCGTGACACTTACCCTAGAAGTTTCTGACGAGCACTATCCTGTAACTGTGCGATTCTTTCTGGCCCAAGAAACTTCGATCCATTCGGTCCATCACACACCAGCTTGTTAATAGCAGCCCTGAGAATATTAATCTGTAAATAAAAAACAACACCAACATCATATGGTTCAGGAACTGAATTCCATTCCACATTTAAATTCTTCGTTAGCGTTGAGAGTTCACACTTTTTTTAAATTTTTTTTTTTAATGTTTATTTACTTTTGACAGAGAGACAGAGTGTGAGTGGGGGAGGGGCAGAGAGAGGGAGACGCAGAATCTGAAGCAGGCTCCAGGCCCTGAGCTGTGAGCACAGAGCCCAACACGGGGCTCGGAGTTCACATTCTTATGACTATCGTCAATATAGTATCTGGAACAAATTATTAAAACACCACGACTAACATCAATCACCGCTATCCCGGTTTAAGAAACAGTAACAAAAGAAAACACTAAAAATCAGCAAGAAAGGTCCCGATGTTTCAGTCTCATCACACCTTCCACACCCCTGCTCTTCTGCTTGGAGCATGTCACCGAGTCCAGTCCGCCCTCAGAGTGGCGGCCACTTCCTGGAGGCAGGCGTCGACGGACACTGCCGGGAACCCTCCTGTATGAGGACCTGTCTCTTCTTCCTCATTTGTTTATTCCACCTTTATTTATAATCTTATGGACACACAAAGAAGCATTTTCCATCCTTGGGTTAGAACCCAATACCGCAGCGTTTATTTTGCTGCTCACACTGTGCCGGCTTTGGCCAGTGGAGCTCTGCCGGGTGCCCCCGCACCCCCTCGACCTGCCCCATCCTCTAGTTTTCCGAGCACTCGTTTCCTTCCTGGGGCTACAAGAAGCCCCCCAAGCCGCACCCTCTACCTTCCCTGCTTCAGCCCAGCCGAGCCACTTCTCCGAGAAACCCGCTTCCTTTTCCTGGAAAATGCTATCAGAAACCAGTCTGGGCATCCAGGGTGCTGGTGGCTTTGGGGGTGTCATAGCCTCTAGGCCCTCACAGGGTGGGGCAGTACATGTGTGTGCACACACACACTCACGCATCCGCGCATGGAGAGGTCACATGTGCTCATGCTGAGGCATGTCCAGCTCATCGCATATCCCAGGGTCCGCTCCAGCCTTCCCGAGCTGCTCATCTGAACTCTCGTCCAGTAAGAAACCTGGCTCGCACATCCGCGTACTTGCTGTCCAACCCCAGGGTGTGTAAAGCACCTTCAGGGCGAAGTAGCTGGACTGAGAGCGAACAGTGCTTCTGTGCGGCTTTCTGGCTGCAGCCTGTTTTCAGTCACGACACTGCCTTCCGGAGCTCCTTTTTCTCCTCAACGCAATTACCCAAAATGCGTGTGTGCGCGTGTGTTTCAATTGCACACCTTAGCCCCCCTCCTCCATGAGGGGCGGCCTGTGGTTGACAAGCACAGGGGGTCATGCGTCCGCCAGCCAAGCACCCCAGAGAGCAGCCCTTCTCTCTGGAGTGACCACCAATGCGCTCCGTCCTTCGGTCTATCCTTCCCCAGAACGTCAGGCGAATGGGATCTTACAATAGTAGCCCCTGCACCCTGGCTTCTCCTACTTGGAAACACACAGTTAAGACTTATTTGTGTGGCACCTGGGTGGCTCAGTTGTTGGAGCGTCCGACTTCGGCTCAGGTCACCATCTCACTGCTTGTGAGTTCAAGCCCCAGGATCAGAGCCTGGATCCTGCTTCGGAATCTGGGTCTCCTTCTCTCTCTGCCCCTCCTCTGCTCACACTCACTCTCTCTCAAAAATAAACATTAAAAAAAATTTTTTTTAATTTTTTTTTAATGTTTATTTTTGAGGCAGAGACAGAGACAGAGAGTGAGCTGTGGAGGGTCAAAGAGAGAGGGAGACACAGAATACAAAGCAGGTTCCAGGCTCTGAGCTGTCTGCACAAGCCCAATGTGGGGCTCGAACTCGACCAGAGATAATGACCTGAGCTGAAGTTGGTCGGTTAACCGACTGAGCCACCCAGGCGTCCCTAAAAAAATTCTTAAGAGAGACTTATTCGTTTTGTTGCATGAATCAATCACTCATTCGTTTGTACTGCTGAAGACTGTCCCACTGCACGGCCATCCCGCACTCCCCTGTTGAGGGACATCTTGATTGCTTCCAGTTTTTGACAATTATAAATTATGAGTGATGCAATTAACATTCACGTATGGATTTCATGCGAATGTAAGTTTTCAAATCTCTTAGATAAATACTTAGAGGTGGGACTGTTGGGTCTTACGGTAGATGTGTGCTCAACGTTCAACAGTCCTGTCTTCCGGAACAGTAGTTGCATCCTGCGCTCCCGCCAGCAGTGAACAGAGTTCCTGCTGCCCCACATCCTCGCCAGCATTACCGTCAGGTTCTGGATTTCAGCCATTCTAACAGGACGCGACACACACCGTCGTGGTCTTAACTCACCCTTCCTCGTGAAGGCGCCGCTGAGCAGCTCATGTTTGTTGCTGTCTGTATTTTCACTTATTTGCTTTTTAAATGACTAGGTCTTAAGAGTTCCGTACGTATCAGGGATAAAAGTCCTTTATCACGTGAACGGTCTGCAAGCATTCCCTCGTCAACTGCCGGTCTCTTCGTCCTCTTAGCCGGGTCTCCGGCAGAGCGCGTTTAATTCCAACAAAGTCCAGCTGCTCCACTTCTTCTTTCGCAGCCTGTACTTTTGGTGTTGCGACCAAAAGCTCGCTGCCAAAGCCGAGGCCGTCCAGATTTTCTCCTCTATTTACTTCTTGAAGTTTTATTGTTTTACATTTTACGATTACGTCTATTAAGGAGTACTATTATTAAGCTCCAAAACACTTTAAAGTGAGAGTCAATGAAACGAAACACTGACAACTGTAACTGCAGGGCCCTTTGCGGTGAGGGCCCCCCTTCTCCACAGTTACGCCAACCTCACCAAGTTCATGCAACTTCTGAGAAGAAACGGGGTCAGGAGCTACGGCAGCGCTGCTCGAATTATCTGTGATGAAGGAGCAGCTTTACTTTCACTTTGCAAAATGCACCAAAACTGAATTCCTAGATCAACTATAAAAACGCAAGTATATAAAACATAAGACCCAACTTTTCACGACCAGATTCAAAAGCCATACAATTACTCTGTCAGCCTGCTCCTTAAGTTTCTGAGTGCCTAACTGCCCCCCTACGCTGATGGGGCCCCGGCCCAGCACAGACACACGCGGCTGCACAGCTATGCGCTCAGCAGGCCCGCCCCGCTGGTCAAGAGGATGAGGCTGAGCAAGACTCTGCTTCCTCGCTTCCCGCCACGACCAGCAAGGATGTGCAGCCAGTCCGGACCTGGACTTGGAGGGAGGCGAGGCAGACATCCCCAGCAGTCCTAGTGTTTGCTCCCACTGCCGAGAAAAGCCTCCTGTGCCCAGAGATCCCACAGGAGAAATTCAGAGAGCACCGTCTCATCAGGAAGCTCTTCCTATGGAAAAGGGAAGTAGAACAGGCAGGCTAATGGACAGCGAGCATTTCAGGGGTCAGAGATGCAGGTCTGTACTTAAAGGTCCGCGTCAGACGCCGTGCTGTTAAATGGGTGTATAAACCAACCGAGAGAGAGACAGACAGACAGACAGCGACCGCAGCGCCCACCGAGTCGGTCTTACCTCTATGATATCCTCCACGTGGAACTGAACGTCAAACGCTAGCTCCATGTCGTGCTCGGGCAGGACAGGGGCCCCTGTGGTTGGATTCCACCCCAAGCCACAAAGGACTCCAGTATAGCTTTTTCCGTCCCGATCAACCCTAAATGAAGTTTTTTTTAGAAGAATTAATATTTTGAAATTGTTAAACCATCGTCCCAGTGTTAAAGGAACCGGCGACAAAATCATCATTCTGCCGGCCCTCGTACAGCAACTAATTTCATTTTTGCCTCCTCTTTTTCAGCATTTATATAGAAATTGTAGAGGTTATACAGTTATAAGACAGTAATACGCTTATCAGTCCGTCACGCAGGTTTCTACTTCTCACTGCAGCGGAGAACATAAAGAATATTTTATCACATTCAGTCTTTTCCCTACCTTCCACGCCTTCCCTTGGGTCAAATTCTGATTAGCGAGGCTTCCACAGAACACTTCTGGCTGCGAAAGCAGTCTAGCACTTAGAAGCTTACCAGAGGTGCGCCCCGGCCTCCTCCCCCGAAACAGCCGCGCGCGCACTACGGAGCGCCACATCCTTGTTTAACCAGACCCCCCGCCCTCCAGCACCGCACCCTGACCCCTCCACCTCGGCTGCCACCGGCCCAGCCCAAGCCAGGGCCACTTCGCACCTAGACTCACACGATCACTTTCTGACCCGTCTCACCCCCACCCACCCCTGCTTCTTCCAGTCTGGCTCCCACACGGCAGAGTGTCAGCTTTTCAAAACAAACCCAGTCTTTTTTTTTTTTTTCCTTCCCATCACCACAACAAAAACAAACCCGGTCTAAGTGCTTCCCTATGGCATTTTGAGGAAAACCAGAGGCTCCTCCGAGCCGGGCAGCATCCAGTCTTCACTTTGCTCCCCCAGGTCATCCCAAACCACATGCTCCCTCCACCCCTGCGCCAGGCTCCAGCTCCTCCTGCCTCCCGACACCTTCCGTGGAGACCCTTCCTCTGCCCTGAGGCTCCTCCTTCCACCCCACGCGTTAGACTGAGTGCCAGCACCACAGCCCAGAACAGATTCAACGGTATACAACGAACAGATGCTGGGGCGCCTGGGTGGCTCAGTCGGTTAAGCGTCCAACTTCGGTTCAGGTCATGATTTCACGGTTCGTGAGTCATCGGGCTCAGAGCCTGGAGCCTGCTTCGGATTCTGGGTCTCCCTCTCTGTCGCTCCCCTACTCGTGCTCGCTCACTCTCTCTCTCAAAAATAAATAAATATAAACATTAAAAAATAAAATGACAGATATGAACAGATACATTTTCCCATAATTTATATCAATGAAGTTCTGTTTTTTCAGATCAATAAAGTTTTGTGAAAATAATCTAGGCAAAAACAGAGCTTTTTTTCTTAGTTTTAAAGACACACATATGCACACAGACCCAGACTTCTTCACTTTAATGAAAATGAAGGAGAATCCCACTTTAAGTGAAATCAAAGAAGAGAAAACCCAGAATTTAGCCTGAGAACTTTGGTCCTGAGCATTTGCTACACAAAACAATCACTGACACATTCCTTTATAAACAGTAAGCTCCTCACATTTTTAATAGAACATAACTTACTATTATTTCAACTTATACAAAACCTTTCCAGAACAGAGATAACAGCCCCGGGCCACCAACAGTAAGACTAATGGCTGCTCATCACTGTTAAGTAAACGCCACATCGGCTCCCCCTCACTGAAGACTGCTGTGACATTTTGGTGGGTCCCTCGCACGTGGTTAACACGGGCTTATCACCACAGACAGTCCCCAAAGATTCAGCTTGGAACCGACCCGCACAGAAGTATTTTTAATTCCTTCGCAACCACACTGAAACTCAGACCGAGAACCGCAAGAGTCACAACAGGAACAGAGCAGGCTCCGTGCAGACAAGCAATCCGCTCAGAGACAAGCTTACGTCGCAGAGCTCATGTTCAGAGAAGGTGACAACTGCTGGGCTCGGAAGAGCCGACTTCTCCAGACAACAACGTTTAAAATAAACACAACAGAAGAGCAACCTGTTCCACAAGCTCATACTTTCCAACTGTCTACGTAAGCCAAAGGACGAAACACAGCTCCTCAAAAGTCAAATGTTAGTCAATCTGAAACCTCCACAGAAAAAAGTTGTTAAACACCCTGCCACGTGCCCTGCATTAACCTGCAAAGTACAGCCGACCCTTGAAC
Organism: Paguma larvata; assembly: GCA_030068075.1. Classification (NCBI taxonomy): domain Eukaryota; kingdom Metazoa; phylum Chordata; class Mammalia; order Carnivora; family Viverridae; genus Paguma; species Paguma larvata. The sequence goes on along the minus strand of CM057827.1, from coordinate 47,247,720 downwards.
AACACAGGTTTGAACTGAGCAGCTCCAATGATATGCGGATTCTTTTCAATGAACACACTGGAAACTTTTGAGGGATTTGAAAAATAGGTTTCTTTTCTCCAGCTGACTTGATTGCGAGAAGACCGTATGTAACACAGAGAACACATGAGATACGTGTCCATCACTCCTCACGTTATCAGTACGGCTCCAGTCAAAGTAGGCTGTGTTTGCAAGGGACAACTGTGTTTGTTCAAATTCTACTGCCGTGTCCACTCCCTGGGGAAGAACCTTCTGCCCCCTCCCGCTTCCCCACGATGCTGCCGGAAGTGCGCAGGGCAGGACGGGCACCCCTCACAAGCAGCTACCATCTCCGGGCGCTGTGCTGCACCTGTGAGCTCACCACAGCCCTTTGGTACAGACGGGGACACGTCAGCCGCTGGAGGCCCTGTCCCGGGGTGGGCGGCAGGTGGCAGGCCAGCCAGCGAGCCCAGGGCCACAGCCTTCCTGCCAGCCCCGATCGCACCCCCTCCCACCACACATTCCCATCACCTCACACTTCCAATACTCAAAGGCACCTTTGCTGTAGTCTCAAATTTTCTACAGCTTTTTAAAAACAGAGTTAGATCAAGATGTTCTAAATCACAACGACGGTCCACGCCTACACTAAACAATTCAGACGACACGTCGCGTACAGAAGGTGGCGTGCTGTACGGACGGGGAGGTCAGGAGCACTCATCCTATGTGCTGTTTTCACGGTGGAAAGTGGATACTTTCCAGTGAGAAGTGGGATCTGTGATCCCACGTCTCGGGGCTGAGTGGGACGGCGACCGTGGCAAATCTCACCATGGAGCACTGCGGAGGCTGGTCATCAAAGGGGACTCAGCTCTCTGTCAGGACACTGGCCATCGGCACCCAGCCACCACGCCGCAAGGAGGCCCTGGGCCCTCACAGACGCCACATGCAGACGCCTGGGTGAGCAGACGCTGAGGCCTCGGGCCAGCAGCCACGTGACAGAAGGGCCGAGAGGCAGGACTTCCGCCTGCAGCCTGGGGACCCAGACATCACAGGGCTGTCCCTCGTGGGCTGCTGGATTCCTCCCACGGCAACCAGAGGGTTGGGGGGTTAATCTGTCATGAAGCGAAGTCAACGGAACAAACAGTAACAAAGTGAAAATTCCCTTTCAGTCCACTGCCGTTAACCGTTAACGGGTTTGCCTGGTGGGCCAGGCCGTCGTTTTGGAAGATTCCTCCTCACCTGTTTCCAAGGCTGGAGCACTGCCCTGTGGCACCCGTGAAGCCCTCCCCACCACCCCCTGCCCCAACGGTGAGGCCCCAGGGGGAGGCGAGGGCGGTGCCAGAAGAACCCGCTCCTGGACCTCTGCTGCCCCTCCTGGACACGCTGGGCTCGTCACTCGCACAGGGGACAACGCTCCAGCAGGCCCGCCACACAGAAGCACCCCAGGGGAGGGGCGGCAAGAAAGGCAATGCCCGCCCAGGTGTGCGGAAGGGCAGCGGAAGGGCAGGTGCACGGAAGGGCAGCCGGAGGCAGAGGTGACCGGAGAACCAGCGCCCTCTGGGCGGGCAGAGCCTCCAGGGCTCGGGCACCGGACTCGCGAGGGGTCCTGAGCCGCAGCTGGTCAGTGGCCACCAGGCACGGAGAGGGGACTGCAGCCCTCCCTTCTCTTCGCCGAATGCAGAGGATAATATCCCTCCTTATCCCTTCCGAAGGGATCATTTTCTCCCTGGCCTCCCGCCACTGCAGACGGAATGTTGGAGGTGGCAGACCTTCCCCGTGGTCCCCAAGTCGCTGTCAGCACTGACAGGACAGCGCGGATCTAGAGGCGGAGAACTGTGTGTAGAGACGGTGGCTGCTCCGCACCGAGCCAGGGCACCCAGGTGAAGGGCCGAGCGTGCCCACGTCAAACCCCCCGTCCCTCCCCCAAAGCTCCTCGAACACGGCTGCTGCTGCCTCCTCGAATTTCAAAAGCGCCCCAACTACCCAGCGGCAGACCTCCCGTCTGGACCACAGGCGTTCCCCATGCAGCCACAGGAAGCGCCCCATTCTGGGCTTCTTTAAATGAAACTCAACAAAATGAGCAGGAAGCATCGGCTACGTGCAAAGTACTACCTTCTCCTTTTAAGCCTGTTTTTGTTCTAGAAAGGTAGTATTTTAAATGCCACTGCTGCCCACATTTCTCGAGTGTCTCTGTCACGTAACCACTTGCGCTGCGGAGATGTGAGACTGACACACGGTGTCACACGTACCCTCCAGAAGATCGCCTTGAGAAGGGAAGTCAAAGCAGGAGCTTGGTCTAGGGAAAGAGGCAAGGACAGCGTAGTGTCGGTGTAGTCACGGAGTCGTGTCCCTGCTCCCCCACGGGGGCGCCCTTCCTTGTTAGAGAACCACACGTAGTGCAGCTTTTACGGGTCTGGCTCCCCGCTGAGGACTCAGAAAGACACCCTATTCACCATGAGATTTATCACCTCGTTATTGAAAAATTAGGGAGAAGCCCAATTCCAACACTTAAAGGCATATTAAATCCTTTGGGGACAAGAGCGGGTCGGGAGCAAATCCATATGTGAGTAAAGCAGGGCAGTGTTTACAAAAACCATTTCACGTCCACCCGGGTGTCCAGCGCAACTATTCAAACGGGTATTTACCAAGACGTCCTAACGTGAAAACGCTCGTATCTGTGGAAAAGGATGCAGTGTGACAAAAACCTAAACACAAAAATACATATAATACTAAAAATAAATACACTAAACATTTAAGTATGATCACACTACTTTCTTCCCATTCAGCTTTTTCCGGATTTTTCTAAGTGGCGTGCACTTTCAGCGGGAAACAAGAACACACACAGTTGTTTTCTACACTGAAACAAGCACCACCCGAGACCACGCTGGCAGACCCAGAGGCGCATGGAGAGGCGGCCGAGCAAGCGGCAGAGTCGGGTGGTCCCCGGGGGGCCCGGGGGGCGTGTGGCCTTCCCCGGGACAGATCCCGCTTCTCCGCAGCCGCCGCCCTCTGCAGAAGCCCACGGGTGCTTCCCTGGCAACGAACGCTCCGCGCGCCCGACTGTCAAATGCAGGCCGCGGCTGTCCCCTCGGCAAGGGTGCTCCCAAGTCTCTGCTCTGCTCACACGGTCCTCTCTGCGAAAGCCTCCAGGAGAAATCCTGGTTTGATCTCAGCACCAAAAAGAGCTACACTCGGCAGAGCAGTGCGCCTTCTCCCCGGCGGTCAAGAGCACTGGCGGGGGGGACACGGCGTCCTGCAGAGTGGCACTCCAGCCCCTTTACAACACGACAGCGTGATCTGTCCGGAGCCCACTCCCAGCTCCTTTCTCCCTTCTCCAGCCCCTCCCTCACTCACGCCCCCTGGGACACAAGCTCCTTAAGCCTCCTTCTGAAACCTGCCCAAGTGCAGGCGTGTCCCCGAGGTGAGCCTGCTTCCGTCACACGGAAGCGCAGGGACGAGAGCAGGCATCAGACCTGGCTCAGCCGGGGTCCTGTTTCCTCTCGGGGGGGGGGGGGGGGGGGGGCAGGGGCACGTGCTCCGCCCACCCGGGTCCTCACTCCATGAAGCCCGGACAAAATGGACGAAACCCCCGCACCTTAGCTCTATCACGGGTGCAAACAGCACGCTGAGGAGAGCCGGGAGCCCGGGAATGTGCGGCATCAGAGACGTCTCTCTCAGCAGCATGGTGGACCCTGGCGGACAGTCAACAGAAGCAGCGTCAGGCACGGGACTCGCTCTGCAGGACGCCGCGCCCTCCTGGCACACTCCTCATCCTGCGTCCCCCACTCTGCGGAGTCCGCCCCACAGACGCGCCCCACGGCACCCCACAGCGGACAGCGCCTCGTCAGAAGGCTGCAACCTCCATCCTGCCGGGGCCTTCTGTTTGCTTGCTCTCCTCTCCTCTCCCCTTCCTTCTCACTGGGCTATCAGCTTTGTCCCAAGGCCAAGGACCTGACCTGTTCTATTCTAGGGATGAGCATGATGGGACGAATGACCCATCGAGAAACCCACACCCAGGCCCTTGTATAAAGGAAAGGTGACACTCCATCTCCTAACCTCGCATCAGCCAGAGTACTCAGAAAACAGCCTAAAAATAAGGCACAAATACATGCGTCCGCTAGTCATGGGAAAAACCGCTCTTACGAACGGAGGGGAGGGGCGGGGAGGCAAGTGAACACAGCCCGCGCTCACCGGTTGCGTTGACTGAAAGGGAAGCTGCGACCAGCATCCTCTGGTGAAGGTCCTCGGGGGCGTCGCTGATGATGACAGAGTTGATACTTTCCTTCTCAATCCAAACGCACCTGAAAGGGGCGTCGTCAGGAGACAGAGGCTGATCTGCCCACCAGGCTGGCCATGTGCTCTGTCCGCCCCAACTAGCACGGCCAAGACCGCCAAGCTCGGGAGCGCCACGCTCAACAGGTGAAAGCTGCCTAACATCCCAGCGTTCCTTTGTGCCTCCTCTATTCACTCGGGACTGCCAGCCGCCACCCTCGTCTCTCCCGCCCTGGGGACTGCCGCTGCCACCCTCGTCTCTCCTGCTCTGGGGGCCTCAGCCTCAAGCAACACCCACGTGCTGACAAGGCCCAAATCGCCACCTCCGTAGTGCATCCTGCGCTCCCAACCGGTAGGCACCAGCCACCCCTCAGGCAGGACGCCCTCCACTCTCCCCCTCCCCACATCACTGACTCTACTCACACCTCGGCCTATGGAGCCCACCCCGGAAGCTCTCACAGAGCAGTCTGTTTCTGCACTTCCTGCCATGGACTCAGCATGGCCCACGATGTCCCCACCCGGATTACAGCAGCGGGCGCCCCGGAAGTACACTCCTTCCTGTCTGAGGACCCTCCTCCTCCCAAACCCAACCCCTCCCTCCTACTGTGGTCTGCACGCCTTCGCCTGCCGGATCTTAGGAAAATGCAGGCTCTACACAAAGGGTCCGGGTGGGGCCTGAGCTCTGCGTCTCTCACAGGCTGGGGGGGGGGGCCTGTTCGAGGCATCTGGCCATCGGTTTACCTTGCAGCCCGGCGCCCGTTCAAAATGCACACTAAGGCTTCCCTACTGGCTCCGGATGTCCACCCCTTGCTTCTGGAGCTCGCCCGCACCGAGCACAGCTCTGCAGCCCCTCTGCTTCCGCCTACTCTCCAACCTCACAGGCGTGTGCAGAAGTGCAGAGTCAAAGAGAGGCCTACGCCCTCCCGCTAGCCTTCACCGCCCCCTCACCGCTCCTCAGCCTCCCCTGCATTCCTCCCGGCACAGGTGTCTCTGGAAACCTCTGTGGCCTTCCGGGTGTGGTCAGGGGCCCCTCCAAGAGGCTTTCATGATGTTCAAGAGCCTCATCAACCCACCCTAGGAGGACCTGTTTTCCCTTGCACACCGCCCCTCCCGGAGCCACGATTCTGGGATCACACGGAGTCCATTTTGTTCATTATTGTTCCCCTCAAGCCATAAACCATTCCCAGAACACAGTGGGCATCCACAGGGGTGCTGAATGAGTAACAATTATAAGAACAGAAAAAAATGAATCTTTGTTGGAAGATATTCAAAATGTCTTATGCGGAATGGCTTTCCCATGAGAGAGAAAGAGAACCCTAGGTTTGGAGCCAGGACAGACACGAGAAGGAGCTGGAAGAAGGAACATCCCAACAGTTTAGACATAAAGATTAGTTTCTGAAGAGCACTGTAAACAGGGGAGCAGAGGAAAAAGAAATCCATGGGGAACCTAAGCTAATCTTACCTGAACTTGGATATTCTGGTCAAACTATGACACTTCAGTTCGTAAGGGCTAAAAGGCCCGTGAAGTATAGCCTGTGGGCACAAAACACACAGAACGTTACCAGTAAGCGAGTCATCACTTAAGACACATTTCAGGGGCACCTGGGTGGCTCAGTTGGGCGTCCATCCAATTCCTGATTTCAGCTCAGGTCATGATCGTTGAGAGTCACGATCCATGAGATTGAGCCCCACGTCGGGCTCTGTGCTGACGCACGGAGCCTGCTTGGGATTCTCTCTCCCTCTCTCTCTGCACCTCCCCTGCGCTTGCGCAAACACTCTCTCCCTCTCAAAATAAACATTTAAAAAATTAAAAATACATAAATACACATTTAAAAATTCAAAAATCAGCTCACGTGTTAAAAAAGAAAAAAGCTATGCCTCAACTGTAACACCTCCAAGATTCGGTGGGAAGAAATGCGTCACGGCGCTCTTCTGGGAAGGCGAGCACTCGGTCTCTACCGCTCCTTGGAAGGAGCGCTTCAGGAAGACACTGGCCGAAAACGGAAATCCTGCCAAACACCTGAGTGACAGTACTCTTCTTCTCGCTGCACCAGAACACCCCGACCGGGCAGGGAGCGCCAGGGGCACGCGGCTGGGGGCGGGGAGGCCTGGTTCTCCCCAGCCCACACACCACCTCCTCTGCCTGGGCAAACAGGCGCCGTCGCCTTAGGGAAGGCTGGCTTAAACACAAGAACTAGCCTAAGCACCTCTTTACCCCAGGCCCCAGCGCTTCCCCTCACCTAACACAGGCTCCGTTGCCAAAAAGGTACCAACATCAAAAACCAGGAAAGAAAAACCCATCATGACTACTGGCTTATGACTCAGCCTATACACGTAAAATTATTTTAGGTTTTTAACCTGTATTTTAAAACGACTCCTACAAGTTACCTTGCAGTTGGGGGCACCCAGTTTATTAGAAGAAAAGCTCTCCAGCAAAATCCGAATCAGGTACTTTTCGTCATCTTTCACAGGCGACGACATAGACGTATCTGCTAGGTTTTCCACGGACTTGGAGAAGAGACCCTTGAGAGCTTCGTGGCTTTGCTGAGGAGAGGAAGGAAAGTTCGTTCTGCTAAAGGAAAAGCTGCATTGAAAGCACTTTATTCCAAACCAATCAAGGTACTTCGTAGGCAGGCCCTCATTCTTAGCTGACTACTAGGCCAATTAAGGTCAGGAGAAAATTTTATCAAGTAAACGCATTTTAAATTCAAACAAAAGAAATAAGACAGGATTCGTTTAAGGCCCAATTTCATCAGTCTCACTACCTTCCAGCCATCAGAAAACTGAAGAGACTGAGAAAGAGTTCTTAAGAGAACTTTCCGTACACAGAATCTCTGCTGCACGCCAGGACGCCGCCAGAATCCTGGAAGTGGTTTTCGCACACGGACACAAACACCCAGCCGACTCGCGGCTACCGTCCTCTCCCGGGCCCGCTCTCCCCAGTCCCTGCCCCTGCAGCCTCAGCAGGGACTCAAACGTGGCTTCTCTGAAGCCTTCAGACCAAGACACACAGTTTCAGAACGGATTTTGAGAGAAACAGTTGAAAATCATTTCAAAATATTTGAATTACTTGAAACAAATAGTTTATTAATTACTTTCATTAGGGAGCTAAATCTTGGCGTCCGTTACTGAAAAAACAACTCCCCAAATGGAGAACTGTTTTACACGTAATTTTCATTCCAAGAAGATAAAAGTAGATTAATAATAGGAAACCAACCAAAACAACGCCAGCCACAAAATTTAGTGTCGAAGAAACCTCGAAGGCATTTAAAATGGTACCAAACACACTATCTAGCTGTCCATCCCTCAGCACTCTGGGAGAGGAAAACAGGGGCCCCCTCCCTCGGTCCCTCCCTCTCTCTCCCCTCCCCCCCCCTCTCTCTCTCTCTCTCACACACACACACACACACACACGCGGCCACACGCGATCCAAAGAGGACGAAGGTGCCTACTCTGGACTCATAGGGCTCCTCCGCGAGCTCGGCGTGGCCCTCCTGGATGAGGACGTCCCTCACACTGACGGCGTCCCGGGCCCCCGCGCAGCGGTACACGTCCACGTGCAGGACGCTGTGCACCACGGAGAAGACCCTCACGAGGAGGGCGCAGCCGTTCACGAGGGAGGCGAAGCGCCGGCCGGCCTCGGCGCTCCAGTGCTCGCCGCACACGAGCGACGCGGCGGAGGGGCGCATTTTGCAGATCTTGAACTCCAGCGCCTGCGGGACAGAAGGGCGCGGCTCAACCGGGGTCTAAGCGGGTGAACCGCTCGTCCCAGGTACCACTGCGAAGCGGCCCTGAACACGGATCCTCGCCGACGGGCTCATCAAAATCCTACCCAACACAACCGCGGTCCACCAGCAGACAGATGGAGAAGGACACGGTGTGTGTGCAATGGAACACCACTCGGCCGTAAGAAAGGAAGAGGATCCTGCCAGGGGCGACAACACAACACGGACGGAGCTAGAGGGTACCAGAGGGTACCCTGCTAAGTGAAGGAAGTCAGAGAAAGACAAATACCAGGAATTCCCTTATGTGTGAGATCTAAAACACGAAAGAAACGAACAAAAAGCAGAGACAGACCCATAAACACAAACAACAAAGCGGTGGTTGCCAGAGGGCGGGGGGGGGGGGGGGGGGGGGGGGGGGGCGGGGGTGAGCAAAAGGCCTGAAGAGGCGTAGGAAGGACAGGCTTCCAGTTACGCAGTCAGTCACAGGAATAAAAGGTGACGGCATACGGGACATGGTGGGGGGCACCATCATCGTGCAGCACAGTGACGGCTGGCAGCTACACCAGCGTGAGTGGGGCGCGAGGTTCAGAGCTGTGGAGCCTCCGTGCCGTACACCTGAAACTAATGTCATGTTCTGTGTCAACTAGACTTCAACAGAAATACATAAATGATTATACATATGAAGAAAAAAATCAGTTTGGGGGCAAGTGATTTCACAGGTAAAGAAATTTGGGGTTCTTTTCAACCGGAACAGAAGTCTGGAGTTCAGAACGCCTTCTGGACGGTGGCACGTGGGTGCGTCTCCAGGACCCCCAAGCTCTGGCTCTTCGCAGCAGCCCCACACCTCAGAGATGGTACTCAAAAGACTAGTGAATAAAACAGCTACTTTTTGGCTAAGCACGAAACCCTCCATGTACTGTAACTCACTCCACAAACGACACGGGCAAAAATATCGGCAGCACCACAGCAGACAGCGAATTTGGCTAGTGGAGCGCAGCAAGTCCCTCCCCACCCTGGGGCCCGGCCGGCTGTGGGGGGAGGGCAGAGCACGCGGCCTCCACGGTCTGGCGCGGCTCTCACACTTGGGCCACAGGGACTTCTCCGCCTTACCTGAAACGGGAGTTTGAGAAGTTGACAGGGAATCTCCATCAACAGACCCAGATCTACGTGAGCTCTGTTACCATAGTCCACAAAGAACACCTGGAGGAGGGAGAGGACACACTGTGACACAGGGTCACACACCATGTGCCACCCAACCAGTGCCACGCAGTCATCTTCTCAAGCTCCAGAATCGCAGCCTTGCGACCAGAACTCAAATCCACACATCACTGAGGGGAAGTAACTTTTTTTTGAGGCTACTTTTCTAACTGAAATGATCTTATAGTTAATTGCCACTTAAAATTAGACAAGATTTTCTATAAACTGCTACAAGTTTGTCTCGTTGCCCTTTGAGTCATTAGTTACAGAAAAACATACCTCAGCAGAATTCCCAGAAACATAAAGGATTTGAGCTCTAAAGTAGCTTTCTTTATCGAAATCGGCAAAAGGAGCCAGGCAGACCAGGTCTGGATGTGGGTGGATGGGCAAGGGCACCAATTTCAGTTGGTTTATTTCAGCAGTAAGCTTTTTCAGAATCTTGGAGTTCTTTTCATCGATCCTATATCCCCAAAAGTGTCCCACCTCAACCACCTGAAACAGGAAACAGAGCAGAGATGAGCTCCAGAAAAGGTTTCTCTAAGAGGTTATCACAGGCCCACACAGCAGGGCAGACTCGCAGTACGGGCACCTGATCCCACAGGCTTTTGGAGGTGCTGTCAAGAAAACCTGGGGGCTTGCTGGTCACCCACGGTGAGGAAACGTGTGTCACGGACCCCTCTCAGGTGTGCGACTCGCCAGTATGCGCACACACGCGAGAGGCTCCGAGAGGGCACAGAGCAGGACGGTCTGACCCACGGGCAGCCGGGGTCGGTGAGCCAAGCCCACAGAGTCTGTGGGTGCCTCGAGGGCAGCGAGGGTGGGTGGGGGGTGGAGGCGCAGCCCCTGGAGGAGCAGAGACCGGTGGAAGCAGGAGGAGCAGACATTCCATCGAAAAAGGCCTCACTGGGCAGCTCCTGCCCATGCTGCCAGGACCCACAACTGCTAGAGCCTTCCAGGGGCCTGGGATCCAGGTGTCCATGTGAAGTCTCCTGATGGAGTGCGGCCAGATTTACCGGAAGCAGGGATGTATTTCCATTGAAAGTTTATGTAAAGGAGGGGCGCTGGGCGGCTCAGTCGGTTGAGTGCCTGACTCTTGGTTCCATTTAGGCCCCGATTCCAGGGTCATGGGACCAGCCCTGCATCGGGCTCTGTGCTGAGTGTGGAGCCTGCTTGAGACCGTCTCTGTCTCTCTCTCAAAATACATAAACTTTAAATTTAAAAAAGCAGTAAAAACCACACCTCAGAGAATAATGCTGCTGCTGCCAGTTGACATAAGCTGAATCACACGGGCACACGGCACTATGCCAACTGACATTTTCACAGGTCATGTTGTCAAAGTTCATGTTTTAGCATTTAAAATATTTTTTAAACATTAACTCATTTTTGAGAGACAAAGCATAAGCCGGGGAAGGGCAGAGAGAGAGGGAGACACAGAATCTGAAGCAGGCTCCAGGCTCTGAGCTGTCAGCACAGAGCCCAACATGGAGCTCGAACTCACAGACCATGAGATCATGATGTGCACTGAAGTCGGACGCTTAACCGACTGAGCCATCCGGCCGCCCGCCCCTGCTTTTTTTTTTTTAATTTTTTTAAAGGTTTATTCATTTTTGAAAGACAGAGAGTAGCATTTTAAATGTACCTAACATTTTAAAACGTAGACTTTGAGGGCGCCTGGGTGGCTTAATCGGTTAAGCGGCCGACTTCGGCTCAGGTCATGATCTCACGGTCTATGAGTTTGAGCCCGTCAGGCTCTGTGCCGACAGCTCAGAGCCTGGAGCCTACTTCGGATTCTGTCTCTCCCTCTCTCTCTGCCCTTCCCCCACTCGTGCTCTGTCTCTCTCTGTCTCAAAAATAAATAAACATTAAAAAAAATTAAAAAAAAAAAACAAACTTAGACTTTGATTCTAGCATGAGTATTTGTGTTTCATTTTCTGTTATAGCTTCGTTTCCTTTTAACAAGTAGAGAAATGCAAGCCGGCCCACATTTACTAGATCACAGGCTCTGTGTGTGTGCGCGCGTGTGTGTGTGGGCGCGCGCGCGCGTGCACTACTCCCTGTCTGCAGCACAACCACCCTAGGTAGGGAAGACAGAAAAGCTCTCGTGATTCCGCCGCACCACCTCACCTCTGTGGCATCGATTGTTAGGAGGAGATCTGTCACCGTCCGGGATCTGTCTAACGTGTTAAACGAGACTTGCATAGGGTCGACTGTCTGCTTCTGGAAGTCCACATTCACCCTATGTAACGTGATGTAAGAAAAAAAGACAATAAATTCAGGATTTACAAAGAAAACATGTTTACAAATATGAAGTCATTGCCTAAACTATTCCATTATTTATACAAAAAATAAAAAAATAAAATAAACATTTTAATACAAGAGAAGCACATCTCCTGAGCTGGAGACGACAAATTTGATTTTCTGCCTGGCGGGGCAGGGTGCACTCGGGAGTTACACACTGCCCTCGGGGATATATTCCGAAGGTCAAGGTTCTTACAGAAGATCTACTTTTAAGGGTACAAATTCTAAATCTAAGACTTGCAATGTTTCCTAACTTCTGGTTTCAGAGGTGAGTGACTTTGACTCTTCCTTAAGGACCAGAAGCCATGCCTGGTTCAATGTCAGAAAACACAAACATGATTTCTAATAAACCACAGAGACAGCGTTCATCTCTTATAACAGTAAGACAGCAAATGCTGAAATCTGAGGACACAAAATACAAATGTGATAAAAATACAATTTCCCTTTCCTAATACTCTCATTCTAAAATGAAGTGGAAGAATTATGAGAGATCCTGACTCCACTCTCTCCCCAGCTTTCAGACCCATTTATTAAGAGTGACTCAGGGAAAGCTCCCGGCAGGACACACCCTCCCCGTGCTACAGACGGAACCCGCTGCACCTCCAGAGTCTCAGAACCGAAGCCTCCACACATGGGGTGAGACTCAATGGGACGTGCTTCTCTCCCTCACTGATTCCCCGAATCCTTGTCAAGGTCCTCACAGAGTTAAAAAGATCACAAATACGAAATGATGACTGAGGGCGCCTGGGTGGTTCAGTCGACTGGGAGTCCAGCTTCGGCTGAGGTCATGATCTCACAGCTCATGAGTTCGAGCCCCGTGTCAGGCTCTGTGCCAACGGCTCGGAGCCTGGCTCGGAGATTCTGTGTCTCCCTCTCTCTCTGCCCCTCCGCTGCTTGCGCTCTGACTCTCTCTTGCTCAAAAATAAACAAACACACACAAAAAAAATTTTTTGAAGTGATGACTGAGAATTCCTCCACAAAATACTAGGAGACTGTGACCAAAAGCAAAGGCACCTGTTATATCCTGAAGGGTGATTTAATTTGGTCCAAGAGAATAAAACCCATACGCCTAACAGCAGCTGCCAAGTGGCGAGTGCCACTGCTTGGGGCCACCACACGGGCAGCTCAGCCTTCCTGTACCAAACCAGGCTGGAGGGAGAGCCCCCGTCAACAAGGAAGCGGGGGGCTCGTGTGGGCTGGCACCTGGGTGCTCCCAACCAACTCCGTTCTGTCCCACCATCCACTCTGCTGAGAACAAATACTCTGCTTTGCTTAAAAAGAGAAAATGAGGGGTGCCTGGGTGGCTCAGTCGGTTAAGCGTCTGACTCTTGATTTCGGCTCAGGTCAATCCTCTCCCCTCCTCCACCCACATGCCCTGTCTCTCTCAAAATAAATGAACCTTAAAAGCAACAACAGCAGTGCTTGAAACTGTGGCGCAGGCGGACAGGGCCGCCTTCTGAAACCGTGGCGCAGGCGGACAGGGCCGCCTTCTGAAACCGTGGTGCAGGCAGACAGGGCTGCCTTCTGAAAGCACCTTGTGTTCCTGAGCTTCGCAGCAGCCCCTCCTTGCACCTTGCCCTCAACCTCCTCTGCAGAGTGGACGCTCAGCTCCAGGGCCACTTTCAGCTGAGACATCTTGATCGCCATATACACCGCAGGGAGGGTTTTAAACCGCTCTGTTGGATTTCGTGAGAACTCCACAAAGGCTCTGCTCCACAAACGTAAAGAAAAAATTAGTTTATCAGGAACCTGAAAAAGAGAACTAAGTGCATATTAATTTCTCTCAAGATTAGATGAAATTTAATCACACCTCTCCTCAGAATACCAGAAACTCTCCATTCTACAATTACTCAAGAAGCATGTCCTTAAATGAAACTATTCACTTAAGAGAAAGAGAAGTCACGAGGACTTGTCATCTAAGTAAACCCAGCGCCACCCTTATGAATTCCACCACCAAACGCAGGACGCGCGCCAAGCGCGAGCGAGCCCCGCAGCTAAGGAATCTCGACTCCCACAACGCACACAGGATGACGGCTCTGCGGGCCCCGGGGGTTTCCTATCTTACTGTAAACTAAACACGGAAGACGGAAAATCGAGGAGCTGACCTCCACAAACAGCATCGAGCTTACTCCCCAGGCATGCTGACGGCCCCCCCTTGCCACCACCACCCACACCGCTGGGGGAGGAGAAAGGAGCGCGCGCTAAGGGTGTCTGCTGCGCATTTCCTGGGATGAACAAAGCTTCAAGTTCACGCTTGCTTGTATAAGAATGCCCTGGGTCAAAACATCATCCTCACGTGAACAGACCTCTGACCCCTCCGAGTACTGTCATGGAAACATGAAGGATGCGGCTGGGGCAGAGCGGCCGGTAGCTACGAGAGCCAGCCCCTACCTCGGCCAGCCCGTCCAGCGTGCGGCCCTGCGCCCAGCCCGTCTGCAGCCTGAGCCTGCTGCCCTGGGAGCGCCGGCTGTCCTCTGCCCTCCTCCAGGTGGACTCACTGCTGAGTACGCGCACTGGCCTGTGCCCAACTGGCTCACCTCTCGTTTGTCACCCTTCTCTGGCCGGCTCCCGAGTCTCTCCTCAGAAATGGTTTCTTTCACACTTGAGACCACACTCCCAGGATGCCCGTCCTGCAGCAGGAGTGAGAACTCCCGCCCGCAGGACCCCTGCCCAGCCCCCTCCTGCCAGGGGTCCGCTCCTCACGGCCCCCTCCCATCCCAGTCAGTGCTGTCTGGAAGTCTGGAAGACCCGCCCTCGTGAGCCCCCCTCTGTCCTTTGTCCTGCACACGCAACCAACAACCAAACCCAAGAGATTGCGAGTCTCACCTGCGGCCTCCTTCGTGCCAAACGTTACCTCGCTTTACACAACTACCAAGACTCCGCTCTTCTGCATTCCCTGATGGCGTCCTACAGAACGCAGCTCCGGCACTCGAGTCTCCACACGCCTGTCCATCTGTCTCCCTCCTGGCCGGGCGGCCACAGAGGACCATCCAGCGCAGCACCTGGCCTCCGCCACACACACGAGTCTGACACAACACCAGCCGCTGGCCCGACGGCCTCCACCCCTGCCTCGCGCACACCCCACACTCTCCCAAGTCCCAACGGGGCTCACGCTGGGCTCCTACTGGAGCAGCACCCCATCCCGCCCCAGCAGCCACCTCCTCAGAAAGTCCCAAGTGAACGTGACTGCTCCTGAGCCCAGAAAGGATGTCTTCTGATCGCCTGGGTCTCCCTGATGACAGTTCAAGATGGACAAATGTCTGCGGAACACAACTAAGCTGACGCCCCATCGCTCAGCTGGATGCTTCACAAGGGAGGAAACGCTATGCCTGTTAACTCACCACCTGTGCTCGGAGGCCTTTCACACCTGACACCGCTTCCTCGCTCAAGCAGGCCCTGAGTGACCCCATAAGGAACACGGCCTTTACTCCCTCGAATAGCGATTTATGTCACCCTTTGTCCTTACACACTCGACGCACAAGAACCGCTCCTGGTACAACCAGAAGAGCACAGTTACTTCTCCAAGTCACTGACATGACATTGCTATTGTGGCTTTTCTAAAAGCCTAGGACTG
The DNA here is from genome assembly GCA_030068075.1 of Paguma larvata. Lineage (NCBI taxonomy): Eukaryota > Metazoa > Chordata > Mammalia > Carnivora > Viverridae > Paguma > Paguma larvata. Next base: position 47,232,660 of record CM057827.1, on the reverse strand, counting down.
AAATACCTATAAAAAAAGAATATGAAACAAACACAGACTCCAACCCAGTGACAACATCAGGGAGAGCCCGGACTGCCAGCCACTCAAACCCGGCACAGATCACCCACGCTCAACTGGAGCCACAGCCAAGGCAAACGGACCTCCAGAATTCGGGACAGAGAGCTTCACTGTGTGGCTCCAGTTTTAAATAAATGATTCTGCAAATGTGATTAAGAACCTCGGTGTAATCTGAGGGGCGCCTGGGTGGCTCGGTCGTTAAACACCTGACTTGGGCTCAGGTAGTATCTCACTGTTCGCGAGTTCGAGTCCCATCAGTATGTTAACCACAGGAACAGAACTCAAAGTGTCTGATGGGATTAATCCAAGCTGAAAAGGGATGAAATATGCTCAACTTGAGTTACTGGACATCAGCTTAGTGAATTAAATTCACAGACCACCAGAAAAAAATCTCCAATTTTAAACCTAAAAATCAATTTAAAACTATAGTCTTTTCTGCACATAAACATTCCCTCCTAGAAATAAAAACTCAAAGTGACACTCTGAGATGTGCCACCTGTCCCTTGTACCTACAGTTCAAATAAGGTGAACTGTAATTCAGTGTTTGCAGTACCTGTCTGCTGAAAATAGAACACACGTGTTCTGAGTGACTACGAGCAGGTAAGCACCCTCCTGGGGTGTCTCCGTGGCCTACAAAGTAACGTGTCACTAGTGATGCACCGTGACCATTTAGGGGTGGGCGACTCCCCGAGCATCTGCCCGGGCACCGCGGGCATCACGGGGCCTTGTTGGTAGTGGACCACCAGGCTTATAGCTTAGCCCCACTTGGTTGAAAAAGAAGAGAAATCACGACTGACAAGATAAACCAAAGCTACGTTCCAAGGCCACGTGGAGCGGCCCAAACAGAGACCCATTTCCATGTACACTCGGTTTTAAGAATCCGTTCCTGCAAACAATAAAAATGTTATGGCTCTTTCATAATCACAGTTGATCACAAAAATATACTTACTTTGTACCATCAAATACGATGGATTTGACTTGACCACACTGTCTAAAGAGAGACTGTAGTTGTTTATAGTAGAGGAATCCATAGGGAGGGATGTGTTTCAACTGTAACACAGAAGGCGGTGTTAATCAGAGCAGACACAGGAGCTGAGCAAACAGTCATGTCCAAAAGCTGAAGCAGCCACATGTTCCTCTAGTTCACGAAAACATAGTTCACTGTCTTTAACCATAAGATGCAGACTCTACGGACAGGTATGTCTAATGACCAATGACTTTTACATTATAACTAAGCTTGAATAATAAATATATGCTAAATGAAGGCTAATTCTGTCTCTGTCAAGATAATCTGAAAGTCCAACAGAAAAATAAAATTTCTTATTTTACGTTAAGCAAGCTAACATGTCTTCCAGCAAGACCCCTCCCAGACAGGAACTGGCAGGAGTCCTGCCCCACTGGGCCAGGGGCACCGAATGCCGCGGCCACAAGTCACGCACGCTGAGGCGCAAACCGCTCCCAGCCCCAACTGCCTGCTTTCTCCCTTCCATCTGGGTGATTCGCGTTCCAGGCTGTGGGTGGGCAAGAAACCCGGGGCCCCCACACCTGCGGCCAGGTCCTGGTTGTATAAGGACCCAGAAGAGGTGGCAGGGGGTGAGAAGCTCAGGCTCTGAGCTGCTGGCCAAGGGTCCCTAGGCACGGTAAGGGATGGCCCGAAGACTCACCCACCACAAGCAGCAGGGATGATGTAAGCCCCCACGTTGAGGGGTCAGCACGAGGCTCCAAGAAGCAACTACAAATGTGTAACAAAGGGCCTCTCAGGTAGACACTGAGTCAATGCGAGCAACCGTCTGACTTCCTAACGCACACGGTGGGCAAAGCTCTGGCCCCAGACCGCACCCGTGGGTGGAGGCGGCAAGCCCAGCTGGAACCTGACGAGGACCCCGGGGGTCCTACTCACGGAGCACAGGGCAGGGGAGAACACCACATCGGGAGCCAAGGAGGCCGCACGAAAGAGCCTCGTCTGGCCCTGAAGACCCGAAGGGCGGCGTCCCCAGCAGCGAGAAGAGGCTGATGACCAGCTTCTACACTAAAGCTCCCTTCCTGGGTGCAGAGCGCATCTCGGCCACGGACCCCTGCCTGAGCACCAGCCACTTCCGGGCTCATCCAGGAGCTCTGCGGCACTCAGTCCTCCGTGACCCTCCCCGTGCGCCCGCTCCCTTCGGTGACCGTCGAGCGCTTACTGCATGTCGGCACCAGACCGAGTGCCTCACACCCCCTCCACCAGCGGCAACCCGGCAGTGGGGCGGAGGAGTCCGATGAAAGTCCAGTTCCCAAATACCTCGCCCCCGATGTGCGTCCTGAGGACTCCGTGGGCTCAAGTTTAAACAAACGGTCCACAAATGTTCATCCAACGGTCCAGGCCAATGGCTGAGCCTCGGATTCACCGAAAGCACATATTGTTTAAAGGCTAATTTCCAGGCCCTTCCTTCTAGTTCAGACTTTGTGGCATGGAGCCCTCAAATATTTAAAAATAAACAAACACTCTCTAGATGATTCTATCGGGCCTTCAGGTCTATGGATCAGTTTAAATCACAGTACTAAGCTGCCACCCAATCACATTTCACTTTGTGTAAAATGAAATTGTTAATATTCTTAAACTTCTGGAAAAGAGTCTTAAATCCTTCAAAAAGGTACATTATCAGTAAGCATGAGCCCTAAATATGTAATTTCTCAAAGCTCTCTTTCAAGACCAGGTCTGCAAAAAAGGAAGCAAGACTGAGAGCCCTGTAGATGTATGTGAAAAGGTCAAACAAGCCATTAATACCCACATGAGGGGCAAAAACTCCACCAGGTACTCGTAACGATGGAAACACCTGGAGAAACACAACGCTCTGTAGGAGGCATACGGAAATGGAGTTCCTACCACGATGGTTGTCTTCGGGTCTTTGCCGGCCAGCTCCCTCACCGCCATCTCCTCGTCAGGCTGTCCGAAAGTAAAGTAATTTGGGTAAAAAGCACCTGCCAATACAACCTGGAAGAGAACCGTATTTTCATGAAGTAACATTATTTATCAGTCTGTCTCACCAACACACTAATTTTTTCCCAGAATGAGATTAATAGCTGTAAAGTAAAAGAGTTTATACTAAACAAAAACAAAAACAAAAACAAAAACCTAGACCTGCTACCAATTGAGCCGAAAGTCCCAATTCTGGTTATTTCACTGGAATGAGAGAAGCAGTCTGGACATGGTCCTTCTTCAAAGGACACGGAGTCCGTCTTGGGAGGAGCATTAGGAAACAGTGCTGAGAGCCAGCGGGGCACAAACGACTGTGCACTGTCCCACCTGCTGCCCAACACACACTCGCCTCTACAGGAGGGGCACCGCTCCACTCCAGGAAACACACCCAATGTGCACTTCTAAAAAGCACTCTGCAGAGTCCCTTCTTCAATCAAAGTATCGCTCGACACGTATAGTCACAGAAGACTCTCCCGAGCCTTAAAGCAATCTGACACCCAGAACAACACTCTTTTCCAGCATCTTTCCGCTTCCAGACCCCTACCCGCACCCTGATCCGACGTGCTGGTGCACACAGACGTACTCCCCCCGGGCCCCACAAGCAGAAGCATTCGCCACCTTTCCAGGATCCGCGTCCCTCCACACAACCCCTGTGAGGTGCCATCCGACACACTAACTTGGTCATGGCCTCCGCAGTTAATATTTTCAGTACAAGGGAAGAGCTATATGTGTTGAGTAACATGAAAACATTTTTAGTTTCTTAGAAGTAAAAACCCAAGGATCTGTCCCAAAGCAGGAGTGAGGCCGGCGTGCTAGAGATGCAGGCCTCTGGAGATGATTAACGGACCTGGACGGCCAGCTGGATGGTGAGGAAAACCACACTGCGCACGGTAAGAGCGTCTCCTAACCCCAAAAGCAGGATGAACATCATGGACCTAAAAATCTCTCGAGACATGATTGTATCAGAAAGACAGAGTGCACACTCTCTCAACCACAACACCGGGCACAGAGGAAGAGTCAGGACACCCAGGAAACCCGGCACACCTGCAGGATGAATCGCTGCTTATAGACGTACTCTTGGTCCACGACAGGCCGCCGAGAATCAACATACATGTTGAACTGGGAGACGCGATTCTTCAATTCTTCGTACAACTCAGCCACCTATGAAAAACACATGGAAATATGAGGTCTCGAAGTGCTCCTGCCCTTCAGAACGTGAAATCACTGGAAAATAAGCACACAGTTGGGAAAGCCCTCGTACATCTATGGGACGAAACGTGGAATTGATGAAGAGTCATCAAAGACAAATTAGTAGGAAATGGAAAGGATGCTGGACAATACAGCACTAGCATACCCGGACGGGGTGCCTGGGGGCTCAGTCCGTTAAGCATCCCACTCTTGATTTCGGCTCAAGTCACGATCCCAGCGTCATCAGATCGAGCCCCATGCTGGGCTCTGCACTGACAGTGTGGAGCCCCCTTGGGATTCTCTCTGTGTGTCCCTCCCCCACTTATGTCTCCCTCTGCACCTCCAAAATAAATAATAAACATTAAAAGGAAAGAAAATACCAGGACATAAAACCACATATGCTTCACGATCCCAATTTATAAGCGCATGCCTGTGCGCGTGCGCACGCACACACACACACACACACACACAACCACTGCAAGCGTGCACCCACAATGCCCTGTGGGCATCGGAAGAGCAGGTAACCAGAACCATCTCCTCTGCTTTAGTCTTTCACGTGCCTCAGAACCCCCACCATGAATGTGTATTGCTTTTGTAACTAAAAACAAGTTTAAGTGACCAATGGTTCAACAGATGCTCTAAAAAAAAAAAAAAAATCACCCAGTTGCAATAAAAACCATCTCACACAGAACAACAAACTTCAATGCACACACACACAAGAATCCACAATGCTAAACATCTATACATTGTTCATAAATTATCGCAAAATTATCTTAATAAACTAAAAAATTAAAACACCATACAAACCACAGGTGTGAACATTAACTGGAAAAAACTAGAAAGAATTGGAAAAATAGAAAAACTTAGAAGCCATGATCTGTGAGGATGTGGAAAAAGTCTGGCACATGGAAGAAGGACCAAGCCCATCACCCTCATGTTAACCGATGCACTTCCATGTTCCTGAAAGCTTTCTTTTTTTTACTGTTATTTATTTTGAGACAGAGACAGTCAGCGAGGGAGGGGGCAGAGAAAGAGAGAGGAAGAGAGAGAATCCCAAGCAGACTTCCTGCTGTCAGCACAGAGCCAGACATAGGGCTCAAACTCATGAAATTCTGAGATCATGACCTGAGCTGAAATGAAGAATAGGATACTTAACCGACTGAGCCACCCAGGCACCCCCTCCTGAAACCTTTCTTAAGGCTGTCGTGACATATGACTTCTCTAGTTAAAAATCAGTTTAGCAGATGGCAGAGCCGCATGGAAGTTCTCTGCTTCTCCCATCCCTGAAATGCAACTAGATCACCACAAACTGTCTTGTGCACCTAGAAAACTGATCTGAGGATTAACACAACAATCTGCGTAACTTCAGCCACAGAACTCGGCAGGTACGCAGCGTGGAGAGGTGACCTGGGGAAGAGAGAAGTCGTGGAGACTAAGGAGCTGTTTTTGTTTGCAGAGAGAGGAAAGGAACAGGGGGAGAGTATAGGAAAAGCACTCCCCACCCCAAAAGCAGCTGGAGAGAAAGAGAAGAGTGGAAACACCCACGACGGTCTAAACAAAAAAAGGAAAAGGAGAAAGGACAGGGTTCGATATCATTAGATTCCATAAACAGAGGAGTACAGAGTCGAGTCGGAAATTCTGCAGCTAGCCAGTGCTCTGGTGAGAAGGGCGAATCCCCAGGAGCAGACAGCAAGGTCCGAGGGGCCCAAGGGCCACATGGGGAGAGGCGGTCCCCCTGCTGGGAGGACATTGGTGGAGACTGTGTGGCCTGCCCACAGGCAAAGGTCCCAATGGACCCCCGAGAACAGCCATGTTTGCTGGTGTTGGAACAAGGATGCTAGGGTGGCAGTGAAGCCTGGTGCCAGTTGTGTATTGTGATTTGTCATAGTCCCTGAACCACACCTGCTACACAGTCACACGAACTTTCTCTGGGGTGGTCTGGCACCTGGCCACAATCTCCAGGGTCTCTGCAGCGGTGCCATCCTACGAACATTCCTGGGGGCAAGCCAGCACCCAGCCATTGTTTGGCAAGACCCTCCCCTAGAGGCTCTTAGCAGGTCAAAGCTACAGGGACCTTAGAAGTGAGGGGTTTGGAAACACAGCCCCATCTGAGATAAAATTCAGGAGAGGTGCCACCTGGGAGGCAGAGTTTGGTTGCCGACCATGTAGAAGCAGGAAGTGGACAAAGGAAGGGTATGCTGGAGTCCAGCTCCGGCGAGTCCAGGGGTCCCCGAAGGAGGAACGGTGTCGGTGAAAGGAATGACTCGAGAGAGCTGCATGGGTTCTGGAGTCAGGCAGGCACCTCTTTTTTTCTGCCATGCCGATCTCAGTATTTTTATTTAAAGGCAGTAAATGACATTCCATCCAAGAGTGGCGTTCCAGCAGTAAGCAGAGTTTGATATCTTTAGCAACAATGTGTTCTGATCACAAAGGGCGATTTCCTCAGTCTCGCATGTTGTTTTACATCCTTCTTTTTTAGACCATAAAGGAAACAATTCTTATCTTAGCTATTTTGTGATTCTGCTCCTAAGTTAATTAACATGTACTGTCTTTGAAGTAGGATTAGGTAAATTTGTGGGATAATTTGCTTTATGAAGCAAGCTGGGTTGTTATCGTTGTTACCATAAGTCTCAGTAAACAGAGGGCGCATATGTTATCAATCTTAATACCTATATAATCGTCTATAGAAAGGTGAAAAGTCATTCCGTCTAGCTTCCTAAACTACAATGGGGGAGGTGTAACTCTCCTGGTAAAGACATAATTCCTGGGATGCCTGGGTGGCTCAGTTGGTTAAGCGGCCAACTTCGGCTCAGGTCATGATCTCACGGTCTGTGAGTTCGAGCCCCACATCAGGCTCTGTGCTGCTGGCTCATCACAGCCTGGAGCCTGCTTTAGTTTCTGTATCTCCCTCTCTCTCTGCCTTTCCCCTGCTCATGCTCTGTCTCTGTCTCTCAAAAATAAATAAACATTAAAAAAAAAAAAAAGACACAATTCCTAAGGCTTATCTAAGTTCCTTTGCTTATGAATGAGTGAATTTACGTAATAGGGGCCTAACGTTTACATAAGTTACACTAATATTTAGCCAGCTCACATCTGCTATCAGTTTGTGTAACCTATCCCCAAGAGGCGACTTTGAGGTTACTTCTAGCCAGGTTACTCTCATTCAGATGTAATCCATCAAAGCATCACACTTCAGGTCCTTGTTTTTTATTTAAATGCCATAAGACAAAAGAGCATTACATCCCGAGGCCAACAAGAGCAGTTCAAGAAATCCAGGCCCAAAAGGTTATTTAGAAGGAGATGAGACTGGGTGCCATTTGATTGGCGGGGGTCTTTGCAGGGTCTGCCTTTTCACACAGGGAGGTGTCTCAACCTGTGAGCCCAAGATGGTTCCCAACAGGGGTACCTGATGCCTGGTAGGTGAGAGCATGGAGTTCTGATGATAGAGACTGGGAAGTTGTGTGACTGCATTTTCACCTCTCCCGTGCCTATAATCACACACGCATGTGCACCACAACAATCTACCCCGATAAGCTAAGCAGCGCCACCTAGTGGACAATGGAGCCGTTACACCAAGCCCCACCCAACTGTGCCAACCAAGTCCTAGAGGAAAGCCACAAGTCTCTTGACCTGCTCAGTGTATGGACTATAAAGTAATTCATAGTTTGATTTCTAGGGAAACTGGACATAATTTCATTCGGGTTTCATTCCGTTTCCTGGTCCGTCTATTCATTTTTTTCTCTTTTCCTCATTCTTGGATACATAAAGAGAAAAAAAATGTATTTTTATTTTCTATTTTTATAAAAAATTCTTTTATTTTTTTACGATATTTTTTATTTTTTATAATTTTTTAAAATTCTACTTTACTGTCTTCATTTCATTTTATTCTATTTTATGGCATAATTTTTTTAATTTTTCAACTTTTTCTTTTTTTTTCTTTTCTTTCCCTATTTTCTCTATTCTATCAAGCTTCTTTCAACAAGCAGACCAAAATATTCCTAGAATCTAGCGTCTTTTATTTGATTTTTTGTGTTTTTAATTTTTCAATTTTTTAGTTTTTACTTTATTCTTTCTCTTTCTCCAAAATGACAAAAAGAAGGAACTGACTCCAAAAGAAAGAACAGGAAGAAATGACAGCCAGGGACTTAATCAACACAGATGTAAACAAGATGCCTGAGCCAGAATTTAGAGTCCTGATAATAAGACTAGGTGGGGTTGAAATAAGCATAGAATCCCTTTCTACAGAGATAAAAGAAGTAAAATCTAGTCAAGGTGAAATTAAAATGCAATAACTGAGATGCACTCTCAATTGGACACCACGGCAGCAAGAATGGAAGAAGCAGAGCAGTGAATCAGAGATACAGAGGACTAAATTTTGGAGAATAAGGAAGCAGAAAAGGAGAGGGAAACTAAGGCAAAAGAGCACGATGTAAGAAATCGAGAACTCTGTGACTCATTAAAAAGGAACAACATCAGAATCATAGGAGTCCCAGAAGATGAAGAGAGAAAAAGGGGTAGTTTCCACAAATCATAGCGGAAAACTTTTCTAACCTGGGGAAAGACACAGACCTCAAAATCCAGAAAGCAAAGAGATCTCCCATTAGATTCAACAAAAACCTACCACCACTAAGGCATATCACAGTCAAATTCACAAAATACACAGCAAGGAAAGAATCATGAAAGCAGCAAGGGAAGAAAGTCTCTAACCTACAAGGGAAGACAGATCAGGTTCCCAGCAGACCTATCCACAGAAACTTGCCAGGCCAGAAAGGAGTGGCAGGATATATGCAATGTGCTGAACTGGAAAAATATGCAGCCAAGAATTCTTTATCCAGCAAGGCTGTATTCAAAAGAAAAGGAGGGATAAAAAGTTTCCCAGACAAACAAAAATTAAAGGAGTTCGTGACCACTAAACCAGCCCTGCAAGAAATTTTAAGGGGGACTCTCTGAGGGGAGAAAAGATAAAGGAAAACAAAAAAGACCAAATGCAACAAAGACTAGAAAGGACTAGAGAACATCACCAGAAACTCCAATTCTACAGGCAACAAAATGGCAATAAATTCATATCTTTTAGTACTCACTCTAAATGTCAATGGACTAAACGCTCCAATCAAAAGACACGGCGTAACAGAAGGGATAAGAAAACAAGATCCATCTATATGCTGTTTACAAGAGACCGTTTTAGACCTAAAGACACCTTCAGGTTGAAAGTAAGGGGATGGAGAACCATCTATCATGCTAATGGTCACCAAAAGAAAGCCGGAGTAGCCATACTTATATCAGACAACCTAGATTTTAAAATAAAGACTGTAACAAGAGATGAAGAGCATATATCATAATTAAGAAGACAAAAAAAATAAATCATCAATAAACATATAATAATAAACAATAAATAATAAATAAATCAAGAACACCTAATAATTGTAAAAATTTATGCCCCAACATGGGAGAACCCAAATATATAAATCAATCACAAACATAGAGAAACTCAACGCCTATAATACCATAATAGTAGGGGACTTCAACACCCCACTACATCAATGGACAGATCATCTAAGCAGAAAATCAACAAAGAAACAATGGCTTTGAATGACACACTGGACTAGATGGACTTAACAGATGTATTCGGAACATTTCATCCTAAAGTAGCGGAATACACATTCTTCTCGAGTGCACATGGAACATTCTTCAGAATAGATCACATAACGGGACACAAACCAGCACTCAACAAGTACGAAAAGACCGAGATCATACCATGCATATTTTCAGATCACAATGCTATGAAACTCAAAATCAACCACAAGAAAAAAATCTGTGAAGACAACAAACGCTTGGAGATTAAAGAACTCCTATTAAAGAATGAATGGGTTAATCAAGAAGTTAAAGAGAAAATTAAAAAGCACATGGAAGTCAATGAAAATGCTAACACCACAGCCCAAAACCTCTGGGATGCAGTAAAGGCAGTCATAAAAGGGAAGTATATAGCAATTCAGGCCTTCCTAAAAAAGGAAGAAAGGTTTCAGATACACAACCTAACCTTATACCTCAAAGAACTGGAAAAAGAACAGAAAATAAAACCCAAAACCAGCAGAAGATGGAAAATAATAAAGATTAGAGCAGAAATCAATGCTACTGAAACCAAAAAACAGAACAAAACAAACAAAAAAAAAGTAGAATGGATGAATGAAATCAGGTGCTGGTTCTTTGAAACAATTAACAAAATTGATAAACTCCTACCCAGACTGCTCAAAAAGAAAAAGGAAAGGACCCAAATAAATAAAATCATGAATGAAAGAGGAGAGATTACAACCAACACTGCAGAAATACAAACAATAATAAGAGAATATTATGAGCAATTATATCCCTATAAATTGGGCAATCTGGAAGAAATGGACAAATTCCTAGAAACATATAAACTACCAAAACTGAAACAGGAAGAAATAGAAAATTTGAACAGACCTATAACCAGTAAAGAAATTGAGTTAGTAATCAAAAATCTCCCAATAAATAAGAGTCCAGGGCTGGATGGCTTTCCAGGGGAATTCTACCAAATATTAAAAGAAGAGTTAACACCTATTCTTTTGAAGATATTCCAATAAGTAGAAATGGAAGGAAAACTTCAAAACTCAGTCTATGAAACCAGCATTACCTTGATTCCTAAACCAGAAAAAGACCCCCAACTAAAAAAGAGAACCACAGAGCAATTTCCCTGACGAACATAGATGCAAAAACCCTCAACCAACCACCAGTCAACTGGATCCAACAATACACTAAAAGAACTCTTCACCACAACCAAGTGGGATTTACACCTGGGATGCGAGGCTGGTTCAATATCTACAAAACAATCAATGTGATTCATCACATTAATAAAAGAAAGGACATGAACCACATGATCCTGTCAATAGATGCAGAGAAAGCATTTGACAAAATACAGCATCCTTTCTTGATAAAAATGCTCAAGAAAGTGGAGATAGGGGGATCATACCTCAAATCATAAAAGCCATGTATGAAAGACCCACAACTAATATCATCCTCAATGGGAAAAACCGGAGAGCTTTCCTACTAAGGTCAGGAACACGACAGGGATGTCCACTCTCACCACTGTTATTCAACACAGTATTGGAAGTCCTAGCCTCCTCAGCAATCACACAACACAAAGAAATAAAAGGCATCCAAATCAGCAAGGAAGAAGTCTAACTTTTTTTGCTCTTCACAGACAACATGATAGGCTATATGGAAAACCCAAAGATTCCACAAAAGAACTGCTAGAACTGATCCATGAATTCAGCAAAGTCTCAGGATATAAAATCAATGCATAGAAATTGGCTGTATCTCTACATATCAATAATGAAGCAGCATAAAGAGAAATCAAGGAATTGATCCCATTTACAACTGCACCAAACACCATAAAATACCTAGGAATAAACCTAACCAGAGAGGGGAAAAATCTATACACTGAAAACTACCGAAAGCTTATGAAAGAAATTGAAGACACACTGACAAAAAATGGAAAAACATTCCATGCTCATGGATTAGAATAACAAATACTGTTAAAATGTCAATACTACCCAAAGCTATCTACATATTCAATGCAATCCCTACTAAAATAACACCAGCATTCTTCACAGAGCTAGAGCAAACAGTCCTAAAATTTGTTTGGAACCAAAAAAGACCCCGAATAGCCAAAGCAATCCTGAAAAAGAAAACCAAACCTGGGGGCATCACAATCGTGGACTTTAAGACCTATTACAAAGCTGTAATCACCAAGACAGTAGGGTACTGACACAAAAACAGATACTCAGATCAATGGAACAGAACAGAGAACCCAAAAATGGACCCACAAATGTATGGCCAACTCATCTTTGACAAAGCAGGAAAGAATATCCAATAGAAAAAAGACAGTCTCTTCAACAAATGGTGCTGGGAAAACAGGACAGCGACATGCAGAAAAATGAACCCAGACCACTTTCTTACACCATACACAAAAATAAACTCAAAATGGATGAAAGACCTAAACGTAAGACAGGAAGTCATCAAAATCCTAGAGGAGAAAGCAGGCAAAAACCTCTTTGACCTCAGCTGCAGCAACTTCTTACTCGACTCGTCTCCAGAGGCAAGGGAAACAAAAGCAAAAATGAACTACTAGGATCTCATCAAGATAACAGGCTTCTGTACAGCAAAGGAAACAATCAGCAAAACTAAAAGGCAACCAGTGAAATGGGAGAAGATATTTGCAAACGACACATCAGATAAAGGGTTAGTATCCAAAATCTATAAAGAACCCATCAAACTCAACACCCAAAAAACAATCCAGGGAAGAAATGGGCAAAAAACATGAATAGACACTTTTCCAAAGAAGACATCTGGAAGGCTAACAGACTCATGAAAAAAATGCTCAGGGTGCCCAGGAGGCTGTCGGTTAAGAGTCCGACTTCAGCTCAGGTCATGATCTCGCAGTTTGTGAGTTTGAGCCCCACGTCGGGCTCTGTGCTGACAACTCAGAGCCTGGAGACTGTATGAGATTCTGTGTCTCCTTCTCTCTATCCATCCCCCACTCGCACTCTGTCTCTCTCAAAAATTAATACACATTTAAAAAAATGCTCGACATCACTCATCATCAGGGAAATACAAATCAAAACCACAATGAGAGGGGCGCCTGGGTGGCTCAGTCGGTTAGGCATCCAACTTCACCTCAGGTCATGATCTCTCAGTTTGCGAGTTCAAGCACCATGTGGGGCTCTGTGCTGACAGCTCAGAGCCTGGAGCCTGCTTCGGATTCTGTGTCTCCCTCTGTCTCTGCTCATGCTCTATCTCTCAAGAATAAATAAACATTAAAAAAAATAAAAACCACAATGAGATACAACCTCACGCCTGTCAGAATGGCTAAAATTAATCTCAGGAAACAACAGATGTTGGTGAGGATGTGGAGAAAGAGGATCTCTTTTGCACTGCTGCTGGTGGGAATGCACACTGACGCAGTCACTCTGGAAAACAGTGTGGAGTTTCCTCAAAACATTAAAAACAGAACTACCCTACGACGCAGCAATTGCACTACTAGGTATTTATCCAAGGGATACAGGTGTGCTGTTTCGAAGGGACCCATGCACCCCAATGCTTATAGCAGCCCTACCAACAATAACCAAAGTATGGAAAGAGCCCAAATGTCCATTGACTGATGAATGGATAAAGAAAATGTGGTGTGTATATATATATATATATATATATATAATGGAGTATTACTCAGCAATCAAAAAGAATGAAATCTTGCCATTTGCAACAATGGCTGGAACTAGAGTGTATTATGCTAAGCGAAATTAGTCAGAGAAAGATAAAGATCACAGGACTTCACTCATGCGTGGAATTTAAAGCACAAAACAGATGAACATAAGGGAAGGGAAGCAAAAATAATATAAAAACAGGGAGAGACACAAGATATAAGAGACTCTTAAATACAGAGAACGAACTAAGGGTTGCTGGAGCAGCTGTGGGTGGCGGATGGGTAATGGGCAAGGGGCATTGAGGAGGACACGCGCTGGGAGGAGCACTGGGTGTTATCTGTAGGCGATGAATCACTGGATTCCACTCCCGAAATCATTATTGAACTGTATGCTAACTAACGTGGATGTAAATTTTTTTTAAATAATAAATAAATAATCAGTTTAAAATTATGCAAGTCACTTTCTCTGACCAAAATGCAGTAAAATCGGGAATGAACAAAACAAGGTATCTAAAAATATTTCCAACTGGAAACTCAAATATTCTTCTTAAAAACCCTTCAGTCAAGGAGAAAACTGACACTAAGAGAAATTACAGGCAGAAGTAACGATACCTCCTTATCCTAAGTCAACAGGATGTGGCCCAAACTGTGCACACAAGAAAATACGCAGCTTTCAATGCTTTTAATTAGAAAAACTTGGAAGTGAAATGGATTAAATACCCATCTCAGAAAGACTAAGATAGTAAACCAATCGACAAGGAACTAAGTTAACGGAAAAAAGCAGGGCACCTGGATGGCTCAGTTGGTGAGCATCCAACTCTTGATTTCAGCACAGGTCATGATCTCATGGTTTGTGGGATCAAGGCCTGCATCCGGCTCTGTGCTGACAGTGGTGGGAGCCTCCTTGGGATTCTCTCGCTCCCCCTCACCCTCTGCTCCTCCCCTGCGTGCACTCCCTCTCTCTCAAAATAAACAAACATTAAAAAAAAAAACAACAGAAAAAAGCAAAGCAAAATTCAATCAATTAAAATCCTCTAGGGGCACTTGGGTGGCTCAGTCAGTTAAGTGTCCGACTTCGGCTCAGGTCATGATCTCACTGTTCGTGGGTTCAAGTCCTGTGTTGGGCTCTGTGCTGACAGCTCAAAGCCTGGAGCCTGCTTCAGATTCTGTGTCTCTGTCCCGCCTCCACTCATGCTGTCTCTCTCTCTCTCTCAAAATAAATAAACATTAAAAAAAATTTTTTTTAATCCTCTACCTTTCTCCTTCCCCAAAAACACCTACACAGTAAAACTGACAAATCAAACCAAGAGTTAAGTCTTTTGAAAAGAAAACAGGATAAGCATGTTGCAAACCAGGCCTGGGTCGCCCACACCTCGCACATTCCAAAAACAGGCTAGGTTCCTGGGACACAGCCTCTAAAGCCCCTGGAATTTGCTGCCTCACAGGAGCATCTTTTCGGCCTGAGGCCCTGGGCCTGATGGATCGTCTGTGGCAGCAAAAGGATTTATGGCAGAGCCCCCGCCACGCAGCACCGGCGGGACCTCTGCAGGGCCGATGGCTAAGTGACCAGGGTTAGCTCTGCAGGCGCCCAGTGCCTACAGACCTCCCTCAGGGAAAGTCCTGGACACCAAGGCCCGAGTGAGCCTGTCCAGTGGCGTACTTCCCACCCACTGTCACCCGCGGCTGCTGGAGAGCTGGCCATGCCTGCAGCCCCCGCGGAGGAGACAGCTGCAGCCCTGCACCTGCTCTCTCGGGCTTCTCCCTGCACCTTTGCCTCCTCCCACTTTAGCGTGTGTCCTTTAGCTGCGTGAAACCAGAACCACGAGTTTAACGGCTTTTCTGAGATCTGTGAGTCCTTCTGGTGAATCACTGAGCCCGACAGTGGTCTCGGGGACCCCCTGAACACACAAATCTAATCAGGAATCAGAGAGAACACAAGTACACGATATTCAGAATGAGGAAATGAGGCTGTCACTTTAGAAATTATAAGAAAACTATATTCAATATATGTAATTAAATGCATATACTATTTAACATACATACAAGTTATATAAGTATTACAGCTATACACCGACATAAATATTTATGAATCATACAAAAATTGTATTACAAATATATCCATACATGTATATGTGTACGTACATGTGTATAAATTCCACTAAAGCTGAACCTCTTGCTTATACCCTGTGTACTATGGGTACTTAATAAGCATTTGATAAATCTTTATATTCATTCAAAGAATTTACAACTTACCTCTCTAATTCTCTTGATTTGAATGTAATTTAACCGTCCCCAGTCAAGTTCATCCTTTAAATAAAGGCATAACACTCAAGATCAATTAACAAATTAGAGCTTACGTGGCTACCATAACACATAGATCTCCTCCAAAAACATAAACCAAAAAGAGTATGCACACCGACGGGACAAACAGCACAGCTGACTCCCTAAAAGTCAGCTTTAACCAGTAACTTACACAGTAGTTGTAGGGACACGTGTAGGCAGGGCATATTTGAACACACAAACCTATCAACAGTCTTTTGAACGTAATCAGTTTAGAAGGAGAACAAAACCTGACCAAAAAAAAGAAAAGAGTTGAGTTCTTTAAAGCCAATCATCTAAACTAAAACTCAGGGGCAACAGCAAAAGGAAGGTTCAGGGCTCTTAGCTGTCTTTGGTTTGGCTGGGATTTTACATATTGTTCATTGTCAAGTTGGCGAGTGTACAGTGGGCACAGTGTGCGCTTGGCTTTGGGAGTAGATTCCCGTGATTCATCACTTCGATACAACACCCAGTGCTCGTCCGGACAAACGCCCTCCTCAATGCCCAGCACCCGTTTCCCCCTCCTCCCTGCCCCCCCAATCCTCAGTCTGTTCCCTGTATTTAAGAGTCTCTTATGGTTTGCCTCTCTCCATATTTGAAACTATTTTTTCCCCTTTCCTTCCCACATGGTCTTCTATTAAGTTTTTTTAATTCCACATTGAGTGAAGTCATATGGTATTTGCTTTTCTCTGACTTATTTCACTCAGCATAATACCCTCCAGTTCCATCTACATTGTTGCAAACGGCAAGATTCAGAGGGGCACATGCACCCCAATGTTTATAACAGCACTATCGACAATAACCAAAGTAGGGAAGAGCCCAAATGTCCATCCACTGACAAATGGATGAGGAAGATGTGTATACATACAACGGAACATCGCTCAGCGAAGAGGAAGAACGAACTCCTGCCATGTGCCAGCTTCTTAGCTGCAAACTGCGCCTCCAGGCACAACCCCGCAGGCACGAAGCTCCCCAAGCTGAGGTGGCTCCACACCCAACAGAAGGGTCACAGGGACTTGGGAGGCGGAAGGCCAGGTCCACCGCGGGCCCCGAGAGCCACCTCTACAAGTCACCACTACCCCGATGACAGGCTCCAGAGCACTTTGCCCAAGGACCACCTGCTCCCTGTTCCAACCGGCTGCCCTATGAGGACAGGCCACGGTGACCTCGGCTCAGGCCTGGCACTCTCCTGTGTCACCTGTGGTGATCAGGCCAAGCAGGAGAAGCCCGGGGGGAGTCTCCCTGGATCCCTTAAACCCAACTACAAACAGAAGAAACAGCTGACCAACCTTTGGGTGCCGAAGCTCTCCTCTCTGTCTGCAAGCCTGCCAAGTCTAAAAATAAATGACCCAGTTTCAAAACACTTTATTAGCTCATTAAAAATTTTTAGAGTCTAATTTCAACAAAACTTACAAATTTAATTTTTCCCAACAACTTCATAACATTTGACTCCCCCACCCTCCACATCCACTTCTTCCAACACGGTTTGTTCAACGTTGGACGCCAACAAGCCTCACAGCGCTCACGGCCGAGAAAGGGCTATGTTCGGAACGCGTACTAACACCATGTGGTGGCCGCTCCCCGCACCCGCTCAGAAAACACTTACTCTAAACGCCTCAACGAGCGCGATGCAGTCGCTCTTGCTGCTGCCGGAGAAATTCACTTTGTTCCTACAGAAAACAAACGGGGTCATTCGATACCCATAAAAAGTGACTTTTTAAAATATGAATGCTAGGGGCCCCTGGGTGACTCAGCCTGTTAAGCATCCAACTGTTGATTTCAGCTCAGGTCATGATCTCACAGTTCACGAGAGCAAGCCTGTCAGGCTCCGTGCTGACACTGCAGAACCTGCTTGGGATTCTCTCTCTCCCTCCTCTCTCGATCTCTCTCAAAATAAATAAGAAAAAAATATACATGAATGCGAAATACCTGTATCCATCAAGATGCTGCCTAAATGGCACTGCAAAAAAGTTCTTCAAGGAAAGCGCTGCGGCTAACGAGAAGAACGGAGACGAGGTGAGGCTGGCAGAGCGGCAGTCCGCAGCCCCCCGCGGCCCTCTCTGCACCACACTTACCTATGATGAGACACTCGTCAAGACATCCAAACACGTGGCCGAGGACTATGAGTTTCCCAAGCTGCTGATTAACAGGAAGCTGGGCTAAAACTCTTCCCAAGAACGTCAGCTCGCCGTCATGGGGGCTCTCATCCTCTCTCTGCCCACTCACTGCAAGTGCTCCCACCTTTATGAAAGAAGTTAGTGCTATTAGCAAGCACGGACGTATTCAGGCCCTTTTTCCCCAGGAGGCAGGGAGTCTAAACAGGAAATGAAGACCAAGGTTGGTAAGATTCTAAAAGACATCTAAGTCGACTTACGAAAAATTGATGCTACCAAAAAAAAAATCCTTTTAATTTGCTTTTAGAACAAATTTAGAACACAATTTCTTATTTTTTAAAAAGAGTGACACTGAGAGGTAAGGCTCAAAGACACTCTCAGAAAGTCTACTTATAATTTAACAAACCCAGCACGCACGATATTAAACCGAAGACCTAACTACCACATCACCCACAGCACAACGTATTACACTGTCTGCGGGAGAAAACCTCCTTACCTTGACAAAGTGTATTTCAGAGAAATCCAAACAGATATCAAAACAAAGGGAAAATACCAGAGCACTCCCAACCTGGAGGGCCAGAAGACTGTCTACAGCCCCAAGAAGCGGGGCGCAGGCCGAGGCCCGGGCCGCAGGTAGCAAGAACACAGCGAGCTGGGTGTCAGGAGTCCCAGAATCCCAGGAGGCAGAGCGGTTCCCAGCAAGGGAAGGAGCGGCTAGAATGCGCGTGCAGACAGAACCGCAGGGCAAGAGCGATGGAGCCAAGAGCGATGGAGCCGCAGGCACCGGCAGGCAGACGTGGCGGGGCGGGGGGGGGCGGGGGGGCGAGGGGGGCTGCCCCCGGGACCCTGCACTTCAGCCCAGACAGTGCCCTTCACACGCTCGTCCTGCACAGCCTTTGAGGAAGCAATACTCACACCCCCTTGGCATCCGTTACTTCTGCATCTGTAGAAAGGTGTATTTAAGAATAGCCCCTCACTATCACCACACACTATACCTTCTCCCAGCACGGCGGCCAAGGCCAGCAGACGGCACGTGCGCCGCGAGGGGCACGGGGAGGGGAACCCAACACAAACGGAAGAGCCTCAGCAAGATAACTCACAAAGCTGGAGAAGACAGCAGACACGTAGTCTGGTGTCAACGACGAGGCATTACACAGGCTTTTTAAAGCAGATGCTGAGTATTTATGACAATCGAAACACTTTAAAGATATCCATGTTACGAAACTTCTAAAATTTACCCAACAAAATCTTAGCTTTTCCCAACACTGACGAACATCAGACAGGCCTACCTCCTTTAGCAGAAGGATGGTTCGTTCGATGTCACTCAGACTAGGTGGAGAAAGGGCTGTTGCCAGCAAAGCTCTCGGCTCCCCCATGTCCAGTAATTTCACTTTCAATATTGTGCTTCCTAACGGACAACGCTGAAAAGAGCAAAAAATTTAGAAACAAAATAATTAAGTCAATTCACCTAACCTACCTACACATGACAGGGACTTCAGAGGCAGATGCAGAAGAGAGAAGAGAAAAAGAAAGAAAAACAGAAGCCGGAAAGAGACAAACAGTGAGAGAAAGAGAAAGAACAGGAGGGACAGAGAAAACGAGGAAATGTGCAGGCAAGGGAGGGAGATGGGTGAGGGAGAGGAGGGGGAGAGAGAGAGAGAGGGAGAGAGAGAGAGGGAGAGAGAGAGAGGGAGAGAGAGAGAGAGGGAGAGAGAGAGAGAGAGAGAGAGGGAGAGAGAGATGGGGAAGGAGGGGAGAGAGACAGATCAGAGAGGAGGGTGAGAGAGAGACAGAAGGGGGAAGAGGGGGAGAGAGAGACAGATGGGGGAGAGAGAGACAGATGGGGAGGGGGAAGAAGGAGAAGGGGGGAGAAGGAAGAGAAAAACAAAGAGAAGGAAGAAGAGGGGAGAGGACAAAGGGGAAGGCAGCAGCTGACCCCACGCTTCAGGCTGTAGAGGGGCTGGAGCCCGCAGACACAAGGACCCACTCTCTCATCAGGAACTCAACGTGCGTGTGAGGTCCCAGACCCCGCTCAATAAATGACGAGCCAGCACTGTGACTAAAGACCAGTTTGGCCAGACAATGATTTTCCTGAAACCAAAATTATAACACCTAACGCTGTATTACTTAGACCACTGAATAAAACTCTGTCTATAAAAAGCAAAGTTTGGAAATGACCAGAGAGTATTACCAACATCTCGGGGACAACGTGGTCTGGGATGGAGCTGTCCCAGAAGTCCCTGTGGACCAGTCTATAGCAGTGCCCTTCAGACACTCTTCCCGCACGGCCTGCGAAGGAGAAACATCCAAACGCCATTTGGCATTAATCACTTTCGTGTTAGCATAAGCACGCATGTAAGAATAACCATTAAATACTGAGAAACACCCCTGCCATCCTCTACCACACCCGGTCGGTGGAAGCTTCAGAACGCGCTGGCGTCGGAGGACCCTCCTGCAAGCAGAGGCCGCCCTGATCCTCCTCGGTGATCGGCGACACACAATCCGGTGCCTTATTTCTAAACAAAACAACGTTGGCCCCAATATGCAACAAAAATCAAAACATTTTAAATGCAAGACATTTCCTGCAAATGCAAAGTTCATGCTAATAAAAACACAGAGAGTATAAAGTTGGTGGGTGCCGGGGCGGCTCCCCTGTGACGCGGCTGTGCGAGGAGACACGTGCTGTCACTGTCGCCGTCTGCCCTGGGCTCTTCCCTGTGGCCCTCCGTCCCAAAGCCTCCGCACGAGCAGCCGTCAAGACAGCTGCTTCACGTGAAGGGACACAGTGGCACACAGCCTGGAACCAGGCCTGCCCTTCACGGATCGCCGCACGCGGGACTCTTCTCTCGTGACTGTACTGCTTGTGGAGCAGAAACTCCTTTAGCCCAAAACGTAAGAAAATCTCCCAAGGGGAAAGGATGTCCTTAATAAATACCCAGCTTTTAAAAATGGGGCTACCCCGGGGCGCCTGGGTGGTTCAGTCAGGTGAGCGGCCGACTCCTGACTTCGGCTCAGGCCATGATCCCACAGTTCACGAGCTCCAGCCCTGCGTCTGGCTCTGCACTGACAGTGCGGAGCCTGCTTGGGACTCTCTCTCCCTCACTCTCTGCCCCTCCTCCACTCACATGTGCATGCACACACTCTCTCTCTCTCCAAATAAATAAATAAATAAACATTTTAACAAATGGGGCAGCCCAGGGCAGATCTCTCCTTCCCCACACGTGGAGTCAGGAAAGACGGAGGGGTGTCTGGACTCCTGCCCCCCACGCCCACCTGTCTCCCCTGGTAGGTCCCCTCACCCACAGAAAATTGAGTGGAGAGTCTGGACTTCCAGCACCGCCATCACCCCCACCCCACACCTTATGTGCCAATCAATGACAAGGCTCTCTAAGTACAAAACTCCAAAGCAATGACAAAAGACAAAAGCAAAAACAACTGCTAGAACCAATTAGTGACCCGGCAAAGTCACAGGGCACAAGGTCAACACATGCAAGTCCATCAGACATCTACACACCAGCAACGAGCACACGACGTCCACACACCAGCAAGGAGCACGCGACGTCCACACACCAGCAAGGAGCACGCGACGTCCACACACCAGCAACGAGCACGCGACGTCCACACACCAGCAACGAGCACGCGACGTCCACACACCAGCAACGACCACGTGACGTCCACACACCAGCAACGACCACATAGAAACAGAAATTAAAAGGGCAACGCCACGTACAATCGCCCCCAGTAAAATTAAATAGTCAGGATCTGACCACTGAAAACAACATAAGCCGATTAAAGAAAACAAAGACCTAAATGAACGGAGACACGTACTGTGTTCAGGGATGGGAAGACAGCCTAACAAAGATGTCCATTCTCCACACACTGTCCTGCGGACTCGAGGCAATTCCTATCGAAATCACAAGATGACTTTCTTATAGACAGGGACAAGCTCACTCTAAACTCCAGGTGGGAGGGCAAAGCAGAGCAAGTGCAACACTTCTGAAAGGAAAGAAGGCAGTGGGAGGGGCCCGGCAGGGCAGGGGCAGGGAGAGACGCGCGAGCGCCCAGCAACACTGCACGGAGGCGCAGAAGCCACTCCGTGGGAAATCCAATGGTGCCAGACAGCGGGGTGCGCCTGGGGAAAGAGACGGGCCTCTACCCAAACCTCACACCTCTCACAGGGTTAATTCAAGTGGGGACACCCGGGTGGCTCATCAGCTAAGCATCTGACATCGGCTCAGGGCATGATCTCGCGGTTCGTGAGTTCGAGCCCCGCGTCGGGCTCTGTGCTGACAGCTCAGAGTGTGGATCCTGCTTCGGAGTCTGTGTCTCCCTCTCTCCCTGCCCCTCCCCAGCTTGTGTATGCTCACCCACTCACTCACTCTCTCTCCAAAATAAACAGGCATTTTAATTAATTGTTAATTAATTAAGAAGAAGAGCTGTTGACGCGGGCAGCGACTTGGATAGACCTTAAGGATGTTGTGGTGAGTGAAGCGAGCCCATCTCAAAGCCCCGGGCCGAGGGACTCCATGCGGATAACATGCCGGATACGAAGAGCGAAAGGACGGAGAACAGACAGTGGCTGGCAGAGAGGGCAGTGCCAGGCAGTTCCTTCCGGGCAGCTGTACTGTTCTGTACTCTGCTGGGGGTGCTTACACGGACCTACACGTGACATCTAACTGCAGAGAGAACACACACCAGAGAGTGTGTCCAACTGCACAACGGCGGTCTGCGGTCCGCGTGCCGTACCGACGTCGGCTGCCCGATCCTGACGCTGCCCTGCAGGTCGGTGAGGTGTCACTGCTAACGAGCTAGGAGACGCTGGCCTAAGTGTTCGAGAGACTCTATGGACTCTTTTTCCAACTTCGTGTAGAAAGAATTTTTCTTACGGAAATTTTGAACATACAGAAAAACAGACAAAAGCTAAAACTCCCATAATATCAAAACTGACCCAAATATTTTTCTGTATTTATTTCTAGTCATTTTTTTCTAAACATGGGTTTTGTTGGGGGGTAATTGTGGGTTGGGGCCCAAAACACAGTAAGATGATCACAGTTTATTATCCTTTCTTTCACTCAATTTTCTAACCACACACAACTCAACATTTTCCAAAGCAGTGGGAAGCTGCCTCTGGCCCTGAGTGACCCACTCGATCACGCGGTCTCACTCCCTCTCTGGGCAGCTGTCTCGGGTGAGGCAGCGGAGCCCTGGGTTCAGGATGTGGACTGCAGCGGGAGCAGCGCCCCCACTGTCCAGCACAGCCTGGGGCCCCTACCCCTCCTCTGCGTCTCAGCTGTGCCGTGAAAAAGTGAGGACAACAGCAGACTACATCCCGGGGTGGCAGGAGGGTTAGAGGAGTTCACGTTAAATACTCACAATTGTGCTCAGCACATAGTAAGCACTCAATAAATGTTGCCTCTCCTCTATTTCTGATGAGGTAGCTTTACTGCCCAACGAGTATTTTTGCAATGGCCCTTCCCCATCCTCCCTGAAAGTTCTCTAATAAAACACAAGCCATCTCTCAGTCCATTCCAAGAACTCTGTCCCCTCGGGCCAGTCCCTACAGGTGACAGTAGCAACCTACCCAAGTAATCACCCACACCTCCACTGTGACCAAAGCCCTGACAAACGCCTCCACACCCTCGACTCCCCGGCAACACAACATGTGCCATGGTAAACGCTGAAGCCTCTGTGGAATCCGTTTACGAAAACAATCCTAGAAGGATCGGAACTTGGGAGAGGAGTCCGAGGAAGCCTCATCAAAAGTTAATTGAAAATTATCAAAAATTTGGGGCATCGGGGTGGCTCAGTCAGTTGAGCGTCTGACTCTGACTCGGGTCATGATGTCACAGTTTGTGAGTTCAAGCCCCACATCCGGCTCTCTGCAGTTGGCAGGGGAGCCCACTTTAGATCCTCTATCCCCCTCCCCCACTTGTGCTCTCTCTCGAAAATAAATAAAACATTTTTTTTAATTGTCAAAAATGTATTTGGTTTCCATAACTGTTCCCCAAACACTTTTTAAAATTCACTGCAGGAGCGCCTGGGTGGCTCAGTTGGTTAAGCATATGACTCTTGGTTTTGGCTCAGGTCATGATCTCACAGTTCATGGGTTCGAGCCCTGAGCCAGGCTCTGGGCTGACAGCTCGGAGGCTGGAGCCTGCTTCGGATTCTGTGTGTGTCTCTCTCTGCCCCTCCCCTGCTCACACACTGCCTCTCTCTCAAAAATAAATAAACATTAAAAAAAATAAAGATAAATTAAAAAAATAAAATTCACTGCAAAAAACAATAGTGTTGAAATAATCAGATGCTTGTCCGTTATGTACAAAGACTGTCACCTAATTCTATTGACGAGAGGAGAATGACGAATTTAAACAAACAGTCTGATGGTATGAGTCATTGTTGCTTAAAACTTAAAACTGGTTTCAGTAAAGAAAGTATCCACATAAGAGTGAGGTTTTAACACGCCTGAATGTGCCACCAATTCATTGTGGTCCTGGAACACAGTGCCTTACCTTTTCTCTGGTTACAACTGGTTTTAGAGGCCCAACTCAATCGCAGACTCTGATAATTCGTATCTTCGTCACAAACCAGAGTTCTAGTCAAACAAAAATCTATAACTGTCATTTAAAAAAAGGAATGTAAACACCATGCTAACAAGAAGAATAATCACAATGCATAGTGACCAAACAGCATGACTCACAGCCTTTAGCGTCAGTGCACATCCCAGAAGCCTCTGAAAATGCACCGGCTACTCCTTACTGCCCAGGACAGAGGCTGTGGTCACATTCTTTCTTCTAAGGACCAGGAGCCCCTGGGCACAAAGAGCATAAGCCCTGTAGACCCAACGAGCCATAAGACAAGCCCGTCGGGACTGCACACAAAAGAGCGTCAGAGGGCACAACTCGGGCAGCACAGAAGCAGCCGCGAGGCTGGGC
Source organism: Paguma larvata (assembly GCA_030068075.1). Taxonomy (NCBI): domain Eukaryota; kingdom Metazoa; phylum Chordata; class Mammalia; order Carnivora; family Viverridae; genus Paguma; species Paguma larvata. The sequence continues at coordinate 47,207,874 of CM057827.1, read as the reverse complement.
TGCGGGGGCTCCTGTCCTGGGTGGGGAGGGGGCGCGCCGGCTAGCCTCTGTGTGCCGCAGCGTCCTCGTCTGGGAAGGCTGGCTGCCGGGAGCCACTCCATCTCTTCTCTGGACGGATCCTCCCTGTCCTGACCATGGAAAGCGGGCGTTGCTGGCCGCCAGGGGGCTGTCTCCTCACCTGCCCCTCCCCGCCTCCCACACCCAGCCAGCCCTCACTGCCACTGCACTCCTGGAAGACCTCTGCCTCCTTGGGCTCACCACCACCACCACCCTCCGTGCTGGCTCCCCAGTCCTTGCGCCCTCCTCCACTGCTCCCACCCGAATTCTGGTGACTTCCAGGCCCAGGAAACCATGTCGGTGGCATTCAGGCTCCTGGTTCCATGAACTCTCTCCTCCCATCATCCTGTCCCCCACCCTCCAGCAGCCCCATGTGACACCATCGTCACAGTGACAGCAAGCACCCCTCTCTGAACCTGCCTCCAGGCCTACCCAGCAATCCTTAATCCCTGCCATGGCACCACAATCTGTCCGTCCTGTAACCTGTTAGCTATCCCTTCACCCACCTCCTCACCCCCCTCTGCGCCCTCCCATTCTGATCTGCTGGGGTCCCCACCCACGGCCCTGGGGACCGCACTCCCCACCTTCACTGTGCGGCCCCTGGGGCCAGAGAAGGACAGACCCACCAGGCCAGCAGGTTGATCCCTGGCCACTAGACTCGAGCAGCCCTCGGGGCACCTGGCCCTGGTCCATCAAGCCCTCCACCCTCAGAGTCTTCTCCTCCAACCTCTACGGCTCCCCCATTCTCAGTCTGCACTGGCAGCCCTGCCTCTAGCTCACCAGGGGAAGGAGAGGCGGGAGAGGGCCTTGGGAGTTGCCTTGGCCACCCGTCCTCACATTCCGCCCTTCCCCGGGAGCAAGGGTAAGGTGCCCACGCGGTGCCCCATCGCAGCCCCGCACGAGGACGAGGCTGCAGCCAGCGAGCCTCTCTCCCGCATCGCCCTCTGCACCGTTCCCATCACCCAGCTGCTGGGTCTTCTGTCCGTCCAGGAAAGGCGTTCTCTTGGGTCGGGTCACCCTTCGGCAACCTCCCCGTTTCTCTGCTCCCCTTGACAGAAGAATGTGCTGACTTCACTGTCTCCAATGCCTCTCTCCTCCTCTCCCTTCCTGACCTCCAACAAAACTGCTCTGGTCAAGGTCACCTATGACGTCCATGTTGCTAACTCCATGGCCAAATTTCCAGTCTTCTCCAAACTTGACCAATCATCAGCACGACATGCTTATCCACCCGGTCTTCCTCGAAACCCTGACTCAGCATCTAGGGCTTTGTTGGCTGTCCCTCTGCAGCTCATCACTGCCCACCCTCAAACACCAGAAATGCCTTTCCCGGATGCGACCACCGCCCTCTGGTCTCCAGGCCTACACAGCCAAGTGTCCGCGGACGTGCCGCAAGGGTCTCACGTGCCGCTCTGGCTCCCACAGTCCCACACCAGACCCCCCAGCACACCTATCCAGAACTGTTCACCCCTTAGGGCCCCATGGCTGCCACCCCCCTGTAAGCCACCCCCGACTGCTGCCCACGCTACTCACACCCTCCTTCCTCACTCAGCCCCGTGCGCCCTGCCTCGCTGCGGGCTGTCCCTCAATGAACTCTCTGGCGATGTCATCTCTGCTCTCCAAACTCGGCCTCGCCAGCAAAACCCTCCGCCTTCACACGCCCCAGAAGGCTCTGCGTGACCTGCTCCCCGTGACCTCCCTGATCGCTCCCCTCGACCACCTCCTCCCCTCGCGCCTGAGCCAGCTCCCGGCCTTCCTGCTTCCTACACCTGCTTTACAGAGGTGACCCCTCAGCTCCTCCTACCCTCTTCCCCACACTCCCCCCCGCCATCCCACCGACAGCGTCTGCGGTCCTCCTCGACTATTCCCTCTCTCGCACGCACCGTCACTTCACCTGCTACGTGTTCTTGCCTTGCTTATCGCCCGCCTATCACCCACCCTGAAGGTGTCGTGAGAATGAAGACTTCTTCCTGATGACTATCTCCCCGGCATCTAGAACAATCCCTGACACGGAAACAAGACACTGTCACGTCCCGTGTGTGCGTGTTTACCTGTCCAGCCACGCCGTCCCTGCCACTCCTCAAATCCACATGAACCTGAACCACGTCTCCCCACAGCTCGGTCCTCGCTCAATTCAAGTCTTGTCCAAGTACTGCTTCCTCTGCAGCGTGTCCCCCGTCACCCTAAGAGATGACCTTCCCAATGACCGTAACCCTCTGACGCACTTTCCTACATAGAACACTCAGCTCTACCTGCAATGATACGGATTTCTGCCTGCCGTCTGTCCGTCTCTTCCAACAGAACGCAGTCGCCATGAGACGCTTCTGTGGACTCATCACTGCTCCCCCAGCATCGAGAGCAGTGCCTAGCACACGTGAGACTTCAAACGATGAATTAATGAATTTAGAAAATTCATTAATAAAACGATCGCATGCGGTGCTCAAGGACATGCATGCAGAACGCCAAGTTAGGAGTGGCTTCCTGCCGACTGACATGTGCCCCACTAATCTTCCCTGAGTCACAGAGACGAGCCACTCCCGCCCTCACCCCCCACTCCAGCCACAGAACTCCACCTGGGGCAGCCCCGGCCCACTGTCCACGAGGGTCTGCACAGTGCCCCCAGAGGAGAAGGAAGTGGTGGGGTACAAATACAGAGAAACTGTGCGAACCTACTTTCTGAATTCCCTCTTGCAACAGTGCAAGAGTTGGGGAGGAAGAGGAAGAGCAATTCCTGAAGGGGCAAACAGGCCTATAAATACTACAGTTTTATGTCGGGAGGAAAACAGAGAAGTATCTTACCATACTTGACATCTGGAACTGTGACGGAGCTTTCTGCAATGTTGGTGGACAGAATAATCTATCAAACATAAAAAAAAAAAAAAAAGGATCTGACATTCCTACTACATACTGGAAACACTGGGAAAAGTTAAAAAAAACTCAAGCTCAAAAATTATTTAAAAGATTCTTAACGTGAATACTGGACTCAAATTTTCAAATTTAACCGTTTTCCTATTTTACATAAAACAGAACTGATCCATGGTCTGGGAGAAGGGTAGGAATCAATGCCGGGGCAGGGGGGCTCAGCAGCCAAACGTGTATACCTCGCAGCTCGGCCTCACGCCAGGATGGGGCCCTGAGCCAACTCTCACCTCCCTGTCCTCAGAGATGCAACACGGACCGTAACGACGATGCCCACCCCACAGGGTCGTCGTGAAGATCGCAGGAGTTAACAGGTGTAAAGTGCTTACGACTGCTCCCCACACAAAGCACGTGTTCAACCACCGGTATCTCTGGGCCTGCAGAGCTTGCGCCCAGGCGCTGGACACCTGCTCTGCGCAGGCGCTGTGAGAGCACCGTAACTCAAGTCCTGACGTTCACGGTTATAATCCACCTCCCTAACAGCTCTGCATTCAAATAGTGAAAGGTCAGTCTCACAAAAGCGATTTGCTGATAGTCACAAAACTACAGGTGACAAGGACCCAGGCCATCTCTGTTCAGGTCCACATGCATGACCTTAACTGCTACCCCTCTTCCTGGCATAATCACTCTTGGGTCCCTACAAAGCCCGGCAACATGGCAGGTGCTCAAAAGCATCAGGCAAGAAGCCAGGCAGAGAGCCGTCCTGGACTCAGACGCGGTGCTTCCGGGGCCCCGGGATTAACGCAGGCAAAGGGCACAAGCGAGCTAACACCTGGGGGAAGGGCTGAGCCTGCAGCTGCACCGGGGCACCGTGCAGGCACTGGCTACCCCTGGGGGTGCCGCACATGTGCACGGAAGCAAGGTTTCTGACCTCCTCCGGCAGCTCTGAAAGGGTTGTGCTAAGACACTCCCCGGCTGACGCATAACCTGAGGTTAAAGAAGTCCTCCTAAACCAGGACTAAGAACGCGGGTTCTGCCCAAGGTTGCAGAGCACTGCTGCAGACACCGCCACAGTCCAGCCACAGTCCCGCCATCTGAGAAACCCCAAGAAGTAAAAGCAGCAAAATCCACTAGCAACAATGTCCTGAAGTTGAGAAAATAAAAAAATACTAGCAACTGACTTACAAAATAAAAGACGAAAATGAAACAACGTCGGAGGCTCACAGGCAAGTATGCGTCTGGGTGAGTCGCACCAGCCACAGGGCAGGAGACCCAGCGAGCAGGGAGGTCCGCGGTCTCCCGCGGCAGAGTCGCTAAGGAAAACGAGCCGGCAGCGCGTGCATCGCGCCGCCCGGGTTCCTACCTTTCTGTACCCAGGAACTGGACTCAGAAACACGTTGTTCTGTTCTTCTAAAGTCACGCTTGAGTGGAGCGGGTACACCTGCAGCCTAGGGACACATGAGCAAGATACACGTCCGTGAGGAAGAGACGAGTGTGAACACACAAAACGAGTGACTGTTCACGGAGACGCTCGGAGGGTTTAGCGCAGAAACAACATACCAGTAAGAACAGAGCCACGTCATTTGAAACATACCTTTTGTGAACCATGTTTGTGAGAAGTTCGTGCATATAGTTTATTTCACCCAGACCTGAAGAAGAAAAAAGGGTGGAAAAAAGATGTATTTTTTTGCTAAAAACAAACAAAAGAACCTTTAAATTAAAGGACATCTTCTTCCAAAAAAGGCCCTACCAATTCATTTTGACTTTGTTTTCCTGTTTGCCCAATTACATCTCAATTACAAATAAAAACCTACAATGACATTAACCACTAATAACTCAAAAATACAAAAAAAAAAAAACCCACATTCTTCCCGTGTTTTCCTTCCCACAACACTGACTGCCTGCAAGTGTGGCCGTCTGAATAATTACATTTCTTTTTTATTTCCCACTGATTTTTCCAAATTTTCTATGGTGAACATGTAACATTTTACAAACAAAAAATAGTATTCGAAAAGTCTTGGTCACACAGATAATGCTAAATTTTTTTCACTAGGTTCAAAAATGTCTATGGACACATAAACCTTTCCTGTGCTTTTGTCTCAACCCCGTAATGTGCTGAGCTGTGTCCTCCAAAGAGGTATCGGAGTCCTGACTGCAGTACCTGAGAACACAATTCTGTCTGAAAACAGCGTCACTGCGGACGTAACGAGCTAAGGTGAGGTCACACTGGAGTGGACGGGCCCTTACTCCAATAGGACTGGTGTCCCCATAAGAGGAAGAGAGAGGGATAGACACACAGAGAGAGCGCCATGTTAACAAGGGAGGCAGAGATAGGAGGGACGCAGCCACGGAATGCCACGATGGATACACGGCGGCTGCTGGAAGCTGACAGAGGCAATGGAGGGTGCTACCCAGAGCCCCAGAGGGAGCAAGGCCCTGCTGACACCTTGATTTTGAACCCCTGGCCTCCAGAACAGTGACAGAATAAATTCCTACTGTTTTAAGCCTTTTACTTCATAGCACTCTGTTACAGCAGCCCAAGAAAGCTGATACAGAATCGCTCCCAAAAGATCAATTAATGAAATACATCTATCGAAACTGCATTTGCATAAACATGTCACAGAAGACAAAGTAAACTGTAAAATACCATGTAGAAATATTTTCTGCAGACCATGTTTAACAGTTAAAAGTATTTATCTCCTTTTTAGGCATTCCTGAGCTAGCACCACTGTGGCTCTGCACTGGCCAGACTTTTCCTTAATACGCTATTACACACACAGCAGTCTTTGTAAATGTTTACTGGGGTGACTGCAACTCCGCCCCACTCCACCGCAGCGTGGCTGCTCCCTGGATACAAAATTAATCCAGAGCAATGTAAGCAGAATAGAATCACAGCTGTAAACTTAAATGCTGCATCCCAAAAATTAAGCAGGTTACTTTGATTCAGGTTTTTCGTTCTCCAAATCTACTAGCACAAACACTCATGTGCTAACATGACCTTCCGACAACAAAAAATACATGAATTATCATCACAGCGTTTCACCAAACTATACTGCTTCATTAAAAAAAATCAAAAACATCATTTTGAAAAAGTACAATTTAACACAAAATAACCTTTCTCAGGTATTCAAAAGGCCAATTTTCCCAAATACCGAGGAAGGGACACAAAGGCTTTCCTGAGGACGCTCCCGGAGCCACAGCGACAGCACCGCCCTGGGGCTTGACGTGCACGTTTACACTCACATTTACAACCACAGACACGAAATGAAAACCTGAACGAAGCCAGTTACTTTATTGAAAATTTGGAAGCAGATAAAACTGCCTTTAAAAAATTAAACTCTTAAAAAATAAATTAATAAAGTTAAATTAAAAATTAAACTCTTGGGACACCTGGGGGGGGGGTGGCTAGTCGGTTTAGCATCAAAATCAACTCTTTATTTCAGCTCAAGTCATGATCTCACAGGTTCAAGTCTGTGCTGACGGCCCAGAGCCTGCTTGAGATTCTCTTGCTCTCTCTCTCTCTCTGCCCCTCCCCTGCTTGTGCTCTCTCTCTGTCTTGAAATAAATAAACAAACTTTAAAAAAAGAAAAAGGGAACAGGGCACAGGGCACCTGGTGGCTCAGTCGGTTGAGCGTCCGACTTCAGCTCAGGTCATGATCTCACGGCTCGTGGGTTCAAGTCCCACATCAGACTCTGTGCTGACAGCTCGGAGCCTGGAGCCTGCTTCAGATTCTGCATCTCCCCCTCTCTCTCTGTCCCTCCCCTGCTCACACTCTGTCTCTCTCTCAAAAATAAATAAACATTTAAAAAAAGGATGAAAGCCTACAAAAGTAGAAGCACGATTAAAAAAACGACTTAAAATTAAACTCTTCATGACCATTTTAGCAATACAAAGTTTACAGTAAGAGATCAAACTGAGAATCACATTTGTTCATGTTCTCAAGGTCTAAAAAGACTAAACACACACAGCAAATAACATTTTTCACAAAATGGGCTAGACACAAACACAGCCTCCATCCAGGCCATGAGAACTCCAGCTCACAGTCTGACACTCACCTGGTAAAAACACGAGCACGCTGCTCCGCTCCAGCACGAAGGGGGCCCCGGACTTGGTCTTGCTCCTGCTACAAATGTGAGTGCACAGACGTTAATCCAGGCAAAAGCAGCCATTGCTGGTCCGGAACCCTAGCAGTCCAGGCTTCTGACCATGAAAGTCTCTCACAGACCATCCAGTATGTTCTTTCTTCTACATATGAAAACACAGAGGCCCCAGGACATGGCTCCACAGTCACTGGGGGACCCCAAGCCTCTTGACTCCCATAAAACTCATCTGCCAAACTTTCCCTTGAAATTTAGTTACTATAATCTAGAATCTCAAAATACAAAACTTTTAAAATAACTACAAATAAAACTTAAACTCAAACCATCAGCTCGCCTTCCCACTCCTGTCAAAATACCCCCTTGGTGTGAAATCAGAACTCTGGTTCTCCGCAAACCGCGAGCTGTCCTCGTGCAGGCAGACGGGGGCGGTCACGAGACAAACGAGGTCCCTGCTCTTTGTGGAGCTCACGTTCTAGCTGGAGAGACAGACGGTGCCTTTGGTTAGCAGCATGACACCGTCAGGAACAGACGGGGGGGGGGGGGGGGGGGGGGCGCGGAGATACCACATCGCAGTTACTAGCTCGCCCCCACACCCCTTCTCCTCCTCCGCGGGCACTGCTACCAGGCACGGCCCAGACTGCTGTTGATCGGCTCCTCCAAAACTTAATAAAGGCTAGAGTGAAAAACTAGTAAGATAGTGAAATTAAAACAAGAAAAAAATCAACAAAACTCAAACCTAGGACTTTGAAAAGATCAGTGAAATGGACAAATCTTTAGATTTTAACCAAGAGCTCTCAAAAGGAGAGAAGACTCAAAATATTAGAATGAGATATGAAAGGGCACCTGGGTGACTCAGTCGGTTGAGCGTCCAACTCTTGACTTTGGCTCGGTTGTGATCTCACAGTCACGGGTTCGAGCCCTGCATCGGGCTCTGTGCTGACCATGCAGAGCCTGCTTGAGATTCTCTGTCTCCCTCTCTCTCTGCCCCTCCCCAGTTCACACATGTGTACTCTCTCTCTAAATAAGTAAACTTTTTAATGAAAGAAAGGACATTACTACTGACCTTACAGAAATAAAAAGGATTACAGAGGCATACTATGGACAACTGTAGGCCAACAAAGTAGATAGTTGACAGGAGATGGACATATTCCTAAAAAGACACAAACTATTGAAACTCATCCAAGAAAAAAAAGTCTGGGGGCGTCTGGGTGGCTCAGTCAGTTAAGCATCCGACTTCAGCTCAGGTCATGATCTCACAGCTCATGAGTTCAAGCCCTGTGTCAGGCTCTGTGCCGACAGCCCAGAGCCTGGAGCCTGCTGTGGATTCTGTGTCTCCCTCTCTCTCTGCCCCTCCTCTGCTTGCACTCTGTCTCTCAGAGCTGTCTCAAAAATAAAGATTAAAATATTTTAAAAATCTGAATTTACTTATAACAAAAGGATAGACTAAGCTGATAAGTTTAAAACTACTTATAAAGAAAAGCCCAGACTCCAAAGGCTTCACAGCTGAATTCTACGTTCAAAGAATTGATACCAATTCTTCACGAACTTCCAAAACACAAAACATTTCCCAACTTATTTTATGAGGCCAGTACCAGACCAAAAAAAATCACAAGAAAACTACAGATAAGACCTCTTGTAACTATGGATGGAAGAGTCCTCAACAAAATAGGAGCGAACCAAATCCAGCAACATATGGAAAGGACTGTGCACCATGATCCAGTGGGATGTATCTCAGAGATGTAAAGTCGCTTTAATACCTAAAAATCCATTAAGGTAATACATATCTATAGAAGAAAAACAAAAATCACATCATTATCTCCACAGACACAGAAAAACTAAACAAAATTTAACACTCTTTCATAAAATGTTTTAAAAAATAATAAAATAAAAATCTTAACACTCAACAAACCAGAAACGGAAGTGAATTCCCTCAACCTGATGAAGGTCATCCACCCACAAGGAGCCCACAGCACACATTATACTTCGAGGTCAAAGACGGGAGGTTTCCCCTAAGATCAGGGACAAGACAAGGACACTTTATTCTCCATTTCAGGTCAGCACTACAGTGATGGCTTTAGGGCACCCACATTCGAAAAGAAAAAAATAAAACTTATCTTTGCTCATAAATGACATGAACTTGTGTAGAGAAACACCTAAGAAATCCTCCCAGAACTGGGGCGCCTGGGAGGCTCAGTCTTAGGTTAAGCTTTCGACTTCAGCTCAGGTCATGATCTCACGGTTTGTGGGCTCGAGTCCCGCATCAGGCTCTGTGCTGACAGCTCAGAGTCTACAGCCTGCTTCAGATTCTATGTCTCCCTCTCTCTCTGCCCCTCCCCTGTTTATGCTCTCTCTCTCTCTCAAAAACAAACATTAAAAAATTTTTTTAAAAAATCCTACCAGAATAAATGACTTCAGCAAAGTTGCAGGATAGAAGATTAATATACAAAAATCAATTGTTATTTCAATATGCTTGCAATAAACTATCCAAAAATGAAATTAAGAAAATAATTTCATTCACAACAACATCAAAAAGAATAAAATATGGGAATATGTTTAACAAGATAAGTGCAAAACTTATACTTTGAAAATCACTAAGCATTGTTGAAAATGATTTTTAAGAATGGTAAGAAATAGAAAAACATCTCCTACTGGAAGACGCGGTATGGTGATAGTTGAGATGGCAATACTCCCCACAGCTACAGCCTCAGAACAATGCCTCTCAGAGTCCTGGCTTCTTTGTAGAAGTTGACAAGCTGATTCTGAAGTTCACACGGGAGTATAAGTTTGGAGCAGCCAAAACAATCCGGAATAAGAACGAAGTCAGGAAGACTCGTACTTCTAATTTCAAATTACTTCCCAACAGTGGTAGGGAAGGTGGTGTGGTGCTAGCCCGAGGACAGACAGAGAAATGACGGGATAGAATCCTGAGTCCAGAAATAAACTCATACATACATCTATGGCCAACTCATTTTCAAGAAGGGGCACAGAAGAGTCTTCAGCCAGCAGTACTGGGACAGGAGTTAGGGCACATGCTCAAGAATGAAGCTGGAGTCTCACCTTGCATGTATATAAAAACTTACCTCGAAGACCTAAGACCTAAATGAAAAACCCGAAACTATAACACTCTTAGAAGAAAACACTGGGGTAAATCTTGATGAGCCTGAACTTGGCAATGGATGCTTAGCTATGACACCAAAAGCATGAGCAACGAAAGAAAAACTAGACAAATTAGACTTTACCCAAATTAAAAACTTTTTTAAAAAAACAAACAAAAAAACACACCAAACTTTTGTGCTTCAAAAAACACCAGCCAGAAAGTAAAAAGACAAGAAAGGATGCAAGGAAATATTTGCAAATCATGTATCTGGTAAAGGCTTTATCTAGAATATACAAAGAGCCCTTATGATTAATAATTTTAAAAAAATGAATAATCGATTTAAAATCAGACAAAGGATGCCCGCCTCTAAATATAAACACATCCTTTAAAGAGGATGTACAGATGACCAACAAGCTCAGAAAACGATGTTCGACATCTCCAATCATCAGGAAAAAGTCAGTCAAAACCTGCATGCAACTGCGTGTTATTTTAGCTCTGTTTAGTTCACATCTGACAGTTCCCAAGAGCTATGTGCCAAAACACGGAGCGGCCAAAACCGGAACTCTCGCAAAACCAGATGCTGGTGGGACGCGGCACTACAGGGCATCCCATCCGTGGCTGCTGGCAACGAGAAACGGCGCAGCCATGCCGGAAGGCACTTGGGGGGCTTCTTACAAAACTATGATCCAGCGATCCTGCTCCTTGGTGTCCGCCCAAAGGAGCCGAAAACTTATGTCCACACAAAACCCTGCGCGTACACGTTTATGGCAGCCTCCTTCATAACTGCCCAAACCTGGAAGCCACCACCACGTCCTTCAGCAGGTGAACGGGGAACACAGCGGGCCGTCCAGACAAGGGACTGCTATTCAGTGCTACAAAGAAATATGAGCTTCGACCCAGGAAAGACAGGCAGGAAACTGAAACGCACACTGGTAAGTGAAAGAAGCCGATCTGAAAGAAGCTGCATGTGTATGATCCCAACTACGTGACAGTCTGGAAAAGGCAACACCAGGGAGACAGGAGAAAGTCCCATGATTGCCACGGGTTACGGGGCAGGCAGGAAGGAAGAGGCAGAACAGAGAGGAGCTCGGGGCAGGACACTACCACGGTGGATACACGTCATCACACGCTTGCGGAAGCCCGTCAGATGCACACCAACAGTGATGCCTACGCTGTGGACTTTGCGTGACGAGGCTGAGGCAATAACGACAAACGTACTGCTCCAGTGCAAGATGCTGACAGTAGGGGGCACTGTGCCTATGTCGGGTTCATGGCAACTCTTCATACTTTCCCCTCAACGTTGCTGTGAACCTAAAATTGCTGTAAAAATAAAGTCTATTTAAAAGAAAAAAAAATCCATAAGGGCACCTGGGTTGCTCAGTCAGTTAAGGGTCCTACTTGATTTCAGCTCAGGTCATGATGGGTCATGGGTCAAGCCCTGTGCAGAGCACAGAGCCTGCTTAAGATTCTCTCCCTCTCTCTCTGCCCCCCTCCCCTGCTTGTGGCTCACTCTCTCAAATTAAAAAAAAAAAAAAAAAAAATCAAAGCCAGAAACAAAACTTTTAAAACAGATAAGAAAGAAAGACATACAGAGAGACAGACAGACAGACAAAAACTTGAGGGAGCTCAGAAACCGAGCTAAAATAACACACAACTGCATGCAGGTTGGGAGGGACAGGACAGATGACAGTGCAGTCATTCTCAGGTCGCGTTCAGGAGGACTGTAAGGCCACGAGTAGCTCTACACTTCACAGATATCTGTACTTCACAACTAACAGTAAAGGGGAGGGGCAAGGGCGTGTGTGTCAGGCCTGGAAGGACAGCGGCCTGCTGGCACATTCTGGTTGCTGTGAGGAGGCGGGCTCGACATCCTCGGGGTCTGTCGTTCCCACGTATAAACTGTATTCATGGTAAATGAACACAGAAAGGGTTCATAACACAGTATATTTTTTATATCCTAGACTCTAACCACGACTTATAACCTCAAGTTGTTCCTAAGGGAAAATATGCTCCAGGCTTCAAAGGTCCAGCTAAACAAATGCCAAACAGATGACCAAGGAGCCTCAGAGTTGGGAATATATTATCCCTTTTTTTTTTTAAGGTTTATTTATTTTTGAGAGCGAGAGATACAGAGAGAGAGACAGAGAGAGCGAGTTGGGGAGGGGCAGAGAGAGAGGGAGACACAGAATCCAAGGCAAGCTCCAGGCTCCCAGATGCCAGCACAGAGCCCGAAACAGGGCTCGAACTCACGGACCATAAAATCATGACCTGAGCCAAAGTTAGATGCTTAACCAACCAAGCCACCAGGAGCCACTCCCTCGTACCTTCCTGAAAAACAGAAGCCAAGGTGAGGAAATGCTCTCAACAACTTCTCCTAGCGTGGTCCCTTCCATCTGCCTCAGACTAGGACTGACAGGACTCGGCAGGTCTGGAAACCATTCTCTCTTTAGGCTATGATTGCTGGCTTCTAAAGCGGTCAGTCTTAAAACTGTACTTGATCTTAACTACTTTAAAATGGAAATTTCCAGTAAAAAACATCACAGAGGTATCAACTTTAATATATACACAGTGACTACTGGAGAAAGTTACCTACAGTTATATCTGAACATGATAAAATCACTACAGTTTCTAAGCACACAGCACACTATCTGAAGCCGCGCGCGGAGCCCACTGCCGAGTGGAGGGTCCCTTACCCGCTCTCCTTCACGTCCAGGTTGTCGAACATCTGGATCAGGGCAATGGCGACCTCGTAGATGTCCTTGGGGATCACTGGCTCCTCCAGGACATGAGGAGAAAGCTGAACACAGGAAAAGAAAAGGCCCGAAGATCAGAGCAGGATTACGAGGGTTCTGGGGTCGGACAGGTGACTCTCTTTAGTAGATCACTTTGACAAACACCCCAACAAAAACAGTATCATTTGCAGCCAATACGTGAACACTTGCCAAGCATCAAGCTCTACTCAAGGTCCCAGCGTACACGGTATGGACCAGTTCATCCCCCGTCCCTGTCACTGGGGCGAGGACAGAGTCAGAGTGCAAAGAGGAACGTCAGTCAGAGAATCTCGTGTGAAGACGGGGTAAGCCGCTCCAAACACGAACGCACCCAGCGCCGGCGCCCCTCCCTCGTCAGATGCCTCCGCCACGAGCCCTGAGACGCCACCGACATCCACATCACAAGGACCAGGGAAAGGCAGCACCCCGTTACATCTGCCAACTTACGGGAAGAGGATACCCAAGTCATCTATGCGCCAAGGCACAGGTCACTGGAAGGCTTTTAACCGCACACTAAACAAAGCCAACTGGGCCCGGCTCGTTTAGAGCTGCCCTTCAGGCACCCCTGCGGAGTGCACGGGGGGTCACCACAGCAGCAAGCCCCCTGCCCCCGGTGAAGCGGGCATCACTGGTCTGGGCTGACAGCTTCACGGGATCAAGGCCACCACTGCGGAAGAGTCTCTCTACGGTATCCAGCACAAAAGTTACGGCGTAATTTCCATAAAATCTATTTCATAGCCTTGTTGGGTTTTTTTGCACCAAGAGTAAGGCTTTTTTTGTGTATTTAATAACCTTACTTATCAGGTACTATGTTCAAAGCATTGCATTTGACTTTGTGAAAGACACATCAGGAGTCTACCAGTGATAAGCAGTTGTAGATGCAAACTTATTTTTCCATTTTTAGAGTAAACTAAGTCAGCTGGTAATAAATCACTTTTTGTTATTACTACAACCCTACTCATGCAATATAACAAAGCAATTTTTATTTCATCAATAACTGTGAGGGAGCAGGCCTAATAAATCTGTTCTTGATTTTCTATCTCTACCTGAAACAATGTTCTACTTTATCCAAACAATAACCATAACAGAAATGTACAAAACAGAAATAGAAAAAAGTGTAATTTTCACAAACCCCAAAAATGGCATTCACACCCATCAGAACAGTTTTTCTATAAACAAGTAAGCCACAGAAAAGGCATGTCACCAGTTCAAAAGTAACTTCACTAAGTTCCAGAATCCCAACCCCAAGAATATAGTTTAAAAAATTTTTTTTATGTTTTTATTTATTTTTGAGAGCAGGAGAGACAAAGCATGAGTGGGGAAGGATCAGAGAGAGAGAGGGAGACACAGAATCCAAAGCAGGCTCCAGGCTCTGAGCTGTCAGCACAGAGCCCAACGCAGGGCTCGAACTCACAGACCGTGATATCATGACCTGAGCCGAAGTCGGAGGCTTAACCGACTGAGCCACCCAGGCGCCCCCCAAGAATATAGTTTAAACACCATACAAGATCCAGGTGCCGCCACGCTTTCTCCGAGCAGGCTTCGCAGGATGACGAAGGGAACAGTGAGGTGGGTTATGGGCCCCACGATTCCTGGCTGCACTCGTCCCCGCCCGTGCGGGAGTCAGAGGCCAACAACAGAGGGGAACTCTGCTCTCCTGACGGCCTGGTGTGCTCACAGCACCCAGGCCGACTTGCGCGCACGGCGCGCTCTGACAACACGCAAAGCAGGGCACCAGGGGCAGAACTGTGGAGGGAACTTATTCACGCAGGTAGAAATGCAGAGACGAGAGACCTGCTCCTCTACTGAAGTGTCTAACGACCGTGACCCTGTCAACAGAAGGAGGCGGGAGCTCGTGTGTCTGCCGCAAGCGGCGCGGCTGGAGCCCTGCGCTGCTGCCACCATGGGAGCCGGCGGTGCCCAGGCCAGCTAGTCCAGGAGGAGGGCGAGAGACGTGCCAGAACCGGCACTGCAGGCGGCAGGAAACGGATGATGCCGAGACAGCCAGGCCCCCACCTGGGAGCAGAAGGGGAATTTCAACCCGTCTCACCACCCTCATGGTCCCCTTAAACGGATTACTGCCCAACTGTGAACAGGATTAAAAAAGCCCTGCTCCAGAGTGGGGTGGGGGGGCGGGGCCACACTCTACTTCGGCTCTACGGCTCCACGTCCGCACTAAAGCTGCACATCACGGGCGTTCCCTCCACAATCTCATATTGTGGGAGGGTGAAAACAAAAAAGTTGAAAATAAATAATGAAAAAGTCTCTTCGAAGGACAGTGAAAAGAACGGCCAGAGTTGGCAACAGAAAGATCACAAGGGCAATGCTGGCCCCAAAGGAAGGGTGACTTTCAAGAAGATTAAACTGGCCAACAGTGTCATATATGACAGGAAGTCACGGTAAGTTTAGGGCAGAGGACTCCGGACTTAAGGAAGTCACTAGTGATCCTGACAAATGCCATCTCAGACCAGGGGCAGTGGGAGCCAGACCACGGTGAGAAACACGGGACCTAACAAGGGGGCTTTTTAAGATGAAAGAGACTCGTTCTATTGAAATGGGGACAAGAAAGGGGCA
Organism: Paguma larvata; assembly: GCA_030068075.1. NCBI lineage: Eukaryota > Metazoa > Chordata > Mammalia > Carnivora > Viverridae > Paguma > Paguma larvata. Next base: position 47,192,418 of record CM057827.1, on the reverse strand, counting down.
GTGGAGAAGGCACCAGAAAAGGTAAAGTGAGGAGGGGGTCGGGGCCCCTGGGAGGCTCAGTCAGGTGAGTGGCTGACTTCGGCTCAGGTCATGATCTCGAGGTTCGTGAGTTCGAGCCCCACGTACTCGAGAGAGTTCGAGCTCTCTGTACTGACAGCTGGGAGCCTGGAGCCTGCTTAGGTTTCTGGGTCCCCCTCTCTCTCTACCCCTCCCCTGCTCACACTCTGCCCCTCTCTCTCTCTCTCTCAAAAATAAACCTTACAAAATTAAAAAGAGAAAAAAAAGCAAGGAAGGGGCAACACTGAATCAGGAAAGGTCCCTAAGGAAGGGAGAAAGGCTGGTGTCCACAGAAGGAAGCGTGCTTCTCCCTTGTAACATTATATAGTGTGTCCAGGCAATACGACAGGAATAGTGACAACAATAAAATTGGAACTTTTAAAAGTTCTCTGACTCCTAAAACTATATAGCAAATCTATACAAAAAAAAAAAACATTTTTGTAAGGCTTAAAATTAATATAGTCATTCACTGAAATATTTCCTGAGTACCCATTAAGTACCAAAAACTGGATACTGGGTATGCAAATGCCAAAACTGGGTATTCCCCAACCTGGAGAACATTAGCCACTGGTTGGTGAGGAGCCCCAGCCTCCCCGACCACACGGAATCAGAGTGCAAATGCCCAGACCTGACCCAACTCCCCAGCATGTCCATGAGCAATCAATTAAATGATTCCAACACGCAATGGCCAGCTGAAAAGAGACTTGTAAACCATCACTACTTTCACATTCCAAAATGGGCCAGAAAATGCAAAATTTTTAAATGTGATAAACAAGGGCCCTCTCCCCTCCACCTTGAGTATGGGCTGCATTTTAGTGACTTGTTTCCAAACAGCCAAGGAGAGACATGGCACTCCTGTTTACATCTCACTGGGGTGGGGGGAGGGGAACAGGCAATGAGCAAAGAAAGAAACATGTAAACACATACAAATACACAAAAGAAAAAGGAAGGGACAGTAACTTTACAGGGGAGAAGCCTGGCAAAACCTTCCTTGACCAGGAGATCAAGGCCGACGTCACCAGGGATGCGCCACGCGGGCGGCCAGGCCATGACAGTAGGGCACTTCGCCCTGTGATCTTCCTCCCCGAACCCACAGCCCCAAGTCTACTCCTGAGAAAAGCATCAGAAAAACTCTAACAGTGGGGAATCCTACAAATTACCTGACGAGTACTCCCACAAACTGTCACGGTCATCGAAAATAAGAAATGCCTGAGAAACTGTCACAGCCCAGAGAAGCCTACAGAGAAACGATGACTCAAAGCAATGTGGGACTCTGAGACAGAGAAAGGAAATTAGGGAAAAACCAGTAAAATCCAAATAAACACAAGTTTAGTTCTAATAACATACCAGTCAGTTTCTTAGTTCTGACAATCTTCTGTAAGCGTGAACTGTAGAACCGAGGGGATACACAGGGAGGCGTTCACTATAAAATTCTTTTCAACTTTCCCATTTTTTTTAATATTGTCATTTACAAAGTTGGGAAACAAGTCGTGCTACATTTTAATGGCCATCGCCGGCCCCCCTCCACCGTAAGAGGTTTGACAAGATGTGTCTTCTCACGTCGGGTGGAACCCAGTCGGTGACTCCCCGTTGTCAAGGTGACGGTTTACCTCCACATCATGAATGTTTGCAGGAAGAGTCAAACTCCTACACACAGCAACCTGGCACCATCCGTCAAAATTACGACAGCACGCACCCTCTGACCCAGCAATTCCACCGGCAGATCCTGTCTTCTAGAAGGCATAACCTATACTGGGGTCTTTACTGGGACAGCCGACTCCCCACGGACTGTCTGGAAATCCTGGGTGGTCACAGCAGGGGCCCACCTGCAGCCAGTGGATCAAGGCCAAAAAGACTATTAAACATCCTGCAGCCCCTACCACAAAGACCCGGCCCCAAATGTCAATGGTGCTGAGGCGGAGAGAGCCTGGCCTCTGAGACGCACCGTCACAAGTGCAGAGATCTTCTCCGGAAGCATTGTTTTTAGTGAGAAAAGACCAGGGGCACCTGGGGGAACAACCAGTTGAGCATCCAAATCTTGGTTTCAGCTCAGGTCATGATCTCACAGTTCATGGGATCGACCCCCACAATGGGCTCTGTGCCCAGCACACAGCCTGCTTGGGACTCGCTCTCTGCCCCTGCCCCACTCAAAATAAATAAATAAACTTAGAAAAGAAAAAGGCCCAGAAACACTGGAGATTAGTGAGATACAGAACTCGGTATCACATGAAAGAACAGAACGTAGCTCTAAAAAGAGAATGAATAAGCCCACGCACTGACGGGAAATGACAGGAAACACGGAACGAGAAGGCACTGAAGGAGCGTTGGCACTCCTGCGAAGGGGGAGACAGCACGGGCACGTTCGTAGCTGCGCATACAGACGCTCGGAGTCACGGCGGGAGTCCTAAGAAATCAGGAACAGTGCTTTCCTCTCGCTGGCAGGGGAGCTGAGCCGAAGACAGGAGTAGGAAGGAGGTAGTTTATACTCGCGCATAAATCTCTTTTTGGTTTTTGAACCCTGTAAATGTATTACCCACATGAAAACAATTTCAAATCAACTGCAACTTCTCATACAGATGTTTTCTCCCAGCTCTCCGCCGTCACAGGACACTCCAAATGACAGCACCACAGCTTACGTTACAAGAGGCAGTTTAATCAAAATAAAATTTGAAATAAAACTACCTCCCACTCTCAACGGAATCTTTAATTTTACAGCTGACCAAACTCTGACATTTTACTTTCCATCAACGAACTGTGAAACCAATCCCGTATTTTCACAGGAACACACAGCACGCTTCTGGGCCCACAGTTCACAGCAACTAAGCGGCGCTCCCCAACCCGTCCTTCTCCGGCCCCGCGCCGCCCCATCTCTGGTCCCTGCCGCTGACGAGTGCAGGTTCGATCTGACACAAGGGTACACTCGCTAGGAAAGAAACAATGCATTCCAACATACCCTGCCGTGATGAATGTGCCCCAAATCATCAAGATAATACTCTTCAATTGAATGGGGCTTTCCTTCCACTTCAAAAACTGAGGCAGGGTTCACCTTGTTCTGGACGGGAACGCTAAAGTAGTCTGCCAGCTCCTGACAGTTGATGGTGGCCGACATCAGGATCACCTGCAGGAGGGAGCCATTAAAACAAACAGAAGAGCAACAACGAGCAAATGAAATGCTGTTAAAATACCAAGCTTCTCTTCTGCTTTAATCATTTTCAAAACTTCAGTGAAACACATGGACTTAACCGTTAATGGAATACTAGTTATTGCAGTTTAAAGAATGCTCAGACGTGGCTCTTACTACTTCTCCTCAATTACTTTGTCAAATGAGAGTCCACAATAAACCTAAACGATAACCACTTATCTAAAAGGAAGCTTTGCATCAGAAAACAAAAGTAAAACAGAGTTCCCAGATGAGACGTTATAGAAAAGCCAGGGAGTGGAACAGCAAAGAGGCAGACACGAGCCAGAAAACCCCGGCTCCAAACCAAGAATCTGGAGCAGTCCCAGGGCCACAGCAGAGAGGAACCGGCCTAGACCGGAGCAGGACACAGAGGCTTAGGGACCCAGCGCAGGCGGCCAGTTGTGCCAGAAAGCAAACGTGGGTGACCTCTCCCAGACACTCGTGTGAAAGCCAGGAGCGGCCCCCTACAGCACATCAGATGGGCACCAGACAAGGCAGCAGCACCCCCACGAAGGACGTGCGCCACCCGCCAGGCTCTGAAACGCTCACCGGGGGAGACACACCTCACGGCTGGCCGCAGTTACCCAGTGCACAGCCGAGTGGACAAAATGTGTGTGTCCCCTAAGACATCAGACCCAGATGGAAAAGACACATTAACCAGACCTCGCTTTAAGATGAGTTGCTCAATGTTGGGAAGAAGCCTCTGAGAACCCACTCGGGCATAAGACTGGCCCCAAGGGGCACACTCAGGTCGCAGCAGAGGCTCTCTAAACTGTCTTCCGAGGGACGGCGAGGCTGACGGTGCGCAGGCCCGCTGTTCTGCGCAGGCGGCCTGCGGACATCAGGCCAATCCGGACTGCTCAAGGCTACCGAGATCCCTCACTGTCTCCAGACAGACGACTTGGCAGCCTGCCCAAGACACCAGGGCGGGACTGACCTGAGTGTGGTCGGCCAGCAGTGACAGCGGGGCCAGCCGATGTGGGGACAGCACAGAGCCATGAACCTCTGAAGGCCCGTGTAGCAGAGGAAGGGGAGACCTTCGGGCCCATCTTCCCACGCTCCTGAATCTAAGTCTCTGACAGCAACTCACTTTTTAAAAAGTACTAAAAAAAGAATTTTTGAGCGTTTCAACAAACTTGGTATAATGCCATCTACAACTATGCTTCTCATTTCTTGGCCCAGAAAATATTCTGCTTCATAGGTTTAACAAATGAAGAAAATATTGAAACTAACCAATGGTTTCCTACTATTTTATAATAGGAACCAAATTCCTGCCCACCATTTTCAGCAACGTGGTAGACTTTTTTTAAGTAGGCTTCACACCCAGCATGGGGTCCAACATGGGGCTTGAACTCACAATCTTGAGATCAAGACCTGAGCTGAGATCAAGAGTTGGAGGCTTAATGGGCACCGTAATTATTACAATTATTACAACCGTTCGCTAGCTCAGTCGAGTTCACACCCTCCTCCTTTCAGTTCACGTGGCGTAAGCAGTGTTCACCATCCCCACGGACTTCCAGTCAACTCAAAACCTTAAGTCTCTATAACAGCAGCGCACACAACTGTCCTCAAAACTTCCATGTCCTCAGGGCGCCAGGGTGGCTCGGTCACACATCCGACTTTGGCTCAGGTCATGATCTCATTGTTCGTGGGTTGAGCTCCGTGTTAGGCTGGGCGCTGACAGCCTGGAATCTGCTTGGGATTCTCTGTCTCCCTCTTTCTCTATGCTCCTCTCTGACTCAGCTTTCTCTCTCAAAAATAAATATATTTTACAAAACAAATTTTTGTTAATTAAAAATAACTTCAACTCCTCTGCTGGTGCTGTTTATAGAACAAAGATTGCAGATGCATTCACAAACCTTCCGACTGTAGTAATTATTCAACCAAAAGCAGTGATTCGACTCTCAGGATTTCATTAGAGTCAACTATCAGTACATCGCTTTCTGCCCAGGGAAAATTTTAGAATTTAATCCAACACAATAAACCAAAAAAGATTCCACACTCCCATCCTGAGGGAGTACCCTGGAGCCAGCTTCCTGGCAAGATCTGGAGTAGGACACCTGACAACAGACGTTAAGAGTCATTGCTTTCGACTGTTTCCATAAAAATAAAGAGAAACAAAGCCAAATAATAAGCCTTAACCCTGATTATCTGTTACTTGGGAAATCAAATTTACCTTCACAAAGCGTGAATTTGTTCTCAGAAGTTTGCGGACTACCAAGAGCAGGAAATCCATTTCTTCAGTTCGCTCGTGTACCTGCAAAATAAAAAAGTGGGGCGCCCCACATGGCATCAAGCAACACACGTGACCGCTCCATGAACGGAGGCAGCGGTTCTGAAGGTGCGCCTAGGAGACCAGGGGCAAGACGGCTCTCTCTGCTAAATGCTCTTCCTTGGGACAGAGGTCACTCCTGGTTAAGAGGAAGCCAGGCACACTGGCCCACAAACGAGGGGGCACAGAGGAGGCCGTGTGGGTAACTGTCCCCCTCAGTGCTTCTCTCTGGGGCCTTCCTGGCATCTGGACAGAGAATTTAGCATCTTTGGTCCTGCCCACTCACTGCCAATGGTGCCCCCGGCTCTCACCCCCACCCATCCCGGCACAGACAGCCACCAGACAGACCTCCTCTCCTATCCCTTGCCAACCACACACTTCCCTCAGTCTCCAGCTACACTTCCTGAAGCGAGTGAGCAGAGGGCGGAGGCTGAGGCCAGTGGAGCCAGTCTGTGATACGCAGGACTGTGGCTCCCAAGGGTGGGCCAGGGTTGGCAGTGGAACGGTTAGATCAGCCACCAACAGGGCAAGCGGGGCGAGGCTCGGAGCCGAGGGCACCAGGGAAAGCTGCAGACCCTGGGATCGCCCTGGAGAGTTGGCTGGGCGCTCCGGCTCAGGGAAAGCAGCTACCTCCCCACCGTCCTCGGATGGCCCTGTGAGCAGGCAGAGCCCCCAAGGACCCAACAGCTCCCTCAGCCACACACACACTGCCCCCCCCCCCACTGCCAACCCCCAGACCGGCTAACGGCAAACGTTTGGGTCACATGGGGCTGCTTTTCTACAAGAACCCGGCTAACTCTGTCACTTAGCCAAGACACCTCAATGCACAAGGGGACAGTAAGATTCGATGCTGGGACATTTTGCTGCCAAAGTGGAGAGACTGGCTGCTGAGTCTGAAAGAGGGAGCTCTCTTCCCCTTGGTGTAAAGGCCCGGTCATTTACTCGGCAGCCACGTCTGTCCCGGGTGCTACTCCTTCCTCGCCCCCACGGAAGGCGTAAGGAAGCAGGACAGGGAAAAGACATGAAAAACAGCAGCTGAAAAGCATTTAACGTTCATGTGAACGGCTGCGAATCCTAGGGACACATTAGAAATCGAATCCTTATCTCATTCTCTCACCAGACCCTGGACCTCCTCAACACAAACATGCTGTCTCTTACTTGAGAAAGGAAAAGAAAGGCTCCCATCAGCCAAGAGCCCCAAACGGACTTCTCCTCAGCTGCCCGCGACCACCACACCCTGACTTTACAGACCCTGCTTCTCCCCCACTCGACCTCCCCCCGCTCCTGCCGAGGGCCCCACAGTGCTCTCCCTCTCTCCACAGCACATGAACGCACACCTCGGCAGGATCTGTCTCCCCAGGAGAGTGGCTGAAGGGAGAGAGCAGGAGTCACGTATTTACAGCCTCCCAGCCTGATGAGGCCGGTGCTGGGAAAACGCTTATTGAAGGAATGGTTACCTGAAGCCACTTCATTCTTTATCAAGAGCTGGCGAGTTAAAAACATGATCATCCCATTTTCAACAGCCTGGCCATCTTCAACCTTTGCTCTCAGATTGCCTTTGAAATTCTAATCATCCCACAGAAGAGGAACAATAATGTTTATAAACCTGGAATTTCATACACAACCAACCCATTCTCTGCTGAGACTGGTAACCATCAGCATGCCTCCTACGTGCGGGGGACACAGAGGCGGAGCCAGAAGCTGTTGCGGCAGGGTGACTAGACAGCCCTGGCTAGCCACCGATCCCCCGCAGGGGCCTTGCTGAGGCAGCTCGGGAAAGAATGGAGTCCGCACGGCAGGAGGACTGGTGTGTCCTCACCACTCGGGGACATGCATACAAGCCCAGGGGGCCGGTCAGAAAGACAGCAGACACACAGAAAATAAACAGGGGCCCCGGCAGCGGGGCTCTAGAGTGGACTGCCCAGGGCGAACCCCGCAAGGCCACCTGCGGCCTCGAGCCCGTAGTATTCAGGCTCCAGTAAGTATCACGTACTGGGCAAGGGCACCTTTGGATCCCCTGCCCGTGAAATCACACTTCAGCTCTGTTTCCCCTAAAGACGCTCAAAAATAACAATCATAAAGAAAAACTCTAAGCAAACTGTACGTCATGCTATTTTGCAAAGAACGAGAGACCAGTTTCCTACCTTCCGCTCTCCCAGCCCCAGGCGTACACAAGCTGGCAAACCCAGGGGCTCAGCCTCTCGCGCAGGAGGGCTGAGTACCGTTAACCGTCACACACCTTTCGGCGGAGTGGAACGCCAACCCTCCACAGCTGTCCTGATGGCCTCATTTCAGCCTCTGTCTCCAGCCCCAGCTCCAACCTTCTACAAATCTAGCTCTTTGCCACTGTTTTTCATGCCTCCAGAAAGGCATAATTACTGATGGGGTTTAAAACCCAAGACTGTGGGGTGGAGGCATTTCCAAAACTCCTGGGAAAGAAAACTGTCTGAACACAACATCCTCCCACCTCAAAAAACTTGTTTAAAATACAAACAAAATCAAGTAAATATGCCACCCTAAGAAAAATCCAGAAAGCTAAGACTGGCACAAAGACAGACTCTTTACTACAGCTTCTCAAGAAAAGGAGAATAAATTGGCATCATACGTGTACTTGATTTTCTATAAAAAAACACGACTGTCCTCGTTTTACTGGGTGGAAGCACCTACACACAACGAAAGTTCTGCGTGTCCGACGTGGCAAACCCTACACCAGGGCAGGCAGCGCGGGGGCTGCTCTGCGGAGCGTGGGGTCTGCTGCAGCCATGCATCTCTTTAGCACCCGCAAACAAACAAGCAAAACTGTGTTCCAATAAAACTTTATTTACAAAGAAAGGTGCCAAATTTGGCCCGAGGGCTGGAGTCTGCCAACCCCACTCTAAGCAAGGAGCCAGGCCATTGTCAACCCCCACGCCTGTGTTTCAGAACTAAGAGCAAAGAATAAAAACGAAACCGACATTCACAGACAGAATAAAGCAGATACAGACCAACAGCTCCTCATGACACTCTACCAGGAGGGAACGTTTACAGTGACGCGCACAGTGTTTGTTCAGAATCAGGACACGCGCATGAGAGCGGACCGTGTGAAAGCCGCACGCACCTCATCGATGAAGACATGGGTGAACTCCATCAAACTCTTAGCACTGACTATTTTCTGAAGCAGGACGCCCGTTGTCATATAAATTAACTTGGTGTCTTCTGTTGCTATTTTCTCTAACCCTACCTAAAAGTAGAAAAAGAAAAGAAAGAGGAGAAAACTTTCAGATTTAAATGGTTCACATTTAACCACCGAAAAGGCCGTGTCCATTTTATATTGGAGGTACTTAAGAAAGAGAATAAAAACTATAGGGTCTAAATTAAAACTATCATTCTCAGGCACCTGGGTAGCTCAGCTGGTTAAGCGTCTGACTCCTGATTTTGGCTCTGGTCATGATTCACAGTTCTTGAGTTTGAGTCCCACACTGGGCTCTGTCCTGACAGTGCAGAGCCTGCTTGGGAGTCTGTCTCCCTCTCTCTCTGCCCCTTTCTGCCTCTCTCTCTCTCAAAATAAACTTAAAAAAAAAAAAAAACACTTTAATAAAAATAACCATCTTTCTCAAGATGACTTTATTCCTTCTCTTTTTCAGGGGGTGGGGGGAATGCAGCTTATAGTCATACTGCCTGTACCATTTTTATGTTAAGACCATGGTGTATAAAGACATCTACATACAGAGATAAAATTACAAAAGCCATGAGTCTCAGATTTCTCGCTTCTTTCCTATTTAACTGAGAAAGAAATTGAAGTTCTTATCAAAAAATTCAGTTTCACTGTTTTTTAAACATTTATTTACTTATTTTTTATTTTTTTTAACGTTTATTTATTTTTGAGAGACATAGAGACAGAGTGTGAGCAGGGGAGGACAGAGAGAGAGGGAGATACAGAATCTGAAGCAGGCTCCAGGTTCTGAGCCATCAGCACAGATCCTAACGCGGGGCTCGAGCTCACAAACCGTGAGATCATGACCTGAGCCGAAGTCGGCCGCTTAACCAACTGAGCCACCCAGGTGCCCCTACTTATTTATTTTCAGAAAGAACACACATGAGCAGGGGAGAGGCACAGAGAGAGAGCGTGGAGCCCGACCCAGGCTCGATTCCCACCCCGGAATCATGACCGGAGCCAAAATCAAGAGTTGGGCCCTCACTCGACCGACTGAGCCACCCGGCGCCCCTGTGTTTCACTGTTTTTTACATTACCCCGCAGTTCTCCCCTGTAAGCAACTGGCTTCGTTTCCATTTCCAGCAGCAAATAACCACGCCCTAATCCTCGACTTCCACAGACCACACACCCGAGAGGGAAGAGGTGGCTCGGGCGCCTCACCTGGTAGCCCACCAGCCCGCCTAGCGTCCAGGCGCGCTCCTTGCTGATCCACCTGGCGATGCTGCTGGCGCCGATCTTCCGGGGCTGGGTGACCACGATGTTGCAGTAGGCGGAGCGCCGAACGTGCTGGTCCAGGATATACTGCGGCAGCTGAGTGCTTTTGCCACTACCCGTGGCACCGTGTATAATCACCACGGAATTACTTTCTATCAGAGAAATAACCTACGATTTAAGAAGAATTCTTTTGAGATTGCCGCAAAGTGAACGATGACATACAGTGTAATCTATAAGCCGGAAACGTCATCTGGGGAGGATGTTCAGGGTTTATTTCACCTTTAGAAGTTAAATTATTATCTAACCATCTAAACATCACCAAAGAGCACGAAGGTCACGAAAACGAACGGCTGCTACCCTGCAAACAGCCGTGGCCGCTGTGAACAGGAAGAGCTCAGGGCTCTGGAGAGCCAGGCCAAGGCGGCCGCGGTGCCCCAGGGCTCGACGTCTTTACGCAGAAGTGAAAACACCCATTTCTATGGCTCTGGCTAAGTCTAAATGCCTAGTTTTTTTAAATTTTGCAATGAGCCTTATGTAATTCTCCTGAGAAACAGGAAAGCATTGCTGCCATTACCCTCAAGTGGTTTTAAAATTTCATTTGGAATTCTGCGATGCATTTTCAGATAACTAACTTCCACAGCTCCCCTTCCGGCTGCACAGAGCATTTTTAAAATCCCATCCCAGTTCCTGCCCACCACTCCCTGACCCCACCCACCACTCCCTGTCCCGACCCCAGGTGTGTATATAAACCCTTATCTCCATAGCAACTGCTATGGTCGGGAATACAAATTAATTTGAATACTGGTCCCCCAAAATTAAAAAAGTATATCTACTCTACAAAAGTTGCAGGACTCACTAAAACAAAACTTAAATGTGGAACATTTATGGTTTAGTTTCATCTGTAATTCATCTTTCCACTAGCACATTAAAGGTTTCAGTACACTTATTTCTAACGTGGCCTAATAACACGTGACTAATTAAAAGCGTGATCATCTTGCTGCTACATCTGACCAGCATTCTTAATAAAATGATGTATCAATGATTGATCAAATCAGTTAACAAGCCAGGGGAAGGCTAGAGAGAACGGTGGCCAGGGGACATTATTGCTTTATAAAGAGACCTGGCAGTGAGTTTTTTCCAAGCAGCAGCTCTCCTGGGGACAGGTGTTTCCTGACAGCTATCTCAGAAGGAAGAGTGAATAAATTAAAGCACAGCCAAAAGGAAGACAGACCATCAGCACGGTCATCATACGGCCCGGGATCCCCCGGCTGCCCCAGAGTCTGGCACACACCACAAATGCTTGCCTGGTACCTCATCACTTTCCAGCTATCAACCAAAATGTTGGGCCTCAGACATTTATTTAAACAGCAAAATTACATTATGACAAAAATAATTTTACCTCTTCCTTACATCGATTTATAGGCAAATCAGGGTACTTGTAAGTTGTCTCTGGGATGCATGCCACACTGCTTAATTTAGCCAAAGAGGGCCTTGGACCTGGATTCAAAAAAAAAAAAAACCACAAAAAACAAAAATGCTATTACACACCTGGGAAAAAAAAAAACAGTAAACAACCCAAAGTTATGTCTAATCTAGAAACACAACACATACGTGTCCCCACACAAATGCAAAAGTGCATTCTGCAGGCTAACGCCACGAGCAGGGTAACTAGAAAAGCCCTCAGTGCCCACAATGAATCACTTATACAAGCTGAGCACCCTCTTACACCTGCATCACAGCCATCACCGTGGTAGGCTTAGCACCACCTTCTTAGACAAAAGACCTTCAAAGCACGTGGTGTGAAAATGGTAATGTGAAAAGTAGTAAAAGGGAGCCTCGTTCAGAGTGGCATCAGGAGAAGGCGGGGGAGCTCTCACGCCCACCACTCCTTGCCCACCGCAGACCCAACAGGAAGAGACGCACCTTGCTCATGGGTACCATGGGACTATCCCAGCAGGAGGAAGGAAGATTTCCTCCTCTCGCAGCAACAGCCCAGCCAATGAGACTCTGTCCCAGCTGAGCCAACGAGAAAGCTCTATACTTCGAATTCCCAGTTTACTCCAATGGACTTTCTGTTTACAATAGCTCCACTCTTCCCCTCCCCCTCCCAAAAGAGCCTCCTGTCCTTTGTTCTCAGGACTTGCTTTTGGCTTTTTGATAGCTTGCTTGCCTAGATTAAAATTATCTGTTATTCCCAGATAAACTCATCTTTTTGCTGGTAAAATAACTGGTAGTTTTACTTTTAAGGTTAACAGTACTAAAATGGTTAACTTAAAGAACAGACTTTTATTTGAAATTGCAGTAGAAAGCACCAATTTGTTAAGTGGTAGTTCCTTGCTGCTAAAACACACTAGGAACAGGGGTGCTTGGGTGGCTCAGTCTGTTAAGCCTCCGACTTTGGCTCAGGTCATGATCTTGTGGTTTGTGAGTTCAAGCCCCGAGTCAGGCTCTGTGCTGACAGCTCAGAGCCTGGAGCCTGCTTCGGATTCTGTGTCTCCTCCTCTCTCTGCCCCTCCCATGCTCATGCTCTGTCTCTCTCTGTCAATAATAAATAAATGTTAAAAAAAATTTTTTTTTAATTAAAAAAATAAATAAAAAATAAAACACACTGGGAGCAGACCCCGAGTACACTCAGAAAGTATGGTACCCTGAAAGGGGCGGCCCGCTCTGGCAAGGACACTGAGTGCAGGGCTCTGACCGTTAACACCCTTCTGTAAACACCCTCCCCTCTCCAGCAATACGACAAATTCTGGGCCTCAGGTCATGACCTGACAAACTTGACAAGTCATCGAACTTCACAGGATACAAACTTTTATCGGGAAATAAATTTTACTTCCAAAACAAACTTTTAAGGCTCCTACCTCTTCGAATTTAGAGCTCATTCCCCTTCCTCGGTATATCTCCCCAAGCGCCCCTGGCGCCCCTCTTCCTCCCACCCCCTTCATTTCTCTGCCCCAACGTTTCCTCACCCTGTGTTCCGCCATTGTCCCTTCCCGCCAGATACACATATGTTCTTGGTTTCATAACTAATCTAATAACGACTAAAATATAGCTATTCTCCTATATTTGAATCAAAGTGTGTAGTATTTGTTCTGAATTTACGAAACAGAGCAGTCAGACGTGTTATAATCCTTCAGAGCAAATGTAGTTTCTTTGTGGACAACAGTGCTCTTCCTAGGGCCACAGGGGCCATGGCTGAAGGCGGGCTCTCCCAGCCCTGCCCTCGCCACCTCTGATCTTCCCATCAGGGCACAAAGGCCACGGGACTCTCAAAAACACGCACGGTCCTTCCGTTGTCTGTCTCACTTTCCTCCCATCATTCCTCCCAGCTTTCAAATTTTTGTTCTATGTTTACTTTTGAGAGAGCGAGCGTGTGCACGACAGAGAGAAGGTGAGGGGGGGTGGACACAGGATCCAAAGAGGGCTCCACGCTGACAGCTGAGAGCCTGATGCAGGGCTCAAACCCAGGATCCCTGAGACCATGACCTGAGCCAAAGTCAGACGCTCAACCGACTGAGCCACCCGGGTGCCCCATCTTCTCTCAGCTTTTAAAGAACTCCATCACCAATGCCGCCCTGCTTTCCCAAGTGGTACACCTACCCCTGCTCTCACCCATTCCAGAAGCTCTCTCGACTAAAGAGTCCTTAGACACAATTAACCACACTACCTGCCAAACACGGAGTTGGAGCAGAATTCAACGTCTGGACAGTTCCAATTTAAAAATGGGTCCAACAGTTCACTAAATTATTTGGAACTCTGAATGGGGCCTGGGTATCCAGGCCAGCCCACAAATTAAGAACTGACATAATATTTACATAAATAAGGAAAAAACAAACACCTTCCCATGCTTGATGCCAGTAGGTTTATCAACCAGTAGTAGGCCTTATTTAACATACTATAGAAGAGGGATGAGAGTCCACGCGGCAGCAGGGGCTCCACTGCGAGACGGAAGAACAAGCAGTGGGGACAGAGTGACAAGTGGGGAGTGAGAAGCGCGGGGGACACAGAAACACAAAACGGCAGCAGCTATGTCATTTGCCAAGAGACGTTAAGACGTGGTTCACCACGCTGCTAACTGAGCCATTACTGTGACAACACTGATGTGACTTTCGTTCTTGATTACATGCATTCCGAAGGTTGCTACTTAAAGACAGAAATCTTAGGAGAAGAGAATTCTGAAAGTCCTAACTCTACTGTCGAAACCCTAACCCTTTCTCCATGGAACACAAACACAGCTGGACGTTTCTAGGTCACTGGCTGAAGTGCACCCAGCACAAATCAAGTCCTGCCCCCACGTCCACTGCCACAGGGGGACAGGAAACCAAACAGGGAGAGATGTTCATGGCCACAGGGCTCTCTCATCCGTACATCGGCAACAAAGGGAGGTGACCAGGAAAAGCATCACGAGTTAAGTTCTAAGAAAAGAAAATGGATAATTTAGGGCAAATCAGCAAACTACATAGGACAAAGTATAATCCAAAAGTGCCGTGAGAAATACCTCAACCCCATAATTTGCTACTTTTATTTCGTATTATTTTTTTACCCTAAGTTATTAACACTAAAATATTTTTACACGAACTGGAAAAAAACCGGAAACCATAAAACTGCTAGTTTCTCTTCCCTAAGCCACGTCACTCCAACCTACGGCTTCCACGGTTGCATCTCCTCCTAGTGACTGTGACCCTCCCGCCCCCTCTCGCAAGAACCCTGTGATCACACGGGGCCCACCGGGACACTCTCCCATCGCAAGGTCTTTGACTTAATCACAGCTGCAAGGATCCTTTTCTCCTGTGAGCTAACACAGTCACAGGTTCTGGGGATTGGGATCGGACCTCTTTGGGGGGTATTATCCGCCTACGACTGTCCGTGCCCAGGCCTGCCCGCCGCCACTCTCGGTTCTCCAGCAACAACACATGTTTCAGGCCTGGGGCACCAGGCTCCCCCGCCACAGACCCTCTGCACACATTCCCTCCCCTCTGACCCCCACGCTGCCCAGGGAACGTCTATCGTCCGTCAGCTCCAAGATCAACTGTTACTTTCCTGATACCCCAGCTCAAGTCAGAAACCCTGGTCTCGGGCTCCCATATGGCTGTCTTTCAGAGCATTTATCTCCAAAAGCATGTATGTGTGTAACTACATGATTAAACGATAATCTCTGTGAGAGGAGGGACAGGTCTTATTACTTACCATGTTCCCACGCCGCACACAGTCCCTGGCACACACCTAGACAAATACCGGTTGTTGAATGAATCCTCTGAACGCAGCCAAAGCTATAATTTATGTAACTGCCTGGTGAAAAGCTCCAAATACATTAAGGTGCCAGGGACAGAGAAAGCAAAAGGCAGTTCCAAATCTCAATCCAAATCAAAAGTTACTGGAGCAGACACCTCCAATTGCAGGCATTCATTTGTAACCTCGCTACTTTCCAACAGCGCCAATCCTGTGTGGCATGCTCCAGGACCAGCAGGTGGTGTGCCCCGGGGGTCAGGACATATGGGCCAACAAGAAGGCCCGCATCACAGTCATCCGAAAACTAACGTGCCTCTGCAAACGGAAATACGAGACGATGGATGTCTCTGCACCGTAACACGTACAGCTCTTCTGTGCTTCTACTGGAGCCTCGCTGTGCTCCGCTTCACAGACAGAATCACCAGTCCCCCGTCCGCTGACATTCAAGAGACCTCCGAGACTCCCCACGGATTAGCAACGAAGCAATCAAGGTTCGGCCACGAACAGCGCTGCACTTTTAGCAGAGGTACCAACTGGATCGAGGGCACCCACATTTTGAACTATCGCTTCTGGTGATAACGTACCGGACCGTTCGGACAAACGTTCCTCCTGACGGTGCTAAAGACAGTGGTTGAAATATACAAATGGCACCTAGTGAGGAAACACCAGGCCAAAGCCAACAGCAAGGCAAGAACACAGAGAAGACAAAGAACTCCATGCACTTTTGCTTTAAGATGAAACATAAACAAAGAGAAATTAACCTGAATACAGTACAGGGACCCAGACAATGAGAAAACGAAACTAAACGAGACAGTGCAGTGGGGCACCCGGGTGGTTAAGCGTCTTGACTCCTGGTTTCAGCTGAGGTCATGATCTCACGGTTCGTGGATTTGAGCCCTGTGTCATGCTCTGTGCTGACAGCTCAGAGCCTGGAGCCTGCTTCGGATTCTGTGTCTCCCCCTCTCTCTGCCCCTTCCCCACTCATTCCCTCGTTCTCTTTCTCTCTCAAAAATAAACATTAAAGAAATTTTTTTAAAAAGAACTATTTAGGAACTACATTTAAAAGAGAAAAAAATGGGGCACCCTGGTGGCTCAGTCGATTAAGCGTCTGACTCTTGATTTTGGCTCAGGTCATGATCCCACTGTTCATGAGTTCGAGCCCCACAACATGACAGCGCAGAGCCTGCGTGCGATTCTCTTTCTCCCTCTCTCTCTGCCCCTCCCCAGTTCGCATGCATGTGCACTTTCAAAATAAACAAACTTTAAAAAAAAAGAGAAAAAAAAGTTACTGATTTACAACCCAACATACACTTGCACACTCAAAAATCATTCTGAATTAACAAGCGATCTGGATTCTTTGCTGACCAATAGATTACATTTCTTCGAGGCTTTAAAGAATGTAATGCTTTAACCTGTAAACAACTCGTGCAGCAGATTTTGAGTATTTAAAGACACCCATTTACCTGGCCCACTGGTTGACTGCTCACTGCCATACATATCAAACTCCTCTGCTTCCAGCTGTCTGTACTTGTTAATGTACTCCACTCCTGAGCTCTTCTGGATAAATGGCCTGAAAAGAATATTACACGTTTACATGCTGTTTCCCAAGAGCCAAGAAGCCCTACATGCCAGAAGAACTCCTGAATAGTGACATTCACTTACGTCAAGAGAAGAAAACAGGCAGTTGGTCATTTAACAAATGAAAATACGTTCGACTCCACACCTACTCGCCACATAAGTGCAAATTAAAGCCGTGGGAAGCTGGGCACCTGGGCAGCTCAGGCAGCTGAGCATCTGACTCTTAATTTCGGCTCAGGTCATGATCTCGTTATCCGTGAGTTCAAGCCCCATGTTGTGCTCCATGCTGACAGCGGAGCCTGCTTGGGATTCTCTCTCTCGGCCCCTCCCCTGCTCGTACTGTCTCTCTCTCTCTCAAAAAAGATATTTTAATTAAAAAAAAAAAAAAACGTGAGAAACCAGTGTCTCTTCCTTCGTATTAGTGGAAAGACTGAATACCCTTAGATCGCTGCAGGGAGTGCTAAATGGATAGGACATGTGTTATTCTGAAAAGCAACCAGCCAGTTTCTGAACCAAAATTTTTCCCTCAGTGTCTTCTGCAGAGCGGCATTTCAACATGTAGACAAGGAAGCCAGGTGCACAGACATGGGAGCATCCAGTTAGTCAGCAAATATTTACCGCAAACCCAGCACACTGGAGGAACTTAGACACGAGAGGTACGGCAGTAAACAAAACAAAGTCCCTGCCCTCATGAAACCTTCACTCTAGTGATGGAGACCTTCACAGGTACACATACTCACCAGTGATACAGAGGAACGATTTTAAAGCTAAGGATATAAAGGACTCCAAGGAGAACAGGTACCTTGGATGATGTCTGTAATAGTCAAAACCTGAGGACAAGAGTCCGAAGGCGGGTGGGGCTCAGCTATGGCACACTCGCACTCCTACTTGGTATGTATCTTCTTAAGAACTGCCAGGGCTATACTCACGCTGACAGCCAAACACGTCCAGGATGTTAAGTAAAAAAAAAAGACAATTGCCATGTGATATGCAAAATATGCTATCAATTATGTTTATATTATCAACATCTAATTTAATCGTCCTGCTGTCAGAAAGAAGACTGCACAATACCAATTCTTGAAATCTGAGGGTTTATTTCAATAAAATGCTCTTTGCCTCAAAGCCTGCTCTTGCCTGCTATTATTAGTTACATCAACATTCTTTTGGTTACTGTTTACCTGATATTTATTCAATAATCCACTCAGCAAATTAATCATTACGGCCTGACCCCACGCCAGGCGCCGTTCTAAGCACCTGGGATAAAGCAGCTGGCAGACAGTCCTCAGGGAGCCTATGGTCTAGTTGGGAGAAGAAAGAAGAAGTAAAACTTGGAGTGCATCATGCAGAGAGAAGCCCACGGAGAGAAATACCTGCACAGCCAGGAGAGAAGGTGGGGCGAGAGAAGCTGCAATATTAAGAGGATGATCAGGCAACGATAAGCAAAGACCAGCAGAGAGAAAGAGAAGGGCCATGCAGCCCTGGGAGGGGAAAGATCTCTTGACCGAGGACACAGGAAAGCCAAGCCCTGAGGCAAGTGTGCCAGAAGAATCGGGAGGCAGAGGGAGCCCGGGGAAGGTGGGGGCGGGGGGGGGGGGCCTAGAGGTCTGGGAACAGGAGGAGGTTACCAGGTAGGGCAGGGGGTAGGCTGCCGGCAGGGGCGAATCACAGAGGTTTTGGCTTTTGCTCTGAGGGAGGTGGGTTTTGGGCAGGGACAGAGAAACAGCAATATCAAACTCCTATTTTAACATGATGGCTCAGACCGGGTGAAGCAGGGTGCGGTTATGCGGGTGGGCACTCAGAAGCAGGGAGACCACCTAACATGCAAGCACAGTAACCAAGGCCAGAGACGACGTGGCTCAGACTAGAGCAGCAGCCTGGAAAGTGGAGCCACTAGAATGTGCTGACACAGGGTCGCCCGGCTGCCCCCATTGGTGGAACATGTGACTCTTGATCTTGGGGTTGCAAGTTCGAGCCCCACGCTGGGTTTAGAGATTATTATAATTAAAATCTTTAAAGAATATATATGCTGGCATACTGGATCTGGGTATGAAAACACAGGAGTCGAGAATGTTTCCCTAGCTCCAGCCCTGGGGAAGACCAAACAAGCACGCTGCACTCTGTGCCCTCAAAATGAAGCTATAAAGCCAGGACAGAACCCATGAGCAGTTACTCGAGTCTCTGGAAGTACAGCACTGGGCAGATGGGGGAAGACGACCAGAACTCGGAGCACTGGCAGGCTAACAGCAGTGCCTCCACTGCCACTGAACTCTGCTGCTCCCAAGTGCAGACACAGCACAGGCATAGTCAGGGTGCCTCAGAAGCAGCTCTTATGCCTCAGAGAGGAGAAGGGACCCCACATGCTCAAAGTGAGGGCAGTCCCCAGATTTTATATTTCCAGGGGTCAGCAAGAGCCTCAAACTCCAAGGAGGGGAGACCTCCTCTCCCAGAGGGTCGGGTGGGCCCTCATCGCCTTCCTTCCTCCCCGGTCCTCCCATCACTTGGCCCTGAATGTGAATGCGGCCAGTGGAACCAGCAGGAAGCCTGTGGTGGAGCAGGGCAATAAAGCCCCAGGCTTCGGGCCAGAGTCCCAGAAAGGGGAGCTGTCTCAGGGACAGGAGAGCACCTGGGGAGGCGACACCCCCACGACCGTCCATGAGCCACCGGGCTCACCCCAAGGCCACACAAGCATGCGTTGACCCCAAAGAGCCCAGCACGGACTGATGACTGAGGGCTGAGCTACAGGACTGCCAGCAGGTGGCACCCTGGAGGACAGACCGGATGGCACCACAACAGCTCTGAAAACCCGAGACCCCCGAAATCTCAGATAAGGCTGGTGGGGATTCGCCACCTGCACATGGCTGCTCAGCTGCAATCCCCAGAGGATTCAAACAAGCCCCCGAGTCCCGGAATACAGTATTCAAGACGCCCAGGACACAACACTAAAGATCCAGGAACACCTCCAGAACGGAGCAAGCACTGTGTGGTCTGGGTACTGGCTATCGGTTTGGGTGTCTGACCCCTACGTCTCACACCAATCTCAAATCGCTTCCAAACTGATTCAAAACCCACTTACTTTTTTAAACCTGTAAAGCTAATGTTCTCCTACATTTGATAACTTTGGAGTAGAGAAGCTTTCATAAATAAGAACACAAAAAAATGAAAAGTCAAAAAGGAAAATCTCAATAAACTGAACTGAACTATAATCTAAAGCTTATGAAGAGGGAGCCCCTGGGTGGCTCAGGTCATGATCTCGCGGTTTCTGAGTTTGAGCCCCGCACCCATCTCTGCACTGACAGCATGGAGCCTGAGCCTGCTTCAGATTCTGTGTCTCCCTCTCTCTCTGTCCCTCCCCCACTCATGCGAGAGTGTATGTGTTCTCTCTCTCTCAAAAGTAAACTTTAAAAATGTTTTTTTAATCCAAGTTAATCTTCTTATAGCTTAACAAACAGGAAGGATTAACACAAAGGTACTTTCTTACCCTGATACGCGAATGTTTCTGTTGTCCGTCTACATGGCAGCAGAGGCACAACGTACTGATACTTGGGTTCTTTTTCAAACAATCTCAAGAGACAGGACGGAAAAAATACAACCGATAATTACACAAGCAGCACACCCTGAGTAACGGAAACGCAGGCTCACACACGGAAGAGGAAAGGAAGGTGCACAGAAGGGAAACTGAGTGCTAAGGAAAGCTCTGTGAGGCCTACACTTGAGCAGGGGCTGCTGTGGCAAGACAGGCGCTAGAGAAGTCTGTTGGGGGGTCTTTGAGAAGCTCTTTGTGCGCGAGACTCGCCGATCTTCAAATCTCCGTCCACTGCTGCGCCCCCGGGGTCCCCAGGCCACGGCAAGGTCAGTAAGTATCTGCTGAGGGACTGAAAGCCAGCAATTACAGTGCAGGGCAGAGCAGAATCTAATCAGAAAGGACTTGAAAACAGAAGGAGAGAAAACAAGAACGCAGACCAATCTTTCTAGAAATTCAAAGGAACGGTAGGGCCAAGACAACATGTGGCCGTTTTCCCTCAGACAGAAGCAACACATGAGGTGGTATTTAACTGGGCCTGGAAAAGAGAATTACGATGCAGATAAATGGAAAAGAGAGAGAACGAACATAAAGATAGAGCAACTCTGAGGGGGCAGAGGGAGCACGAGTGTGGGGAAGACACGCTCCGGGGCAGTGAGAGAGGGAGCACGGCAGGAAGCGGAAGACGCAGGAGGCCTTGAAAAATGCGATTTGTGTTCCATACCCAACATACCTCCGGCATTATTGTCACCAGCTCAGAGGCAAAAAATGTTTACATTAAGGCAATAACAAGGAGGTTACTCAAAGGGAGAAGCGTCAGGATTCATCATAACGTCAGCAGAAAATCTGCTAGGACGTTTCTGTCACGACGAACTTCCCTGCTCCCGTCCCCGCGCCGCGCACGACGTGCTGTGAAAGGCAGCCCGGGGAGGCCAACGGAGGCCGACAGCGGGCTGCTCCTCACGGGTGAGTCACGGGGGCTGCAGGCTGACCACACACGTCACTCCTGATCACGCGTGACACTCAGCCTGATGTAAATCCCGTCTATTCTTCACGGTTCATTTGAAGGAAACGGCAACAGAAGAAACAAGTGTTACAAAAGGAGAAGCCACTACGCAGCCACTGACCACAGAAGCAGAGAGTGAGAGACCCGTCCGCCCTTTAGCAGGAGACCCGCGACACCTGAAGGAGAGACCGTCACGAGTCGCGTCGGCAGTCGCCCAAACAGTAAGTGTTTCACCCTCAGCTCCAAAAGAAAACACTGTAACCCTCTTCTTCATAATGAATCATAAGGTTTTGTTTCCAATTTCATATGCTCTTAGGTCTCCACTTTTCCCTAACCTTAATCTATTATTGCTGCTTTCAAGAGCTTGTAAACTACATCCTAAAGTCACCTACGTCAGCACTTACGTCCTCTGGCGTCACAACTGGCTCAAACATACAAACTTCACTACTAATTAGAAAGAGGAACAAGATGAATACAGAAAATAGCCCTGACCACAGTTCACCGGGGCCTGATACCAGCACTCTTTGCCTATTTTGCTCGATCATAACGAATGTTCTCTGAGTGGATATTTTGCACATCGTCAAGACTGATCTGTTTTTCCTGCTCTCATTAGAGGGGACAGTGACCTGGCTTCTAGATGGCCTGAAAGTTAAGCAGAAGAATAAAAGCGGTGGGGTTATTTTTAGCGTTCCACAGGCATAAAAATACAGCCCTGAGCTGTGACCTACAGTTACGCACAGAGAGCATCGCGCCCCCGCCACGGTCCTCCCCGCAGCCGGGAGCGCATCGTGGTGCCTCACACCGGCGCTCCGGCTGCCTCACCAAAGACAAGTCTCAGTGCGTTTAGGACCAGAGCCCGCGGCTGCCGGCATCTTTTCCTGATAGACAGAGCTACATTCAAAAGGCAGACCATTATATAATTTGTGAAGATTAAATAATAAGTTATTTTTGTCACTTCTTCTAGCTTACTTACAAGGTGAATTAATGAGCGTGCTAAATGAAGACATCACAACCTCATTCCTAACACAGCAAGTGATTTACTTCGAACACGGTTTCCGTGGGTAAATAAGGAGGTTCATTCCTTCCAACAGGGAGCGCATCCGGAAGAACAATCCACGTCCGAGTAGGACACAGCTTCGTCACTAATCCAGGCGAACTCTCTGGCAACATTGCCGCATCTGATCCATCAGCTTCCCAGGTACGCTTTAAACCTTTTCTGGGCAAAACCTAAGGCAGAGCGTGTGTGTGTAGATAGTGCTTTCCTATACGTTAATGTTGTAAAGCCTCCTAAGAACTTTTAATAGCAAGTGCTAGTGTTATTTCCAGAAAATGTTCAGTTGGGAGATTATCTCTGACTCTGTACATCTCCTTCTGCTTGACTACCTAATGTGTTTTCAAAGCTTGGTTTTTGATACTGACCTAGTTAGAAATGAAAAGACTTTAATCCACGTTCTAATCTCATTTTGACCTGCATATCTAACGAGTGAAAAATTCACGCAGTTTTCTGGCAAATTTACTGAAAAGAAACAGATGTGCTCATCAGAACCACAACATTTTATGCAAATAAACAAGTGAGAATATTTCTGCAGGCTAAAAATGCCACTTTTTGGCTGGATGAAATGGCCAAAATACAATGCCTACAAACCCACGCACTGTCCTGCCTCAGATGTAGTGACAAAGACTCTGCTTCGGGAATTAAAGTGGCATCTGAAGGAGCGAGAGAGACTAATACAAGAGATTGAAAATGAACAAAAAGTGAAAAAAACAGGAGTGGATTACAACTGGCTGAGAAACTACCAGAACTCCCACATGACCATCCCGGCTACTGAACAAAGACAACTTGAAGTCCTCTGCTCACAAGTTCAACCGTGTCAGACCGGAACTATTCTCAGCAGGTAAAAATACTATGTTCTTTTGTGATATTTGCGGCTGTCAAGTGTAAGTTCTTCATACATCTAGATTGGAAATTGTATTCGGTTGGGCAAATACTTTAATCACGTGCATCAAAAACCCAAAACCAAAATCCCCAAGGATAGGCTGGACAAAAATATCTTACCGGCTAGGGAATATTTTTAAGTCACAGAGAATTTCTTTACTAGAAGTGTAATTTTAAAGGGATGAGCAGATTACTCAAAAGGTAACTACTAAACGATTACATTGTTTCAGCTGTGTTTCAGAGATAAACAAATATGCAGAGAAGAAAGTCTCTGAATTGAATATTCACTACTGCTTTCCCTCTAGATTTCGAGAAGTTTTAGCAGAAAATGACGTACTGCCATGGGAAATAGTCTACATCTTCAAGCAAGTTCTGAAAGACTTCCTGAACAGTCCTGACAAAGGCAGCCAGCAGGAAGGCCGGGAAGAGCCCGGGAACGCGGACCGTCCTGTTCCTTCCGCGATGCCAGGCACCAGCTCCGGGAGTTCAGACAAGGACGAAATACCCACGATCTCCAGTTACGTGGACAAAACCACCAAGAACAGGTCCCCGGCATTTTCGCACAGGATATGGAGCCTACCACACTATTACCCGTCAAGTTAAGTTCCTCAGAACCAGAGGAGTTTCTATGACCACCTTTAGAACAAGAATTCTTCGTGTCAAGAATAAGAAAAAGTGACGTGATTTCATGTTTTGTTGCAAAATCAGATGTTAAGTAGTGTTTAACTCTGCATCCTAGGTTTTAAGTAGTGTTCCTTCTTTAACCACTCTACAAATGCAATGTTTTATTGGACAGTATACATTTAACTAAAATGGTTACAAATATTTTGAAAAAAAAAAAGTTTGAAGTATTTTCTTATACCTCAAACATACCTCAAAGGAACTTAGGCATTTTATCTAGTATGAAACTGGACAAATTCTGTGTGGGAATCAGACATTAACCTTGATTTTTATTCTGAAAGAAAGCTGTACAGAATAAAATAAACGACTGATGTGAATCTTACTTTTACAATAAAACCTGGAGCCACCTCGTTCTCAGCAGGGAAGGGAGGACGGGCAGTGACAGAGAAAATAATGTACAGTTTAAGACTAAGCGGTGCTTTAGTCCAACACTCAGATTTGTTACTAATTACAGTATTTTTCAATCACAACTAACATTAAGGGAAAATGTAAAAAAAGAAACAGAGGGACATCTGGGAGGCTCAGTCGGTTGAGCGTCCAACTTCGGCCGGGGCCATGATCTTGCAGCTTACAAGTTCGAGCCCCACATCGGGCTCGCTGCTGTCAGTGCAGAGCCCACTTTGGATCCTCTGACTCCCTCTCTCTGCCCTTGCCCTGCTTGCGTGCACACACGCCCTCTCTCCCAATCTCTCTCTCTCAAAAATAAATAAAACGTTTTATAGATAAATGAAACAAAATAGAGCTCTATATTATATCAACAAACAGAAACAGACTGGGTTCATTTAAGATAGCAAAATATTTGGAGTGCCTGGGTGGCTCAGTTAAGCAGCCGACTCTTGATTTTGGCTCAGGTCATGATCTCACGCACGATTTGTGAGTTCAAGCCCCGCACTGGGCTCTGTGCTGATGGTGCACAGTCTGCTTGGCATTCTCTCTCTCCCTCTCTCTCTGCCCCTCCCCCACTTGCACTGTCTCTGTCTCTCTCAAAATTAAATAAACTTAAAAAAACTTTTAAAATAAAAATATATAAAGAAAAATGGGAAAAACGCAGTGCATTTTGGTAGGCCGAGTCTCTCTCTCACTTCGTCCTACAACACCTGATAACCGCGGCTCCAGGAGAGCACTGGCGTATGTAATTTAAAGCTCCAGTTGTTCAGGGGCGCCTGGGTGGCTCAGTCGGTTAAGCCCCTGACTCTCGGTTTCAGCTCAGTTCGAGCTCCACCTCAGGATCTGTGCTGACAGGGCAGAGCCTATTTGGGATTCTCTCTCTCCCTCTCACTCCCTTTCTCTCTGCCCCTCCCCTGCTTGTGCTCGCTATCTCAAAATAAATAAACTTCAAAAAAAGAAAAACACTATAGTTGTTTCTGGAAAATCTACAAATCAATTTGAAATTTTAATATGAATAACTTCCTGAATATTAACAGATCCCATCCTATACATTGGGCTGCTTACAGCACCCAGAGTTGGCAAGAAAATGAGGGTCAAAAACATCGAGGAGTGCAAATGGGGGAAAGAATGACCCGGAAAGCTTCGAGAAAAGAGAAAGTATTGGCTCAGGGGCTAAAAGCTTTAGCTAGAAAATGGTAAGGTGCAATATGCATTAATCCACGTAAAAGCACTCTGCATATCTCACACGTCATAAGCTCTCAAAAGTTAGTGTGAGAGAGAGAGAGAGAGCACACACGTGGGAGGGGCAGGCAGAGAGAGGGGGCAGGGCTCAAACTCACAAGCCCTGAGATCATGACCTGCGCCGAAGTCAGATTCTTAGCCGGCTGAGCCCCCGGGAGCCCCTCAGAGGTCAGCTCTGTTAGCCAGCCCAGTCCCACTAATTCGATAACGTTCGAGTCATTCTTTCGCATGCCAGGCGCCGTGTGCAAAGCACTGTATACACATTCTCGTTTAATCCTACCTTGAAAGTAGTATTACTCCCACTTGACACATGAACGAATAGCCTCAGACAAGTTCAATGGGTTGTCGGACCTCAGTGAACAACAGGGCAGGGACTGGCGACAGTCCGTCAGGGCCTCGCACCGCCTCCAGCCCCAACTCACCCTCTGAGCTCCAAATGCATACGTCAGTTGCTTACCTGACACCTCCTCTTGGATGCCCACAGGCAACCAAAGCCACAGAGGTTTGTTTTCTGAAAGGATAAATACAAATCAAGAAAGGAACGAAGGGATCAAAGCAACACATGTACACACAAAAGAGCACAGCTCTTTAGACACTTCAGCATGGTAAACAACAACGCCACCGAGCCACCCGGTTCTTGGAGAATCTCAGAACCAGAAATCTCAGAATCACTCTCGATGGTGGAGGGGCCAAAACACATCATGAAGAAGTAAGACTTGGGGCACGTGGGAAGTGTTCGAGGAAAGAGACTAAGAGACGGAGGCAGGTGTGGGAGGATTTCTGCAGCTGCGGAGGCCACGGGAGGCCTGGGCGAGGAGCAGGCGTGGGGACAGCACCCGGAATGGTGAAGGCCGTCGCGGGAAGGAACAGGGCAGAGGAGGGGGAAGAAGAGGAGAGACAGAAGCCCCAAGGTGGAAACGAGTTTGGGGTCTTCACGACACGGAAAAAGTGCCAACATGGCCAGAGGGCAGTGGCGGACAACGCAGGTGTCACATGGAGGGAGGCTGTCAGCCACGACAAAGTCCACACTTTACTCTAAGGGCACTCTAGCCACCGAGCTGCGCACATACTCAGGGATCTTAGCTGGGAGTGGCCACTCAAGAACTGGCTCGTTCGCGAGCGACTGACTGAGCGTGCGCTTCACGCCGGGCCTTCTTCAGGGGCCAGGCTACCCGGGGGCAAGGACGCGAGCGGGGAGAACAAAGAGAGGGCTCCTACAATAGTCCAGGAAGGGAGAATGGTTTATGGAGGCCCGGCCGGGGACAGCGGAAACGGAAGTGCGCTCCTATTCTGGAAACATCTGCCAGGATATTCTGATCTTCATCGGACTGATTATGCGTGCGCACCACACACACACACACACACACCACACACACACACCACACATCACACACTATACACACCACACACACACACACCACACACACTCACTCTCACACACACACACACACCACACACAGACACTCACTCTCACACACACACTCATTCACACACACCCCTAGGGAAATCAGAGGAGTACGGCAGAGGTCACGATTCGGTCAGGCAGCAGCGGAGAAGGAAGCCATCCCCGCGTCTAGCATACCGTCAGTACTCAAGAGTCGGGACCTACGGCAGCAGTTCACTCACGCAAACAAACATCCGGGCTCCTACTGCGCGTCAGGCGCCACGCCAGAAGGTGGAGAGTCGGCGATAAAAAGTTCCCTCCAGAAGCTCGCACGAGGGAAGACAACACGAAGCCATCCCACGCGGGCACGAAGAGACACAGACGTGGGGTACCGACAAACGGTTCCTTACAAAGGGGAGGTGGCCGCCCGCTTGGTTTTCCCGAGCCTTCCAGACGTTCCTTCTCACTCTTCTTTGTTCCATCTCGTCAACCTCTAAACACTCAAGGGGCGAAGGCGCGGGTCCTTGGACGTCCTCTCCCGGCTCTCCCCCACGAGGGCCCACCGCCCGTAGCCTGGGTGAGCTCACTGGTCTCGAGCCCCCAGACGTCCAGCTCCAGCCAGGCTTCCCTCCTCGGCTCCACACTGCCTACACATCCTGTGAGCTCACACTAACGCCGAGCTCCCGTGTTCAAATCAAAAGTCCCCCCGAACGCCAGCTCCCCCTGCGGTCCCGCCTTTCTCGGTCCCACTTTTCTCAGCGTGTTTCGGCGGCTCAGCCAGGAAACCCCCGGGGTCGCCCATTACTGCCTCCCGCCTCGTGCTCCGTGTCCGGCCCAGCTTCTAAGTCCTCGCCTGTGTCTCGGGAATACATCCAAACCGCACACTGCTTACCGCCTCCGATGCCGCGGCCCTGGTCTAACCTGCCACCCTCTCTTCTCGGATGCTGCGCCAGCGAGCATTCTCCAGAGAAATTAAGCCACAGGACAGGCGTGTAAAGAGAGAAAGAAATTTATTTCAAGGAATTAGCTCATGAGATTGTAGAGACACAAGCCCAAAATGTGCAGGCTAGGCCAGCAGACTGGAAACCTACAGCGGAGTCCCAGTCTGAGTCTGAAGGGATCTGGCAGAATTCCTTTTGCGTTGGGAGGTAAATCTTTGCTCTAGTCAGGTCTTCCACTGATGTGATGAGGCCCACCCACAACCCGGAAGGTAACCTGCTTTACTCAAAACCCATCAATTTAAATGTTCATTTCATCCAAAAAGCACCTTCACAGAAACATCCAGAATCCATGTTGGGCAAGGGGCTCCTGGGTGGCTCAGGTGGTTAAGCTTCCGACTTCGGCTCAGGTCATGATCTCACAGTCTGTGAGTCTGAGCCCCGCGTCGGGCTCTGTGCTGACAGTTCGCGTCGGGCTCTGTGCTGACAGTTCGGAGCCTGGAGCCTGCTTCAGATTCTGTGTCTCCCTCTCTCTCTGCCCCTCCCCCGCTCACACACTGTTGCTCTCTCTCTCAAAGATAAACAAACATTAAAACAAAAGTTTTCTTAATCGTGTTGGGCCAAATATCAGCACGACTGCCCCACCACGGCCACACCGACACGTAAAGGCGATGTCAGAATGATGTAACGGACTCTTCCCTGACCCCGTTACCGCCCTGGGCCCGCCCTGGGCCCTTCCCCACAGCAGTGATCGTGTTAGAGCCAGAAGTCACATCCCCCCACGGCTCCCCTCAAGACCCCAGAGTGCCCTCCGCTGGCCCCCCAGCAGCCTCAGAGGAAGCAGCAAACTCCTCCCCGATTCCAGAGACCAGCGTGACCCAGCTCCGCACCCCCGGAGCTCCCCCCTCGGCGCAGCCGCTCCGCTCCGGCGGCACCGAATCACACACAGAACGCGCCGCCTCCCGGGGAAGTGGCCTGACGAACTACACCTGTTAAATGGACAAAAAGGTCTTTAAAACCCATGGCCTTGGTGGTGAAGAGAAAACCGGACTCCTCGGAGGGTGGCGCGTGCGTACGCTAACCTGAGTGCAAAGCCTACACACCGAAAAGCGACGGGCAGCAAGGGAAAGTGATACGCTCTGGAGTTGGAGACATCCGTCCTACGACGTGACACACAGGTGGACGGGGGTCAGTTTCTCAACTTACCTGATCTTCAGCTATAAAATGGGTCTTCCCTTGTCTGTCAGGGGAAGACTGCTGCGCTGCCCGTCACCTGACACAGTGCTCAACACAGCGGGCGCTCGCCTTACCCGAGAGACACCAAGAAGGACAACCTGAGTTTGGTAAAAGGAATCACCAGATGCGGCGATTTGAAAAGGGGTCTTTCTGTGGGAAAGCTTTCTCTGGAACAAAGTATATTTTAAGGTGCTAAAGAGTCTGGTATTTTCTATTTCTCTGCTTTATTTTTACTGCTGGCGGTCACTACTCACACGACTCATAAAGCTGATTTACCAACGCTCCTGCGGGCTGGACCCCACAGACTCAGTGCAAACTAACCGTGCGCTGACTGTTCCTCCCAAATGCAGTGTCACCGTGTGACAACCTGTCTTCCTCTAGGCTCTCTCCCCGACATCAAAACCTCACTCCAACTCTCCGTTCTGGGAAGGCCTCCGTCAACAAGCAGCTGAGCACCGGCCTCTGCGGTCCGCTGGCCCTGCATCGACCCCAGCTCTACCACCGCACCGGCTTCCCGGCGCTGCCCTAACAAAGCCCAAGTCCAGCAGCTCGAAACCACACAAATTCATGATCTGACAGCTTCTGTGAATCCGCGGTGCGGGCGGACTCTGGCGGGTCCTCTGCTTAGAGTCCCGTGAGGCCAAAATCGAGGCGTTGGCCGGACGCCTGCATTCGCTACAAAAGGCTCATTCAGGGTCGTTGGCAAATTCAGTTCCTTGACGTCGTAGCACAGAGGTCCCCGTTTCCCGGCCGGCCGTCGGCCGGGATCCCGTCTATGCTCCTAGCACGTTCTTCCCCTGCTTCCTTTGTGGCCCCATCTAGCACCGACCGGCCGAGTCCCTCTCATGTCTCAAGTCCCCGCTTCTAAGGGCTCATGTCATTAGACGCTCCAGGTAATCTCCCTATTTTAGGGTCTGTAACCGTGGTTATATCCGCAAAATCCCTCTTTCCTGTAAGAGAACACAGTCACAGGGTCCGGAGGTTATCTTCAGAGGGGGGTGGAGAGTCGTTCTACCTCCTGTGACCATTTATCTCAGGAAGTTGTTGGGCGAGACACTTTACCACCCGTCTGTTTCCTCAACTACAAAATTAAGATCATGCCATCAGTCTCAGGAGGTTAATTCAAGGATGATCACGTAGCTGAGTGCCCACTACGTGGTCGAGCCTCCGCAACAGACATGCCTGTGGTAAGGACCCAGGAAGGGCCTTTCAGAGGAAGTACTGCCCAGACTCCAAGCACTACGCAGACAACTCTCAAGGTTGTTTGCCTCTTTCTAGTTATGGACAGAAGTTGAACTGCTTATGGCAATTTTATGAAATAATTTTACAAAATAATTTTACACGATAAGTTAATATTTTAAGTGGGGCTTGTATTTTGTCTTTTTTTCATTCCATCACTCTGAAATTTCCTTTTTATTGATTTTTCAAAGTCTCAATCCACACGGGACTGGAAATTGTCAAAACTGGTCCTTAGTTTCACATTCTGTGTCTCCCTCTCTCTCTGTCCCTCCCCCACTCGTGCTCTCTCTCTCTCTCTCTGTCTCAAAAATAAATAAATTTTTTTTAAGTTAAAAAAAAAAGGGGTGGCGCCTGGGTGGCTCAGTGGGTTAAGCATCTGACTTTGGCTCAGGTCATGATCTCGCGGTCTGTGAGTTCGAGCCCCACGTCGGGCTCTGTGCTGACAGCTCAGAGCCTGGAGCCTGCTTCGGATTCTGTGCATCCCTCTCTCTCTGCCCCTCCCCCACTCATGCTCTGTCTCTCTCTCTCTCTGTCTCAAATATAAATAAATATTTTTTTAAAAAGCTAAAAAAAAACCGGTCCTTAGTAATCAGGACATTTAAACTTACACGTTTAGTTTCTGAAAAGGTCAGCAGGAATTTACTTCCCCCGCATGGTGAGTTATTTAGAAGCAGCACGGCTCTGCCCTTACAAGCAGAGGAGCACTGAGGAGAGAGGGGAGCCCCCAGGACTACTCGCCAGAGTCATTCAAGGGGAAAAAAGTGCAAAAACGGCAACAAAACAGCCACGCTAAAGCTGCACTAGGGTCTCCTTGTCCCTCCCTGCCTCCAAGAAACAAGTTTACCAAAGATCCCAAGTTGTCCTCGACTCTCCAGAGGTTTGAGCTTTGTCCACAGAGCAAACCCATGAAAACTCAATGAGGCCAACCAGCAAGAGTGACTTTTTCAAAAATTAAAAAACAAAAACCACCCTCTCAACTGTGAAAGGCGTTGAACATGGCGGGAGGGGGCTGAGACAGACGCTCCAGGACGGGAGTGCCTCCGTGCTGGCCCGCTTTCAAGATCGTGGGCGCGGGTGTCTCTGCACACCAGGTCCGGTCTTCTAAAACCAGACGACCTCCCCTTGCCTTTTCATTTCCACCGAAATCATGCGAACAGGTGAACCAGGAGCAGTGGTTTAAGTTAAAAAAATAGTGGGAGAAGGAGCGTTAACGAAACCCCGCACAAATCCAGCGGTCCGGCTCCTCGGAATTCACCCGCAGGGCTGAACGCTTCTGACCCACAGAAACCTGGCCGAAACGTTTACCGAGGCTTCACTGGGAACTGCCAAAACCTGGAGGCCACCGGCATCCTTCGGTAGGTTATCGCGCGGGCCGTGGTAGATCCGGACAACGGAATATTTTTCCACACATTAAAAAAAAAAAGCTATCGAGCCTCGAAAAACTATGGAGGAAACTTAAACACACATTACAAACTGAAAGTAAGAGATCTGAGAAGGTTAAACAGGTGTGATTCCGACTGTGAGACGTTCTGCAAACGCAAACCTACGGATAGTGAAAGGACCAGCGGTTGCCAGGGGTGGGGGGGGGGGGGAGGGGGGAGGGGGAGAGCGGGAGGGGGGAGGGGGGAGAGGGGGGAGAGGGGGAGGGGAAGGGTGGAGGGTCGGGGGAGGGTGGGGGGAGGGCGGAAGTGGTGCAGCACAGACCGCAGGGAAAGGATTATATACGGTGGCGGACGCGGCTTCCTACGCCGGCCCGCAGCCGCAGACCACGGCACTCAGAGAGCACCCTCATCGGCACGACGGACTCAGGGTGACCATAACGTACCCTCCTCGGTTCGCCACTCGTACAGCACCAACGACACTGAAGAAAGTTAACAGCTGGGAAACGTTGGTGGCGGTGGGGGTGAAGGAGGTATATGGAACTTTGCTCAACGTTCCCGTAAATCTAAATTGCTCTAAAATATAGTCTGTTAACTAAAAAGCAAAACAAAACCAAACAAAAAAACTTAAAACGTGAACCTAACTCTGGAGTGCCTCAACTTCCAGAAGAGTTAACCGGGCCTTCGTCACGAGGTGGCCAGGCCCGGGGGCCACGGACATAGTCATGAGGAGACTGGGGAGGCGCAAGCGCTCGGGCTTCACCCCAGCCCCGCCCCCACCCCTGGCCGCGCCTGGGCCTCGAACTGCCCCCCCCCCCGGCCTCGCCCCCACCCCTGGCCGCACCCCCGCCCGTACCCCCACCCCCACCCGCGCCCGAGCCTCGCACCCACCCTCAGCCTCCTACCTCCCAGAGGCCGCTGGCTGGGCCTGGGCCTGGGCCTGGGCCTGGGCCTGGGCCCTGGCTGCGGGGCCGAAGCGGGGTGCTGTGGCCCTGCGCTGCGCCCGGTCCCTGGCCCCAGCCTCGGCCGGGAAGGCGGGCGGCGAGCCCAGCAGTTCCACATCCGTCACGGTCTTGCCGATGGTGAACCAGTCGTTGATCTGGTCGAGGGTGAGCTTGCGCAGCATGCTCCCGGCCCAGCGTCGACTCCACCTCAACTGCCCCGAGGAGCGGCGGGAACAGACGACGCCAAGAACCCGACGGCACGCCGTGGTGACGGCGAGAACGCAGCCCCGCCCCGCCCGGGCCCTCCAATCAGAATGTGCCAGCGCCCG
This sequence comes from Paguma larvata, assembly GCA_030068075.1. Classification (NCBI taxonomy): domain Eukaryota; kingdom Metazoa; phylum Chordata; class Mammalia; order Carnivora; family Viverridae; genus Paguma; species Paguma larvata. The sequence continues at coordinate 47,159,472 of CM057827.1, read as the reverse complement.
CATGGCCTCGTGCTGGCGGCCCCGCCCCTTCGCGCCGCGCTAGGCCTGCCGGGAGCGCTGTCCGCCTGGCGCCTGCGCCGACGCCGTGTCTCTGTTCCGCACGTTGGGGAATTCCTGAACCGCTGCGGCGGTGCCTGAGTCAGCGAGGTGAGTCCCTCAAAGCCGCTCTGCGCTCTAGGGGCCTGGGCCCGGGCATCAGCAAATGCAAGAGGTGCGAGATTTTGGTCTTGACTTGCTCTCCACGCTTTCCCTCTGGGTTACGTCCACGGCTTGGTGCTCCAGGCCAACAAGGGCCAGACATCGATGGAGCACCTGCTCCAGGCCCCGCGCAGAGCCGCCGGATCCCGCTCTGAGAGGCCTCAAGGTGGGAGATGGGAAGCAAACGGTAGAAGGGGTTTGAGTGTATAACTGTCCAAGTAAACAGCTGGCTGCTGAACTGGGACACCTTGCACCTGACCTGGGAACAGGAGCAAGAAGGTCAGGAAAGACTTCTGGGAGAAAGTGACAACCTAAGTGGACATCTGCAGGAGAACCAGGAATGAGGCAGGTGAAGGACGACTCGGGGGAAAGACTCACAGGGAAGGTACTCCATGAACGGAGGCCGGAAGGCGCATGACCCTAAGGCCTGAACTGCAGGCCTGGAAGAAGTTCTCTGGGGCCACAACATGACTAAACTGAATCCATCTCCTTCTTTCCTAAACCCGCATCTGGGGTACAGTGTTCTCCCCACAGCTAGATGGAAAGAGGTGGCCAGAGGTACAGTCTCGGTGGTCATCAGCGAACGGACGGTGGTGAAGACCCTGAGAGCAGCTGAAATGGTCCAGGCTGAGTGTTGGGAAAAAGAAGGTGGAGGACAGAACCCTACAAAACAGCCTGAAGGACGAGGCAGTGGTGGCGGAGTCCGGCAAGGGCCCACGAAGGACGGGAGATGGCGCGGGGAACCAGAGAAGTGGCACGATTGCCTGCCAGCCGTCATTCCGCCGGTGCCCAGCCGAATCTAGCATCGTGTGGGCTCTCCCGAGAGACTCACGTCGAGGGCATTGGGACACTATTGAGAGCGGTGCAGACACCAGTCAGACTAGATGAGGGCTGAGCTCTGGAAGTTTCACCAAAAAATGAGCGCAGCGTGGTACTGGGCCCAGAGTCCCAGGTCCCAGTCCTGACCACACCACTAGTTTGTATTTGTGAGCTCTGGGCTTCCCGTTCTAACTTTTCCAAACGGCAGCCTGCAAAAGGTGCCCCTCCCCGCACACCTTTTGGCAGTGGAAAAACACCTGTTTTTCAATAAATGGAAACCTAATCACAAAGTCATTGAGACTTTTCAGACGTCATTCAGCATCGAGTAAAAAATACGTAAGTTCATGGTTAATGTGAAGGCTAGAACATGTTCTGAATCCCCCGAAATGCACCGAAACCACTTCGAACGACTGAAACTCACATTTCCTGGTACATCACCGTTCCCACACTCGCTCATCCCTCGTCTGTGTCACAGTATGTTTTCAAGTGGGAGTTGCTCTTTTTTTTTTTTTTTTGAAGAGTGGGGTTTTTCTTTTTTTATTTGAATATGGCTGAGAGGCAATGTTCCATTGGCTTCAGGTGGAGAACGCTAACTCAACAACTCTACCTTACGCCGTGCTCACCGCTGGAGTAGCTACGTCTTCACCATGCAGCACTGTTACGGCGTCACTGGCCGAATGCCCTGGGCCGTGCCTCTTATTCCCGTGACTTCCTCATCCCACAGCTGGAAGCCCGTATCTCCCTCTCCCCTTCACCCGTTTCGCCCAATCCCCCTTCCCTCTAGCGAACATCAGTTCTGTGTATTTATAAGTCAAATTCTGCTTTTTATTAGTTTATTCTTTTTTTTTTTTTTAGATTCTACATGTAAGCGAAATCATTTATTTGTTTTTCTCAATCTGACTTCCTTCACTTAGCAGAATACACTGTAGGTCCATCCGTGTTGTTGGAAATGGCCCAATCTCATCCTTTTTAGGGATGAGATTCCATTGTGTGTGTGTGTCTGTGTATCTTCCTTTTCTGTTCGTCTATCAGTGGACACTTGGTTCGCTTCCATATCTTGGCTGTTGTAAAAATACTGTAATAAACATATGGGTGCAGATATCTTTTTGAATTCGTGGTTTTGGGTTTGGGGCATCAATACCCAATATTGGAATTCCTGGATCACATGGTGTGTCTATCTTTAATGTTTTGAGGACCCTCCGTGCTGTTTTCCGCAGCGGCTGCACCAGTTTGCCTTCCCACCGACAGTGTTCAGGCGCTCCTTTTTCTCCAAGTGTTTCTCTAACCAACACTTGCTGTTTCTTGTCTTTTCGATTGTAGCCAATTCTAATGGGTGTAAGGTGATTGGAAGTCTTTTTTTTTTTTGTTCTTTGAACCTTTTGGGTTACTATCTCCTTAGTCCTCTTGAGTTTTGAGGGTTTTTTTTTTTAAGTTTATTTATTTCGAGAAAGAACGTGAGTTGCGGAGCGGCAGAGAGAGAGGAAGAATCCCAAGCAGGCTCCACACCATCAGCGTACAGCCCGATGTGGGGCTCCAGCTCATGTAACTGCGAGATCATGACCTGAGCCGTAACCGAGAGTCGGACACTTAACCGACTGAGCCCCCCAGGCACCCCTTGAGTTTTGAGTTTTTAACTGCGGTTTAAGGACACAGTCTTGATGCTTCTTCGGTTTCGAAATTTGTTCTCATTTAATTGCCATTTTCCTGACTACTGGTTAACAGTCTGTGTCATCACAGACCGAATACCTTTGACCCCTTCGTTTGATTATTAGTTCTTGGTGCTTCATCCTCAGCCCAGCTCCTCTTGCCCTCCTGTCCAAAGTTGAGACGGCTTGACAGTTCTCAATCAGCTTACAGACGTTTAGACCGGAGCGCGCAGGACGTTATCTGGGCGTTGGCGGGGGTCACATTTGCATTCCCAGAGCAGCTTGAGCTGCGGAGTCCAGGGAAAACATGCGGGTGCGATCGTGACAAATGATGTCGGTGCCATTCAGCGACACTCTTGACAAAGTGGGAGAAGCTGTGTCCAAAGTACCTTCATGTCCCCTCTGGCCTCCGCCACAAAATGCAGCATTCTGCACTTTGCGTAAATCTGCCGGGGTGGCTCTATCTTTAAACATTTTATCTCCTTTGAAGATGTGTTTCTCATGGGTGTTTTGGATTTGCAACAAAAGACCTGAAAATTCTGTTGATCTCAAATGGAGTTTGAAGTTCAAAAGCTTTGTTGTCTTGAAATAGATTGTGATGATACTCATGAGTTTTCCCCAGTGCTTCTTGTCAGTCAGTAGTTTCCCACCTTTTTACAGTCTAAAACCCTTTTTTCTAGGACTGCGGTTCTCAAACCCGGTCCTTCTCTGAAGACCCCTTTCTACTCTGAAAAAGGAATGGAGACCCGAGAGAACTTTCGGTTTTGTAGGTTACACTTACTTTATTAGGGATTACAACTGAGACATTTTGTTTATGGATGAATTCATTTTAAGTAACGATAACCTATTTGGTGGGGAAGAGGATATTTGTACTGTGTGAGAGGAGGGACACTTTTACATTTTCCTAGATCTCGGGATGTCTGCCTGAATGGACACAGCTGGATTCGCGTATCTGGTCCGTACATTCCGTTGTGACGTCACAAGTCAGCCTCTGGAAAACGCCACTGAATACTTGTGAGATACTTCTAGTGAAAAAGTCAAATAACATCTTACCATTGTTACAAAAATAGTCTCGACACCCAGAGGTCCTTGGAAACCCCCCAACCACACTTCGAGAACCACTCCCCTAAAACAGCAAGCTTTTCAAGTTGTGAGTGCGGCTTTCCTTTGACCCGAAGCTTTTCTCCCTTCGAAGCAGGACCATGCTCACTGCTCCTCTTCCCGCGGTCCTCATCGCTCCATCCGAGGCATCCCTTCTGCCTGAATAGCGAGCTTTTTTTTTTTTTTAAAGGACTGTGGATCTACTGGTATCATTGCTTCAGTCTTAGGTTATCCAAAATGTCTTTATTTCACCTTCTTTACTGAAGCCTAGTGTCTATATGCATAGAATTCCAGATTGGCAATTAAGATCTTCTCCTCATCTTTACTTTTCTATGGTTTTATTTTCTGTGGCATTTATTTTTATTTGGTTTTATTTTATTTATTTTCTATCTCAGAGTGTTGGTCTCTTTTCCCTTATCAGCCTGCTGGGTTTCTGTAAGGCTTTCTGAACCTTTGGTGTGATTTTTTTTTCCCCTATCACTTTTGGAAAATTCTCAGCCAGCCATTAGCTCTTCTAGTATTTCTGCCCCATCTCACTCTCCTTTCCTTCTGAGATGACCTGTATGAGGGACTTTCCTGCTGCACCCTCTCTCTCATCTCCTCTTTAGTCTCCTTGTGCTTTTTTTTTTAATGTTTATTTTTTTTAAGAGAGAGAGAGACAGCATGAGCAGAAGAGGGTCAGAGAGAGAGACACAGAATCCAAAGCTGACTCCAGGCTCCGAGCTGTCAGCACAGAGCCGGATGCAGGGCTCGAACTCACTAACCGCGAGATCATGACCTGAGCCGAAGTCAGACATTTAACTGACTGAGCCCCCCAGGCGCCCCTCTCCCTGTGCTTCTGAATGGTATCTTCTAACACAGCTCCATTCAGTAATTCTTCAACTGTCTAATCTGCTGCTAAACCTACACAATTTCTACCTGGCTTTTTTTCAGACCATCTAAGTGATTTTTTGTTTCTTTTTAAGAATTTCCAGTTTTCTGCTGAAACTTTCAGTCTTATTTCCTTGCACATAGTAAGCAGGGTTGTTTTCAAAGCATGTGTCTTTGCAGTCCAGTTGTCTGTTGACTAGAATTGCCATGCACAGGATAGCGGCATAAAAATATGCAGAGCAAAACAGTTAAGACACAGGGAAACAGCAAGAAAACCCGGGGGAGGGGGCGGACACCTTATTGGTTCAGTTGGTTGAACCTCCAGACTCTCCATTTCTCCTCAGGTCATCACCCCAAGGTGTGAGATCAAACCCCGCATGCAGAGCCTGCTTAAGATTCTCCGCCTCCCTCTTCCTCTGCTGCTACCTACCACTCTCTCACTTGCGCGCGCTCTCTCTCTCTCTCTCTCTGTAAAAAAAGAAAAAAAAAATGGGGCACCTGGGTGGCTCAGTAAGTTGAGCATCTGACTTTGGCTCATGTCGTGATTTCTGGTTCTTGAGTTCAAGCCCAGAGCCTGGAACCTGCTTGGGATTCTGCCTCTCCGTCTCTCTGACCCTCCCCAGCTCAATTACACTCTCTCTCATTCTGAAACAATAATTAATTAATTAATTAATTAATTAAACAGATATTGGGGGAAAAAAGAAAACCAGAGGGTAGACGACTTCTCAGCCTTAATACAGCAAATAAAGACGGCCCCATTTTCAGGTGGACACACTGTTCAGCTTTGTCCAGGACCTTCCCTGGTTCAGCAGCGGAAGTCCCGCAACTGGGATACAACCCTCCCCCACTCCACCCCCAGTTATTCACCTTGTCCTGACAGAAACACCCAGGCCGCCTTTTTCTGGCGCGCCGCCAGCTTGCAGCACCGGGGCGGCCGCTGGGGGCGCTGTGAGACGCAGGCACTGCCGGGGAGGCGCTCTGGCCTGGGGACGCCGCCGCTCCTTCCGCCTTCCCGGCAGGCTTCGCGCGGCGCTTGCGCACTCGGTGACCTTTCCGCGTCGTTGGTCGTGCGGGTCCCGGCAGCCTGAGCCTGGGGTCAGGAGCCGAGGTGAGGTGGGGTGGGGGACGCGGCCGGCTGCTCGGCGCGGGGCCTCGGGGCCGCGGGGCGCAGGACTTTGGGCGGTGGGTGGGAGTCTCGCCAGGCCCCCGCTGACCTTGGGCTGCAGCCCCCGGCCCGGGAAGGGAGGCGGTCCGCGCGGCCCGGCTGCTTGCGGGAAGTCCCTCCGTCTCCACCGGCCTGGACGCCTCTCGCGCCCCGCGAGACGGCTTTGACTAGGGGCGCTCGGGCGGTCACAGGGTCGGCCACCTGCCTGGGGTCGCGCAGGCTGCTGCTGATGGAGCTCCCGCCCAGCGCTTGGTACCTTCTCTCTTTGTATCTCGGGTTTCCTTGCGACGCAGTGTTCTGCAGGTTACCCCGAGCGCAGGATAAAGCCGGGGGCCGGGTGTGGGGGTGGACACGGGGCCCACAACGGGGTCACAGGCGATGGTCGCAGTTGTAGGGAACTCGGCCTGTGTATCCCCGTCCGGGCCTCAGCGGGTCAGAGGTGCTCTGCTTCCCGTGTAAGGTCAGGGAATGGTTTGCTGGCAGAGAGTGGATGCTGTAAAACCTGGCCGCAGAGCCCGTAGTGTGCACGGACGGCGGGCCCAGATGGGAAAGTGGGGGCTCGCTTTGTTCAGTACTGGGGACGTGGCATTTGTCCCGCCAAATAACACGACCTTGGCCGAAAGGAAAGCGGGGTAGGGGTAGGTAAGTATTTGCAGCATACTCTTCAGTCGGAGATAATTTTAGGTGAGGAGACAGTGCTGGGACCCCCGGGGCTCCTTGCAGAAAATCAGGGCACCTCAGGTGCCCTCAGCCCCTTCTCCCCTCCTTTGCTCTCAGTTTGCTTTGCTGTTTTCCGTCTAGATTTAATCTGCCCTAAGGTGAGGACAGGTCCTTCGGTTCTCTCTCTTAGAATCCCAGTAGCTTAGTACTACTGTCAGCCGGGTATTTGTAGCACTTCCTTCCACTGCTGTTGTGTTCTGAGTTCTTCTTCCACATCAGGCCAGGTCGTTTATGGCTCCCCTTGCAGACTGGCCAGAGCCCTGTGGGGCAGGTGGACATACCCTGTTTCACAGAATGGGGAACCTTCTGAAAGGACAACCTTGGGGACTTGCCCAAGATTGGGAGCAGAGCAGACAGAGCTGGGATTGGAACCCAGCCCTGTTGGAGGCTGGGAATACCTTCCTTCCCAGTCACTGCCGGGCTCAAGGAGGAGGGGAATGCTCTTGGTCCCCCTAAACTCTTCCATCCTGGGGGGTTTAGGGGCCTCCTCCGAGTCCCGTCTGCGTCTCCTGAGGCACCTTGTAAAAGCAGGGTTGTTGGTTTCTTGACTCCTCATGCTCCAACAGCATCTCAGCCTGTGGGCAGACGTATCTGCAGGCGCTCCAGGAGGAGGGCACAACCACGTCCTTCAGGATCACACTTGGGTCAGAGGGCAGGGCCGCTAGCCTTGACGGCCGCGGCCCAGCCTGTACACGGCAGTCCTTGGAGCAGGTTCTCCTAGGTGATTCACAGATCCAGCTGCGTGACCTCAGGCAGCTCCCTCTGAGCAGCCACTTGGTGGAGGGGTAGAAGCAGTGCAGGAGGCAAGCGCGTACACACTTCGTGAGTGCTGTTAGGTTTGCACGACGCGCTGAGAGTAAAAGCTGAACTCCTCACCGTGGCCCCAGTCCACCTCACTCCTCTTCCCTCCCATGGTCCAGCCAGCCGTGCTGTGTTTTGTTTTTTATTTTTTTTTTTTACGTTTATTTTTGAGAGACATAGAGACAGAACTTGAGCAGGGGAAGGGCAGAGAGAGAGGGAGACACAGAAACTGAAGCAGGCTCCAGGCTCTGATGAGCCATCAGCACAGAGCCCGACGTGGGGCTCGAACTCACAGACTTGAGATCATGACCTGAGCCAAAGTCGGCCGCTCAACCGACTGAGCCACCCAGGAGCCCCCCAGCCGTGCTGTTTGATGTAACAAGTCTCAGTATAGGACACCAGACTCCATAAACACTTGTCCTCATCAGAGCCCTTGGTAGGTGGGCAGTGTTTTTATCCCCACTTCACAGAGGAAGGAATCGGGTCAGTGGGCAGGAAGGTGGCAGAGCATGGATTGGGATGTGGGCAGCTGCTGTGGCTTCCCTTTCCTCCCCGACTCTGGAAGTCCTCCCCGACTCTGGAAGTCCTCCCCGGCCCTGCAAGTCCTCCCCGACCCTGCAAGTCCTCCCCGACCTGGGGTCTTGGTGCACGTGCTGCCTCTGCCAGGACACTTGCCTCCCAGGTATTCTGACTCCTAGGAAGCCAGTTTCTCACCCCCAGACGAGGCTGCTGCCTAGTGCACGCTCAGTGATCACCGGAGAACGCTGAATTCGAGAAGCGAAGTTCTGGGCAGCCCAGCGGTGACGGGAAGGAGCAGTCGGCGAGGCCCCGGCCGGGCGGGGGCCAGCAGCGCTCCTAATTGAAGCCGGAGGAGTGTTTTCATGGACAATGCCAAGTACTCGGATCTGGTTATTCCTGACAGTGATTTGAAGGACTGCAGTTAATACACCGCTTCAGACGTGACAGAGCTTAGATGAAAGTGAGGGCCGCCACGTTTTAGAGTCTGTAATAAATAGTGTCATCAAAAGCCTTACTTTGAGACCTGCACATAAAAGCAAACTTTGTTAAGTTCAGCGTTTGATGGCTGTTCTCAGTCGAATCCAGTGATTAGGTAAATATTTTCGTGCATTAAATGAGTTCGGTCATAACTGCAGCTCTTAGGAAGTAACCGTGTCGTCCTTCACTGCTTTGCATTTAGCAGCAGAGTTCGAAGCTGAGATACAGGTAACACATGTAACTATAGTCAGTAGCCCCAGGTCGTAGAATCAAAATTTGCTTAGAAAATAAAACTTAAAGTCCACACACACACACACACACACACACACACACACACACGCACAGTAAAGTGACGAATGCGGTCGTCAACTAGGTGGGGAAATCTTTCCACGATGTCTGTTAAGTCACCACCACAGTGCACCCTTTAGACGTCTTACAGTTGGGGGGCACCTGGCCGGCTCTGTCCATGGAGCATGGGACTTGATCCCGGGGTCATGAGTTCAGGCCCCATGTTGGGGGTGGAGACTGCTTAAAACAATAATTAAAATAGTTATCTTACAGTCTCGTAAGTCAGTTATACTTCAATAAACCTGAGATTTTTTAAAGCGGGGGCTTCTGGGAGCTGAGCAGCGTGTGCCCGAGTGGGGTAGGGGTCTCGTGAGGACCTGGGTTCCTTTGCAGCTCCGAAAGCCAGCGGTTCTTAGCGTCATGATGCAGACGTACTAGTGTTTCGATTTAAAGGTTGTAAAAGAGGCGATGTGTGATTCCGGGCGCAGCGTCCGTGGAGAGTAGCTGTCAGAGCGGAGGCGCTGGACGGGGCGGGGCGGGGCGGGATGGCACCGGCTGGGGACTCGGGAGCCAGGGGCGGTGGAGCACCAGGGTGGCCAGGAAGAGCGGCCGAGCGGGGCCCCGTGCGGGGTAGGCACGGCCCCTGTGCGGGGGTGGTAGGAAACAGGGTCAAACTGAGGAATATGTGGGAGCCCCTTAGCCAGTTAGCTTTAAAATGATGGTCATGGTAATAGTTATCTCTGTGCTCCTTTTCAGATGCTTCAAAGCCTCATTAAAAATGTTTGGGTCCCCATGCGACCCTACTATACCCAAGTTTACCAGGAGATTTGGGTAGGAATGGGCCTGATGGGCTTCATCGTTTATAAAATCCGGAGTGCTGGTAAGTTTCTTTATGTTCACTCATTAGCAATCTGGATGAACGTTCTTTTTGGAAGGAGTCACGATCACGTTTGAAGGAACTATGGTTCTTACCCAAAAGGGAGCATCAGAACCCTTTGTTAAGACGTGAGGAGTAGGGGCACCTGGGTGGGTCAGTCGGTTAAACGTCTGACTTTGGCTCAGGTCACGATCTCACAGTTCATGAGCTCAAGCCCCGAATTGGCCTCTCTGCTATCAGCACAGCAGAGCCTCCTCGGGGCATTCCCTCCTTCTCCCTCCCTCCCTCCCTCCCCCTCCCTCCCCCCTTCCCTCCCCCCTCCCCCTCTCTCTCCCTCCCTCTCTCTCTCCCTCCCTCTACCTCTACCTCTACCTCTACCTCTCCCCGGCATGCAGCATGCTCTCTCTTCAAAATAAATAAATAAACTTTAAAAACGTGGGGAGTACACATCAGCTATAAGACACATTTGGGGACAACTGGAAAAATCTAAAGCCTGGATAACAGGGAATTGGGAGTTTCCTTAGGTGTCACGGTGGTACTTCAAAACACATAGGAGAGGTCCTCAGTTCCAAGAGACGCGGGCCGAAAGAGAGGGGAGTGTTGTGGTGTGTGGCACGTTACTGTGCCTTTTCCACTGGTGGCGAATGTTTGAACCCTTTCCATAGAAGAAGTTGTGACGGGTGCCCGTTCGGTCCTCGGTGGCACAGAGATGAGCCCCAGTCGTGTATTAATAAGCAACTGGTTTAAACTACGGGACCGGGGTTTGGGGGGGTACAGAGCCCTGCAGGTGCTGAAGGGCCGCCGAACTGTCCATGGAGCATCTTTGGTGGAAATTGAACCACGTCTCGGCTGTGAGACCTCCTAAAAACTCCTGTTTTTCACGAGCTTTCTGGAACAGCGTTCCCGAAGCTAGGGGCTCTTCGGCCAAATACTGATTTCAACAATTGACTGAAAATGTGTATGTGAAACACGGATTCGATCGATTTTTCTTTCTTTTTATTTCAGATAAAAGAAGTAAAGCTTTGAAAGGTAAGATTTTTGCTTCTTAAAACAGATAGGGAATGAAAAATCCTGTCACGCGTTTTCAGGACAAGGTGCATCGCGTCCTGTGGTGCGCGCTTCTCGGCACACCAGGCACCGGGGAGCGCGTCACAATGCGAAGTTCGCTGTGCCTCCTGGGAAGGATTCTGTTCTTCTTAGGGTCTGAATGTTAAAAACCACTGCTCACCCCCTCGGGCCAAGTGAAACTTCGGGGAGTCATAGAAAAATAGGAAACCCGGGGCAGCGGGCATGGCCCGCAGGCCAGCGCAGGTCCGCCGTCCGGGCCGCCTGAGCCGTCCGAGCCACCCTCCGGGACGCGCCTGGAGAGAAGGCCCCACGCGAGCGTCCTCCCGGGCCCAGGGCTGGCTCGCAACCTCAGGGGAGAAGCCACTTCGTGTCCCCCCTCCCCCCCCGTCTCTGTGCTGCTGGTTCCCGCCCTGCGCGTGACCTGATGACACGAGCCCTTAACGTGTAGACGCTCCATGTAGAAGGGACCCTCGGACTTGTCCGTAGTGTGACTCGTCAGGAGGTGCGGGATAAAGCGTCTTCTGTTTGTTCCTCTCTTCCTCACTTACGGTCCTATTGTGTTTCTCTTTTAAAAGCTTCGAGTCCCGCCCCTGCTCACGGTCACCATTAACCAGCATCACTTGGAGCACGCGCGAGACACCGCGTCGGCTGCACGTCCCAGCGGCTCTGTTAGGTGGGGGCGGGGAGCGCCGCCGCGCGCCTGTGCGCGTGCCGTTTTCCCTGCGGCGGGAATAAACGGAACCGTGAGGTGCGCCTGTGCCCGTGTCCCTGTGTCCGCCTCCCCAGAGGGCCGTGCCGTCCTCGATCACCGCAGGAGTCGGGGGGTAGGTCTGGGTCCTCACCCCCTCACCCCTCCGATGTCCAATAAATAGTTGTGAAACAGATGATTCTGCCACTTAACTCTCATGACCTCGCCGAGCCTGCGTTTTCCCCTTTGGTGACTGGAGACGGCATCCCCCTGCAAACAGAGCCGCGAAGACGGGGGCGATGAGGGGAGGATTGGGGAGCCCTTAATTACACCGTCAAATGCCAGCGCCTGGGGGGCTTGGTCGTTTGGCATCCGACCTCAGCTCAGGTCGTGATCTCACAGTTCGTGAGTTCGAGCCCCGCTGGTCTGTCTCTCCCCCTCCTCCACTTGTGTGCATGTGCGCGCACGCTCTCTCAAAAAAAAAAAACTGTAAAACTCTGTAGGATTAAGGTAGGAGATCGTGTAGTGGGCGAACTTTTAAGCTCTAAGAGATTTTATCAGGAAGTCCGGTAAGGCAAAATACATAGTATTTAAAGTCTGAGGGGCGCCTGGGGGGCTCAGGCGGTTAAGCATCTGATGTGATTTCAACCCCAGTCATGATCCAGGGTTCCGGGATCAGATCAAGCCCCATGTCGGGCCTCACCTGACTAACCGAAAATTGCTTCTGGTGTGGCCAACATCGAATAAACACTGCACGGTCTTTGTCTCCGTTCACGGCAATCACCAAACCGCTAGAATTGTACTTTTTTTTAAGAGAGAGCACAAGCTGAGGGGATGGGCAGAGGGAGAGACAGTCATAGCAGGCCCCCTGCTCCTTGCGGAGCCTGACGCGGGGCTCGATCCCACAATCCTGGCATCATGACCTGAGCCAAAACCACGAGTCAGACGCTCAACCAACTGAGCCACCCAGGCGCCCCTAGAATGACACTTTCATAAAGGATTCTAAAGCAGCAGGGGTAGAAGGGAGCCTAATTTGAAACGCAGTACTTTGCAGGTTAGTGGGGGTCTGGCTGTGGAATAGAGACGATGGCCCGGCTCCCAGTCTAGCAGTCTTCCCTCACGAGGGCAGAGACCGTGTTGTGTTTCACGCGTGTCTCCAGTGCCTAGTGTCAGGTCTGGCCACGGTCGCTGCCTGACAAGGGACCACCACTCTCTGCAGGGTTTCTGAGCTGGGTTTCTCCTGTTGTATAAACGGAAATAGCGCGTGCCCTCAGCCTCGCTGCCCACCTCACGGCTGTTGGCTCAGCCCGCGGTTGGCATGAGAGTGTTCTACGGCCCCGGGGGTGTCGGCGCCAGGGCCAGGGGCGGGGCGGAACTGGGAGGAGACCCCAGTGTTGCTGATCCTGTTGGTCTGGGAAGGAGCCTGAGGACTCGAGTTTCTCATCATTGCCCCAGACGGCTGCTGCCTGGGGAGTGTGTTTTGAAAAGCACTGATGCGGAGAACGGCACCCACCAGGGTCCTTACCCGGCAGCGCTCCCCCGTCCCCTCCCGCCCCGTGGGGCACCCAGCCCCGTGCGGCACCTCTTCACTCCTGCAGTCGGAAGAACCAAACTAGGGGAGCCCCGGCCCCATTTTACGGCCAAGAGAGGCAGTGACAGCCAGAGGCCACCTAGCCAGGGCTGGGGCCGGGACTCACAGTCTGCACTTGCCCAGGGAGGGAGAAGTGGGGGACCCAGGGAACCATCCCCGAAGCTGACCGGGGCTGCGCGCGGGCCCCAGGGGCGCACCCCCCTGACCACCCGAGGCGGTAAACAAGCGTTTTGCCAAAGATGCTTCTGAGCCGCCAGGAACCCGTTGCCCAGACCGCTGCCCCTGCAGAACGGGACTGGGACCACGGGATCGCGTCTGTGAAGGGACTTCGTTTCTTCTGTGAGGAGACCGAGTGACTCCTCTGAAAGAAGGGCCTGGGCGGGCTGCCTGCCGCAGCGAGCTGTTCGTGCTGAGCTGTTGGTGCTTTGTTCGTGCTTCCTGATACACCGGCGGGGGGGGGGGGGATAAATACCCCCTCCCACCACCCCCAGACACTGCCAAGGGTCAGCCGTGCCTTTAAAAGCAGGGCAAAACGATCTTCGCGCCAGGCCAAGCGGTTTCCTGTCCCTAAAACTCTCAGCGGAGGCATCGTGTTTCCTGGTGGAGAGGAGGCTTTTGTTGCTGGCCCAGAACCCACTTAGAGTTTGGACAGTCCCTCCCGGCCTCAGGAACCAGCGGTGTTCCCAGGGCGGCCGGCAGGTGGAGCTAGAGCACGCCGCCAGCACGCTGGCCCGCAGCTCCCCGTGGTGGCACGCCCGGCCCTGTGCTGGGCACACAGGGCACCGGGGAGCCCGAGGAAGACAGTGCCCAGATGAGAGGGGGCTGCCCCTGCAGCAGGACCCCGCGACCTCGCCCGTGGGAGGGAGCAGCCGGTTTCCACAAGAAACGAGGAGGCTTTTTGTCCTAAACCCACACTGACCCTGTCCCGGCTCAGTGCTGTGCTGCTCACGGTGACCTCGGAGTAACCGCAAAGGCAGAGGGAAGAGAGCGCAGGCCTGGGCATCTGAAGGTGGGACTGCAAAGGGCGCGCTTTCACGCAGCCTCACGGGAGCTTCTCGGAGGGGACACGTTTCTTGCTTGTTGCCATCCCAGGGGTACGTGAGCCCCGGCGGCACACCACGGAGGACATGGTTCCCGCCGCCCTCCTAGGGGCCGCGTCTCTAGAGCCAGCGGGTCCCGAGTCCCCGATGCCAGCCCCCAGTCCATCTGCTCTGCGCTGACCTAACCCCGCGAGCTCGTGCTGTTCCCCCATCTCACAGAGAAGTGTCAGTCTTGAGGGTCAGCCTACACTAGAGGGTAACTGGCTGGTTACCAAACAGAGTTCCAAATCGGACATCGGCTTCAGAACCAGGATGCAGAGATGCCGAGCTCACGGTCCCTTCCCTCCCGGTCGTAGGAGCCTGGAGAACAGACCTGGAAACGAGCAAGCACGACACTCAGCAGCCCGGGCAGCGGGTGGCTGTGTTAGAGGCACAGCCGGGCGTCAGCCCCGGCACCTGCCCCCAGCCAGCTCCGGCTCAGATCCTTTTTCACGTGACCCGCAAAGGCATTCCCGGTACTTTTCGGGAAATTCGAACGTGGGCTGGACACTGAGTGGTACCAAAGAGCTCCTTTCATCGGGTCACTGTTTCCCAGTACCGGTGTGGTCTTCAAAGAAGTCGTCCTTGGTGCAGACGAGCACGTGCCGGCGAGAATCCGCAGCAGGGGTGCAGTGACCTATCGGACTAACCTGCACGTCAGCAAACGCTAACCGACCGGAACAGACGGGAGGGGGGGGGCGCGAGGCGCAGCTGGGTGAGGTGGCCGGGGCGTGTTCGCGCTGGCGCAGGGGTGCCCAAGGGGAGGCCTTACGCTAGTCTCTCTGCCTTCATACGTGTTTGACCTTCTCCCAATAAACATTTCTCTTTCCTTTTTAAGTTTAGTTTTATTTGTTTTGGGAGAGAGCGAGAACAAGTGGCAGAGGGGCAGAGAGAGGGAGACAGGGTCCCAAGCAGGCTCCGCAGCGTGTACCGCTTGGGTCCCCGCACCTGAGACCATCCGGCAGGTTGGACTCAGGTCCCAGTTGGCGCCACGTGAATCGCCTGGCTGTGTGGCTTCAAGCAAGCTCCTTACCTTCTCTGGCTCTCGGCTTCCCTGTCTCTCAAGTGAAGTAATTAAGCTAGAGGGCCTCCGGAGTCTCTCAGCTCTATGATTCTGTAGCCAGAGTGACTGTAACGAACCTAAATCCTGTGATTCAAAAAGCAAAACGAAACAAACAAAAAACTGAGCCATGAAGCAAGTGTCGGACGATGGATCCTACCTCGCGGATTTCTGTGACGGTCGCTGTTTTGTCTCTTTCCGCCTGGTACCCAGCACAGGACCAGGCGTTTGCCGTCGGCACTCCGATGTTTTCGTGAGCCAGATCGAACAGCGGTGCCAGTAGGGAAGAATCCCCCAGGTCTGGGTAAAACCCTAGGGGCTGCCTCCGGTTAACGTGCACGGACGGTTACTGGGAGAGGAGGAGGAGGATGTGGGGGAAGGGGCTCTCCATCAAGGTCTCCCAGGGTGTGCTTGCGGGGAGCGGGGCCTGCGCCCTCTGGTGGACAGGCCGTGGGCGTGCACCAGACCACGTGAATGCTCCGTGTCACGCAAGCGGGAAAAACAAGTTTAACCCAGACTGACCCAAATGGAGTGACCTTGAGGCCCACTAGCCCTGGAACACACTCTGGGAGCTGGTCATCACCAGGGGTCATTCCGAAATCTCTCCCTGCCCACAAGGCCTGAGCGCCCACCCCTTGCAGGAGGCCCCAGCCCACTCTGGGGCCCAGAGTCAGCCCCGGAGGCCCCGAGGCGTCGCCACCACACGTTTTGCAAGCGCCCTGCCCGCATCACTACGAGGCTCTTCAATCGTTCATGTCCTCCGTGCTAGATGACAGAAGAATTTCAAGGACGATTCCATTCCCAGCTTGAGGGGTCTGGGGAGGACCCAGACGGGGTGGACGAGGTCGCTGCCCCCCAGAGATCTGGAGCCCACTCACAGCCCCCAAGCCCGTGTCCAAGGACTGGCCCAGGAGGAGCCAGGACTGCCGGGAGTTTGTGTCCCTAGCGAGGCCACAGACCGCTGACTGCCCAAGACACGTACCCGGGCCAGGCTGCCATCCCCACAAGAGGCTCAGGTGAAGGGCCCCTGGGATGGGTTTCTTCCACCTCCCAGTCTCCCCTGGGGCCCTTGCCCAGTGAGCCCACACACGAACCCCCACCTGGAGTCAGCTCCTGACAACCCACCCTGAGACTCCAGATACCTTTCGGGGGAGCGCTCGGGGCGGTGCAGGGGCCACGCCGAGGTCCGGTGTGCAGGACCGGGAGCAGGGCTGCCGCACCGCCGCGCTCCCCCCCTGCCCTGGCATCGCCTTCCCCAGCCGACTCCATATCCCAAACCTGAGGCTTGGGAACATCGAGATGGACCCGCACTACCCAGGAGACTGGCGGGAGGCCCGCTGCCTTCCCTGAGCCACAAAGGGACCACTGTGGGGACAGCGAGGTGCACAGAAACGCTGCCTGTCCCCGCAGGCTCAGGTTCTCACCGCCGTGGACAATGGCGGGCCTCGGCGCGGACACCACTATTGAAGTGCCGGCTTTCTCTCTTTTGAAAGGGGGCAGAGAGGAGCCTTGTGTTTGCATCTCCGCTGTGGCCTGGAAACCAAGAGGCTTTTCCAGTGAAACCAGCACCTGTGGCCTCGAGTGCACCCACCTGAGCGGCTCCGAAGGCCACCCGAGTGCTGAGGTGCCGCTGGTCACAGACTCCCTGCAGTGTCATTGACCGAGGCAAGGTCCCCCGGTCTCTGCATTCCCCATCGCTGCTGAGACCCCCTTTCAGAGGACAGCTGTCCCCAAGCCATGGGCACTGCCCACCGCCCCTTCAGGACGAGGCCACGCTCTGGGGAGAGATGGTTCGCCTGTGCTCCGTAAGGCCGCAGCTCGTCTGAAAGGAGCTGCGGATGCGGCGAATTTGTGAAGCAAGTCCCAAGATGCCTTCGGCCAGAGCAGCGGTTCTCCAAGTGGGGCCCTGGGGCTGCAGCCACTGCTGGAACTGGTCAGAAACGCACATTCTCGGCCCACTGTAGACTCACTGTGTCAGACGCTCCGCTCAGGGGGGGCCTGACCTAGGAGATCCTAATCACGTTCAAGTTCAGGACCCACTGACCTGGAGGATCCCGCCTTTAGAGGAAGCCTGGAGCAGCGCCTTCTGCGGACTGTTTAGCCCCCTGCGGTCTGCCCAGTCAGTGAGTCAGACATGGACTGACACGTGTCCCTAAGACGTGGCGTGATCCTTCAGAGAGAAGCCCCTTCTGGCCCAGCATCTAGATGTCACGGGGAAAGTCAGGTCACAGAGCAGGGCTGCATCCCAGAAAGCTTGTCTCGCTTCCCTTCCCTGCCCCACCCGCCTACCCAGGCCCTGATTACGGCTGGGAGCGGCCAAGGGGCCCCACCCCGCTACCACTGCCTGGGGGTCTCAGTGGGTCTGGTTGCCTTAGGCTCCATTTCTGGGATGCCTGGGTGGGGGAGGGCCCTGGGCCCAGGGTCATCGCCCCTCAAGTGTCCAGCTTGTCCCCTGCCTTCTCTCCCTGAACTAGACACTGAGATGGGCATCCGAGGTCCTGCCTTCCCGCCTGGGCTATCCCCTCTCTCCAGGGGACGGACTCTTCTGATCCGTGCTCAGATACACATGTCGACAAAGGTGCTGCTAATATCACTACTGACCCGAACACCCCCTGTGCCCCTCCCGCCGGAGCCACCCCCAAGGTCACCAGGCCCCTTCCACAGATGGGCCACATTCTTCTGGAGCCGGGCGTCTCTCCACCCCTCCCCACCTGCCCCCTCAACCAACAGGTCCCGGAAGCCTGGCATGTGAACCAGTGTGAGCTGACCTATGTTTACTAGAAGACGGACACTTGACCAATATTAGACTCCTAGCACAAACCTACTCGTACTGTGCAGGTGACAGCCCCCGACTCCACTCTGCCCCTCATTTCCTGTAGACTGAGGCAGGCGGAAGGAGAGCGGCCTCCAGCAGCCACAGATGCCCATCCTGGGATGTTCTCACTCAGTTTGTCCATTCTCGTTGGCCCAGGCAGGAGAGAGGATCCCCGGGGAGCCCAACGGAGACAGCGGGGGCCCTGGGCCTCTCGAACCCAAATCAAGGGCTCTCTGCATCCCTCCGGGCCCCCGGCCTGTCCCTGCCTCACTCCTCTCCCTCCTCCTGCTCTGGGCCCTACGACAATGTCAGGATGCCCTGAGGGGCCCCTTAGGGAAACTCCCCTCCTCTTTTTGTGGTCCAAATACCTGAGGGGGACAGCCCATCTTTGCACCAGACCACAGGTCACAGCGGGGACTATGGGGCCAGGTTGCCCTCCCAATGACTCAGACCTTTCACTGAAACTTTGTCTGCATTTTAAAATTTTGATTTGGGGGGCTCCTGGGTGGCTCAGTTAAGCATTCAACTCTAGATTTTGGCTCAGGTCATGATCTCGAGGTGCATGAGATTGAGCCCCACATAGGGCTCTGCGCCGACAGCAGGGAGCCTGCTTGGGATTCTTTTTCTCTGCCCTACCCCATCCCTGCTCACTCTCGTTCACTCTCTCTCTCTCTCTCCTCTCTCCTCTTTCCTCCCTCCTCTCTCCTCTCTCTCAAAATAAATGAACTTTTAAAAAATAATAAAAATTAGGGCACCTGGGTGGCTCAGTCGGTTAAGCATCCAACTTCAGCTCAGGTCATGATCTCACTGTTCGTGGGTTCGAGCCCCGTGTCAGGCTCTGTGCTGACAGCGCAGAGCCTGGAGCCTTTCGAATTCTGTGTCCTCTTCTCTCTCTGCCCCTCCCCTGCTTGTGCTCTGTCTTTCTCAAAAATAAATAAAACATTAAAAAAATTTTTAATAAAAAATAAATTTTTTGAAATAATAATAGAAATAAAATTTTTATTTGGAAAGTCCCCAAGTTTGTGCAGTTGTAGTCATGTTTTAAATGTCGACACATCATGGGATGTCAACCCAGCAACCTTGACCTGAAAGTCCAGGTTTGGGGGCAGCTGCCGTGGCGCACAGCTCCTGGTGCCCCTCTCCTCCCAGGACCCCGACTCCCTCTCTGTTCTCTCTCAAGGTCAAGAGCGGACAGCGGCTCAGCTTGCTGCTAAGCCTCTTGTTTCACTGCCCAGACAGTCGAGGACCCGCTGCTCCGCCTCTCCGCTGCTTCCTCGGGGAAGGCTGGGGGCCACCACCCCCAGGATGCTGGGTTCTCAGGGTGAACTGGGGTCCGGGGCACAGCCACACCCAGCTTCTCCTTGACCGCTGAGGGGGTGGTTAACAAACGCCCGGGCTGGTGGTGGGAAGGCCTTTCTTTCAGGACATTAGTTCAGGAGAGCCTGGTGGCTGGGATCAAGTGGCTGTTAAAGAGTAACTTACACCCCGTATTACATCCGAGTCCGGGAGTAAGTATCCTGGGGAAGTGTTTATTCTAACAGGTGAACAAAGCATCCTTTGTCAGCCGGCTCCGCCAGGGCCGGCTCTCCTTTGGTCGGAACTGGCTGGTGCGGTCCCCTGGGAACTCGCGGCCTGGCGGTGGACCAGCTAACCACTGTTCTGGGTGGGTCTGTACTGCAGCCGGGGTTTAGCTCGCTGGAGCACACGATCGATGGGGCTTCGAGCACCCCCTCCAGGAGGCCCTGAGGGAGCCGGGCCGCCCTCGCCGACCTCCCCAGGTCAGGGCGGAGTAGGGTCTATCTCCCTCCCCTCGAAACAAAGGGGGCACCTCTCAGAGTGGGCTACGGCAGATCCTCCCGGAGGCCACGCCGTGGGTCCCCCTGCTCCGCTGCTCCCCCGGCCCCTCCACATCTCCAGGGACCTCTGCTGACATACACCTTTTTGGGCCTAGATGACTCAATTAAATTCCTGGGAGTGAGTCTGGCACTTGTCACTTTAGGAAAAAAAGGGGAGGGCACCTGGGTGGCTCAGTCGGTTAAATGTCTGACTCTTGGTTTCGGCTCAGGTCATGATCTCGTGGTTCATAGGATCCAGCTCCATGTCGGGCTCCATGCTGACAGTATAGAGGCTGCTTGGGATTCTCTCTCTCCCTCTCTCTCTCTCTGCCCCTCCCCTACTCGTGCTCGCTCACTAGCTCTCTCTCAAATATACTTAAAAACAATTTTTTTTAATAAGAAGCATAAAGAGAAAAATAGGCACTCCTTGGCTTGATTCAAAGCCACACGGGGAGAGAGGGTCTGGATACAGCATAAATGAAACGAGCCGGGCGTGAGGTGCTCATTGGTGTGGGGACGCGGGGGCTCATTAGAAATCTTTCCACTTCTGAGAAGTTTGACACGGAAGAGACGGATGACATGTGACATCATGAAAGCTTCCTAAATGTTCCAGGTGAGACTGTGCTCTGCAGCCATGTCGAGGACTCCACACCTGAGCCCGTGGGTCTGCCCGGCCCGGAGCTGCCGGCTCAGAAAGCAAGGGGTGCTCGCGTGGCTCCTGCAACAGCCGGCGGCCTTTCGAGCCCAGAGCTCAGTGTGATCCGGGCGGCAGCCACAGGAGGCAGGTGTGAGGGCCTCCGCTGCGGGGGCCCCAACAGAC
Source organism: Paguma larvata (assembly GCA_030068075.1). Lineage (NCBI taxonomy): Eukaryota > Metazoa > Chordata > Mammalia > Carnivora > Viverridae > Paguma > Paguma larvata. The sequence continues at coordinate 47,139,035 of CM057827.1, read as the reverse complement.
ACCTGCAGGACCGGGGGTAGCTCTCCAGGCCACACACCAGCAGAGCACAAGGGCCTGGGGCGCGCAGGAGGCACGGGACCTGCAGACGGAAGGCTAGGACACCTCCCCGGGACCCTGGGGTCAGGGAAGAACTTGCTGGCCGTGGGGCCCTTTCGCTGCGCGGGGTGACCGGGTGGGCCACGGGCCTGCAGCCAAGGACGCCGTGCAGGTGCCGGCACCGGGAACACACCCCAGCTGTACCCTAAGTGTCTCCCCCGCCCCCCGCGCTCCACCCATCGGGACCGCCCCGTCTTCTTTCAGCCAGACGCCTGGGAGGTGGGTCAGCCGAGCCAAGGCAGGCCCGTCTGGGAGCACGGGGCGAGGGCCCTGACTGGGCAGGTACCCCTAAGTTTGGGGAGGTGGAGGACGGCCAGCCAGCAGGTGGGCAGGCCAGCAGTCAGGGGGAAAGAGTGCGTGACAGCCTGGAGGCCACTTCCCCTTCCACGAGCTTTTCCTCCTCCTCGGGAAGTCTGCCCTAATTAGCACCTTGGCCGGCTAGGCCTTCACGGGAAACACTGACTGCAGGGCACGCCCTCGGCCCACCCAGGTGGCCTGGCCTTTGCTGGCACGTGCCTTACTTACCCTGGCCCAAGTCCTGGGGGACGGGTGCCCAGTAGAAGCCACCCGGAGCTGGTGTCCAGGTGAGAACTGACACTCTCCCATGGGGGGTGCGGGCAGCTGGACCTGACCCTGCACCTGGAACCACCTGGAATGAAAGAGACTGGAACCCAGGATTTGGAGGCTCGGGGATTCGGGAGCCTGGACAAGGGACAGAGTGTGACGGACGGTGCCTCAGCATCGTGCCTCAATGACAGCGGGTCACCGAGACAGGACTTCCAGAGGCCCTATTTCCTTCCCTGGCACCTGGGCTGTGGCCTTCCCCCCCACACCCCCACCCCCGGCACCTGCCACGCCTTTTTGTGTGCCTCACTCACCAGTAACCCTGGGCAAGTCGGGCAACCTCTCTGCGCCTCAGCTTCCTCATCCATGAAATGGGCGTGAGGATTCCTGGTGTGGCCATCCAATCACTGCGGCTACGGGGCCCGAGAGGCAGGGGCAGGTCGAGGGGCGTCTCTCCCCGCGGACGGGGCAAATCTCCAAGATTCGGCTCGCTCGAGGGAAAAGGCGATTTACTCGATGATGCTTCCAGAATGACACCATCTGAGCTGAAGCACACACAGACACAGAACTCAAGCTGTGTTCGCACAGGCACGTGCTGTATGTGAGTGGCACAAGGAGGGCGTCCGATGACAAGTTCACCAAAACCAAAGAGCGAGCACACCGGGCGCCGGATCAAAGAGGATTCGCCAATGGACTTGGGTTCCATTGATTGTAATTTTTGAGACTGTTCGAGAATTACCGTCTGATTTCAGGTAAATGAGACACGCTGATCCACTAAGATGCACCCTTCTTGCAGGGGCGTGGGGAGAACTAAAGCGGCCCCTCCCTCCTCCCTGCTCCTCCCGCCTCCTCAGGACCTGCGGCCCCCATCCAGGTGGATCGTGCACTCAACCTGCACACACCGCCACCTCCTCCATGCAGCCTCCAGCTGGACTCTGGGTCAGAGGCGATTCTGAGGCGGGCCTGACCCGGAGAGGGACCCCACACCCAGCCCGGCTTCCACGAGCGGCCCCTAAATGTTTGGAGGGGCCTGAAGATCCAGCCCCGTTGAGGTGCCTCGCGTCTGCTGTGGTGCCCACGGGAGTTCTGCCCCTGGGCGCCCTCTTCACAGCACCCAGGCCCTTCCGACATGCTTTTCCCAATCTCTCCTCCCAGCCCAAACCCCGGGCATCGCTTGGCCTGCCACATGTCCCCACGATCCACCCCGTCCCTGGGGCAGGTTTGGCAAACACCGAAGACCTTCTCTGGGCCCGACCCTGGGGCACAGCATCCAGACCAAGGCCGGGTCCCCAGCTCACGCCAGGGGCTTTGTGGGGGGTTCCCCAGACCTGGTTACCTTCACCCAAAGGGTCACACCAAGGCGTGGGAGAAATGTGTGTGTCAGCCCTGGTGGAATGCAGTTCCCAGGAGGGCACCAGGAAAAACAGGTTAGGTCCCTGGAGGTCACACCCACTGCCCGGTGACCTCGGGGCTCTGGGGACCCTGCTCCCCAAAGACGGGCAGGAGCAGCAGCATACGGTGATGTCAGGACCTGGAGAGCTGCGCGTGGGCAAGGAGCTGGGGGAGGGGCGGGGCTCAGAGAGGACAGGCGGGAGGGCTGTGGGCAACACGCAGGGCCCCCCAGGGCTGGGGGAGGCCCCTGGCAGACGGTGGGGCTCCAGTGCCCAGGTCAGAACCCAAGACCCAGAAGTGGGTGCTGGCTGAGGTCTGGCCAGATAAAGAAAGTTCAGGAACTCGATCGAGTCCCCAAGAACCCGGCAATCACGGGCTGAGGCCACACTGTACCAGATGCTCCCCAGAGTCACGGCGGACACTCGGGCACCTGAGAGTCCTGACAGGCCTGGGGGAGGCATGCCTCGCCAGCAGCCGAGGGGGGCATGGGAACAGAAAGGAAGACAACGGGGCCCCATCACCACCCTGTGAGGCGCAGCTGTGTGCCAGGCTCCGTGCGTCCTCGGGACCCCAGCCAGGAGGGGTGGGCCCTGCGAGCCAGGCCAGGTCGGCCTCGCTCCGGGGTGGACATTCTTAACCCTGTTCCACCCTGGCTCTGCGGTCACGGCCAGTGTTCACGGAGCCAGACACACGTCACCTGAGTCAGTCCTCGCAGCAGCTCATGCGGTAGGGTGGACGTCATCCATTCTTCCAGATGAGGAACTGAGGCTCAGACAGGGCGAGTAACCTGTCCCAGGGCACACAGCTCCTGCTCAGAACTGAGATTCGGACCTGGGCAGCTCTTAGCACGAAGCTGTGCCACCCACCCCAAAGCAGTATGGGAAAGGCCGGTCTCAGCCCTCGACCCGACCGCAGACCCGCTGGTCACCTCTGACCCCCCAGTCTCTGACCCCTGCCTGCCTGACCCTGTTCCCTGCAAGACAGTGGGAGGAACTGGAAGAGAACAGAGGCTTCTGCCGCCAGATGACACCAGGTTCAGATCAAACCAGCATGGGAGAAACGTGTGGGTTGCGCCTCCGAGCCTCCGCTCCTAACCTGTAAGATGGGGCGGCGGCAGCCCGGTGAGCTCCGCGTGAGCTGGAGCGTGGTGACCTGTGGGCCGTGGGGAGGGGCTCGGCCCTAAACACAGGGCCACAGAAACCAGGGCGGACCCGCCCAGGACGCACGGCCCGCCGGGAGCCGCCTCCCCGACCTAACCCAGGGAGCACCCGGGTATCACAGCAGCCCAGCCCTTGTCTGTCCCACCCAGAGAAGCAGGGGTCCCCGTGGCCACTGCCACCTGGGCCTGGGCCCCTGCCCCACCAGGGTCGGGCAGAAACTCCAGCATTTTAGGTCAACCTTAGGTTGGGAGGGGCCGGGGTGCCGCGTCTCTGCCCTCCTGTGTCCGAGGGAGGTTGACTAAATCCTTCCTGTCTTCCGGCTGCTGACACTGATGCATTGCGATGGGGTGTGTCACCTCCCCCTCGGGGAGCCCAGCTCATAACCACCCACTCGGTGCTTAAAGGTCTCTATCATGAGCATGTATCGCTTCGGTAATCAGAAAATAACCACGGGGCACTTGAAAAACAGTAAGTAATAATCCCCCAGGCCAGCGGGGCGTGGGGAATGCCTGAGAGGGCACAGGGGTCGCTGTCCTGACCTCCAGCCTGCATGGCAGCTTAGTCACCCCGCGCTGGACACTGGTGTCACTCCCGCGGCGGCTGGGGCCTCGAGGAAACTGAGGAAGCCCCAGGATCCCTCAGCTCCTCCGCCCAGCCCGCTGCCCATGCCCCCCCCACCCCGTAACTGATGTCTGTGCCTCTTGGCCCTTCAACTCCCTGTGGACCCGCGCCCCTCTCCTGACCTGTCACACAGAAGGCCTGTGGCCACAGGTACAGAGAGAGCTTGCAGGGCAGAGACCAGTGTGAGGCGAGTGAGGCATCCACAGCACAACATTTAAGGGGTGTTCACCCTACAGGCAACCCCCCCACCCCGCACTGCTGCCCTTAGCCCTTCCTCCAGTGCAGCTCTGCCTGCTCCCCATTCCCGGGCCTACGCGGGGCCTGCTCCCCTCTCCCCTGCCCTGCCCTGGGAGCTCAGCCCTTGGAAGCGGCTTTCTCAAAGGGCCCAGAGCCACTTCCATCGTCCGAGGCTTTGCAAAAATTTTAAAATGCCAGACCAGAGTTGCTGAAGGCTGACATTTCACGGTGCCATCTCTCCATGTGCGCACAGAGCTGGGGTCCGAGGGTGCACAGTGGGCCACCAGCTCCTGCCCGAGCTCACTCCAGCTGTGCCGCACGCTGCCACCGCCCCGCCTCGTCCGTCGTCCTCCGTCCTGTCCTCATGCTCGTCCTCCCCGTGATTCACCTGCCCTCGGTCATCATGGGCGCTGACTCGCCTCCAGCATCCGGAAGACGGCCAGCCCCACGGGAGCCGTGGCGGGAGGCAGCCCTAGAGGAGCGGCAGGTGCGTCTGCTTCCTGCTGTCACAGCACTCTTGGCGCACCTCTTCTCTCTATCCTCTCACGGGGGCGGGCAAGAGCTGGGGTTGCCGTTTGGCCCGTGGGGAAACAGAGGCTCCCAGAGACTGGGGCTGGGTGAAATGCACCCTGTGCCTTCAGGCTGCTTTGGGACGAATCTGGGGGTCGCCTGTCCCCTCCCAGCACCCAGCTTCAGCCCCAAGCCCGGGGGTGACGGAGGAGAGCTGAGGTCCCTCCTGGACGGTGGGAGGTGAGGATGGGCTGGGGGTGGGCACAGCACATGCTAGTGCTTGGGGGCACTCCCGAGCCCCCCTTCACCTCCTCCCAGCCTAGGAAATGGCCGAGCTCAGAGGCAGCTGGGGAGGGGTCCGCCTGTCTGGGTGGTGGGTGGGCAGAGGTGAGGAGCGCACCACGTAGAGCAGATGGGGCAGGGAGCCTCGCGTGCGCGCGCACCCTGGCTACTGTGCACGTGGCTCCCCCCTCCCCACAAGAGCCCAGACGGAAGCCGTTGCCACAGGTGGAGGGAGACTCAGGTGCTGAGAAACACGCTCAGGTCTCCAGGCTCGGAAGCTGCAGAGCTGGCTTCCTCCCCGCCCTCGGTTCCAGGGCCTGCTGCCATACGCCTCTGCAGGGCCAGCCACGGAGGGACCAGAGGAACCACGTGGCTGGCACGGCGCTGGCCGCCCCCCCACCCCCGCCTGCGGATCACAGTGTCCCCGCCACAGCATCCAGCCCAGAAGGCTTCGATGGTTCTGTCTGTGTCCCACGGGGTGCCAGGGGCCCAGGACATACCCAGGGGGCGCGAGGGGAGGGAGGCCCGGCGGGCACACAGCCCGGTGCTGGCGTGCCCAAGCCCAGCCTTCTGAAGGCTGGAGGTGTGAGGGGGGCCGACTCCAGGCCTGGCCTGCCCGACAGGCCCGGCCGGGGCTTCGGTTTTTACATCCACACCTCCGGCTTCTCTCGCCGTTCCCGGGAAAGCCTGGGGATTGGACACAGCCGGACAGCACCTCAGCCGCGAGCAGCGGCTGCCACCCAGGCTTGGCCACCAGACCCCTGTATAGAGTCTCAGAGTAACATCTCCTCAAGCGCACTCTCGGGCATTTACCGGGATCTTCCGGGCAACCTGGGAATCCTGAAGGCAGGTCCAGAGGAGGCCCGGCCGGCAGCAGAGGGCAGGGAGCCGTCCCTCTCGCCCTGCGGCCCTGCCCTCAGGCTCCCCCGCAGCTCCACACCCCGGGCTCTGAGCACGAGGCTTCCCTGGGCCTTGGAGTTTGCAGACATCCTGTGTCCTCCACCAAGGTGCCCTCGTCCACGTGGTCCGCCCGCGTGATCCAGAGCGGACACAGACGGAGCCCTCACCCCTCCTCTGTGCATCCGGGCACACACTCGGGCACCGTCCTGAGCTCCGACTGTGTCCGGAGCCCACGAACTGCGTGGTCTCATCCCCACGACTGCCCCGAAGCTGCATCCTGATTCTCACCCCCGTCTTCTAGATCAGGAGACAGAGGCCTGAGCAACTGAACTGCCTGCAAGTCGGCGTCACCTCCACCAGCTCCTCCTCGGCACAGCGACCTGCGAAAGCAGCTTCCGGCCTGGTCCCTGGAGACCGGAGCTCTGGGGCTGGGGTGGGTCTGGACAGGTATGGAAGGAGGGGTGACCAGGCCCGTCGGCCGGGGCTCCTGCTCACGGCCCCCCCCAACCCTGTCCCACTTGGCACTGGACTGTAGTGGGCTGCTGCCAGGTCCGTCCCCCAGGCCAGTAGGAAGTTCCCGGGGTCAGGCCGGGAACCCCAGTGCTGGCCCTTACGGGCCTGCACATGAGTATTAGCAAGGCTCCCGCGACCCCACCTGGGCCTGCGGCTACTTGGCTGTTCCCTCCTGCCCCGGGGCCCAAGCGCTGCCGTCTGGAGCACACACAAAGCATTCAGCCCGAGCCCTGCCTGGGCAGGGCCCGAATGGCAAACACCTGGAAAATATATCCCCCCCACTGCCACCGTGGGGGCTGGAGATAACACAGCCTGTTTGTCTGGGGAGATGCACCTTCTAGGCCCTGCGCGGAGCCTAGCGGGGGCCGTGGGCACCATTGGTGTGGACATCCCCCCAGGGGAGCTGGTGACCATGCCCAGCCCGGGGCGAGAACACCCCTCCTCACTGGCTCCCACAAGCCTGGGCTTTCTTTTAAAGGTTTCAGAGGCGCTGTCCATGCTGAGCGAGTCCGTTTCTCTGGGATTAACTTGAAATAAAATTACCAAATAACCAACTCGCTTCTTGAAATCCTAGTTACAAAGAGGTTCCTTTTCCCACTGACCTATGCAGCTACATCTCCGTGGGCCAAGTTCTTTTTTTCTTTTTTAAGTTTATGCATTTATTTTAATGGGGGGGGCGGTGCAGAGAGAGGGAGAGAGAGAATCCCAAGCAGGACCTGCACTGTCTGTGCAGATCCCAACGCGGGGCTCGAACTCACGAACGTGAGATCATGATCTGAGCTGAAGCTGGACGCTTACCCGACTGAGCCACCCAGGCACCCCTGTTCTTTAAGATTTGATCCCAAAAGCAACAGAGACGAGTACACAAGACTTATCCAGGTGACCAGGCCCAAGAGTGGACGCGGCCACAGCCAGCCCGACGCAGGGAGGTGGCTGCTGTGGTCTGGGGAGCATGGAAGCAGCCGGGTTTGAAGGACAGACACAGACGGACGGACCGGGCCTGGAAGGTCTGTTCCTGGTGAGGCCCCGCTGGCCCTCTCCATGAGCACCCCTGCACTTGGCCAGGGCCAGGAACAAGACAGAGGCGGGGCTGTCGGACCCCTGGGGGGGCTCCTGCCCAAGCCCTCCTTAACTTCCTGAATTCCAGGAAGGCTCCCAGGGGGGCGGCAGGCAAGCCCGAGCAGGGGTGTGCCCATCCTGCAGCTGGGTCAGCCCTTCCGGTGCTGTGCTAAGCCCCACGCGCAGGCACAGCCTGGGAGTGTCTGGCCAGCTGACTCTGCGGCTGGCAGGCAGGAGGGCCCTTTAGAGGAGAGGAAGCCCCCTGGGCCGGGCTGGAAGTGTGGAGCCACGGGGGGGAGGTGCGGGGGGGGGCTAGTGGGGGAAGAACAGGCCCAGCCCCTCTGTGTACCCCAGCCCCTTCCCGGCAGCATGAGAGCTTTTGACCCATCAGCCTCCGGAGCTCTTCCCGCCGACCTGCCGGCGGTGTCGGAGGCTGTGTCCGCCCTGCGCCGACTGTGCAGTTATTGCTGAGCAAGCCCGTGATGGCCAGTTTCACTGGACGCCGGCGCTGCGATGAGCGTGACGCACGCAGGGCACGGCTTTCGGGTGATGGGCCTGCCCCAGGGGGCTCTTCGGCACAGGGAGGGGGAAGGCCGACTGGCCGGAGGATTGAGGAGGGGCAGGGCTCAGGAGGCAGAAATTTGGGAGAGCGGAAAGGTGGGGGATGCCCAGATGGTTCTGGACGCCTTAGCAGGGAGGGCTGGTGGGGCCCCCGTGCAGTGTAGACCCTCGGTGGTCAGCATTTCAGGCTGGGTGGTGGGCTGCTACCAAACAGAGAGGGGACAGGGAAGGGGGAAGCTAGGAGGGGACAGAGAGGGTGGGAACCCTGAGCATGAGGCCCGGGGAGAGAAGGGGGGTGGCTGGAGACACGGAGAGCCAGTACCCTGCCTCCCAGCTGGCCTTTCTAAATCAGTCACCCCTCCAGCCAGTGCCCCCAGATGCCAGAGCAGGAGAAACCCAGAGCGGGCCGCTGGCTTCTGGTGGGAGCGCCCCGCCCCTACCCCTTTCCTTCCCCTGCCCCCCCCCCCACCCTCGCTGGTCAGCAGAGCAGGCCAGCGGTGACGGGGGTCAGAAGGAGAGGCAAGAGGAGGCCTGGGCTGCGGGTGCCTGTTGGGGGCTTCCAGAGAGCCACTCTGATGGAGGACAGCCCCGAGCAAGCAAGCACGCGGGGCAGGGAGCTCACTCCTGGGGAGAGTCAGCCTCCAGGATGGGCGGTGGGTGCTGCTGTGTGGACTCCCTGCCCCAGCTGGGAGCGTGGGGGAGCCGTTTACCCCAACAGCCTCTCACCCAGGGACCCCAGCCTCTGGCGGATTGGCCCAGAGCTGGCCCACCTGTGGGCACTCTGCCAGCCCCACCACCGTGCGTGGGGGCGGTGCCTGCAGGGGGTCTGAGGACACACCGCAAGGCCTCCGGGCGCCTGGGGGGCTCCGTCGGCTAAGTGTCCGAATCTCGATTTCAGCTCAGGCCATGGTCTCAGGATCCGTGGGATCAGGCCCCACATCGGGCTCCGTGCCGACAGTGCGGAGAGCTTGGGATTCTCTCTCCGCCCCTCTCCTATGTTCTCTCTGTCTCTCTCTCAAAATGAATAAAATAAACTTAAAAAAAAAAAAAAGCAAATTTTCTAAAAGTTGTTTCATGGCCCCCAAAAGGCAGGTCTCTTAATTACCCCCCAGGGAGCCCCAGAGGCCACGAGGTCACCACTGGCTAATGGACCCCCTGCATGCCCGCTTTATCAGCTAATGGCAGCTAAAGTGATTTTACACAAAATAATGTGTCAGAGATAATTGCTCCTGGGCACAGCTCCCACATTCCAACCTGCAACCAAAGGCCAGACGGGCCGTTAATGATTAAACTGCACTGGTGCTGCCCCCGGGCAGAGTGGCAGGGAGGCTCCTGGAGGGGGCCCAGCGGCTGGCCCTGCCCAGCCGGAACCGGTTCCTGCCCCGAAGGGGGCAGGAGAAGGGGGGGATCGCTCCTCCGCCGAGGGAAAGCTAAATATTGTCTAATGCCAGTATCCCAGACTGCAAACAGGCATCCCGTTGTCTGTCACACAGCAGGTCATGGTCATGGCTCGGCTTGCACCCACCTGAGGTCAGGACGAAGAAGGCCCAGGCAGGTCTGAGCATCCTGACACCAGGCAGGAAGGACAGGAGGGGCAGGGTGGGCCCCGTCTCTCTGCACCGAGGGATTTTGCATGGCACAGAGGCCCGCGTGAGAGGACCGGGCGGCGGTGGCGCACAAAACTCCACGCTTGGCAGCAGAAAGCAAGTGTGGGCCATTCTCCGAGGTGGCCAGGGGTCTGGGACTGACACTCAGAAAGGCTCAGGCTCCCATCCCACCTCTGCCGCTTTCCAGCTCGCACGTGATGTCTCCGAGCCTCCGTCCTCTCCTCTGTAAAACGGGACATGTGCCCGACCTCAGGACATCCTGAGCCTTCACAAGATGACGGACATACAGCACGCAGCGCTGTCACCTTGGCACGTGGTTAAGTGTTCGACACCCACGAACCATTGTTTTCTCCCAGTTATGATCACAGGATTCTGTCCCTCCGAGACCCTCTTCCACCCTCAGCCCTCTACGGTCCACTGGTGTGTCTGCGGGTCCGAGCCTGAGGAGTGAGGTTCAGTGTTTGGGGTGGGCGAGTGGAAGAGAGGCCACCAGTAACCTTGCCTTCCCAAGGGGAGGGGACACTGCCAAAGTATAAATTGTTTTTAAAGGAAATCAGTCCCTTTTTTAATGTTTATTTATTTTTGAGAGGAGCACATGAGCAGGGGAGGGGCAGACAGAGGGGGACAGAGGATCCCAAGCCGGCTCTGTGGTAGCAGCAGAGAGCCAGATGCTGGGCTCGAACTCACAAACCATGAGATCATGACCGGAGCCGAAATCAAGAGTCAGATGCTTAATCGACTGAGCCACGCCCCCAGGTGCCCCTCCTGTACCGGTTTCTGAACGGACATGTTTTCGATTCTCTCAGGTGTATACCTCGCAGTGGAATCGCTGGGTTATATGGGAGAAAGAACGTTATTCTAGGTCACCAAAAAGGTGGCAAAAGAATAAAAGCAAGCATATAGATAGGAAAGGTAAGAGGGTAATAGGTTTAAATTTCCATCTTTCACACTGAGGAGTCCACAGTGCCTGAGGTTTGGCAAGTCAGGACTAGAGTAGACCTACGTGTAGAGCTGCGGTCAGGTGTGAGCAGAACCGAGTTCAGGGAGAGGGAAGACCAGCCCTGGGAGACCACAGGGAGAGCGGGGGGGGGGGGGGGATGGGCACCCCGAAGCTCGGCCTCATGAGCTCCTCTGTGCTCTTTGATTTGTGACTGTCTGTTGTTTATTAATTATAAAGTGTTAGGAACTGAAAACATAAGTTAACAGGAAAATCAGGTTCTATTTGCTATTTGCCAGGAGCCCAGCAAGAGAGGGGGCGCGTACCAACTCCGGCTTCACCTCGAGACCCCATCTGCCTCCCTCCCACCTCCGCCACGGGCCCTGCCACCCTGGAGCCACAGCGTCGGGAGGGGGTATCCTTGCTTCCCCAGGGAAGAGCCCTCCACACCCTTGTCTTCCGAAGGCTAAGCTCCGCCCACCTCCTCAGCCGGGAGCCCCGGTGTGCAGGGAGTCAAGGATGGTCAGCTGACCTTTGCCGGAAACACCATCCACGCACCTCCTGTCCCCCCACCCACCCTTCCATCTATCCATGCCCCCACCTTCCCACCTACTGGTCCATCCGCCCGCCCACTCGCCCATCCGTGCACACCCCTTCCGTCCTTCCATCGTTTCCTGATGCCTCGGTGGCTCTGGCCCCTTGGCCGCACTGACTCGTGAGCCGGCGGCGATCACATGGGGGAGATGGCACGCGCCGTGACACGCTGGGGCTTCGCGGCCCCTCCCGCCTGCTCCAGGCCTGCTTCTCCAACGGGGCGTTCGACTTCTGGCACTGAGTTTGCCTTCTTGGGCCTCCGTTACCTACCGACGACAGTTTACTGAGTGCCCGGCACAGGTCAGAGCTCGGGCGGTACAGCCGGGAGCCGAAGTCCTGCCGCCAGGGCCCTCTGAATCAGGGAGCCTGAGACAGCTCCCAGCACACAGCAGGGGCTCAAAAAAAAAAAAGTGGCTGCACTTGTCACTTTCTGTAAGAGAACGCAGATGCCAAAGGACCCTGGCCGCGCTCAGAGGGGCGCTGCGAGCCCCTGCAGTCCATTTCCTACCGCGGACAGACCCCAGACCAACTGCGAGGAATGTGTGCCCGCAGACTCTGCCTCCCGGAGACACTGACTGTGGTTCTAGAAAACGTTTCCCCTCCAAAACAAAACACAACAGGCCTTCCCAGGTGTGGTTGGGGGCCGGGGGAGGGGAGGTGCGGCCCCTCCTCCTGCAGGCCCCACCCTGCTCTGGGAGAAGGGCTCTCAGTTTCCTGCCTCTTCAGGGCCGTGGGTCCCCCCGCATAGGGAAGAGTCCGTCCTGAGTCTAGTAGGAAAAGATCCTTGAGGCCAAGTTGCGCCAGGGTGCTGGTGGCCATTGTGGAAGTGACCTACCAGGGGTCCCTCAGCGATGGCACACCCCACTGGCCTGGCCCTGGCGGCTGCGATGACACTTGCTGGCAGGTGGGGTGCTGGAGTAAGAAGTCTGGTCGGCAGGCAGCCGGGTAAGAGGGTTTGGGCGGAGGCTCTGACAGGGCGTCTGCGGAGGACCCTCCCGGGGGGGGGGGGTCCCAGAAGGGTGGAGGGGGCCCCAGAGAGAGCCAAAGCACTCCTTAGCGTCCATGTTGTCGTCTCCACCTAAGACGTTGAGTCTGAGAAGGGGGTGGCTGCGCAGGAGAAAGGAACCACAGGATCCCACCTGGCGAGAGGAGACCAGCCCCCTTCCCTACGGGAAGGAAGCCCCGGCGGGCAGGAGGGGCTAGGAGCTCCAGAAGCAGGCCCCGCCCCCACCAGCTGAGGCCACGCCCCACACGATGCGGAGGGGGGGAGGGGGCGCGGCAGTCCTCAGAGCATCCTTGCCCCCCCCCCCCCGCCGTGTCCACGCCCCCCTTGGCCGCCACTGGGGCGCGGGTGGCAGGCGCCGCGCGAGGGTGCGTCCCTCCAAGTGGTTCTCGGACCTCGTCGGAGCCTGGGGCCAGGCGGGGACTATCAGGACAACAGGAGAGGGTCCAGGAGAGTAGAGGCAGGGGCGGGGGCTGCCCACCTGCTGACCCCAGCGAGACACTTTCTCCCCAGGATGAGGCTCTACGGCTTGGGATCCACCATCAGGGCAGCGGAGCTCAGACATTGGGTACCTTCTCCTGGTACCTTCTCCTGGTACCCTCTCCTGGGTGCAGGAAGCACCATCCCTGGAGGTCGGGATGGGCTGCAGACATGGGACAAGTACACAGCCACAGACATCACGGAGGCTACCGGGGGACCCGCACACGCTACTCCATTAATGGGTGATTCCACCTGACCAGCCAGCGTCCAGAGGCCGTGCCCAGGGAGGGTGGTGCCAGGGCCCATGGGGCAGGTGGTCAGGGCCAGCGGCAGGCACGGGATAAGGTGCTCGGTCCCGCTGGGCAGAGCAGGCAGCACGGGAGACAGGCCACGGGGCAGAGAAGGGGGCCCAGAACGCGGCCCGGCCCTGAGGGGCCCGCCCAGTCCCGGTGCACGGAGACCGAAGTCCGAGGACGGTAACAGAGCTGGGGGACCCTTGGGGGTTGGACAGCCTCTCGGAGGCTTCTGTCTCTGAGCTGCCGAGCAGAGACTGAGCTTCAGATCAGGGGGAAGAAGGGCCAGTCAGTCGCGTGGCTCCTGCAGTTTGGAGCAGGGAGTTGAGTCGCCCGTGACTCCACCCGTGGCGGTCAGAGGCCCAGTTCTGTGCCCCACACACTGTTCTGACCAAGGCCACATGATCCTGCCAAGTCCTCCGAGGCCCAGGACTGGGGAGGGGGGGGCGGGGATTGGAAGGTGGGCGCCTCGGGACCTCGGATTGCTAAGAGACAGCTGAAGGAAAGGCCGGTCCTCATTCCCTTGCAGCTTGAGCTCTGGGAATCTCCCCCGGCGGCCCGACACGCTCGCTGGACGCGCCCACACCCATGCGCCCCCGCAGATGACCTCACACGTGCAGGCTCAGGACCAGGAAAGCTGCGCCCAGCCCACATCCGGGCAAGGCCCAGCACTGCCCCTGCTACCTGGGAAACACCCTATTCTCTCGTGAGGGCCTTCCAGACATTGGTAGAGACCCAGGGCCTTGAATGCCAGGGAAAGAGGGGCTTTATTCCACAGGCGGCTGGGATCCAGAGGGCTTCAGTGCGGCCCGATCAGATCTGGGTTTCGGCAAGCTGCTGTGTGAACCCATAGAAGAGCATGGTCGGGGAAGGTTGGGGACAGGAAGCCCAGCGAGTGACAGACACCGCTGTCTGCGAAGAGGAGCACTGGGGGCCTGGGCTGGGTGGAGACTGAGCGGCCGGGGCCTGGGGGCTGGGGGCTGGGGAAAGCGGAGCCTGTGGCACTCACCCCAGGATATCTGGGGGTGGCTCATACTACCGGGGGGTCTTTGGAGCCCCTGGCCCTTTTCTTGGAGACCCGGCAGAACCGGTGCAGCTTCCCAGAAGCCCTTTGTGGAGAGTGGCCTGCCACTCGGGCTGCTAAGGAGACACCTGAGCCCCAGTCGGGCAGGCACAGATGACACCCAGCTGTGTCCCCAGGATGCCCCGTTTGCTGACCTGAAACCGACTTGTAACTGCAGCTCTCGGAGCCTTCCGGAACCCAGATCCCCACCTGAGATCAAACCGAAGACCTAGTTTAAGGTCCCTGGTTTGGCTCTTGGCCTCCCGCCGCCGCCCCGCCACCCTTGGGCCAGCCTGCCCCCGCCAGCCTCCCGGGCCTCGGCTCACCCGTCCGTAAGGGTGAGGGGGGCAGAGGACACCTGAGACCCTTCTTCAACCTCACCCCCACCCCACACGCTTCTGGGTGCCAGGCCTTGCAGACGGATGGGGTCGCAGACAGAGGGGTGCAGACCCAGTAGAAGGACAGACGTCACTCACACGGTGACACATGTGGCCGTGGTAACAGAAGAGGGAAGAGGGAGTTTGGTGGGGAGACTTGACCTTGAAGGTTGAAATGAGGCAGAACCTGGGCTTCCAACACCTGCACCCACACCCACACCCACACCCACACCCCCATACCCCTCCCCCACACTCCCCCACCCCACCCACCTCCATACACACCCCACACCCCCACATCCCCATTCCCCCCCACACACCACAGACTCCCACCCCCACGCACACCCCACACACCTCCACATACACCCACACCCTCCCCCAACACACCCACCCACCCACCCACCCACCCTGACACACCTACCCACCCCCACTACACACCCACACCCCCACCCCCACACTCACACCATGTCTAGGCCACCCTGCCCCACCCCCAGCCAGGCACCGGCCTGGGCTCACTGGAGCGGCTGCCTGCAACTACCAGTAGGTGTGAGGCGGGCGGAATTACAAAGGCCCAACTGCTCGCCGCCAGGTGAGCACGCACCTGCACCTCCCGACGGCCCCATTGCCTCGGATGCACAGACGAGACGAGGGGTCCTAGGGGAACAGCTCACGCAGGGCCGCCGAGTAGCCACGTAGGGGTGGCCCTGAGCCTAGGCGGGGTGGGGGCGCGGCCCCGGGGAACCAGGGCGGACCCCTTCCTGCAGCCCCGGGCATCCAGCCAAGCCCGGCCAGAGCCTGGGCAGCCCCTGTAGCGAAGCCCGGGGTGAACCCCCAGGGTGCGGGGGCGGGAAATGGGGACGAAGCTGAGGTCCCTGAGGCCACGTCTGGTTATTGCAAGGATTTAGCAAGACACAGGCCTAGTGGCTGAGCAGGCGGGAAGGTGGGCGGGTGAGGAACAGCTTCCTGGGCGCATCCCCAAGACAGACTTGGACTCTAACCAGAGGAGGAAGCAAGGACACCCTGGGTTCAGGTGACAGCAGGAGTGAAGGAGCGGGGAGCAACAAGGGAGCAGGGACCCAGGGGGTGTCTGCACATGGGACCGCCCCCCCAGGTTACAGGCAGATCACTTCCGTGTTGGACTCTGACAGGAGCACCCGGGAGGTCCAGGAGCAGCACCATCTCCCACAGTGCATCGCGCTTTTGTTTGCCTGCAAAGCCAGGCTCCCAGGGCAGCACTGTCGCCCAGCTCGGACCGGCTCCTGGCCGGGGGGCGGGGGGCATGGGGAGGGAAGGCGGGGGTTAGGGAACGGGGACCCTGCTCCGGGGGGTCGGGGGGACCCTGGAGGAGCTGATCCATCAGCCTCTCCCCCTAGCTAGCCCGTAGGGGAGGTGCGCGGCCCTTCTGAGAGGGGAGCGCTGGGTCCACCCGGTAACCAGATGGACTGTTTTCAGGGCCACCAGGCTCCGAGCCAGAGCCCGCAGGCCCAGGCATGACTGCCATCCTCCAGCCCCGCCTCCCGCTCCATTCGCTGCTGCCCGCAGGTGTGGGAGCACCTGGAACGGAGCCCGAGGACTCCAGGCCCACTCCTGCCCTGTCACCTTGGGCGACGGGTTATCATCAAGCTTCTCTGGGCCTCAGTTGCCTCATCTTTCAAATGGGGGCGATAGCAGTGTTCACCCTCTGGGGGCCGTGGTTAGGATAAAGGGCAGTGTGTGTAAAAGCGCCCTTGGGGGGGCTCCTGGGGGACTCGCTCTGCTGAGCGTCTGACTCTTCATTTTGGCTCAGGTGACGATCTCTCCAGTTTGTGGGTTCGAGCCCCACGTTGAGCTCTGCGCTGACAGTGAGAAGCCTGCTTGGGATTCTCGCTCTCTCCTCTCTCTCTCTGCTCCTCCCCTGTTCCCTCTCTCTCTCTCTCTCTCAATAAATAAACAAACAAACACAAGTGCCCCTGAGGAGCTCACAGCCAGGGAGGCACTGGAGGAGGCTAGGCCTTCACGGAACAAGGTCAGAGTCACCGGGCAGGTCCACCCGGCCTCTGGGGAGGGCAGGACGCAGCAGGAGGGGCTGGGCAGGCTGAGCGAGCAGGCGGCCGAGGCTGTGCTCCGCAGCACTGAGGGGCCACCGCTACAGCCTGCAGGGCGGCAACAGGACACAGATACAGAGCCCCCGGGGAAGGAGGGGGGGGAGGGCAGTGCTGGCTTTGAACGAGAAAAGCAGCAGGAGGGGGAGCCGCCAGGGGAAGAAAGCCCATTCACTCATTCACTCAAACTCTATGTTGACTTTGAGGTCGTGTTTCCTGAGGGGAGCTGGAGGGAATCCTGGAGCACAGGGGCCGGAGCCCGGGCTCGGGTGGGAAATCCCGCCCCGGCGTCTCCCCGCCTCTTGGCCACTCAGTCCCCTGCCGGCTGCCACCCCGGACTCCATCGCACCCACGTACGCACACCAGCCTGGACGTTGCTGCCACCCTCTGCCCCCAGCGGGGACCCGGGCATGAGCGCAGGGAGGGGCAGGGATGGTCGCACACACTTGACGGCATCCGCCCGGGACCGCCGGCCACACGGCACGTTCTGTAGGCGGTTTGGCAGAGGCGGGCCTGTCACCCGTTTCCAGTCCAGGTACTGAGTGCTTCCTGTACAGAGGTTATAACACCTTGGGGTCGCCCGGGTTCACCCGGGGGAAGAGGAGAAGATTGTTTTCCTGACAGCACCATTAGAGGTCCCCCAGCAGTCTGTGGTCTGTGCTCGTGCGTGGGGCCCTGGGCACCGTCAGGGTCTGTGCCTTCCTGGCAAGCATCCTTGTGCACCAGGGAGCGCAGTATTAGATGACAGCAACAATGACAGCAAAACCCCCCAGTGTGACAGGTCAAGAGAGAAACTGTGGAAGAAAAAAATATTTTTTTATTTTAGTACATTTAATAACAGGTTTTTTTCATGCTCTCTGAGTGACGAGTCCCATGTTTTCATGCTGCAACGGGCCCCACAAAGTATGTGGTCAGCCCTAGTCATGTGGATCTGAGAGAAGGACTTCTGAGGCAAAGGGGCGACAAGTGCAAAGGCCCTGGGGCACGAGGGTGGCCAGTACAACTGAGCCAGGCGGCCAGTGTGGCTGGATTAGAGTAAGCAAGGGGAGAGTTGCTGGGGAAAAGGGGAGGGGAGGTAGCATTTGTGTCAACCCTGTAGGCCGTGGAGGGATTGCAACAATCACATTTTATTTTTTTTCTAAATGTTTATTTATTAATTTTGAGAGAGAGCTTGCATGCAGGCAAGTGAGCACAAACAGGAGGGGGAGGGGTAGAGAGAGAGGGAGAGAGAGAATCTGAAGTGAGCCCAGCACTGTCAGCGCAGAACCCGATGTGGGGCTCAAACCCGCGAACGGGGAGATCATGACCTGAACTGAAGTCGGATGCTTAACCGACTGAGCCACGCAGGCGCCCGGATCCCATTTACATTAGAAGGACAGTGTGGATGCCAGGCCGAGAACAGACTCCAGGACAGGTGGCGGGTGGGAAGCAGGCAGCAAAGGCAGAAGCAAGTGGGCCGGTGCGGTGCCTCTTTTAGCGCTCTGGGGGGCAGGGAGGTGGCGCCACATTGGCCTGGGGTGGCAGCAGTGGCCGCGGTGGGACTGGGAAGATTCTGGAGGGGTGTTGAAGGTAGGGCCGAAAGAATTTCCTAGTAGACTGGGTCCCAGGACGTGGGACAGAGAGTGACAGTTCAGAGGCAGCTCTGAGGTCTGGCCTGAGCTGCCGGGAAGACGGGGGTGCCCTCCTCTGAGTTGAGGGAGGCTGGGGGGCTGTGAGGACGGGCGGCGTGTCCGTTTCCAAGGGCTGCTGTAACAAATGGCCGCATACTCGCTTGTTTGAAACAACCCACGCTCATTCCCTGACAGTTCTGGGGGCCAGCAGCCTGAAGTCAGCCTCACTGGCCTATAGCCAGGGCGTCAGCAGGGCTGGTTCCTTCTGGAAAATATGTGTCCTTGCCTTTTGTAGCTTCTGGAGGCCACCTGCGCTCCGCGGCTCACGACCCCTCCTTGCGTCACTTCCAGCCATCTGCTTCTGTCGTCCCCCTCGCCCACCTCTGACCTCTTCCCTCCCGTCTCAGAAGGACCCTCGTGATGGCACTTAGGGTGCACCTGGGTGGCCCGGGACCGCCTCCTCATCCCGAGAGCCTTCAGCCAGTCACCCCTGCAAGTCCTTTTTGCCATGTAAGGTAACGTCTGCCTCGGAGGCTGGGGGGTAAGGATGTGATTATCTTTCCGAGGGGCTGTTACTCAGCCTTCCCCAGGAAGTGAAAAAACCCGGGGTTCCGTTTTGGCCAGATCAAGCCAAGATGCCTGTTAGCTATGGAAGCAGAGATTCGGAGAAAGCAGTGAGAGAAAGAAATGCAGAGTTGGGGCCAGAGGTCCAGGCCGAGGACGTAACGCGGGAGTCGCGAATGCACAGATAGCGCTCAAAGCCATGAACCCGGATGAGATGGTCTCAGGCTCGCCATTTCATTACGCTGGAGAAATCTCCCAAAAGACAGAGAGAGCAACAAGGAGAGAAAGGATGAGAAAATTAAAAGACCAAACCAGGAGGTCCAAGATTTGCATGTCAGGAATTACACAAGGAGGAAAAAAAAAAGAAAGAAAAAGAAAACATTAGAAATGAAATTACCAAAGTTTAAGAAAAACTCCACGAACCAACGGACATAGCTATCCTGAGGTCAGGCTCCCGCCGGTTACAGCACAGTTAACAGGCAAAAGTCCACATCAGCGCACTTGACCCTGACATTTCAGGTCCACAGGGAGAGTGTAACACTCCAAAAGCTGCCAAAGAGGAAAGAAGCAGGTGTTCTTCGGAGGCTGAGGTACCAGAATCGCTTCCACAGCAGCCCCTGGAAGTGAGATCGACACAGAATCAGTGCCTTCAAAATTCTGATAGCCGACAGTTTCCCACCCGGAGTTCCACACCCAGCCAGACTACCAGTCAATTGTGAGAATAGGAAAAAGATTCGGGGGCGCCTGGGTGGCTCAGTCGGTTGAGCGTCCAACTTGGCTCAGGTCGTGGTCTCAGGGTTCGTGAGTTCAAGCCCGCGGTGGGCTCTGTGCTGTCGGCGTGGAGCCTGGAGCCCGCTTCAGAGCCTCTGTCCCCCACCCCGTCTCTTTCAAAAATAAATAAAACATTAAAAATAAAAGAAAAAAGACTTGGAATGCAAGATCGCAGGACGTTTTCCTCGCGTGCACCCTCTCTGAAGTAACTCCAGGAGGATGCGCTTTGACACACGGAAGACGTACACTCAAAACAGGAAGACGAAGGGTTTGGGAAACAGAAACTGTACAAGAGCGGTGGGGACGGGTCCCGGGACAACAGCCGCGCAGCCGGCTTGGGAGAACCCGTCCAGACGGAGACGTAGGAACTCCCAGAAGTACAGGAAAAATTACAGAGGAAAGAGAATGTAACCGTCACTGAGATCGTTTGGCTATAATTAAATCTACGTGCCCCTTTGCCCTCTTGCTCTCTGTAAACACGTTCACGAAAAATACTAGGGCTTATGGAGAAAAGAGGGTAAGACACAGACTACCCCAAGTCTGGTCTCTTTGAGAAGCCAACATCTTCAGGGCGCCTGGGTGGCTCGCTGGTAGAGTGTCCGACATCGGCTCAGGTCATGATCTCACAGTTCGTGAGTTCGAGCCCCGCGTCGGGCTCTGTGCTGACAGCTCAGAGCCGGGAGCCTGCCTCAGATTCTGTGTCTCCCTCTCTCTCTCTGCCCCTCCCCTGCGAACGCTCTGTCTGTTTCTCTCAGAAATAAATAAACATTAAAAAGAAATTAGAAGCGGCCCTCTTCAAGGGTCAACAGCTTTTGAGAAGCTGGGGCCACTGGGGCATAATTCATACACAGTAAACATTTTCCTTTAGAAGTGTCCGATTTGATGGGTTTGGGGAAATGTGGACAGCCACGTAGGCACAATAGGAACACCTCTCACCCTGAGAAATTCCTCCCACCTCAGTGCCGTCCGTTTCCCCTCCTCTCCCGGCAACTACTGATCTAATTTCCGTTCCTATGATATTTCTGCCTCTCTAACATTCCAGAACGTGCTGTGAATGGAAGCACACGGTGAGTAGTGTTTCAGTGAGTAGTGTTTCGTGTCTGCCTTCTTCACTTAGCATAAGCTGTTTCTCGATGTATCCGTTTCGCCCTGTCACTTCGCTCCCTTCGATTGCTCAAGTTCTACTGCACTGCGTAGATCACCACGTTCGCCGTTGCAAGGAGGTTGGGTTCTTTCAAGTGTGGGGTTATCATGACTTCAGTTACTATGAATATTCACATACAGGTTTTTACAGGAACTTGTGTTTTCATTTCTCAAGGGTAAAGTGCGTGTGTGTGTGTGTGTGTGTGTGAGTGTGGGTGTGTACCGACATCAGATTTCACAAGAAAGTACCTTTGGTTTCCAAAGGGCCCGAACCGTTCTGTTCCCACCAACAGCGCCCAGGGCTCCGGGGGCTCCGCCTCCTCGCAGCCCTGGGCGCTGCGGCCTGAGCCTTCGCCGCGGGCGTGGGGGTGGCGCCGCCTCACTGACACGGCGATCCTTTCCCGTGCCGCTTTGGCACCCGCGTCTCTGCCGAAGCACCTCTACACATCTTTTGCTCATTTTTATTGGGCCGTGTGTCGTATTGCTGAGTTAGGAGAGTTCTTTATGTGTTCTGAATACAAGTCCTTTAATAGATCTGCGTTTTGCCTCTTGGAACTTTGTAACCAGAACCGTACTAAAAACAAAAACGACACGAAAACCGGGACTGCCGGGGTCATTTCCGCCCTGGCGTTCGCATCTGAACCCCCGGCCGCGCCTTCCTTCGCAGCCTCAGCTTTTAGGCTCCTGCTTCCTTCTTGGAGGTGGTGACCCTTGAAGAGGGTCGCTTCTAATTTCTTTTTAATGTTTATTTATTTCTGAGAGAAACAGACAGAGCGTTCGCAGGGGAGGGGCAGAGAGAGAGAGGGAGACACAGAATCCGAGGCAGGCTCCCGGCTCTGAGCTGTCAGCACAGAGCCCGACGCGGGGCTCGAACTCACGAACTGTGAGATCATGACCTGAGCCGATGCCAGACGCTCTACCAGCGAGCCACCCAGGCGCCCTGAAGATGTTAGCTTCTCAAAGAGACCAGTTTGGGGGCGCCTGGCCGGCTCAGTCAGAAGAGCGTGTGACTCTTGATCTGAGAGCTGTGAGTTCGAGACCCACATTGGGTGTAGAGATTACTTAAATAAATTAATTTTAAAAACTTTATATTTTTGGAAATGTTTATTTTCGGGGGAGGGGGCATAGAAGCAGAGAGAGGAGATCAGGGGATCCAGAGTGGGCTCTGTGCTGACAGCAGCGAGCCCGATGTTGGCCACAAACCACAGAATCATAACCTGAGCTGAAGTCAGAGGCTCAACTGACTGAGCCACTTAGGTGCCCCGATAAACAAAACCTAAAAAATAAATATATAAAAGAGACTCATGTCATCAACAACAAAAATATAATCTAGCAGCAGCTTTCTTTATAGATTGGAAAACAAAGTGGTTTTTTTTTTTTAATTTCACTTATTTATTTAACAGTACCTGCAAGTTAATTATTTTTCTAATTTTATTTTCTGAGTAATATATTACAAACATTCCTTTATTTTGCAGTTGGGTCAGATAATGTTTAGACCGAGCAGATGTTTAGCTGTCTTTGGATATTATAATATCGTCTCTCACCAGGTTCAAAGGTGAGACTCTTGACACTACTTTCTCTTCATGAAAGTTTTAAAATGACAGATAATGAATGACTAGAATTGGTGTAGACTGAACACTTTGGTTTTGGGAATGAAATGCTTTCTTAATTCTTTTTTTTTTAAGTTTATTTATTTATTTAGACAGAGAGGGAGAGAGAGAGAGAGCGAGCTTGCGAGCGGTGGAGGGGCAGAGAGAGAGGGAGAGAATCCCGAGCAGGCTTCACACTGTCAGCGCTCAACCTGCTGTGGGGCTCGAACCCACGACCATGAGATCATGACCTGAGCGGAAGTCGGATGCTTAGTGGACTGAGCCACAGAGGCTGTAACGAAATGTTTTAGTATAAGGGAACATCTCTGCAGTTTCCGCAAGCGCACCCCCACTTTCCCTAGACAGACTGCGCGTGGAGCGGACAGAGGGCTCCTGCGACACTCTTCCTGCCCTGAGGGAAGGCTTTTCTGCGGCGCCTTCCAACTTCCCTCTTTTCTGACGCCTTCACGTGCCTTCGCTTAGCATGATACAGTCTAGCTTCATCCATGAGGTCACAAATGGCAAGATCCCATCCTTCTTCATGGCTCAGTAATATTCCAGTGTGCGTGTGTGTGTGTGTGTGTGTGTGTGCATGTGTGTGTGCACGCGTATGTGCGTGCACCACCTCTTCTTTATCCACTCATTCGTCGGTGGACACTTGGGTGGCTTCCGTATCTTGGCTATTGTAGATAGTGCTGCAGCTAATGTAGGGATGCCTGTATCTTTTCAAAGTGCGTTTTCCTTTTCTTTGGGTAAATACCCAATAGTAGAGATCCTGGACCGTGTGGTAATTGTATTTCTATTTTGGGGGGAACCTCCAAACCGTCCTCCACAGCAGCTGCGGCAGCTTGCATTCCCGCCAACGGCGTGCGAGGGTTTCCTTTTCTCCACCCCCCTGCTGACGCTCATTGCTTCTTGTCTCTTTGAGAACAGCATTGTGACAGGTGTGAGGCGAGACCTCACTGTGGTTTTGATTTGCATTTCCTTTTTAAAAAATTTTTAATGTTTATTTATCTTTGAGAGAGAGAAAGAGACAGAGCCTGAGCAGGGGAGGGGCAGAGAGAGAGGGAGACACAGAATCTGAAGGAAGCTCCAGGCTCCGAGCTGTCAGCACAGAGCCCGACTCGGGGCTCAAACTCACAAACCGCAAGATCATGACCTGAGCCGAAGTCGGACGCCCAACCGACTGAGCCCCCCACGTGCATTTCCTGATGGTGAGTGAGGGGGGCATCTTTTCACGTGTCTGTTGGCCGTCTGGATGTCTTCTTTGGAAAATGTCTATCCAGGTCCTCTGCCCATGTTTTACCTGGATTGTTTGTTTGTTTGTTTGGTGCTGAGTTATATAAGTTCTTCATATATTTTGGATATTAACCCCTTATCAGACATGGGAATTGCAAATATCTTCTCCCATTCGGTAGGCTGCGCTTTTGTTCCGTAGATGGTTTTCTTTGCTGTGCAGCAGCTTTTTAGGTGGTGTAGTTCTAATTTTTTATTTTTGCTTTTATTTCTCTTGACTGAGGAGACATACCTGAAAAAAATGTTGCTAAGGCTGGTGTCAAAGAAATTCCTGCTAAGGCTCTTTTTTTATTATTATTATTTATTTTGGAGAGAGAGAGAAAGCGCCCCAAGGCTCTTTTTTTTAAATCGTTGGATTACTTGCCCCTGATGACTTCAAAACGTGAACACACTGGGACAATTTGCCTATGAGAGCGTGATCTTGCTAAGTTCTCATCTGTCAGAGTAGAAAGCCGGTCAATAATATTGAGAATGGAAAAATCGAGGAACAACAGCACGGTATTTACAAATATGAAGAGAACACGCGAACTGTAGGAGAGTTGGAAGCATTGCCCCGGGGCACACGACTCAGAGATGGGCCGGGCTGCTGTTTCATACCAAAGCCTTCGCAGACTATTCGTCCGGTTGAGAATTAAGTCAATGAAGGGCACCTGGGTGGCTCAGTCAGGTAAGCGGTTAAGCATTGGACTTGGGCTCAGGTGAAGCTCTCACGATTTGTGGGTTCGAGCCCCGCATCAGGCTCTGTGCTGACAACTCAGAGCCTGGAGCCTGCTTCGGATTCTGTGTCTCCCTCTCTCTCTGCCCCTTCCCCGCTTGTGCTCTGTCCCCTCTCTCTCTCTCTCAAAAATAAAAATAAACAATAAAAAAATATTAAAAAAATAATCAAGCCCATAGATTTCAGTAAGAATTACGGTTGGCCTTTGAACAACACAGGTTTGAAGTACACGGGTCCACGTATACACAGATTTTTTTCGATAGATACACTACAGTACTGTAAACGTATCTTCTCTTACCGTATAATTTTCTTAAAGTATTTTTCTCCAGTTTATTCTACTATAAGAATACAGTATATAATACATACGACAGACAAAATGTGTGTTAATCGATGTTTTCTGTTATTGGTAAGGCTTCCAGCCAACAGTGGGCTATTTGCACTTGAGCTTTGGGGGAGTCAAAAGTTACATGCAGATTATCCACTGCAGAGGGTATGGGGCCCCTCCCCCCTGCAAAGTTCAAGGACCAGCTGTAATTTAAAACATAAAGGAAGCAAGGCATTTTCTCCCATTTTGTCCCTAGTTTTGCACGTTTGGGCTTTGATTTGGAATTTGAGCCAGGTCCCTCTGACTTCAATCACTCTGTTACAGTAAGGATCATTAGAAGCCCGACTGGGGGGTGACAAGAAGCCAGCGAGGCGCTGTAATCTCTCCCCGCGTGTGCGCGCGCGCACGCGCACACACACACTAATTCCCATCGAGGCCGCCAGACCCGGCTTCCAAGCGCAGTACTTCTCTCCAGCAAGGCTCCTGCGTGGCCTCGACGCGTTCTTTAAACCTCGCTCAGCTGAACCTCCCTCCTTGCTCAGCCGGGCAGGCTGACGCGTGGGCGATTTCCCGTCGGGGCAGGGGGGCTTGTCCGGTGGGGTCCTTGTTTGCGCACAGGAGCCTCCTGAACTTGTCCATGACCATCTCAGCACCCCAGTACAAACCGGGGTAGTCAGTCACCCCGGCTCCACACGCCGAGAGAGCCTGCGCCACTGCCGGCTGCCTTCTTGGTGCTGGCAGAGAGGACCGACCATCCTGTTCTAGTTTGTGTTCGTGTCTGTGCGGAGGAGGCCAAGGTGGGCGAGGCACAGAGACCCGGCACTGCCGCGCAGCCGGTCTTCCGGCCGTGGGCATTGCGAGGTCGGGCTGGCACGCCCGGGGGGCCTCAGGCTGCAGATCAGCCGCGAGCCCGTCGGCTCGGCCAAGGGTCAGGGACCCCTCCCCGCCTGGCAGCAACGGCTCACCCAGTACGAGGTACCGGCGAACGCCTGTGTGGCATTCCCCGTGTGCCACAGCGTTCATTTCCTGGAATCCAGGCAGGCATCCTTCTGGGAGATCTATCATTATCCCCACTTTACAGATGAGCAAAGGGAGGCACAGCGAAGTTGTATAACTTGGCCAAAATTACACAGCCGGAACTAACGAGCAGGTGGTCTAGTTCCACGGTCCAAGCTCGTAGGTACCATGTGAAAGCATAGTTTGTTAACTTCTTTATTGCAAAATGGATTCTAGGCTCATAAAACAACGCAAAGTGTGTACAGAGTACAAGATTATTTTTTTAAATTTTTAACATTTATTCATTTTTGAGAAAGTGAGAGAGAGAGAGAGACAGAGTGCGAGCAGGGGAGGGGCAGAGAGAGGGGGACACAGAATCCGAAGCAAGCTCCAGGCTCTGAGCTGTCAGCACAGAGCCCGATGTAGGGCTCGCACCCACAGACTGTGAGATCATGACCTGAGCTGAAGTCGGCCGCTTAACCAACTGAGCCACCCAGGTGCCCCAGAGTACAAGATTTAAAGTCAGAACTGGGTTTGACTTGGCTCTTGGCTCTCTGCCCCCGGGGAAGCCCATCTCCATGAACTGCCCCCACCGTCCCTCCAAATCCAGTGGGTTTGCCCAGTAAAGTGCCCGGGTAGGAGTTTGGGGACTAGATCCCAGCCCCTCCCGGTGGGGGACCTTGGACAGGCTGTATCGCTTGCTCTCAAGGTCAGGCCTCCCCTTGGTGCCTCTCTTTTGCTGGTGACCTCCCCTTCCACCCTGCAGCCCTGGGGGTGATAATGGTCTCCTGTGCTGGCCCTGGAGTCCTGCACTCTCCCTGTGACTCCCTTATTCCCCCTTCTGTAAGCAACCTCCCTTTGTAAATAACCCTCCTGGAATTTCCCTAATTTGCGGAAGCCATCTGTTTTCCCACGGGACCCTGACTGATGTGACAGCATCGTGAATAATGGTGGAAACTGGAAGCACCTGAAACGTAGGAGAGCGCGGGGAGGGGGGCTGTTTAGGAGACCCTGCAGTGGCTTGGCGGGAGGTGATGCAGCCGGTGGAAAGGATGTTCGGAAAAAACCATTCTAACGGAGTGGGGGAAGGGCATGGCTAAGGTAGGATGCTTGGGGAAGGACAAAAGACCCACGGCTAAATTGCGTTTATGGCCAGACCTCTAACAAGCTCCCTGTGGGCAGGGAGTGCGACCTGGCAGCCTCAATTCTAGCACTGAGTACACAATAAAGATCATAAACCAACGAATCAAGGAGAGAATCAACGAGTGTCCCGGCCCAGCACAGACCTCTCTCCTTCGCACAGGGCCCCCAGGTGGATCCCAGGTGGACGGGAGAATGCTGCCGAGAGCTCAGACCAGGACGAGGGGCTTGTGAGCCCACGCATGCATGCGTACGTGCGTGCGCGTGCGCGCGCGTGCAAGCACCTGGCGGAGCCGCTGGGAAGCCCCGCCCACTGGGGGCGGAGCCTGCGGCGCGGCGGGGAGGGACGCCACTGGCGCTGCGGCTGGCACTCCGGCGCCGGCAGGCACAGTTGCAGCCCCAGCCACCGTAGGTTCCTGCTCCGTGGCCCTGGGCAAGTGGCGAAACGTCTCTGGGCTTCAGAGAGCACCTGCCTCATGGGGTCCCCGTAGGGATGAGTGGAGCTGAACATTTGCTGTGTCTCCACCACCAACAAGGCCGCACCCCAGGGCAGTGACCCGGCTGCTCGGCCCCGGCGGCGGCGGGAGTGGGTCCCGCGCCCCAGCTCCCCAGACAACGCCTGAGGCCCCAGCTCCTCGCGCGTGGCAGTGGCCGGGGCGCGGGGCCGGACGGCCGGGCGCATTTGCTGGCGCCCGCTCTGCCCTCTGCCGGGGGGGGGGGGGGGGGGGGGGGGGGGGAAGGGGCCACACCCCCGACAGCCCAGCGAAGCACGAAAAGCACACAAATCGCTAGCAGTGTTCTTCTTTTCTAGCCTTGACGACAAAAATATTAGTTCATGCGCCACACGAGCGAACGGAACCACGACCGATTCACAGCCAACACGTGTGGAAACGGGTTCTCCCGGAAACTGTGAGAGTGGAGCAGGAGCCCCCTCCCCACTGTCCCCACCTCCACACTGTTGGGGAGCGGGCCGGGGGCACGCTGGCCACCTCTGGGGCGGGCGGAGTGGCTGGGGTAGGAGGTGGCCTGGGGATGGGTGGAGGTGCGGGGAGTGTCCGGCATGGGAAGGCCGGCAGGCTGGGGAGCGGGAGCTCCTGAGCCCCTGGGCGGGGGTTAACTACCCCTTGCTGGGCGTGGGGAGCCCTGAGGGCTGTGGGGGGCTGCCGGGGAAGTGGCTGGATGTGATTTCCACCTGAGAAACACCCTTCTGGCCTTAGGGGGCTAACTCAGCGAGGGTGGCTCAGGGTAGGGTGCAGTGGGTTGGCTGGCGGAGACGGGGAGAGGCCCAAGCCATGCCCAATGTCTGGCTGGAGTGCTGAGTAGATGGCAAGATGGGGTGGCCGCGGGCTGGACAGAGGAAGGAGGTCCTGAAGTGTGGCCCTCCCCAGGGACAGTATGACAAAGCAGGACACAGCACTGGACCTGTGAGTGCCAGCTCCCCAGGCCTGCAGGGGGCTTTGTGGGCACCAGGCAGGCTGGTCCACACCGGCTTCCCAAAACTGGGTGGAAGCCTTGGGGACCATCCTAGGGCCTTACTTTCTGTCTTTCTAAGAACCCCCCTTCAAAGCGCATCGGAGAGGAGGCCCCTTCTCCACATCCGCCTTCATCCTTAGTCCTCCCAAAGGGTTTCCCTCCCCCACTCCTGCCATCCTCTCCATGGTGCCCACTGGGCATTGGAAAACATAAACCAGGCCCCCTCTCATCCCCTGGAAAAGTGCCACTATAAAATCCAGACTCGTCATGACCCAAAACCCCAACCTTGACCTTACCTCCCTTTGCTCTCACGCCACTCCTCCCATGAGCCCGCAGAATGGCTGTAGGTCCAGTCCCTTCTCACCCTCTTTCTCTTCTTTCGCATGGTCCTCCTGAGGAGTCCTGCAAGGCTACCTCCTCAGTATTCCGCTCCCAACTCAAACGTCACCTTCTTCTGGAAAAAGCAGCTACCTCTGTCACATTATCTGGCTTTATTGTTTTTTTTTTTCCTACAACACTTAACCAGCGTTTGAAGTTATTTTGTGTTCTTGTTTATCATCTTCTCCCCTGATCAGAATATAAGCTCCACGAGTGTAGGGACCATGTCTGTCTTGCTCAAGGTTCTGTCACCACAGCCTGGACCAGTGCTGGGCACCCAGGAGAAGCCCAGGTGACACTCGTTGCCTGAGGGAACTGACCCCTGGGCTAAACAGGTATGTTGTCAGCTCTAAGGTGGCAGGTTGTGACAGGTGACCTAGGTCTGAGCAGTTTGGGAGAAGGTGGTAGAGATGAGTTCTCCTGGGGGATCTGGGGACCCTGGAAGAAGGGGCAGGATTTGAATTGTGACGAGAACAGGTGCCACTTCCTGAGGAAATCGGCAGAGTGCTTTTGCAGGCGCAGGGAGGTGGAGGGACAAGGACTTGGGGGAGAGAAGGCTAGGGTTTAGGACAGCTGGCATATAAGATCCAGCTGTGGAGGGGCGCCTGGGTGGTCAGGCGGTTAAGCATCCAACTTCGGCTCAGGTCATGATTTCACGGTGTGTGAGTTCAAGCCCTGCATTGGGCTCCAGGCTGACAGTGGAGCCTGCTTGGGATTCTCTCTTTCTCCCCCTCTCTCTACCCCTCCCCCGTGTGTGCGTGCATGCATGTGCTCTCTTTCTCTCAAAAGAAATAAACTTAAAAAAAGAAGTTCTAGCATGGAGTGCTGGGGGCACGGGAGAGTAAACCGGAAGGGTGGTTTGGGGCCATGCTCTGAGGGCTTCTTGTTATGGACTGAATTGCGCCCCTGCCCCCCAGGTTCATATGTTGAAGCCCTAACCCTTCTATAACCTCCAGATGTGACTATTTGGAGACAGGGCCTTTAAAGAGGGAGTCGAGGTCAAAGAGCGGTCATAGGAATGGGCCCTCATCCAATGTGACTGGTGTCCTCATAGGGGGAGACCCGCGAGGGATGCACGCACAATGAGAACATTCCCAGCGAGCAAGCGGCCATCTGTAAGCCAAGGGGCGAGACCTCAGAAGACCCAACTCTGCACGCACCTTCACCTGGGACTTCCGGCCCCCGGGACAGTCAGTTTCTGTTGTTTAAGCCCCCTGTTCTATGATCTTTTGTTTGGGCAGCCCTAGCAATTGAATATGGGTCTTAAGCTTTTTATATTTGAATTTTAAATTGTGATATTTTATCTGGTTCAGAAATCAAACATCAAAAGTAGTAATGACCAGATGATTAAGGTCAGCGTCAACACCAGTACGTCATGTTGACAGTTTGGGCCCTTGCCGAGGCGTGACGAAGACCGTACTTTACCTATGCGGTCTTCCTCCAGAAAATCCCAGGACCTCAGTCTGAGTATCAGGAACACACCGAATAAATCTCAAGTGAGGAACATTCTACAAAACGTCTAAGCTGGGGAGTGCCTGGTTGGCTCAGTCAGTGGAGCGGGTGATTCTCGATCTTGGGGTCATGAGTTTGAGCCTCATGTTGGGTGTGGAGCCTACTTTAAAAAATAAAATAAAAATAATTTTTAAAAAACTCACTAACCTGTACTCCTCAGAACTTTCAAGGTTATAAAAAAAAAACAAGGAAACGGGGAAATTGACACAGTCCAGAGGAGTGTCAGGAGACATGATATCTTGTGTGTGTGTGTGTGTGTGTGTGTGTGTGTGATTTCTCTGGATGTTCCAGAATTTGTTTTTATTTATTTATTTTTATTTAATATAATTTGTTGTCAAACTGGCTTCCATACAACACCCAGTGCTTATCCCAACAAGTGCCCTCTTCAATGCCCATCACCCACTCTCCCCTCTTCCCCGCTCCGCCTCTACCCTCAGTTTGTTCCCTGTATTTAAGAGGCTCTTGTGGTTTGCCTCCCTCCCTATCTCTTTGTAACTTTTTTCCCCCCTTCCCTTCTCCCATGGTCTTCTGTTAACTTTCTCAAGATCCACATATGAGTGAGAACATATGATAGCTGTCCTTCTCTGACTGACTTATTTCACTCAACATAATACCCTCCAGTTCTGTCCACGTTGCTGCAAACGGCAGAATTTCATTCTTTCTCATTGCCAAGTAGTATTCCATTGTATATATAAACGAGATCTTTTTTTTTTTATTTTTATTTTTTAACGTTTATTTATTTTTGAGAGACATAGAGATAGAGCATGAGCAGGGGAAGGGCAGAGAGAGAGGGAGACCAGAATCCGAAGCAGGCTCCAGGCTCTGATGAGCCATCAGCACAGAGCCCGATGCGGGGCTCGAACTCACAGACCGTGAGATCGTGACCTGAGCCGAAGTCGGCCGCTTAACCGACTGAGCCACCCAGGCGCCCCCAGATCTTCTTTATTCATCAGTTGATGGACATTTAGGCTCTTTTCATAATTTGGCTATTGTTGAAAGCACTGCTATAAACATTGGGGTACATGTGCCCCTATACATCAGCACTCCTGTATCCCCGGGGTAAATTCCTAGCAGTGCTATTGAGTTCTATTTTTTATTTTTTGAGGAACCGCCACACTGTTTTCCAGAGCGGCTGCACCAGTTTGCATTCCCACCAACAGTGCAAGAGGGTTCCCGTTTCTCCACGTCCTCACCGGCATCTGTAGAGGAGACACGATACCTTGAATGTAATGTGGTGTCTCCGATGGGGTCCCGAACAGAGGACACTGGGTTACACTAAGGAAATCTAAATAAGGTATGGGCTTTAGTTAATACTCATGTACTGACGTAGGTTCCCTAGTTGAACCAGTGTGCCCCACTAACGCCAGATGCTAATAATCGGGGAAACTGGGATGGGAGGGCGACTGTGAGAACTCGTTATGTTATCTTTGGAATTTTTCTGTAAGTCTAAAATGGTTTGAAAAATAAAGTTTATTTTTAAAAAAGTAATAATGAAAAGACTCGCTCAGATCTCTGTCCATTGAGCAGCAACTGTTCCCACTCACAGCCCCTACTTTACCAACGTCCTGTGCCTCTTTCAAGCATCCTTTGCGCAAACATGAATCCACACTGATTTTCTCCCTGAATGGCCTTTGGGTTTGCTTTGAAGAGCATTTAATCATTTTTGATACACGACATTTCAAGCATACAAAGTAGAGAGAAAAATACAATGGACCCCCTTTACCCACCACCCATATTCATCAGTTATCAAGCATTTGCCTTGTGTGCCTCAGCTCTCCCTTCTTGCCTTGCCCTCTCCCTTGGGCTCAACTGTTTTCAAGCAAATTTCTTGCTAGTGTGTATCTCACATATGCTAGTGTGTATCTCTGAACAATCTGCATATCTTTTATTTTTATTTTTTTATTTTTGAGAGAGGACACGAGTGAGAGAGGGACAGAGAAGAGAGAGAGAGGGTGAGGTGGGGGAAGAGAATCCCACTTAGGCTCTGCACTGACAGAGCCCAAAGCAGGGCTCGAACTCATGAATTGTGAGATCATAAACTGAGCAGAAGTTGGATGCCTCGCTAACTGAGCCATCCAGGCGCCCCATTCTTTTTTTTTTTTTTAATGTTTATTTTGAGAGAGACAGAGAATGTATGTGAGCTGAGCATGCACAAGTGGGGAGGGGCAGAGAGAGAGAGAGGGAGAGAGAGAATCCCAAGCAGGCTCCACACTCAGTGCAAGCCCAATGCAGGGCTCGATCTCACAACCCCAAAATCATGACTTAGGCTGGAATCCAGAGTCAGACGCTGAACTGACTGAGCCACCCAGGCGCCCCCTGCACATCTTACGTTATGCCAAGGTCTATGTCCCACCATCGGTAGTGGTTCCCGAAGAGCCTTCTGTATACTTTAGTCTGGGTGATAAGGAGACGCAGGAGAGCTCTGCAGGGCGGGCGAGTGTATACATGACCTAGTTATGTCCCTGCGTGGGATGGTTTGGGCTTGGAGGAGGTTAGAGCAGGGAGGCCAATTATAAACACACTTGGTCTGGATGGCAAGTGGTGGGGCCTGACGCACCGCAGCCGCAGCAGGGTGGGGAGGAGAAGGAACAGCTAAGGAGCCTCTGGCGGTGAGGGGTGGGGGGCACTAACCAGCCTGGCCTCACACGCATGCCTGCCTGGAGGATAGGTGGGGCCTCGGTGTGGGGGCAGGGCAGCCGCCGCTCTCTGCACTCAAGGGTCCTAACGGCTAGGCTTTCCTTTTCAGAAGAGTGGGCTCATCTTGACCACCGCAAGGCAGGTGTCCCATCTCTGCAGCGCCCTGGCTTCGATGTGGGCCCATCCACATGAGTGAGGAACAGCAGCGTGTCAGAGCAGGAAGGCCACCAGATACCGCAGCATCTAAGCCCTCTCTGGTTACACAGAGAGCAACAGAGACCCAGAGAAGGGGTGTGAGTTGCCTAGGGCCACGCAGGGAGTGAGAAGCAGAGCAGGGACGAGACCCAGGGTCTCTGACTTCCTCCCATTACCCGGAGCCTCCTCTTCTCTCCACACCCTGCTCCCAGAGGAGATGTGACACTAGCCATGCTGCCCGTGTGTGTGTAAATCCGAAACTTCCTGGACGACCCCGCTCCCAGGGCCCCGTGCACACCCAGCCTGCTTGCTAATGATAGCGTTACTACAGGAAACTATTTATGGAGCACCTCCCACTACCACAAACTGTGCCGGGAACTTTTCATACACAGTGTCTGAACCTCCCCAAATCCCACGAGGCAGCCACTATTATTTCTGTAATCTCCCATTATAGAGATGGGCAAATTGAGATAGAGAAGATGTAGCTTGGCTAGGATCATACAATGAGGGTGTGGCAGAGGCAGTGTTTGTCTAACTGGAAAGTCTACCCTCCTAAACACTAACCCCTGTGGCCTCTGAAGAACGGGGGTGGCTTCGGTGAAGAGGACGCCGCTCACTCCCCGGCTTCCACCCTCCTTGTCCCCCAGACCCACACACCAGCCCTGAGCCTCTCGGTGGACAAGACAGGCTACAGATGGACCCTGCCGCCCTGCTGTCGTCTCCAAGACGCCGGGCCCTTCCCAAGGTGGTTTATGGCCTTCGGCGTTTGGAGCCGGAAACAGCCTCCATGTTCAGGGCGCAGATGGAAGCGTCAGCACCGCCTGCAGAGGACATCAGACACAACGTCCTCCGAGTCAGGGTTCCAAGGAACAGATGCCTGCCCTTTCGATGGCCTTTGCTACACTCTGTTCCGTGCCCTGCGATGGGCTCTGGCCACATGGCCCTGGTGTCCATCACTCAGGCGCTCAGGCCACAGCAGGAGGTGCCACTGGAGACAAGGCTGTAAGAAGAGACCCGGTCCCTACAGATGGGGCCTGGGCTCTAACCCGGGTGGTCCGAGCCGCAGAGATGCTGGCCCAGGTGGGCACAGGCGTTCTACTAGGCCAGGGGTGGAGAGCGGGTGCGAGCGCAGGAAGGCCGACTGCAGCAGGGTTCCGCCAGCCGCAGAGGACGCGGTGGCGGACAGCGGATCAGGTGCCCAAGGGCCGCGGCCCGGTCCCTCCTGAGCGGTGCGGGGCCGGGTCACGTGGGTGGTTTGGGACGCACCACGCCCCTCCGGCTCGGCGCCGGGAACCCGGGGTCAGGCCGCGGTCAAATGCGGGCGCGCGCCGTCGCCGCGGGATGCGCTCCGCCCCCAGGCGGTGGCCCGGAGCCCAAGGTTCGAGTCCCGGCCTTGGTGTGACTCGCCGCGGGGGGACCCCCCCCCCGGGCCTCGCCCTCTTCTGGCTTCGGTTTTCCCATTCCGGAGGTCTCGAGAAGCCTGTGCTCCCAGTCGCGCGCGGCCCCGAGCCCGCAGGCCGCCACGCGGGGCGGGGCAGCGGCGAAGCGTCCGCAGCGCGCCCGCCCGCGGGAGCGCGGACGCGCACGGGCGCGCTCGCACCTGGCCGCCGCGAGAGCGGGTTTGGGCGGGCGGGGCCGGGGAGACCCGCCCCCTTCCCCGCCCCCTGCCTCTCAGGGCCAATCGGAGCGGGCGGCTGGCCCCGTGTGGGGCGACG
This sequence comes from Paguma larvata, assembly GCA_030068075.1. Classification (NCBI taxonomy): domain Eukaryota; kingdom Metazoa; phylum Chordata; class Mammalia; order Carnivora; family Viverridae; genus Paguma; species Paguma larvata. Next base: position 47,104,649 of record CM057827.1, on the reverse strand, counting down.
CGCTGGGGGCGGGGCTTGCGGGGGCTGAGGAGAGAGCCCGAGGGCCGGCGGCGCGAGGCGGTCGGGTGGAGGCGGCGGCGGCCGGTCCCGGGACAGCGACGCAGCGTGCCGGCGGCCGCGACAGGGCCAGTCAGGCTCCGCAGCCCGCCGCAGCGGCCGCCTCGCCGCTGAGGGCCCGAGATCGCTGCGGCGGGTGCGCGGCCTGTGAGGGCGGCCGGAGCGGCGGGCGCGGCGCGGCGCCGAGCGTCCTGTCAGGCGGCCGAGGGCGCCACGGACCCGCGCCGCGATGATGCCGGTGGGTGCGGGCGGCGGCGGCTTCCTCCGCGGGCGGCCGGCCAAGCCTCCTTCCTCCGGCGGCTCCCCGCCCCCGGGGCCCGCGCGAGGCTGAGCGGGCGGGCGGGGAAGGAAGTGGCCTGGCGGGCGCGCCCGGCCCCGGCGCCCCCCGGGCGGGCAGGTGGGGGCGGCGCCGGGCTGTCAGCGCGGGCCGAGGTCGGGGCGAGGATCGCGGCGGGTCCTCCCCGCCCTTGCGCCGCGGGGTCCCCCCTGTCCCCCGCTCCCCCGGGCCGGCGCCCCCTCGGCCGCGGCCCGGCCCTTCCTGCCGACCCTCCCGAGACGGGGGCTTCCCGGGAGGGGAAGCAGGAGATGAAATTGGAGCCAGTCGTTTTTTCATCCGTTCTGGCGGGTGGTCAGACGGGGCGGGGGTGGGGGGCGCTGCCGTTTGGCGCCCGCTCGGTTTCGGGGTCTCGCGGCGCCTGTGTGACCCTCGGCCTGAATTTGCCGGAGTCGCGTCCGCAGTCGGCGGTGTGTACACCCCCGTGTGGCGTTCCCACGCTCGGAACCCCGTATTTGTCCCCAGTCCTTCCCTGATTCGGAAATTGTGTTGCGTTTCGGAATTTACGTGGGGGATGGATTTGGAGAGCCATCTTAGGAATTCCCCTTTACCGTGTCCTGCACGTTTGTACGTGGTGCTCCAACTGGCCTGTTGTCACCGTGTTCCGGAGGTGGAACGAGGTTCATCGGTGGCGGTGCCGCCTTTGTCCTGTCCTCAAGGATGCGTTCTGCTAGGAAGAAGACACTGTCGTTAGACTTGCCCTTTCCTTTACCTGCAGTCTAAATCGCAGTGGATGCTGAATTAGAATTTGTCTAATCTGGATTTTTGGTGAGATAAATGCCAGGACTTAGGGAAAAATGTAGGACCGGTGGCACCCAGTTAGACGTCTTGGTTTTCTGAGTGCTTTTATTTTAGGTAAAATTCTGGAACGCATTGATAGTAAAGTAACAAAATCATCGTTTCGATCTACAATTCCTACGCTGGGAATCCCATTTCTGGAGGAAAGTGCCGTTTCTCTGCATTTTCAGCCTGGACGCTGCTCCTTGGCGATGCTGCACTCAAGGACGTTTAGATTAGAATTTTCCCCCTGAGCTTTCAGGTCATTTCCTGTCCCTCGATAATCTCTTCTCCCCTTTTTGAGCTGATTCCAGCACATCATGATTGCAGAGTCTTAAGCTTTGACCTCACTGATCCTTAGATCCTTGTTTGGCTTCAGGGCTTGTTGGGTTTCTAAACGTTTGGTAGAAAATGAATGGTGGTCTCCTCGTGGAAGGAGAGCTGGGTGAGGATCCGAAGTTCCGCGTTGGGTCCTGGTTTGGGCTACTTTTTAGCTGTGTGACCTTGAACAAGTCAAGGTCTCCAGCCTGGAATTCCCTCCGAAGTAGGAATAAGACCTTGCAGTGTCTGCGGGCTTCCCTGAGGGTGGAAGGGCTGGTGCGTCCAGAAGTGTGGTCGGAGGGAATGCCGTTCGGGTGTTTGTTGGTGGTGGTGTGGCTCCAAACTGCCCATTTCTAATTTTAACCTCTGCTCCACAAGGCATGTGGAAGCTGTCCCTTCCTGGTGCTCGCGGCTACTTTGGACAAAGCACTGTGGTGTCTGGGAATTTCGAAAGCAGTTTTAAATCATGGGATAGATAGTTGTGTTCTATGCTGCAGTGATACTGGAGGGAATCTAAGAATTTTGGTCGGTTTCATCGCTGTGTAATGTTTAATTATAAATGCCCTGTGAAGGGCTGGCTTACATTTTCCATATGGTACACCCAGACATTTCACCTCCGCGCCACGTTCCTAGTCTCTTCCTTATCACGTTTCTTTTTTAAGAAGTGTGCTTAGCTGGCAATTGGGAAATTTCATGATACTCAAAATAATCAAATACTACTTAAAAAACAGATAAGTCTGTTAGCTATTTAAATCACACTGCTTTTGTTTTAAAATGCCTTCTAGAAACATGGTATTTCTCTTAGCCTCTCTTTTGTGGCCTGTAGGTCTGTATTTCCTTCTCGATTCCTGAAAATACTACTTGTAGGATTGAGTCCTTGCTCTGTTAACACAGTTGGGGCTGGTTGTAAATTGGACACAGGTTTTAAGGACATGCCATTCTTACGCGGTCCTATCTTAAACCATGTATCCAAGGTGTAAGTGATTTTTCTTACTTTACTGTGTATTTGGTGTTCATCATCATGATGGATCATCGAAGGAAGATTGGGTCATATTTTGTGTACTTTGTATACAGCAGTATGTACTTTTTTTTTCTAGTTCATATTCTTTGTTTTAAAATTTTATTTAATTTCTAGTTAGTTAACATATAGTGTAATATTGGTTTCAGGAGTAGAATTAGTGATTCATCATTTACATATAACACCCAGTGCTCATCCCAAGTGCCTTCCTTAATGCCCATCACCCATCTAGCCCGTCTCCCCACCCACCTCCCCTCCAGCAGCCCTCAGCTTGTTCTCTAGGATTGCGTCTCTTATGGTTTGCCTCCCTCTCAGAGCAGAGTGCTTTCTAGCAGGAATGTAATGGGAGCCACACAAATGTGATTTTCTAGGAACTACATTATAAAGGTGGTGTTTTAGTAATGTCTTTTGTTAATGCTATATATCAAAAGCATTATTTTAATATGTAATCAATATGAAAAATTTACTAATGCGACATTTTCCTTTCCTTTTTTATTTTTACTAAGTCGTTGAAATCCGGTATGAGTCCAGTGTGACTGGCGAAGTTTTACGTTTACAGCACATACCAGTTTAGAGTAACGCATCTCAGCTGCTCAGCAGCTGCATGTAGTTAGTGGCTACCATATTGGGCAACACAGGTTTAGAGTGTATTTATTTTAGTTATTTGAGAATTGGCAGGTAGTGTGTAGCATCTGTGGTAACTTCTAATTGATCAGCTAGTTTACTGCAGCACCCAGTCTCCCAGCTGTTGGGAGTAAATGGAAGGGTGTCTGGCTGTGTTCTCATCGGACACAAGAAAGCCTTTGAAGAAGTCTTCAATTGGCTTGTTATGCAAAATTCCAAGACTATTTACTTTTAAACAAAATTATATTTTGGAATTTTCCCTTATTAAAATAGTATTGTGTTCTAGTGTCTGTAGTCATTCACCTTTTTGTCTGTAGATGACATTAAAAAGATTTTTTTAATGCTTATTTTTGAGAGAGAGAGACACACACAGCATAAGCAGGGAAGAGGCAGAGAAGGAGGGGGAGACACAGAATCCGAAGCAGGCTCCAGGCTCTGAGCTGTCAGCACAGAGCCCGACGCGGGTCTCAAACCCATGAACTGTGAGATCGTGACCTGAGCCAAAGTCAGATGCTTAACTGATTGAGCCACCCTGGTGCCCCAGTGGATGACATTTTTAAAATGTTTTCTCAGGACATTGGGGTGGCTCAGTCAGTCGAGCATCTGTCTGTTGATTTTGGCTCAGGTCACGATCCCAGGGCCATAGGATCAAGCCCCATATCAGGCGCTGTGCTGAGTGTGGAGCCTGCTTAGGATTCTCTCTCTCTCTCCCTCTGCCCTTCTCCCCTAGTCGGGCACATGTTCTCTCTTTCTCTTTCAAACAAAAAAATAAAATTAATCGAAGAAAAGGACTAAACTTGGGTCTCTTAACTCCCATTCCAGAGATCTTTAAAATAAATAAAATGTAAAATAAAAGCAAACTGTTTTCCTAAGAAGAAAATGGGCTGTGCTTTAAAGATTACTCGTTGGCTCGTGCCTAAGATCTGGACCTGAAAGCATTTAGGCCATGCCTGAATAACCTTGTTAGAAATAAGAGTGTTGATAAAGATAGCCTGGCTGAGAGCGTGAATCGAATGAAAACTGCCTTGCTCATTGGTCAGCATCTTTTCAAAAGACAGTGAGCATTTTGTGGCTGGTAAAACTTCTCTTGCAAAGCTGAAACATATCGGGAATGGGGCTAAGGATACTTTTTTCTCTTGCAAAGGAATGTTGACGTGAGTAAAGGAAGTTCTGTGGTTCTAAAGTGTTTTATTCGTAAGGGAAGCACTCCGGTGTTTTGGTAATGCTAGCAGTGCGACTCCTTACTTCCAGTAGGCGCCACACAGTATGACTAGCTGATTCCTTTCTGTCCTAGGAGCCCTCTCAGCATATTGATTATATAGGCTATGGGTTAAATTAATTTGTGTTTAATATTTAGCTTTCATTAAACAAACATTTATTTTAGATATTTACTTCCTTTTTTATAGAAAAAATCTTTGAGGTACTAGAATAGGTCTTTTTTAATTTTTTTAAATATTTATTTTTGAGAGAGAGACAGACAGAGCGCGAGTGGGGGAGGGGCAGAGAAAAAGGGGGCACAGAATCCGAAGCAGGTTCCAGGCTCCTAGCTGTCAGCACAGAGCCCGACGAGGGTTCGAGGGATTTGAACTCATGAACTTTTAGATAATGACCTGGGCCGAAGTCAGACCCTTAACCGACTGAGCCATCCTGGCGCCCCTGGTCTTTCTCTTTTTAAACTATCAGCTGTCATGTAATTGATAAAACAAACCAGAAGAAGGGAGATTTAGGTTCTATTGCCTACTTTAGGAACTGTGAAACCTTTGGACTTAATTTCTTTGGACTTCAGTTTCTCATCTGTGAAATGAGTTGGTCTTGGTGTCTTCTGACTGTTTATGGTTGGTCCAGTAGTTAACACATGGCAGTTACCTTCATGAAGGTCAGTAATCAGGCTGCATCAAAGGTTGAGGCAACCTGACACTTGCTTTGACAGCCCTAATAGTAAACGTGTTCACGGCCCAAGTATCGTTTTATGCCAGAGCAGATAAGAGCTCAGTAGGTGTTCACTATTATTGTTAATTAATAATTTAGTCACTCGATAGGCTTGAATTGTACCCTAATTTAGCAAACAAAACACTGAAGACTAGAGAAGATTTTTTTTTTTAACTCTGGTTTCCTTAAAACAAATATTACAGGGATAATATTGCCATTTAAAATAATTCCAGCCTTTAGATTGCCTGCAAATTCATAAAAAGAAAGGCAGAGTCTCAGTTATACAAAGGTGTATATGTAAAAGTTTGATCCTAAGGATCGTCTCTGTGGATAGCTCTTTAAAGGTTGCAGTGTTAAGTGCGGCCATCAAGCTGCAGCCCTTTACCCTCCTATCGCCAGCTTGGCAGCAGTGAGAGGTGTTTGTCATTCTGCGTAGGGCACTGTGTCATAGGTTTTGTGGTGGTGTCTTTGTTTTTATGGAGCACTGAGGCTCAAGAGGTAAAGAAACTTGGCTGAGGTGCTCCAGCCAGTAAGTGGTGAAACGAGGTTTGAAAACAAGCTGACTCAAAGCCTTTTGCTCCTGTCCTTTGTGCCTGTCACTTAGGGAAGTTTGCTGTAGTCAAGGCATTTTGCCGTGGGTGCCAGTGAATTGAGTTTGGCTAAATTTTTTCCCCTTACGCTCAGCTCAAGTAGAGCTTAATATTTAAAAGAACCCCAACGTGATTTTTTTTTTTTAATTCCAGTAGCGTTAACACGCAGTGTTCTATTAGTTTCAGGGGTGCAGTATAGTGATTCAGCACTTCTGTCCGCGACTCGGTGCTCGTTATGAGTGTGCTCTCAGTCTCCTCACCTCTTCCCCATCCCCCTCCGTCCCCCCTCTGGTAACCATCAGTTTGTTCTCTGTAGTTAAGAGTCTGTTTTTTGGTTGCTTTTTCGCTTTGTTCCTTTGTTTTGTCTCTTAAATTCCACACATGCGTGAAATCATATGGTATCTGTCTTCCTCTGACTGACTGACTTAGTGTTATACTCTCTAGCTCCATCCATGTCCTTGCAAGTGGCAAGATTTCATTTTTCTGGCTGAGTAATATTCCATTCTGTGTGTGTGTGTGTGTGTGTGTGTGTGTGTACACATACGTACATAATATACACCACGTCTTCTTCATCCATCTATTGATTGACATGGGCTGCTTCCATAATTTGGCTGTTTTAAATAATGCCGCAGTAAACAAAGGGGTGCATATATCTTTCCAAATGTGTTTTCGTATTCTTCGGATAAATAGTAGTAGGATTACTGGATCATATGGTAATTCTATTTCTCATTTTTTGAGGAAACTCCATACTGTTTTCCACAGTGTCTGCACCAGCCTGCATTCCCACCAACAGCGTTCAGGGGTTTCTTTTTCTTTCTTTTTTTTTTTTTTTTTAATGTTTATTTATAATTGACAGAGAGAGACAGAGCATGAGCATGAGAGGGGCAGAGAGAGGAGGAGACACAGAATCCGAAGCAGGCTCCAGGCTCTGAGCTATCAGCACAGAGCCTGACGCGGGGCTTGAACTCACAAACTGCGAGATCATGACCTGAGCCGAAGTCAGAGGCTTAACCGACTGAGCCACCAGGCGCCCCAGGGGTTTCTTTCTCTTAACATTCTCGCCAACAATTGTTGTTTCTTATGTTTTTGATTGTAGCCATTCTGACAAGTATGAGGTGATATAGTTCATTGTGGTTTTGATTTGCATTTCCCTGTGATAAGTGATGGTGAGCATCTTTTCATGGATCTATTGGCCATCTGGGTATCTTCTTTGCAAAAATGTCTATTCATGTCTGCTGCTTTTTAAATTAGATTATTTGGGTTTTTTCTTTTGGTGTTGACAAGGTGAATCTTTTTATTTTTTTATTTTTTAATGTTTTATTTATTTTTGAGAGAGAGAGAGATAGAGCACAAGCAGGGGAGGGGCAGAGAGAGAGGGAGACACAGAATCCGAAGCAGGCTCCAGGCTTTGAGCTGTCAGCACAGAGCCCGACGGGGACTAGAACGACCTGAGCCAAAGTTGGACGCTTAACCGACTGAGCCACCCAGGCGCCCCTAAATTTTAAGTTTGTTTATTTGAGAGAGAACGTGTGCGTGTGTGTGAGCAGGGGAGGGGCAGAGAGAGCCTATCTGTGCCGAGCCTGACTGGGGCTGGATCTCCAGATTGTGAGATCATGACCTGAGCCAAAATCAAGAGTCCAGCACTTAAGTGACTGAGCCACCCAGGCGCCCCAACAAGGTGAATCTTTTTGATAAAAAGTGATAGTTTTCATCATCTTGAGTTTTGGGACAATTCTGTTTTAAAAAAATTTTTTATTATGTTTATTTTGGGAGGCAGAGTATGAGCGGGGGAGGGGCAGAGAGAGAGACACACACAGACTCTGAAGCAGGCTCCAGGCTCTGAGCTGTCAGCACAGAGCCCAATGCTGGGCTCCAACCCACAAGCTGTGACTTGAGCCCCCCATTTGCCCCAGGACAACTCTGTTTTAATGTAAATGTAATTTTCCTTTCTCAGCCTCTTACTTTAAACATACTATGCCAGCATATGTACTTAAGAGTTACTTAGGATTTTTAGCATAATAGGAACTTAAATTCTCATTATGTTACTGTATTGAAGTTATGTAACTGGTTGTTAACATGTGTTTTTATGTTTGCACAGATGGGCAATAATTTTCAGCAAAAGTTCGGTGGTATTTTGGTGCCCGGAAGTATTGTTGCCATAGTTATTTATTAAACGGTGGTTCTAGGGACGAACTTAGAAACCATGGTAATCATCAAGTTCTAGTGTGACACTTGCTTGGCCTCATTGCTTTACTTCCCTGCAAATATAGCTGTATGGTTGTTCATACTAATTGATAAGCAGAAGCTAGTGTTACTGGATTTTTGTAAAATAAAAATTTTTGCATGGTGACCTGTAGAACAATAAAAGACCGTGAAAATGAAGTTGTTTTTTAATAAACGGAGCATCTGGGGGCTCAATCAGTTAAGCGTCCGACTTTGGCTCAGGTCATGATCTCACAGTTCATGAATTCAAAGCCCTTCGTTGGGCCCTGTGCTAACAGTGCAGAGCCTGGGCTTCAGATTCTGTGTTTCCCTCTCTCTCTGCCCCTCCCCTGCTCACACTCTGTCTCTCTCTCAAAAATAAACAAACATTAAAAAAATAATTAGGGGTGCCTAGATGACAAAGTCAGTTAAGGGTCCAAGTCCAATTCTGGCTTAGGTCATGGTATCACATTTTGTGAGTTTGAGCCCTGCATCAGGCTCCATGCTGACAGTGTGGAGCACGCTTGGGATTCTCTCTCTGTCACTTGCTCTCTCTGTCTCTCTCAAAATGAATAAACTTAAAGAAGAAAACATTTTTAATTAAAAAAATAAAATTAATAAATGATATTTGAAATATTAGTGTATAGTTCAATACAGGACCTTGCTAGTAGTATTGTTAGTATATATACAGAAAATGTTAACTGAAGTTTTGGTAGAATCATGATCTACCATGATGTTTTAACATGTCATGATTGTAATTGTCATAGTCGAAGCAGATGCAAAGGTCCTGTGGTAGGACCATGCCCAGCATACTGGAGAAACCTAAGGAGCCCTCTGTGTGTTGAGCAGAGTATGTGAGAGGAAGAGTGAGGATGGGGGAGATGAAATCAGTAAGGTGATGGCAGTGGGGGAGTGTAAGACCTTGTAGGACCTTACAGGCTATTTTAAAGATAAAAGATATGATCAGAAATTTCTATTGGAAAAAATATAACAGTGGTTTGTTTTTTGTGCTGTCAGTTCTGAAGAGCCGGCATTGCCTAGGTGAAGCAGGTAAGAGTGTGGGTCCTGGCGTCAGTCAGCTTAAGTGTGGATTCTGGCATCACCATTTGGCTCTCTGGGTAAAGTTACTTGATCTCTCAGTTCTTAAACTGAGGCTAATAATAGTAAATGTATAGGGTGATTAGGAGGATCGAGTCGATTCTTACGGTGAAAGGCGCCTGGTGTGCAGCAAATGCTCAGTAAGTGTCAGTTGTTTGTGATCAGCTTCATTTCCTCTGGGAAGCTTTTGCCAGTTTTGCCTTGGCCACACCTACCAGTAGGGGCACTCACCCTGGTGATTCTTTTTTTTTTTTTAGGCTATAATTCATATACCATACATTCATTTTTTAACGTGTGCAATTCAGTGTTTTTTAGCATATTTGTAAGGGCATACGACTGTCACCCCTGTCTAATTCAGAGCGCTCTGCCTGAAGTGTCTTTGTAGTACTCGCCATACTTGCAGTTGACCCCTTCGCTTGTGTGGCGCTTTGATTAGCGTCTGTTCTTGTCCTAGGCTGTACGTTTCATGAGAGCAGGTGCTGTCTCTCTTTGGTTGCCTCTTACCATCAGTGCCTGGCCAAGGGACTGGCCACATAGTTGGTGTCCAGTGACAGTTTGTTGAATGAAAGAAGATGTGACATGGAAAGAGTTTTGGACCCCATCGTGAAGAGGTGTGTGTGTGACGTAACGGGGTTCACGCTCGATCCTGCGGGTGATCAGAAACCACCAAACATTCTTAAAAAGCGCAATGATGTAATCAGATTTGTATGAAAGTGGGATAATTTTGAAGCCAGAGAGAGTAGACTGTGGAGTAAGGGAGAGTGAAAAGAAGTGGGAGAGCAGTTAGGAGACCAGTTGGTGCACGCCAGACTTGACCCGAAGAAAGTCGGTAGGAAAACGGGATCCGCTGGAGTGTGTATGAGTGTGGAAGTGTGACTGAGGTGGCGTGTGAGCAGAGATGTGAGTGTGTGTCCCCACATGTAAGTGTGCCTGTGCTTGGGAGAGAGAGGAAGGAAGTCCAGGGGCTGGAGCCGAGGATAACAGATTTATTGCATCAGCAGCCAGGCTTGTCTTTCCTTTAAGATAGAGACCACTTGAGAAGGAGTCTGTTTAAGGGCTTAAGGGGACCAGTGAGTTTTGTTTTGGTTGTATTGAGCTCGAGGTGTCTGCTATATCCACAAAGGGGTTACACTGAAATCTTAAAATAAATAAAAAGAAATAAAAGTAAAATATATAAAATAAAAGTAAAATAAATAAAAAGAAAAATCGTTGGCCTCATATTAAGTGGTTTCTAATGTTGTAGTTTAGGTATTCTAGATTGCTGCCTGGGTGTCTGTGGCATACCACACCCTGTCCCTCAGACTTGTCAGTCAGCCCCACCCTGGGCCCCTCGAGACCGGGTCAGCCCCCCCTCTCCCGCCCCCGGCCGGGGCTGGCTTGGCTCCCCCTCCCGTGTGCCCTCAGCACGTGGAAGGCCTTCCACGCACCCTTTTCATGGCAGTGCAGTCCGCGTCTTCACTTTGATAGTTTGTACTCTGCTCCTCCTCTGTTGCTTTTATCTTTCTAAGGGCATCTTGAAAATAAAACCCATAACTAATAGTTCACCTCACAAGTGATCGACGTATAGACAGATTTTTGTGGTAGAACTAGAAATGAGAAATGAGGTTTGGTCAAAATGTGAAGAAAGATGAAGTAAAAATTTTAGGATTAACGAGACAAAAACCTAACCATGGGAACACAGAGTATTTTGTGGTAGGAAATTGGTGTGAAGCAGTATAGTGTGGTGTTTGTCGGCTCGGACTCTAGAGCCAGGGTTTCCAGTTCTGTATTTGCCACTTACTAGTCCGTGACCTCGGACAGATTATTTAACCTCTTTGTGCCTTATTTTCCTCTTTAAAGTGAATTTAATTACAGTATATTTCAAAAAGCTTTTGTGAGGACTGTCAGATGCTTAGCGCATTCTATTAATATACAGAACAAGTACTCAATAAATGTTCTTCTTAAGTTTTTTCTAGCAACTGTAAGGCTTCCTGGCGGAGGGGCCTCAGTCAGGAAAGGATCGTAAGTGCCCTTTCTCCCGCCGAGGCGGAACGCCTGTGTTCTGCCCGCCGGGAGAGCTAGATCGTGATGGCAAGGTCTGTCAAGGTGATAGAACAGAGAGGGATGGGTGGTTTGCTTTTCTCAGAAGGTAACGTTTACCTTCTCTTTCCAGTACCTTCTGTTTTGCAGACCACAGTTTAGAACCCGAATAAGATTCATTTCCCTCGGTGTTCTGTCAGTGAGCTGAAAGTCTGCCCCCTCCTTGCCGGCCTCTACTTAGATGGCACCTCCCAGGCCACCCAGTGTGCAGCGCCCCTCCCCGAACAGTCCTCTACTTCTCTTCACGGTACTTATGCCCACCTGGCATTTCTTCGCGGAAGCTCCGGGAAAGCAGGCTTGTGTTTTCGTTCCCACCACGGTGTCCCCAGTGCTGGGGACATCGCCCGCCTCCGAGAGGCACTCAGTAAGTGCTTGTTTACTGAGCGGCCTCCACAGGCATTTGGGGCACATTGCTTATATGCCGGCTCTGCGCCAGGGCTGGGCACAGGCCCTGCTCTCAGTGAGCTCGCAGTGGGGAGCAGCCAAGTACACACAAGTGCCATTCCGAAAAGATAAACATGGTAAGAGTGGCAGAGTACGAGGTACAAGCCGAGCACAGTGGCGAGAGGAGTCTTCTCAACCTGGGAATGTCGGGAGTTTTCAGAGAGGAGGTGACATTTGAGTAGAGTTTCCAGGGATGAGGGAGAGGGGCAGAGGTGATGGGGAAAGGCTTTTAGGTGGAGGGTTTAACACGCACAAGGCATTGGGGTCTGAATCCACGTGGTGTGCTCAGGAAGGTGGCCTGGAGCACGAGGCCGGGTGACCACGGAGGCTAAGAGCTGGGGACCAGTCCGGTTCCGAGGGCCATCTGTGAACTGCATACGAGTGTGAACTTGGTCCTGAGAAAGAGAAGAGACTGTTGAAGGTTTGTTTTTAATTGTAAAATACACATGACATAAAACCTCTCACGTTAGCCGTGATTAAGTGTACAGTCCTGTGGCATCAGTGCCCTCACACCGTGCAGCCAGCACCACCGTCCCTCTCCAGAATTTACCCGCCTTCTCAAACTGAAACTACTGTTGCAGGATTTTAAGCTGAGTTGTGAAGTGCTCCAATTTAGATTAAAGTTGGTACTGGGGCGCCAGGGGGGGCTCAGCCAGTTAGGCGTCCAACTTGTGCTCAGATCATGATCTCATGGTTCGTGGGTGCGAGCCCCGCGTCGGGCTCTGTGCTGACAGCTCAGAGCCTGGAGCCTGCTTCGGATTCTGGGTCTCCCTCTCTCTCTGCCCCTCCCCCACTTGTGCCCCCCCCCCCTCTCTCTCTCTCTCTCTCTCTCTCTCTCCCCTCCCCTCCCCTCCCCCCAAAATAAACACATTTAAAAAATTACAGTTTGTACTACGTGTCTAGAGTCTGTGGGAGAGACGAGTCTGTTAAGTAGTCGAAGTAGAAGAGGGCCTCTGAGCAGTCAGAATAGTCGTCGAAGAATCCAGCACTGAAACCAGTGTGTGCGTGACCCTCCCCAGGCCTCCCCTCACTCTTCCTCTTATGTGTCACACACCTCTGATTTACCTGGCTCCTCAGTTTTCAGACACTGTATCTGAGGTTGCTGGAAGGGTGCAGCTGTGGCCAGACGGACTGCTGGAAAACCATAGACACACTTTGAGCACAACCTAAGGTTGTGGTCTGAGGGTGGGCAGCCTGACCTCAGTCAACACCAAAGATAACACAATTACAGATTACAGATTACACACAGGGTGGTAGTTAAAGTTCCTGATGATGACTGAGTCATCAAGAAAAGAGTAAATAATATCGGTGATGTAGACAGTGGCTGGATGCATTGTAGATGAGAAAAGTGTCAAGGAACTTAATTTTAATTATACATTAAAACCTTATTTGGGAGAATCTTTACATCCTTTTTTCATAAGCCTCTCAAGTTCAGAACATATTTTACACAGGGGCACCTGGGTGGCTCAGTTGGTTAAGTGTCCAACTTCAGCTCAGGTCATGATCTTGGTTAGAGCCACGCTTTGGGCTCTGTGCTGACAGCTCGGAGCCTGGAGCCTGCTTCTTCGGATTTTGTGTCTCCCTCTCTCTCTGCCCCTCCCCTGCTCATGTTCTGTCTCTCAAATAAATAAAGATTGAAAAGAATTTTTTTTAATCATATTTTACACATCCAACACATTTCATTTCAGACGAGCCACTTTCAAGTTCTCACTAGGTGTGTGGGTCTAGTGGCCGTTTCATGGACAGAACAGTTTCAGATTTTGGCTCAAAGGGTTTAGACCTTCAGAGAATGCTGTCATTCAAAAAAATTCCTCAAGAATTATAGATGGCTGGTATTTTATTACAGTAATTAAAAAAATTTTTTAATGTTTATTCATTTTAGAGAGAGTGCAAGCGGGGGGGGGGGGTGCAGGCAGAGAGAGAGGGAGACACAGAATCCGAATCAGGCTCCAGGCTTTGAGCTGTCAGCACAGAGCCCAACGCGGAACTCGAACTCACAGACCCTGAGATCGTGACCTGAGCCAAAGTCAGATGCTTAACCGACTGAGCCACCTAGGTGCCCCTATAAGTAATTTTTATTTACTAATTTTTGTTTTTATATTTGAGAAAGTACTGAAAGGCAATATAACATAGTAGTTAGAGAACATGGGTTTAGGGGCAGACTGGGTTTGAATCTCAGCTGTCTCATTTCCTACCTACTTGATCTTGGATGAGTTACTTAATCTGTCTATGTCTGTCCTCATCTGTAAAACAGGTCAGAGTAGTACCTACCTCATGGGGTTTTATGAGCATTAAATGAGTTGTTATATAAAAAGCACCTATGACAGTGCCTGTCGTAGACTAAGCATTGTAGATACGTGCTGTTAACTCCCAAACCTGTATTGTCTCCGGAATGTTACATGATTTTGATTCACTACATTTTAGAGACATTCTTGCTTTGGAGATGGCTTAATTTCAGATAACAAGTTTTTATCTGAAAATTTTTTAGATAAAAATTGTTTTTATCTTAATTTCAGATAACAAGCATTTAACAAGTTTTCACCATGAAGAGAAATGTTAATTATAATTTGGTGAGGATGTTTTCCAGTTGATGTCTTTGAGTAACTTTCCTGTTTGTTGCAATGTTGAGGCTGCTTAACAACCAAGAAGTAGTAATGAAAGAATTTAGGATTGTAATTAAAATTAAGAAAATGTGAAAGGATGATTTTAGTAGTGTTACAGTTAAACTCTCAGAAATACTTCATCAGCCCAGCTAAATCTGGGGAGACTACCTACTTCTCCTTTTTTACCATTGGTCTATTTTGAGAGTTTTACCTTATTACTGTTATTTGTAAATAGAGTAGAAGAGTAACAAAGAAACACCAAAATATGAAAAGATCACTGGGAAGTGGAAGACATTTAAGAGAAGGTCCTTTATCACCTTCTAGAGTAAAGCATGGCTGGAAGTGTCACCAAATTATAGCATGGGTACTTAAATGTCGTGTTCTTCGCATAAGAGAAACAGTGTCTAATAGGGGCTTATTTAATCAGAGCTGTTTCATCTGCCGTTGGTTGACATCCTACCCTCCTATGCGATCTTCGGAGCAGTTAAACAGACTGTCTCCAGTAGACCATACTCTGCCACCCCAGGCTCCTGTCCCCGTGCTCTGCTCCTCTCTAGCCAGCTCCCTCAGTCTCAGCCGACATGTCACTTCCTCTGGGAAGTGTCTCCTGAGGCTGGCGTCTGGATTGGGCAGGCCTTCTGTGGGCTCTCATGGTTCTCTGCAGTTCCCCACTGTAGTGTCCTGCTGTCCCTTCTCTGTCTCCGCTCCAAATTCATTGACAGGGGAGATGTTTGACTGTGTGTGCCCTGAGGCTGGCCCAGGGCCAGGTTGGGCTCTGTAAAAATTTCCTAAATGAGTGAATGAATGGTTCTGTAAATGTGTCCAGTTTGTGCTCTGTCCAGGGTAACACTTTGCTTCACAATATGGGGTTCGACTTCTTGGGGTTCTTTCTGCTGCAGTGTCTTACCGTAAATCAAACCGACCCAAGAGCCTAATTTTAATCTCCTCATGTGCTTGTTTGCCTCTGGAATTGAACAAATCCTCGAATGTCCTTGTTAATAGAAAATATCTTCTGCCACAGCTGGTTTCTGATACTCCTTTTGGAGAGTTGCTAGTAATTAGATTCTAAGTCTTATACGGGGTAACTGGGAGAGGAAAACGGGACATTTTTATGGTAGTAATAGTAGCTGCTCATGTTTTTGATAGTAAAGTAAAAGTAGCTGAGTTCTGGGACTATATTTAATGGAAAACGAACTTTTGTGATTACTTTGCCAGCTTTTTTGTTACGTAAAGACTGTTATTAAAGTCTTTTAAACTGAAGTTTTGTGGTTAATGATACAATAGAAGAACCTGTTTCTAGCAGTTTATGAGGTGTTGGCTAATAGAGGAGAAGTCTGGTGCTAGAGATTACCAGGGTCAGAATTCTGCACTGCCGCGGAGTCAGGCAGGACAGGACTATAAACTTAGGGTTCTAGTTTTCTCAGACTACGATCGACATGCAGATCTTTGCAGAATCTCACTGCTTTCATATCTTGTCCCCCTCGCCAAGTACCTAGCATAATCTACATTCAGGCGCCTTATACTTTTGTTTTGAAATTTTCAATTTCTTGTGGGTTGAACCCTTATTAGTTTGTCATAAAGCCATGGTTTATGATCTGTAGTGCTATGGAGTAAGAAGGGGGCAGGCAGATAACTGCTAAGATCCTTCCTGGTGCCGACTTCTTGCAACGTTGTATTAGAGCCGAGAGGTCTCCATGTGAAAGGCCTCTGTCAGGGAGGCTCCTGGAGAAGCATGTAGGCTCTGAGCCCACGTCACACATGGATTCTGAGATCGAGAGAAGTCAAGCAGCATAGGCCGAGAGTGGGAGCCGTTCTATGCTGGGTGTTGGGTCTGTACTGTCAGCAGATACGGTGGTGCCCCACTCTATGCCAGGGCATTATGAAGGATAGGAGTGGCCTGGTAGGGAAGATAAACAGTATAAAACAAGTGACATTCCCCAGGTAATTATTACAACACATTTATTAACTTTTATTCTGTGCCAACACAATACTAGGCACTGGATACTTGACAGCACTCACTTGCCGTCTTCAAGGGGTTCATAGTCAAGTTGATAGAAGCTTGCAGAACAGGTACACTTAGGGCAGGAGTGCTTGAGTATGCAGACTTTGGAATCAGGTCTGGTGTCAGCTCTGACCCTGCCACTTACTAGCTGTGACCTTAGACAAGTTACAGCACCTGTTGGAGCTTATCTACTCATCTTTAAAATGAAGGGAGCAATGCTTGTCTCTAAATAAATTGTGGTATAGCCATATAGAGGAAATGACATATAGCTTTAAAAAGAGGGAAGTAGAACTGTGTGTATTCTCATGGAAAAATGCCCAAAATATAGTGTCAGCTGGAAAACCAAAATTCTGCTTACAGTAGTCTTACCATAAAGAAAGAAGTAGAAAACATCTGAAAGGAGATATACCACTTGTTAAAGTGTGGGTCATTAGGGGAACTATTTCTTTTATGTTTTTTAGATGTTTGTTTATTTTTGATAGATCTGGGGCAGGGGAGGGGCAGAGAGAGAGGGAGACAGTATCTGAAACAGACTCCAGGCTCCGAGCTGTCAGCACAGAGTCCAATGTGGGGCTCAAACCCTGGAACTTCGAGATCATGACCTGAGCTGAAGTCATGACGCTTAACCAACTGAGCCACCCTAGGGGAACTATTTTTTATTTCCTCCATTGTTAGACTCTCAAAAAACATATATGTTAATTTGCAACCTAAAAATAATAAAGATAATAGTTTAAAAAGAACAAAGACTTTATTCCCAGAATTTCTGGCAGTATCGAATGATATTATGTATGGAGAATGCATGAGGTCTAGCACGTAGTGTCAGTAAGTAGGTACCATTACTGTTACTGCCGGAGCTGGTAGCCAAGGAGGAAGAAGACCACAGAAACCTGGAAGGTTGATGTTGGGTCCTATGGTTTGAATTTCCAAGGTCAGTTGATTCCTCAGGGTGGGATCTTGGGTTTTCCTGTGGAGCCCAGATCTGGCCACCAGAGTCCTCATGGTCCACGACCTTTTGCTGTCCTTCGGTGAAAGAGACCAACCTATAGCTGGGCTCGGTGTGCCAGGTGCACGTGAACACCTCTCCATCCCCACCCCTCACTCTCGAGAATAAAAACATTGTCTGCCACCATCTCGAAGGCAGGGAGAGGTGGCCTGCCAAGTTGTGATGCCTGTCCCAAGAGAAACCTGGGACTTTCGTAGATGGGCCATGTGCTATAGGAGGCTTTTGGAGTCATCCCTGGGTCGACCTGGAGCAAGCTATCAACCTCCTTTTTTTTTTTTTTTTTTTTTTCAAGTTTATTTATTTTGAGAGCATGCGCATGAGCAGGGGAGGGGCTGAGAGAAAGAGAGAGAGAGAGAGGATCCCAAGCAGGCTCTATGCTGACAGTGCAGAAATCATGACCTGAGCCAAAATGCAGAGTCAGAGACTTAACCCACTGAGCCACCCACATGCCCCTATCAACCTCTTTTGATCCTGCTTCACCTGTAAAGTGGGGATAAGGCTCTTGCCTATTTCACTTGCGTGTCATAAATGGTTCCCTGCCGGCTTCCTGTTGGATGAAGAGTTGGACAGTACTTTTTTTTTTGAGGCAGGATTGGTGGGTCATCTTATAAGGTTTACCTTTTCATCTGCTGGTAGATAGTTGAAATGAATCTTCCTGGGGGAGAAAAATCTGTGAGTTTTTGTTTTCTCTTTAGACCCGATTTTTAAAAGATTTGATTCCTGGGGCGCCTGGGTGACTCGGTTGAGCACCCAACTTCACCTTAAGTCATGATCTCATGGTTTGCGAGTTTGAGCCCCATGTTGGGCTCTGTGCTGACAGCTCAGAGCCTGGAGCCTGCTTCGGATTCTGTCTCCCCCTCTCTCTGCCCCTCCCCCAATCATGTTCTGTCTGTCTCTGTCTCTTAAAAATAAATAAACATTAAACATTTTTTTAAAGATTTGATGCTTTGTGGTTCTTTTGGGAGTTCGTTGTGTAGGAAAAAAGTGTACTTTTTCTTAAGAATGACTTACGTTGGGTGCCCATACCTCCAGATGTGAAATGGAAGGTCTTGGTTTTTGCCTGCTGTCCTGACAGTCTGTCTCAGTAGTTCCTTTTTTCCCTCAAAGTGGCCATGTTTAGTTCTTAACTGTATGGTTACCTCAGTTATATCCTAATCAAATGGCTTGGACTTCTTTATTTTTTTATAAAACCATGTCACTTGGCTTGCATTTTCTAGGATCCCATTGATATTTAGGGAGGCCTGCTTATAATACTTCCAAAGCATATTATAGGTTTATTTTATGATCAGCTACCCTTTATAATTTGTATTTGATTCTGTGTTCCCATGTCAGTTGTGTTTCATGGTTCTCTTTTGTGACTTAATTTCAGTTCATTTCTATAATTTTTAAGGTCCTGGGGGTTTTTCTAACTTTTTCAGTGCCCAAAATTGTCATCACGTATTTAAATAAGAGAGGAAGGAAGTTAGATTTGAGAGAATATTGTATGTCAGGCTTCTTACTAGACATTTTACAGTCAAATTATGTAAACAATGTAATGAAATCAACTGCTGAGAGGGAGTCAGCCTGCTGGGCTGAGAATCAGGACACCTGATTTCAGTCTTGGTTTTGTTGTTGTTCATAAGATTTATTAACCTTGACAAATTATTTCCTGCTCTGGGCTTCTGCTTCCTCATCTGTAAAATGGGGGAAAGAGTGGTGGTTAGATTAGGTTCCTTTTGGCTCTAAGATTCAATGACTAATCTTTATGATTAATTTTGAAACTCTCAGCATGGCCCTTTAAAAAAATTTTTAATGTTTATTTATTTTTGAGAGAGAACGTGAGCAGGGAAGAGGCAGAGAGAGGGAGACATAGGATCCAAAGCAGGCTTCAGGCTCCAAGCTGTCAGCACAGCCCGACTGTGGGGCTCGACCTCACAAACTGCAAGATCGTGACCTGAGCTGAAGTCGGAAGCTCAACCGACTGAGCCACCCAGGCATGTCCCTTTTAATTGAATACTTATGAAAGTTTTAAGAAGCAGGTGGTCACTTAATCTAAACTAACTCAGATTGTCAAAATTTTTTTTTATCTTTTTCCCCAAACAACTTTAGCGACAATTGAAGAAAAAAATGAGGCCCTTATGTACTGTCATCTCAAATTTGCAACTTCATATATGTGCTTTTAATAGGAATAGTATGGATATTACCTTGGGGAATACAGTATTTTATTTTCGTGTTAAAATATGAATCCTTGTGAGAACATCCCTAGTGCTCAGCCAACAATAATACATTAACTATTTTTGAGGCCAGAGGGGAAAGAGAACTATTTCGTGGTGGTGTGGGAAGACGATAAGACCAAAGGAAAGATGATCTGCCAACCTGCACTCCCATTTCCTCTCTTGTTTGGATAGAAACAACCAGTTTTCAACTTGGTACAGAATCGGGACCTGCCTTCGTTGCCAAACCTAGTTGCTTGAGGTTCTTGACCCTGTGGGGTGGAGGGAGAGGAGAGGAGTTCGCCACGACTGGGCAGTCCCTGCTTCGGCCTCATCAAGTGTCGGGCCTGAAGCGGGTGTTCTTGCTGACCTCTGCTCCCTCCGCACCTCCCCTGTTGCTTTTGTTTTAGTTGCAAGCTCTCCGTGCCTGCTTGCAAGTAGAGGACCAGTCAGGGCCTGGGAGGCAGTGTTTGGTGATGGAGCAAGCACAGGTTTGGAGTTAGTCAAAACTGGTGTTCACAGGTGGACTCAGCTACCTGGTAACTGTGGTGCCTTGGGTGAGCGTTAAACCTCTTTTTTTTCTTTTGAATAGTTGATTTCTAGATGACATTTCACCAAATATGGAACTAACACTGAAATTTCTTAAATGTTTATTTCAAGACAGAGACTATCCCAAGCAGTCTCTAGTTGTTAGTGCGGAGTCCGACACAGGCCTCTACCTCATGAACACGAGGTCATGACCTGAGCTGAAATCAAGAGTGAGATGCTTAACCGACTGAGCCACGCAGGCGCCCCTCAAATTTTTTTTTTTTGACTAGTTGATAAGTGCTGAACCTTTTTATACTTCAGGTTTCTCATTTGTGAAATGATAATTATTTTAGTAATTAAGGTCATTTTGGTTTCAAGGGGCAAAATCCAACTTTTGCTTTCTAAAGAAATATCTTGGAAAAGAAGAACTTTATTGGATGGACTCTGATGGGAGAGCTGGGCAGCTGACTGGCCCGGGCGTAGCCAGCCACCTCTCCGTGGCACAGCCTCTTTCCCCCACAGTCCACGTCCGTTCTGTCTGCACACTCGTAGAGCCACCTCCGCAGTCTACCCAGCTTCTAGTTTGTGCTCCCTCCAGGATCCTCGTTGTCTTCTGGATTCTTATATTAGCCTCCCGAGGGGCCTTCTTATTTCTGTCCTCTTTCCCTTCGGTCTGTTGTCAACAAAGCAGCCAGAGTGAGCCTGCAAATCGTTATGGTAAAACATGGCACTTCTTCCTCAGCGCTCAGCCCTCCAAGGGCTCCCGAACTCCCTCTGAACAAAAGCCTGATCAGTAGTTTGCCTGTCATCCCCTCCTCTTCCCCCCTCGATTTCTCTGCTCCAGCCAAGCCGACTCCCCCTCAGTTCTGAATCTTACCAGGCGTTCCTCGTGCCTTGGGGCTGATGCACTTGCTCCCGCGCTCTTCCTCCAAGCTTTCTGCAGGCTTACTCTCTCACTCCTTCAGTGGGGCCTTTCCTGGCACCTTATTTCAAATTAAAATTGTCCTTTTCCCAGTCTCCTTTGCCTGTTTCGTTTTTCTTCATAGGGTATATCACCACCCACCCAACTATATTTTTTATCCACTTACTTTTTGGCTTTTCCCCCAGACTATAATCAGATCCCCACAAGTACAAGAGCCTTGTCTGCCTTGTCAGTGCTGAATCTCCAGCACAAAGTAGGCACTCGGTAAATACTTGTTCTTGTTGTGTTTTCCTTCGTTGAGCCAGCAATGGCAAGAGAGATGAGCATGTAAAATAACCATGACCCCTGGAAACTCGCCCAAGTGTGAGTCCCAGAGAGGAGTGGAGAGAATTGCCATCTACAAGACATCGCAGTTGGGGCCCCTAAGGTTGCCTGAGGATTACCACAGTTGGTGTGTCGTTGTCTAGGAGGTGCTGAGAGAATGCTCATTCTTTTCCCTTTTTGAAAATGCGTAACTTCCTGCCCATACTAACATTCAGAAATAAGGTCATTCTCCAGAAGTTATTGTTGAGAAAGGTAAAAATTATGGTCGTGTAATAATAAGAAAACTGTGCAGCCTACTGTTTTTAATAAATGATGGAATACAGAATTCTGTCTTCAGAAGAAATAGTGTTGAAATTTTGCAGATTGTACACATGTTTCGTAAAGGTTCTGGGGCAGACCCCAGCTTCTGAATCTGAGCGAATCTTCGTGAATCCATGTCTTTATGAGCCCAGGCCAGGGCCCCAGAAGAGGTGAATTCATGTGAATGGGAAGACTTCAGACTTTTCCTCTCAGCCTTTCTTTAGCGAGATTGTTTCTGCCTGGAGGCTTTTGAGGCTGTTGAGTACACCCGGCTTGAGTTTTCTAATGAATCTCTACAATTCACTCTTAAATTCATACCTACAATGTTTTGCTGTTCAAAGGTATGTGTACATCATATGAAGTGAGTTTGTCCCTTATAAAAAGTAGTTGGAGTTTATGTTCTTATCTGATAACTTTTGGATGAAAATGGTTTCTTACACTTTCATCAAGATGAAGAACTTGAAGAGTTGTGTGGGTTTTTTTTTTTTTTTTAATTGTTAGTGAATTTTAGCACTGTTTTGTCCGTGAACTATTCAAGTAGAAACTTAAGCTTTGGAGTCAGATGCTCTTGGGTCAGACATTCTGGCACTTCTTAGTTATGTGTCCTTGGGCAACCCTTCTGTCTGTCTACAATGACAGGATCATCTTAGCACCTTTCTCCCTAGGCCTTTTGAGAGAATCACATGATATAATATGGGTAAACAAAGGGCCTGTCCATAAACATCGTAAGGATGGAAATAATAGGTGTTCTTATTATCAATAAATTGTTAAAGTCCTTTTATGTTCAGAGTCTTGTTATAAATGTCATTCTCAGTTTGAGCATCTAAAACATGTCAATATGGGAGCTCCTGGCTGGCTTAGTTGGTCAAGCATGTGACTCTTAATCTCAAGGTCATGAGTTCAAGTCTCACATTGGGTATAAAGCTTACTTTAAAAAAAATCAACTGGCTTTAATAAAAGTTAAAAAAGGGTCGCCTGGGTAGTTCAGTTGTTTGAGCGCCGGACTCTTGATTTTAGCTTAGGTCATGATCCCAGGGTCATGGGATGGAGCCCTGTATTGGGCTCCACACTGAGCGTGGAGCCTGCTTCAGATTCTCTCTGTCTCTCTCTTTCTTTCTCTCTTCCTTCCTCAGCCCCTCCCCTGCTTGCGCACTCTCTCTAAAATAAAATTTTAAAAATATTTAATAAGACTTAAAAAAATTGACTTTTATAGAATATAAGTCCAAAAGAGGGATGCCAGCCTGAGCCAGTCAGAAGACCATGTGACTCTTGATCTTGGGGTCGTGAGTTTGAGCCCCATGTTGGGTGTAGAGATCAGATAGATAGATAAACAAACTTTAAAATATATCAATACTAGCAGAATTTGACAGAAGAAATTTGTAACTTTATGTGTGCCACCTCCGGCAAGAAGTTTGCTAGCATAAAATATGAGCAAGAAGGTATTTATTGTGAAAATTTTAAATGTGGAGGTTTCACTTTTTAGAGTTCTTCAGAAATCTGGGGCAGTCTTTTTTTTTTTTTGACAGTTTTGTGTGGAGATCAGTAAATTAATGTTTAGTTTTCATTTTCATAACGATTTCTAGATCCTTGTTACAGTTGCTGTTGAATAATGCTAACACTGAACTTTTCTTCCGTGGAACTCACCGAAGTAGGTAAAACCTTATCTACCATGTCCCTCTGCTGTAACAGCGGTGGTCTGTCCTGTTTCATTAGGACGTCTTATCATGACTCTCGTCATTAGTGCCTGGATTTGGATTCCACAAAGCCCAAGGGACATCTATTTAAGTATTTTTCCTTTGTCAATGGCATAGATAAGCTCTAGGCAGTGGGACTTTTATTTTCCACACTTCACTTTTGCTTAGTTTTCTAAAGATGAGAAACATTTTGAGAATGGTAACTGAAAGCATTATAAGCAAATTCAGAGTGGAATCATGGTATTAAAGAGCTGGCTCAAATCTGAAAGAGAAAATGGCCAACCATTTGGAAAAAGATAGAAGTGTTACTTGGATTTCCTTTGCCAACTATTCTGATTTTGTGTCATGAGATGAATAGAATTGACTATGGCATATCTATACATATTATATTAAAGTGTTCTTCAGAGAGATTATTTTGCTAAATATCTTTGTTTTAAGCTTTTTTTCCTACTGACAAAAGAATTAGTACTTTTGATATTAACAGGCATGAAAAAATAATTTATACAGCTATAAATGTTTATTATTTGATAAAAGAAAAAATATACAATGAGATAATATGTATATTTAGTGTTCTTTCCATTAAGAAAAATATTTTCTGATTGTACAGGTTATACAGGTTAGATAA
The DNA here is from genome assembly GCA_030068075.1 of Paguma larvata. NCBI lineage: Eukaryota > Metazoa > Chordata > Mammalia > Carnivora > Viverridae > Paguma > Paguma larvata. The sequence goes on along the minus strand of CM057827.1, from coordinate 47,080,983 downwards.
TTGGCATAGCTGGAAATTTTTTTTCTTAAGGAACGACTGTCCTAATACAGAATTCACATACCATAAAATTCACCCTTTTAAAGTGTACAGTTCAGTGGTTTTAATATATTCACCGCATTGGGTAGCCATCACCGTGTCTAACTTTACACAATTGTTATCACTCCGAAAGGAATTCTGTACCCCTTAGCAGTCACTCCGCATTTCTCCCGCCCCCAGCCCCCGGCAGTCAGACTGCTTTACTTCCTGTCTCTACAGGTTTGCCTGAGCTGGATGACTCAGGGAAGTGGAGTCATGTAATATGTGACTTTAGTATCTGGCTGCTTCAGATTTATGAGCCCAGGCATAATCTTTTTTTTTTTTTTTTTTTAACGTTTTATTTATTTTTGAGAGCAGGAGAGACAAAGCATGAGCAGGGGAGGGGCAGAGAGAGAGGGAGACACAGAATTCGAAGCAGGCTCCAGGCTCTGAGCTGTCAGCACAGAGCCTGACGCGGGGCTTGAACTCACAGACCACGAGATCATGACCTGAGCCAAAGTAGGACACTTAACTGACTGAGCCACCCAGGCGCCCCCCCAGGCATAATCTTTAAAAAAATAATTTTTTTAATGTTTATTTTTCTTTTTGAGACAGAGAGAGACAGAGCATGAGCGAGGCAGAGGCAGAGAGAGAGAGACACAGACTCCAAAGCAGGCTCCAGGCTCCAGGCTCCAGGCTGTCAGCACAGCTGACAGAGCCTGACATGGGGCTTGAACCCACAAACTGTGAGATCATGACCTGAGGCAAAGTAGGACGCCCAACCGACTGAGCCACGCAGGCGCCCCTGGCGTGATCTTTTTAAAGTTCATCTGTGTTATAGCCTTCGCTCCTTCTTATGGCCAAGTAATATTTCATTCTAGAAATCCACCTCATTGGTTTATCCGTTCATCAGTTTGGGCCGTTTACATTTTTTGGCTATTATGAGTAGTGCTGCTGTAAACATTGCTGCTCAAGTTTCTGTGTAAGAAAGCACGTAAGACAAGTTTTTAATTCTGTTGGCTGTATTCCTAGTAGTAGATAGAGAAGTTTAAAACAAATACATATAGGAATATATTTTCTCGAATTTTACAAAGAAATATGTAGACAGAGGAAGTCTTATTCTGAGGATTTGGGGTATATATAACTTAAAATTTTGAAAGGCCAAGAAAATTTAATTAGAACATATATATGGTTTTAGCCAGATAATCTTTACAGTTAGTTGATTAATTGGAAAATGTGAATGTTTCTTTGTTTTGGTTCCCTTGTATAATGATTAACTTCGCATTTCAGATAGTTTCAAATATAAACACTAGATTAAACTTAGTTAATTAAGAAGTTATTATATAATGGGGGTATAAGTAAGAAAAGTATTTATTTTTTTATTTTTTATTTTTTTAAAAAAAATTTTTAACATTTATTTATTTTTGAGACATAGAGACAGAGCATGAGCAGGAGAAGGGCAGAGAGAGAGAGGGAGACACAGAATCTGAAGCAGGCTCCAGGCTCTGAGCCATCAGCACAAAGCCTGATGCGGGACTCAAACTCACAGACCGCGAGATCATGACCTGAGCCGAAGTTGGCGGCTTAACCGACTGAGCCACCCAGGCGCCCCAGAAAAGTATTTATTAAAACGTTTGCTCTTCCCTTTTTTATTTCGTAGCAAGCAAGCAGTTTAGTAGTGCTTCAGAGCAGAGCTTGGGAGTCAGACTGGCGTTGCATCCTAGTCTGGTATTAATTAACTCAGTGACCTTGGACAAGTACTTTGACCTCTACACACTTCCTTCCCCTGCTCTGTGAAATGAAGGGTGCTGTCTGTCCTGCAGAGTTGGTGTGAGAATTGAGACTGTGTGGCATGCATGTCAGTGCCTAGTAATAAATACTGATAAACAGGGCTGGCAGGGCAGTGATTTTGCATTTCATTGGGTTTCATGAGGCCCTGAGAGCAGTGTCTTTTAAACTACTTAGACCACGGCCCACGCTAAGTTCCTTTTACAGGATGACCCAGTGTCTGTCTGTCTCTCTCTCTCTCTCTCTCTCTCTCTCTCTCTCACACACACACACACACACACACACACACACGTATCTCTGTATAAATATATGTAGTCGGAATTTTAGGAGACCACACTTACCCTTACCATGTGTAGCGTATTGTTTCATTTTTTATTTTAAGTTAATAGACTTTATTGTTTTAGACCAGTTTTAGGTTGACAGAAGAAATGGAGCCCCAGCAGTTTCCCCTGTCAATAACATCTTACTTTCGTGTGCTACCTTTGTTAAAATTGATGAACTAATGTTGATAAACTATTATTAAACTAAAGGCCATAGTTGACACAGGGGTACACTCTTTGTACAGGTCTGTGGGTTTTGACAAATGTGTAATGTTATTTATCCACTATTACAGTATCATAGAGTATGGGTATGTCCCCCAAAACCCTGGCAACCACTGATCTTTTTACTGTCGCAACAGTTTTTCCTTTTCCAGAATGTCATATAGTTGGGGTCATGCATTGTGTAGCCTTTTAAGATTGGCGTCTTTCACTTAGCAATATGCGTTTAAGATTTCTCTATGTCTCAAATCTTAAAAAATGCCTCTGTGTCTTTTTGTGATTTGACAGCTCTCACTTTTTATCACTGAATAATATTCCCTTATCTCGATGCACCACTGTTTATCCATTCACTTCCTGAAGGACATCTTGGTGGCTTCCAAGTTTTGGCAGTTATGAATGAACTGCTGTAACCATTCCTGTGTAGGTTTTTATATGTAAGTTTCAAACTCATTTGGGTAAATCTCAAGGAGCTCAGTTGCTGAGTCAGACAGTGAGAATATGCTTAGTTTTGTAAGAAACTTCCAGGCTGCCTTCCAAATGGTGGCTGCACCGTTTTGCGTTCCCACCGGCAGGCTCTCTTTGCTCCACAGCCTTACCAGCATTTGGTGGTGTCCGTGTTCTGGGCTTTGGCCCTTCTAATAGGTGTGGGGTGTCATTATTGTTTTAATTTGCAATCCCCTAGTGATCTGTAATGTTGAGTATCTTTTCTGCTTATTTGCCATCTGTATGTCTTATTTGATCTTCTGGGATCTTTTGTCCATATTTTGATTGGTTTGCTTTCTTATTAAGTTTTAAGAGTTGTTTGTATACTTAGGTTATAAATCCATTATCAGATATATATTTTGTAAATATTTTCTCTCAGTCTGTGGTTTGTCTTTTTGTTCTCTTAACACTGTTTTATATTTTTATGTTCTATTCCTTTAAAATCCAGAACTAGCCCTTGAGGCACTAATTGATTCCATAGCCCACTGGTAGGTCATAGCCTGTGGTTTGAAAATCCGTGTGGTTCTGCTTCCCTAGTGTTGTCCACATGGACAATGTCAGAACAGCATCCGTCATGCCAGAGGCAGCGATTCCCAGCAGTGGTCACCGTGGGTTCAGAGTTCTAGTGTGGAGGATTCTTTTTTTTAAAAAAATGCTTTTTTATTGTTTATTTTTGAGAAAGAGAGACATAGAGTGAGTGGGGGAGGGGCAGAGAAAACAGGAGACTCAGAACCTGAAGCAGGCTCCAGGCTCTGAGCTGTCGGCACGGAGCCTGATGTGGAGCTTGAACTCACGAACCGTGAGATCATGACCTGAACCGAAGTCAGACACTTAACCACTTAACCGACTGAGCCACCTAGATGCCCAGAGATTGTTTTTCTAATTTTTTTTATTTTGAGACAGAGAACAGGGGAGGAGCAGAGAGAGAGGGAGAGAGAGAATCCCAAGCAGGCTCTGCACTGCCAGTGTGGAGCCCAGTGCGGGGCTCGAACTCAGGAGCCATGAGATCATGACCTGAGCCGAAACCAAGAGTTGAACGCTTGACTAACTGAGCCATTCAGGCCCTGTTGTAGAGGATTCTTTAAGTTTTAGTGAGTAGATTCAATTTGGTCAGCCTCGTCCCCTCCATACCTGATAGTAATGACATATCTAAGCATTATGGAAAGTTTCGTGAATTTTGCATTTCTACACGGTTTTAGACAGGTTTCCTCTGTATGCGTATGCTTTTAACTAGGGAAGAAATTAATAAGGTGAAGGAAAGCTGAGGTGCATATTTTGTATTCCCAGGGATAGTGTATAACCCAGATTTCACCAGTTCAAGTTGGTGAGAGGGAATTTTTGTATCATAGAATGTATACATTTAAAATTGTTTAATCATTAAGGCAAATAAAAACTGATTCGAACTAAACAATTGATATGCTTATTGAGGATCTAATTTAATGGACACTTAACTTTGAATAGATACTCCTCAGGTATTTAAATGTACCTGTCCCCTAACGAGGGTTAAGTATGTAGCCCTGCAGGTTTGTACTTCTCGTTTCTTAGGAAAAAGTCCCATCACTCTCCAAAGGCCAGTTCGGTTTTATTACAAAATAATGCAGATCCCAACTTTGGAAATTGAACTTAACGTGATCTTACTAAACTATTCCTCTGTTTTCTTTGGAGTTCATCTTATTCCTCCCAGACTTTAGAGGGGCAGGAACACTGCCCGCGTGCACCCTGCAGTGCCCCCTTGTGGGAAGAGGGAAGGCTTTAACAATGGACAACCATACAGTCTCTGGGTTTGAGTGAAATCTGGGCAGTGTTATATGTGTGTATAGGCTCCTGACTTTCATTTCAAAGATTTTTTTTCTTCTCTCTGATGTGGACTAACTTACTGATTAGAAGGATAAAATAACTGGCAGTCTTTTTCTGTAGAGACCTTGAAGATGAGAAGGTGGGTGCCTACCCTTTATAACTCAACCTATTGAAAATAGAAATTTGGGGGCACCCGGGTGTCTCTGTTGGTTAAACGTCCGACTCTTGATTTCAGCTCAGGTCACGATCTCACAGTCTGGGTTTGAGTCCCATGTCAGGCTCTACACTGACGGCGCGGAGCCGCCTTCTTGGGATTCTCTCTTGTCTCTCTCCCTTTCACTGTCCCTCCGCAGGTTGTGCGTTCTCTCTCTCTCCTAAAATAAATAAACTTAAAAGGAAAAAACATTATATATAATTGGAGAAGTTTATTGAGTGCCTTCTGTGTTCTGGGCACTACTGCAGGCACTAGGGATACACCAGTGAACTAAAATTCCTGTTCTCAGGGAGCTGGTGTTCCAGTGAGAGGAGAGAGAGGATAAACATAAACATATAACCTAGATTAGGTGGTGGTAAGTGCTAAGAAGCAGTGTGGTGAAAGGATTGAGTGATAGAATAGCCTTATTTTAGACAGATCGATGTGGGGCGGCTCCTCTGACAAGGTGACACGAGGCAGAGGCCTGAAAGAAGAGAATAACGCCGTCATGTTGGTAGCTGGGGGACGAGTGGTTTAGGTAGAGAGCAGCCAGTGCAAAGGCCCTGAGGCGGAAGTTGGCTTCCTCTGTTGGAAGAACAGTGAAAATGTGTTCTTTAATTGTGGCTGGAGCCACAGTGAGGGGAGGTGTATGGTAAGAGGTCAGATCAAAATGGTGTGTGTGTGTGTGTGTATTTGAGAGAGAGAGAAAGAGAGAGGGATGCAGATTGTAGGACCTTATAGATGGCACTCAGGATTTTGGAATTAATTCTGAGAGAGGTAGGAAACTACTTGAGGGTTTGAGCAAAGTGATATACCTGAAGGGCAGGAGTGAAAAATGGACCAATGAAGTTGCTCTTGCAAATGTCCAGCTGGGTGCTAGTGGTGGTTTGGGCCAGGGTAGTACAGTGGAAGAGAAGTGAGATTCTGGGTATACTTTGGAACTAGGGTCCACAGGATCCCTGATGTGTCTGTGGGGTATGCGGGGGAAGGGAGTCCAGGGCACCTCCCGAGTCTGTCTGACTTCATGCTCCTTGCTCTGTGTGCGTGGGCAGGGGCTCCCTGGCATGGGGTTTTCAGGCTTTGAGAGGTTGGTTTAGGGAAGTGGGATGAGGCATTCAGGACGATGTCTTAGACTTCGTTTTCCTTACAGCCCTGATGTTTCAGAGATTTTAAATTGGCGGGTGAACAGTGTTGCAGTGTGCTAGAGTAGAAAGGAGCTATGTCGATTCTCATATTGGGGCACACAGCCCACTAGAAAACTTGAAAGGGTCTTCCGATGTTTCTTTACCCCCCACTCCAGCCAGTGCTTTCTATGGCTTTTATGAGCTGCTTACTTGTAAGCTGCCAGGTGAGCTCTTTATTACCAGGAACTGCACCGTGGTATAGCTTTTATCATTTTATTTCCCCTCCATTATCTTTGTTGTCCCTGAGTTCCTTTTCCACTAGAAAATAGAAGTAGGTGAGGTTGGTGAGCTAAGGATCTCATGTTTTACCTGAGTGGGTGAGGGCCAGCAGACTCGGAGAAGCGTTGTCCTAAAGGGTGTATCCCGTCCGTGTTACCTGCTGAGCTGCCGCTGAGCAGCCGTGACCTGTAGAGGCAGGAGGGGCTGCTTCCTCAGGCGGGCGCAGAAAAATCAGCGGCAGAGCCAGGGATAGAATTTGACTTTTTTCGAGCTTCCTTATGAGCACGACGCTGCCGTCAGGAGTCACATGCTCTACCGTCTGAGCCAGCAGGTGCCCCAGTACTTGGTTTCTTCTTATGACTGAATAATATTCCGCTGTGCAATCTATCACTTTTAATTTATCCATTTATTGGTTGATGGACTTTTGGGTCATTTCCTCATCGTGGCTAATATGAATAATGCTGCTGTGAACATTGACATACGGGACTTCGTATGGTGATATATCTTTATTCTCTTGGGTAAGTAACTAGGAGTGGAATTGTGGGATCATATGTAAATCTGTGTTTAACATTTTATTTATTTTTAGTTTTTAAGTTTATTTTGGGAGAGCATGCACACATGTGGAGGAGGGGCAGAGAGAGATGGCGAGAGAGAGAGAGAGAGAATTCCAAGCAGGCTCTGCACTGTCAGCACAGAGCCTGATACAGGACTCCAAACTATGAACCGTGAGATGACCTGAGCCGAAAGTCGGATACCTAACTGACTGAGCCACCCAGATGCCTCAAGAAAATCCTTTAAAGATCAAATCTGTAGGGGAGCCTGGGTGGCTCAGTCGGTTGAGCCGCCGACTTCTGCTCGGGTCGTGATCTCGCGGTCTGTGAGTTCGAGCCCCGCGTCAGGCTCTGTGCTGTGGCTCGGAGCCTGGAGCCTGCTTCAGATTCTGTGTCTCCCTCTCTCTCTGCCCTTCCTCTGCTCATAGTCTGTCTCTATGTCTCTCAAAAATAAATAAATGTTAAAAAAAAAAATTTTAAAAAAAAGACCAAATCTGTAAACATTTTAAAGGATATATAAATTAGCGGTTATTAGTGATCAGTTGATTTTCTTTATGTAGCTCAAATGTTTTGCAAGGAAGGATCAGGTGGCCTCCAGCTTAGTCGATGGACTCACAGCTCTCTGCTTGCTAGTCCGCCTTCATGCGCTGACCCCACGTGCATGCTCTGAGTTCAGCAGCCTTGCAGTAATTTTGAGATTTTTAGATTTTTTTTTTTTTTAATAAATATACACGCAGCCAGAGACACACTTAGATGGTTTCAGAGCCTGGTAATGGGTTACAGCTCCCTCCCATGAGTCACCAACACCGTTCTGGTAGAGGATGTAAGCAAGAAAACACCCATTATTCATGTAAGAATATCGCACTGGAAGTAGCCACAGTCTGTCGTAGGAAAGTGGAGTAGGAGGCTCCACGTCAGGAAGGGCCAACACTGGAGTCAGAGGAGGCGGACTTTGGGGGTGACTGAGGAGGAGGCTCAGGGCGAGCGGGGTCTGTGGGTGCGACTCGTCTGGGCAGAGGGACGGTTTGAGGCGGGTGTCTTGTCATCACGTGCTATATTTGTGACCGCACGCAGTACAGGTCTTTGCGTGTTTTTCTAATGTAGTTAACCAAATCTTTTACTTTCAGCATATTCACTTCTTAGGAAGGATAAACCTTCTTTTCTTTTTCCCTGAACTTTTTTTCTTTAGCTCCCCTAATCCTATTGGGTTTCATCTCTTATACTTACTATTGAGAGAGAAAAAAATACTACCTGTTGGGTTGTGACATGCTATCAGTTTCAAGATATGTTGTGATTTCAGACATGTTAAAATGTAAACAAAGCAAAATGTGCTTGTAGGATCAATACGCTATGATATGTGTGTTGGAGGTGTTTAGTTTCCCTAAGTGAAGATCTTGCTAGAATAATGGCAGCCTTCTCAGTGTCAATCTTAGGTGATGCTCTAGGGAAGCCTGCGCTATCCAGGTCAATGCCAGTTTCATTTAGCTTGAAAGCTCTTAACTCTGTCATGAGTATAATGAAATTAGCTTGGGTTGGATAATTAGAGATTAGGGAAAATGAAGTTTGCTAAGATTAGAAAAGATAGGGTTTACTAAAGACCTCAGAACAGAGCTTAAAAACTGAGGTAATGTTTAGTGACTTCAGGGTAAGGTATCTGGGAGGGCTTAGCTTTTACAATTAAGTGTTCAGACTCCTAACTGTGCCATCCTGCCTCTCCTCCCCCTCCCCACCATGTTGATCATACTCGTGAGCTACGAAGTCTGGGTAATTCAGAAAGTGACCCAAAATAGTGTCATTCCATTGTTCATCTTGACAGCATGTTCAGACTCTGCTTTTCAGAGCAAAGGAACGCAAGCCGAGCTTTCATGAGTGCGTGCTGACGGGGCTGGCCTGGGCCCGTGGTGGGGGGTGCCCATACTGGTCCCCGCGCTGGCCAGGGTTCTGTGTTCCAGGAGCGGGCAATGATGTAAAGGTTCACTGCCCCGTGGTACAGAGAACTTGCCATGGGCTGCGGGGGCAGGGGGGAGGGATAAGGAATAAAAATACCCTGGGGCTCCTGGGAGGCTCAGTCAGTTAAGTGTCCGACTTCGGCTCAGGTCAAGACCTCACGGTCTGTGGCTTCAAGCCTCGTGTCGGGCTCGTCTGACAGTGCAGAGCCTTCCTGGGATTCTCTCTCTTTGTCCCTCACCTGCCCATGCTCTCTCAAAGTACATAAACTTAAAGTACTCTGAGGAACTGAGGGAAACAGAGTGCTCCCTCTGCTACTTATTAGTGAACTGTAGTATTAGCGCTTAAAGGGAAGGTAGTGAGAAAAAAAATATTTTCACTAATTTGACATATTGACTTATAAAGCATGATTTAGGTAAATATATTACTAGATCTTGGAAAGTATTGGCTATGAAATTATATAATGTACCAATAGAAGTGTAAAATAAATGTGTGTGAACAAGAATAAAAATATATTCTATTTCTGTTGGAACTGTTAAAGCCTTGGGGCGCCTGGGGGGCTCAGTCGGTCAAGTGTCTGACTTCGGCTCAGGTCACAGTCCGTGAGTTCAAGCACTGCGTGGCATCGGGCTCTGTGCTGACAGCTCAGAGCCTGGAGCCTACTTCAGATTCAGTGTCTCCCTCTCTCTCTGTCCCTCCTGCACTTCTATGAAAAATAATAAAACATTAAAAAAAAAAAACGGTTAAAGCATTATGGCAATTCAGTTCTGGACTTGTTTGCACTGGATCCAGGAATTACTTTTTGTTCCAAATTCTATAGGTTCTAGGCCATTTATTTCAGTATTCCAAAGCCCCCAATTTTATAATTTCCTCATATTAAGCAGAAATAACTGCTTAACTTCTTGTAAAATTGAAATGTACTTATAATATCCAGGAAGAACTGAGGGGAACCATGCTCGTTTACTGGACAGACTGGACGGATCTTAGATTATGTGCAGTACTGCCTCAGTTGTACGGTGGGGCGGAGTCTTGTTCTTAGTGCGTCGTTCATGGAGTCCCCCACATTGCCGCGTGCCTGCCCTGCCCCAGATCCCGGCTAGGCAGCAGCAGGTGACAGACTCAGAGGTGAACTGCTGGAGCCCCATGAGCCGGGGGCCATGTCCGTGCTGTGATGTAATGAAGATGTGTAAAGAGTGACTGGGCCACAAAGGACGGAGCCTGTGGCCTCTCTGGTGAGAGGAGCTGGCCCAGGGAGGTTTTGCAAAGGTAGTAGCCTGTGGACTGAATTTCGGAGGGTGAATTGGAGTTGCCAAGCAAAGGGGGGGAGCAGCCTGAGAGCACTTGCCCGGGGCTGAGGGCTCAGGCTCCGCAGGGCGCGGGGTTGCTGGAAGGCCAGGAAGGTGACACCTGGGAGTGGTAGCTCACCCTGAAGTCTAGGCTTTTCTCAGAGGAGGTTCCAGGGAGAACAAGCCCCAGAAGAGTCTCAGGGGGAAGAAGTAGAGGTTCGCGTGAACATTTGACTCTGAAGTGCTCAGTAAAGACACCGTTTTCCTGTTGTCACTAGAAAAAAATTGTCTTGGTAAGGGCTGCTCTTGAGCCTTGTGGAGCTCCTGAATATTTTAAGCAAAGCGAGTGACTTCACCTGATTTACATTCAGAAAATGCCCAGCCCCGGTGAAGGACAGGCTGGAGTGAACCCCCCCACCCCCAAGGAAACCAGTTGATTCCAGAACGTCAGTGTGAGGATGTTTAATCTCAGGATTTAGGAATTTAGGGCTCCTCTAAGAAAAAACTTCTCTTAACAGTGAACTGAAAGACTTAATCAGCTGAGATTCCAAGTGAGAGGGGGATGTGGGGACAAATGCAGACTTTGTTTGTGACTTTGATCAAAGAACAAACTGAAGTCCTTTGTAGTACTGTCTGATTAAAGAAAATCTTCAGTTTCAGTTGTACCTTAGGAGAAATGTTTCTGAAGAAGTTCCTTCCATTATGATCGCTTTATAGCTTAGATCAAAATGCTAGGATTTTGGGGCGCCTGGGTGGCTCAGTCGGTTGGGCGGCCGACTTCGGCTCAGGTCATGATCTCGAGGTTCGTGAGTTCGAGCCCCGCGTCGGGCTCTGTGCTGACAGCTCAGAGCCTGGAGCCTGCTTCGGATTCTGTGTGTGTCTCTCTCTCTCTCTGACCCTCCCCCACTCATGCTCTGTCTCTCTCTCTAAAAAATTAATAAACATTAAAAAAAAAAATAAGACAAAATGCTAGGATTTTTTTTTTAAAGATTAAAAAAGGGGTGCCTGGATGGCTCAGTCGGTTAGGTGTCTGATTTTGGCTCAGGTCATGATCTCATGGTTTGTGGGTTCGAGCCCCGTGTTGGGCTCTGCGCTGACAGCTCGGAGCCTGAAGCTTGCTTCAGAATATGTCTTCCTCTGTCTCTGCCCCTGCTCCACTCATGCTCTCTCTCTCTCTCAAAAATAAACATTAAAAAAAAATTTCAAAAAGATTAAAAAATGCTGGACAATTTTTATTTTATTCTATTTCAAATATACGATAATGTATTTTCATATTTAAGGGCCATTTGGATTTTATTGTAGTATATTGTATTTCCTAAACCAATGTTTTTTAAACTTTTTTTTTCTTTTTCTTTTTTTTAACGTTTATTTATTTTTGAGAGACATAGAGACAGAGTATGAACAGGGGAAGGGCAGAGAGAGAGGGAGACATAGAATCTGAAGAAGCAGGCTCCAGGCTCTGAGCTGTCAGCACAGAGCCCGACACGGGGCTCGAACTCACAGACCGCGAGATCATGACCTGAGCCGAAGTCGGCCGCTTAACCAACTGAGCCACCCAGGCGCCCCTAAACTTTTTTTTTTTTTTTAAGTAATCTCTATACTCAATGTGGGGCTTGAACTCACAACCCTGGGATCAAGAGTCACACGTTCCAGCTGAGCCAGCTGGGTGCCCTTTCCTCAGCCAATTTTTAAAAATAAGTTAGATATTTGGTCTTTTTGTTATAAGTTTTAGGAGCCTTTTATATGTTAAGGAGTTTAGCCTTTTATTTGCAATACACATTGCAAATATTTTTTCCTCAGTTTGTCTTTTTTGCTTTGTAAAAGATTCATCTGTTTGATTAGTTGAATATATATCTTTTTTTATAATGTCTGGTGTGTTTTTTTATTGTAACGTTTATTTCTAAGAGAGAAAGAGAGCATGAGCAGGGGAGGGGCAGAGAGACAGGGAGACACAGAATCCGAAGCAGGCTCCAGGCTCTGAGCTGTCAGCACAGAGCCCGATGTGGGGCTCGAACCCACGAACTGCAAGATCATGACCTAAGTCAAAGTCAGATGCTCAACTGACTGAGCCACCAAGGCACTCCTGGGTTTTTTTGTTTTTTTTTTAGTTATTGTGAGAATGAACTTCTTGACTCCGAGGTTATAAAAAGGAATTTACCTGGTTTTATTCTAGAACTTTTATAAATTTATGATTTATATTTAAATATTTGATCCATGAGGAACTTATGCTGGTCTGTGATGCACAGTATGAACCCAGTTTTCCCTCCAGCTGGGAATTTTAATTGCTTAAACCTCCATTGTTGCAGTCTTTTCCTTCCTCACTGTGGAGGCATCTCCTTCCTCATTCACACCGTGTCTGGACTTGAGAGTTTGTTGCATTGATGGGTTTATGTGCTTCTGCCATATTGTTTTGAGGCTTTATAATATCTGGTAGTGCGGCTGGGTCCCTTCTAACACTGTTCTCTTTGAGAATTTTCCTGACTTGTTTTACATTTTAATTTCTCTACAGATTATATTTATCTTTTAAGTTTTTTAGTTTATTTATTACTTAAGTAATCTCTCCACCTCACATGGGGCTTGAACTCACAACCCTGAGATCAAGAGTTATATGCTTTTCTGACTGAACCAGCCAGGTGCCCCTCTAGGTGGATTTTAGAATTAGCTTATCTGTTTCCAAAAATTAATCCCGTAGGGCATTTTGGTGCAGGTGAGGGGAGTGGGAAGTGGAGGAATACTTCAGATTTACAGATCGATCTCCTTATGATAATGACTAAGTTGTAGCTTTAATCTTTTTTCTTACAGATGATATTAACCGTGTTCTTGAGCAACAACGAACAGATTTTAACAGAAGTTCCTATAACACCAGAAACAACATGTCGAGATGTTGTAGAATTTTGCAAGGAACCTGGAGAAGGCAGCTGCCATTTAGCCGAAGTGTGGAGGGGAAATGGTATGTATTGGGTTCTACAGAGATGACTGAGAACCTCAAATGTAATGTTTATCAAATGCAAAATGTTGCTTTTGGTTCTTAGTTATCTGTGATAGTGGGGAATTGGGTAGTTAAAATGATACTATGTTACATGGGAAAAAGATTTTACAGATGCTCTTTATAAAATATATATGATATGATTTGACCCTTCTCTGTGCCATCTGAAATGGGCAGGGAAAGTAGGCACAGCTCTTAGATGAGCTGAGGTAAGCTCTAGACCTCACTGCTAACCCAGGGAGAGCTCTGCGAGCTCCGAGACTTCACAGTGCTTTGTTCGGTATGTGTTGACTTGTTCATCTTCTTTTCCCCTCTGATACCTCAAGGCAGAAACATGGTGATGTTTCCCTGTGTGTAAAAGCCCTTAAACAGTAGGCCCTCCGTAAATGCTTACTAAATCGTGAAGAGCAGGTGCAGTTGGCCTCGAACAGCCCAGGTTTGAACTGTGCAGGTCCACTTACATGTGGATATATTGGAAAAGTTTTTGGAGATTTGCAACAGTTTGGAAAAACTCACGGATGAACCACATAACCTAGAAATACCAAAAAAAAAATTAAGAAAAAGTTAGGTATTATTGTAAGATCACAGTATATGATACACGTAACATATAAAATATACATTAATTGATTCTTATGTTATCAGTAAGGCTTCTCTCCAACAGTAGGCTATTAGTAGGTAAGTTTTGGGGGAGTCAAAAGTTATATGTGAATTTGCGAATAGGAGTCCCTGTGTTGTCTAAGGGTCCACTCTACTGGCTCTTACATTTAAGGACTTTGTCATCCAGCTGGGCAGAGAAGATCAGCATAAGTAATACTGAATATGGAAACTTTTGCAAAATAATTTGGACTCTAATGGGGAGGTTGACTGTACATAGGGTATACTCAGCAAGGGAAGCAGTGTGAAGGAGGGACAAGAGAAGATTATGAATGCAGCATGCTCCTACGATAGTTAAGGGACTGGTATTGAGAGAAAATAGGCAGCAGGGAAGAGACTAGAACCAGCTCGCACAAAGGCCTTCAGGACCGGTGGAGGAGGGGCTAACCTTTTTGCGGTATGAAAAAAGAGGTGACTGGGGTATGGATGGGTCCGTGTTGGAAAGTAAGAGAAAGATCAGTGGGAACATGCCAGATGATAATAGGATGGCGTCCAAACAGAAGTGTTTAAAGGTACTTAGGGACAGTCACTGAAGTTTTCCGCTTTTTTTTTAATAGCTCTGTTGAGATAGACTTCACATACCATACAGTTCAGTTGCGCCCATTGAAAGTGTGCAGTTCAGTCATGTTAGTGCACTCAGAGTTGTGTGGCCATCACCGCCATCAAAGAACATTTTCATCTCTGCAGAAACTTCATACCCATTAGTAGTCGTTCCCTATTCCCTTCCTACTCGCTCTGTTCTCCTCTCTGTCTCTATAGGTTTTCCTATTCTGGATATTTCACATAAATGTAATCATACATACAGTATCTATTCCCTTTTGACAGCTTTCATGGAGCATGATGTTTTTCAAGGTTCATGTGTGTTGTTTTGGTATCAGTACTTCATTCCTTTTTATTGCTGAATAATAGTCCATTGGATGGATTTTATTTACCCATTGATCAGTTGATGGGCATTTGGGTTGTTTCCACCTTTTAGCCATCATGAGTAATGTTGCTGTGAAACATTTGTGTACAAGTGTTTGTGTGGACATATGTTTTCACTTCTCTTAGGTATATACCTAGGAGTACAATTGCTGGGTGGTAATTGTTTAACTCATTGAGGAATTGCCAGATTGTTTTCGAAAGCAGCCATTTTATATTCTCAGCATCAGTCGATTCCAGCTACTCCACATTCTTGCCAACACTTGGCGTCTTGTGGACGATTCTAGCCATCCTAATGGGTGTGAGCGGCATTTCCTTGTGGTTTCGATTTGCATTTCCCTAGTGACTGCTGGTGTCAAGCATCTTTTCAGGTGCTCATTGGCTGTTCACATATCTTCTTTAGAGAAATGTCTTTTTAAAAGTTAATTTATTTTGCCACCCAGATGCTCCTACAAAAAAAAAAATTTTTTTTATTTTGAGACAGAATGTGAGCAGGGTAGGAGCAGAGAGAGGCAGAGAGAGAGAGAGAGAGAGAGAGAGAGAATCCCAAGTAGGCTCCATGCTGTCAGTCAGAGCACAATGTGGGACTTGATCCCACAAACCAGGAGATCATGACCTGAGTGTCAAGAGTTAGATGCTCAGGGGCGCCTGGGTGGCTCAGTTGGTTAAGCGGCCGACTTCGGCTCAGGTCATGATCTCACAGTCTGTGAGTTCGAGCCCCGTGTCGGGGTCTGTGCTGACGGCTCAGAGCCTAGAGCCTGCTTCAGATTCTGTGTCTCCCTCTCTCTCTCTGCCCTTCCCCTGCTCACTCTCTGTCTCTATGTCTCTCAAAAACAAATAAACGTTTAAAAAAATTAAAAAAAAAAAAAAGAAATCAGAGAAGGTAGGGATAAACAAGCTATAAAAAAAAAAAAAAAAAAGAGTTAGATGCTCAGGGCACCTGAGTGGTTCAGTTGGTTAAGCATCTGACTTCATCTCAGGTCATAATCTCATGGCTTGTGAGTTCGAGCCCCATGTTGGGCTCTGTGCTGACAGCTCAGAGCCTGGAGCCTGCTTCAGATTCCGTGTCTCCCACTCTCTCTCTCTGCCCCTCCCCGGCTCACGCTCTGTCTCTCCTTCAAAAATAAATAAACGTTAAAAAAAAAAGATGCTCCACTGACTGAGCTACCCAGGCAACCTGAGAAATATCTGTTCAGAGCCTTTGCTTATTTTTAAATTGAGTTGTCTTTTTATTATTGAGTTATAAGAGTTCTCTTTTTTTAATTGAAGTATAATTGACATAGAACATTAGTTTCATGTTTATCTAATGATTTGATATTTGTATATATTGTGAAATGATCACTACAGTAAGCCTAGTTAATATCTATCACCACACAGTTAAAAAATTTTTTTTCTTGTGATGAGAAATTTCTTTTTAATGTTTATTTGAGAGACAGAGAGACAGAGAGAGAGCGAGAGCCTGAGCACAAGTGGGGGAGGGGCAGAGACAGAAGGAGAGAATCCCAAGCAGACTCCATGCTGTCACTGCAGAGCCTGACGGGGGCTTGATCTCATGAACTGTGAGATCATGACCTGAACCGAAACCAAGAGTCAGGCACTTCAGGTGACCTGTGAAAGAGAACTTTAAAGATCTTTTCTTATAAGAGCTTTCAGATGTGCAATACGATATTTACTAGATTCACCACGGCATGCTTTACATCCCCAGTGAGAGCTCTTTGTATATTCTAGACACAAGTAAGTCCCTTCTCAGGTGTACGATACCTAAGTATTTTCTCCCAAAGTCTTGTGCTTTTAATGTTCTCCTTAGAATTCAGAACGAAGATTTCAGGGTACATTGAGAGGAACTTGGCTTTGATGAGTGTTGGACTGTTACTAAACCAGAAGTAAGGGGCCACCTTCTCAGTTATCAGTCTGAAAACAGTGACAGAAAGGAGGGGATAGGTAAGTAAGTATAGTTTGTTAGGGGCCCGGTGTTAGAGCCTGCTCATTCTGTTCTTGTTCCTTCTTCCCCAGCCTCTTAGCAGTCTTGCTCTTTGTTACTTGCTATCACTTGTGACTCCTTACCTCTCTCTCCTTCTCTTTTACCTGGTCCGGGAGGGAATACGTTTTTTTCTGTAAGTATTGTCACCCCAGATGGCCCTTGGCCACTTGAGAATGCTAATCTCTTTATGTGAGTCTTTGAGTTGGTGCCGTCCTGTCTTCAAGCCCATCTGAAATCATAACCCTTTGTTTTACCTCATCAGGAATGAGGACTGACACGTCACAGCAGAGGGTCACAGCGTGCTGTATTTGCCATGACTTCTGTAGGTGCTGGTCTCATCGTCTAGAACAGTCCCTAGCACCTGCTACCTTTTGCTTAGCTAACTTCTGTTCATTCTTTTCCTCTCCTCCCTTCCTTGAATCTCAGAGGATGTTTAAGTGTCCCTCCTCTGGGCTCCAGGCCTGTCATAGTTTTTTTTACCAGAACATAATACAGTAGTTTTCCTGTAGCACTCTCATTGGCTTAAAGTTCCTGAAGGCAGGAGCTTGTCTGTTCACTGTCATCTCGCCTTAGTAAACACTTAAATCATTGAGTAAAAGAGACCAGCAGAGCTGGGTCTTGAAGAGAGATTTTCTAGTGGGTAAGATTCAGAGGAAGGGGGAAAGCGCCTAGAGCAGCCATTCTGTCTTTTTTACCCTAGAGAAACGCTTAAGGTCATTTTCAGGTGTCAGAGAATCTTCCATAAAAATTATTGCATCTGCAATTCGTGGTATATTAGTGTGATCAGTATGTCAAAAGTGTAATACTCCAGTATAATTGTCAGCGCCTTTGGGAAGAGAGTGTTTCTCTGTGGATGGTATGTTAGTTTCCTCGGCTGCCGTAGCACAGTTTCACAGCCTAGTTGGCTTGGACCCCAGACTTTTATTCTCTCCCAGTTCTGGGGGCTAGATATCTGAGATCAAGATGTCATCAGGCTCAATCTTTCCTGCGGCCTCTCTCTTTTTCTCATAGATTCCACCTTCTCTCTCTGTCCTCTCCTGGTCTTCCCTCTTGTATGTGTCTGTGTCCTAACCTCTTCAACATATGAGGTCACCAGTCATGTTGAATTCGGGCCCACCCCAGTGACCTCGTTCTTACTTATTACCTCCTTAAAGATCCAGTCTTCAGAGGGTTGCATTCTGAGGTTCTGCGAAGAGTTCATATGTGGGGGGACACAGCTCAGCCTGTAACAGTCTGTTAATTCGGCCAGCTTATTATATTAGCCTGCTGTGCTCATGTTTCCCTTCCCCACGCAGGGTCCGCTCTATTGCAGATAAGGAGTACAGTTCGAACCTTCAGCATTTCCTTTTGTTAAATTTCCTACTTGATTTTATTTTCGCCTTATCCAAGAATACTTGAGAGTCTTATAGATTTCAATTATGGAGGCTGATGAGGTCTAGTACATACTACATGTGTAGGGAAGTTCTGTCTTCGCTTTCAAACAAAAATGATGTTTTAGTTAGCGTTTAGTATTTTTTTTTCAGAAAGTAGTGAGACTTAGCTTACTTTTCTTGAAATTAATCTTTTAGTTGAAATCAAAATAAATTTTTTAAATGTTTATTTCCGAGAGAGAGAGACAGAGGCAAGCAGGGGAGGGGCAGAGAGAGAGGGAGACACAGAATCCAAAGCAGGCTCTTGGCTCTGAGCCATTAAGCCCAGAGCCCGACACAGGACTCCAACTCATAAACCGCGAGCTCATGACCTGACCCCAAGTTGGACGCTTAACCGATTGAGCCACCCAGGCGCCCCTGAAATTTTTAATTCAGAAAGGGAAACAATAAATTTGTTAAATGGCTGGCTTAAGACAAAATAGGATTTAATTTTTATAAAGTTATGCTCAGACTTGGTAGATTTAAATAAAGGTTGTGAATTTATTTTAATTACTGTAAAAAACACGAAAACTTACAGATAATGTTGATTAGTAAAGTAACTAAAACTGAAGCTACTAACCCCATAAGCCAAAGCAGTATAAATAAAATATGGCCTAAGTCACAGGTTTGTGCAAAACTGAGGGACATGATTATAGGCTTATGTATAGGACTCACGTGCATAAAATTACAGTACATGTGTTTTAAAAAATCTTTTATATGGGCCTGTATACATAAACAGTTATTTTCAAAACTAAAAATATATAATGATATTTTACTTTTTTTTTTTTTTTTTTTTTTACTGTTTTATTTATTTTTGAGATAGCACAAGTAGGGGAAGGGCAGACAGAGAGAGGGACAGAGGATCCTAAGCAGGCTCTGTGCTGATAGCAGGGAGCCCAATCAGGGGCTCAAACCCACGAACAGCAAGATCACGACCTGAGCCGAAGTCAGATGCTCAACCACTGAGCCACCCAGGAGCCCCGATATTTAGTTCTTTAAAGTACACTCTGTGCTTGGTTTTTCTGTGCAGATACTCAGTTGTGTGCTGAACCTGAGCTGAGCAAACACAGATTTCATTTTCAACTGAGATGAGACCATTTCTGTCCTTGCCCTGACGTTTGAGGAACAAGACAGAGTTTGCCTGCACACAGAGAAGGCACGTTAGCAGCACATTTTGTTACATTGCTGTGAACGGCAGGACTCCTTTCTTTATGGAAATCTAGAACTGGGGCACCCGGGTGATTCAGTCAGTTAAGCGGCCGACTTTTGATTTTGGCTCATGTCATGATCTCACAGTTTGTGGGTTTGAACCCCATGTTGGACTCTGTGCTGACAGTGTAGAGCCTGCTTGGGATTCTCTCTCTCCCTCCCTCTCTGTCCTTCCTCTACTCATGCTCCCTTGCCCTCTCAAAAATAAATAAACTAAAAAAAAAAAAAAAAAAACGAAAGAAATCTAGAACTTACCTCAGGCAGAGCAGTAAATCACACTGCAAATGCATGATTAGACCGCAGCCTACAGAGTTCTTGCCTTGTCTCAGAGTCCATTTCTCAGGGTGCGCGGATTTAGAGGAAGGTCTCTCCCCCAGACACACGCTTGTGTTCGAGGCGAACAGCGCTGCTCACTGTTGCCCCAGCACCCTCCCAGGTCGCTGCCGGTGAGCCCCTAGCCTCGCCGATGTCCTTCCTCACTTCCAGGCACAAGCAACATTGGGAACATTTCAGGATTTCCCTTTTTCTCACTTTAAGTTGAGATAAAATTCAGACATAAAAATCACTAGTTTAAAGTGTACAATTCAGGGGTGTTTAGGACACTCATAGTGATGTGTAGCTGTCACCGAAGTCTGTACCTCTCCATTCCTTCCTTCCCCAGCCCCCGGCAACCACTGTGTGATCTTCTGGCTCTAGGTATTGGACTCCTCTAGGTGCTTCCTATAAACCCGGTCATGCGATATGTGGCTTCTTGCACATAGCGTGATGAATCCAGGGTTCATCCATGCCGTACGTAGCATGTTCCGGTACTTCATTCCTTTTCTTGGCTTAATCTTAACCATTGTGTGATAGACCACGTTTTATTTCTCCATTCAGCAGGCGATGGACATTTGGGTCGTTTCCACTTTTCGGCTGTGATAATGCTTGCTGTGAACATTCCTGTGCAAGGGTTCGTGTGGGCATATGTTTTCATTTCTCTGGAATGTAGGCCTAGGTTTAGAATTTCTCTTATCTCATACCTTATCTTCAAAAATTGCCACTTTGGGCTTCCAGGAGTATTTTAACAACATAAACACCAATAAAATATAAAACAGAAAGACATAATTAATAATTAAGCAAGAAATTATCAAAAAAAAATTTCACAATACAATTCACTTTTCACCTTCATAACACACATTCGTTAATGTTGTAACAGCAACGAGTGGGGGTGGGGGGACAGCTCCTGAAGTACAACTCTTTAGAATGCAAAATTCCCTCCAATTTCCTATTACAGAGGTAGAGGTTATAATAGGTCCTACGGATCCGTCATCAGCATGTGAGGAAATGTCGGGGGAGATGTTTCTGGAGCAAGAGGCTAATGTCATCAGCCTCCAGGCCTCCCCTCCATGCAGTACAGCACTCACCACTAGCCAACTAGCTGTTTAAGAATTGAGTAGTAGCTGGGAGGTTTGGAGGGGGCCTGGCAGATACCACCTCAGCCAAGTCAAGGCCAGCATCACACCGATCTGTCATGGTGATGGCACACATGATGAGATGAGAAGGTATCCCACCTCTGTGGAGTTCTCCCTGAAACCCATCATCTCATTGCAACCAGGGGAAAGACATTAGACCAGCTAGAATTAGGGACATTCTACAAAATACCTGGCCGGAATTCCTCAAAACCGTCAAGGTCACGGAAAAAACCAGGGAAGGACCAAACTATTTCACACCCAGGGTTTAAGACAAGTAAATGCAATTGTAGTTTTCTGGTTCAGTTCCTGGAACAGAAAGAGGACACAGGGGAAACACTGGTGGAATGCAGATAAAGCTTGGGATTTAATTAACGGTAATGCGCCGGAGTAAATAGTGTAAATTTCTTAGCTTTGGCAGATACTGCAGTTAAGATGTTAACATTAGGGGAAACTGGGTGAAGGGCGTATCGGAACTCTGTATTGTCTTGGCTACTTTTCTAGAGGTCTAAGATCATTCTAAAATGAATGGTGCCTGGGAGGCTCAGTCAGTTAAGCGGGGCGCCTGGGAGGCTCAGTCAGTTAAGCGTCCAACTTCGGCTCAGGTCATGATCTTGCAGTTCATGAATTTGAGCCCTGCATTGGGCTCACTGCTCTGAGTGTGGAGCTGATTCAGATCTCCGTCCTCCTCTCTTCTCTCTGCCTTTCTCTCTTTCTCTTAAAAATAAACATTAAAAAAATAATTATTTTTAAATACTATGTAAACAAAAAAATCTGTAAGGTACAAAGGAACAGATTGAGGTTTATATGATCTCTATGGTGATTTTAAAAAAAATGCTCGAAGAACACAACATGCTTGAAAAAATGGGGAGACAGAACCATGTTTGTGGACTAGAAGACTCAGTTTACAAAGATTTTAGATCTCCCCAAATTTTACTTGTAAATAAATTAATATGATTACAGTCAAAAATGTACCTTTAAAAAAAAAAAAGAACTTGACAAGCAGCACCATTTAAATATTTGTGAGCACAAAGGGCTGGGCAATGCCAAGACGGTTTTAAAGATGGACCACTTGAGGGGACTTGTCCTAGCTGACGCAGCAGCAACTATAAAACCACAGCAGTGGAGGCTGTGACAGTGGCGTAGAGGTAGCGTGACAGCCCACCCGCTAGAAGAGACTGGGGCATGAGGAGCCTTGAGATGGGTCCGAGGTGACAATCACATGTCTATGAGGAAAGGAGAGACTAGTAAGTAAACGATGTGGGGACAATTGACGATTAAAGTAGGAAAACAAAACCAGTTCCATGAGGACAATGAGAAGCAATACTTTATAAGTTGTAGGAAAAAGTAGAGAATATTCTTTTGACCTTAGAGTAGAGAGAATTTGTTGTTCAAAACCCTCAAAATCAGAAAAGATTGATAACTGCTTACATTATTTTTAAACTTCTGTGTAACAAAAGACACCAACAAAATTAAAAGATAAGCCTGTTTTCGATACATGTAATCAACCCAGGATCGGTACCCAGAACATGAGCAGTTCTTCAGAGACCTAGGAAGAAGGCAGACAGCCGAGGGTGCTTGTGTTTGTTTTGTTTTCTCTCTTTCTACACGTGACGCAGTTCCAAGAAAACTAGGATGACAATCATCAGAAACGGTGCCTCGTAAGTTTAACAAACATGTCAGTGCTCTTCTCCAGTAACTGGTGTCGATATTCTATTAGGATTTTATTTTGAGCTTTTTTTCTTTAATAGTTGAAGTACATTAGTTCATTTAATTCTGCAGAATGTATTTTTTATTATCAACTTGGTAGTTTTTGGTCTCTGCAAGTGCTGGCCAGCAGTCACAGTAACGGTACCCGATTGGCCAAGGCGTGCGCTGTTCATCCCGTGCAGATCTGGTGGCCACGCGGAACCGGGGTGTTAATGTGCTGCTTAGAAGACTGGGAGGCACGCTGCTTCCTGATACGGTCGATTAGTACTTCGGAGGGCAGTTTGCAGCGCTCCCTGTTCAATGTTGCAGGATCACTTTTACGTACACTTCTCATGCTTCTATGTTACCTAGATTATTTCCCACTCATACTCCTGCTTTTACCTCAGTAAAATTAAAATTTGGTGCTGATAATATTCTTAAATTCGAATATATATGTGTGTATTTGTTTAAATCTATTTTTATTTATTTTTTGCTTTTGGTTGGAGTCCTTTTGTTTCTGGAATAAGTAAGATGTGGTTTTTTTCTAGAGCGTCCCATACCCTTTGATCACATGATGTATGAACATCTTCAGAAGTGGGGGCCACGCAGGGAAGAAGTGAAATTTTTCCTTCGACATGAGGATTCCCCAACCGAGAGCAGTGAGCAAGGTAGCTAAGTGCTTTCCCCATTCGTTAATTCCTGCCATAAAAGTTAATTTAAGTAAAATAGGAATAAATGTTAAATTATTCACATGCTTTGTTTTCCCTTCACTCACAAGTGGGGAGAGGGAGAGGTGGTGTCTCACGTTTCTTTGGCCTCTGTTACTGCAGTTCACAATCACTCCGCCCTTGCTTCTGCCTCAGGACCCTAGGTCAGTCAGGGAATGTGCTCAGATGTGTGAGGAGGCCTGCCGATTAAGGAAACTGTTGGTAAATACCAGATGCATCGCCTATCTAGATTTTAAGAATAAACGAAACCATAAAAGGATTAGAAAAATTCTGAGAAATACATATTTTTTTAATTTTTAAAGTGAACACGACTTTTCTAAGTATAACACTAGGCTGTAAAAGACTGGTAAACTGAATTATTGAAAAAATAAGAACCCCCCCCACCCCAAACTGAGTGGCAATGACCACCCTAAGCAAGTCAAGAGACAAATTGTAAGCTGGGAAACTGCATTTCTAGCTCATAATGCAAAGGGCTGGCTGCCTTTATATATGAAAGTTTCTAAAAATTGATGAGGAAAACCTGCGTGAGAGGAGGAGAAATCTACAAAGACACAGGTCGCAGAAAGGCAAATCCACATGGCCCCAGGGTATGTGAAAAGATGTT
Organism: Paguma larvata; assembly: GCA_030068075.1. Lineage (NCBI taxonomy): Eukaryota > Metazoa > Chordata > Mammalia > Carnivora > Viverridae > Paguma > Paguma larvata. Next base: position 47,057,352 of record CM057827.1, on the reverse strand, counting down.
CGGCCTTATTGCTCATAAAGAAATGCAGGGAACACAGTAGGATAGCGCATGTCACCTGTTACACCGGCGAAGACAGAGCGTTTAATGACTCGGCGTTGGCCAGGAGCTTGAGAAACAGGCACTCTGCCACGTTGCCGTGGGAGTCCGTCGGCAGCTTCCGCAGAGGGCAGCCTAACGATTTCTGCGGAACTTGGGAAAGCACCAGACCTCTCACCCAGCAGCCTCGCTTCTGAGAACTTCTCCTCCAGCTGTGCCTACACACGCGCACAGTAACGTACACAGTGGTACTCGCGGGACCCTGCGGCGGGAGCCATGTGAGGCCCGCCGTGGGCGTCGGGTTACAGGAGTGGCGGTGCCCAAGTCAGGAAGCTCTGTGCCCTGACCTGGTGGTGTAGACCGTCTCCCGAACAGGTGAGTGAGCATAGTGCCACACTGTGTGCGTTGTGCTGCCTTCCGTGTGGCAGGGGCTGAAGCCTGACTCTGTACATCTGCATTGGCTTGTCCCTATGTGAAGTGTCTCCGGAAGCATCATCGCACAAACCGGTACATTGTAGCCTTGGGGGACGGCTGCAGGATGGGGGAGGGCAGGCAGATTGTTAATTGCATACCTGTTCGTGCCTTTTGAATTTTGAACCATGGGAATATGCTACCTATTTTTGAATTAGAATTTAAACAAAATAAGAGAATCTCTTGTAAAAACATATATACTGCATTTAAGAGATCTCAACTTGTTATTCAGCAGTGATTGCAGATTACTTCTGGCGTTTAAAAAAAAAAAACAACAAAAACAATGAAGGGACATCCTTTTGTAAAAAGAATATTCCTGAGGCACCTGGGTGGCTCAGTTGGTTGGGTGACCGACTTCGGCTCAGGTCATAATCTCGTGGTTCATGGGTTCAAGCCCCCGCGTCGGGCTCTGTGCTGACAGCTCAGAGCCTGGAGCCTGCTTCAGATTCTGTGTCTCCCTCTCTCTCTGCCCCTCCACGGCTCGTACTCTGCTTCTCTCTCTCTCTCAAAAATAAACGTTAAAGAAAAAAAGAATATTCCTTTATTGTAAATTATCCCCTTTTATTTGTATTTTATCAGAAAGGACATTTTGCTCCTAGGATGAGCTACTAGCTACTTTAACACCATGTTTCCACAGCCGCAAATACACCATCACTTCTGGGCCTTATTCCGTCCGCTGCTGGTCGTCTGGAGTCAGGAGACCAGGCTCCACGCCCAGCTCTTCATCCACTTTTCCCTCAGACAGGGGCCCCTGCCTCTGCACCAGGGTCTCCCGAGAAGGAGGGCTGGACTAACTGCCGGCTAAAGTGCTCTGCTGGTGCCAGGGGTTTATTTCAGCTCCCTCTCTGAGCTCTCCAAAAACGGATCCCCCTCTTGTTAACTGCACTTAACTCAGCAGTTTTATATTTTACTTTTACTAGCACAGTGTTTATACTTAACCGTTAATGTCCTGGGCGGAGGGCTGGGGGTAAGGTCTTATTTTATTCTCACCTCGTGAAGTTCAGCAGTGTCAGGGGTACTTAAGAGAACTGTTCGGTCGTGAGGAAGGTGACAACGCTGACCTTCCAGTGGCCCTTCATCATCACCCCCACAGTGCTGTCCAGCCTGGTGGTGCTGACCCAGCAGGTACACTGGCAGATGGGAGGAGACGATGCTGAGCTGTGCGGTGTGAAGGCGACTGCCGTCAGCACAGAGCAGGGTATTTAGAAAAGGCAGACTAGGGACCTGGAGAGGTGAGCGGGACGTGGAGGGGAAAATGCCTGAGACCGGGAAGAGGAGGCTCCCAGGAAGGTGAGGCTATGGGAAATTCACACGTCAGCCCAGGCCGGCTGGGACCCCGGGTCAGGACTGAAGAACCAAGTTCATCACAACTTTCATGGCTTTTCAGAACTTCCAGCAAAGTCCGTGCCTCCCTACTTGACACTCCTCAGCTTGGCTTAGGTGGCATTTGTAGTAGGACCCTACCCATCTCTTCATCCTCCCTGCCCCTTCTCTCTCCCTTCCAGCCACGTCCCTTCTTGCATCTTCATTCTTGGTTGTCCCTAACTTGCAAGGCCATCCCCACCTCCCCCTCCCCCTGTAATGTTCTCCCCTCTGCCCTGGTTCCTCCGCCTGTGTTTGGGCATACTGCTCCTCTCTCTCAGAACCCAGGGAAGGAGCCGGCAGGTAAAACAGGGTGCTTTGTTCCCTGTTTTGTTCGTGTTCACTGAGCTGCTCCTCCAGTTAGAGGATCCAAGGCTCATGTTTCCTCTGTGCTTCCCACAGAGCTGAGTACACAGCAGTTGTCACAGACTGATTTTATTTAAAAGGGATTAACATTTGTGGTTAAGTGTCCGACTCTTGGTTTTGGCTCAGGTCTCGATCTCCCAGTTTGTGAGTTTGAGCTCCATGTCAGCATGGAGCCTGCTTGGGATTCTCTCTTTCCCTGTCTCTCTGCCCTCCCCTTGATCGCTCTCTCGCTCTCTCTCTCTCTCTCAAAAATAAACATTTAGGGGCGCCTGGGTGGCTCAGTTGGTTCAGCGTCTGACTTCAGCTCAGGGCATGATCTCACGGTGAGTTCGAGCCCCGCGTCGGGCTTTGTGCTGACAGCTCAGAGCCTGGAGCCTGCTTCGGATTCTGTGTCTCCCTCTCTCTCTGCCCCTCCCCTACTTGTGCTATGTCTCTCTCTCTCTCTCAAAAATAAATAAACATTTAAAAAAAATTTTTTTAAAATTTAAAAGGGATTACATTTGGTGTTTATTATGTATAGCTATGCTATACATAACAAAGACTTCCCTCACCAGAGTGGTAAGGACTCTCTATTCAGAAGCTAGAGGAGCGCGGAAAGGAAGTTCACCCCCATCCCCTTGTACACTTGGGGACAAGCTTGGAATGGAAGGTAATTTGATGAAGGCTGTATGCAGAGCATAAAGTAGACCCCAGGAGCCGGGAGCCGGTGCCCCAGAGTTGGGAGCGAGGCTACCTACTTAGCGTGGATCTTGGGTGAGTGACTTCCTACCCCTGTGCCCTGCCTGTCTCGCCTTCTGCAGGGTGCGGAGGGCTGTGGTCGGGGTTGGTGAGGAGTACTGGCGAGGCGCTCACTGATGTCGGCTCTTAACCACTCACTACTTCCTGACTCTGAGCTGCAAGGCCATCAGGTTTCTTTACCATCAAAGATTAAGTGGCACTTGGTATAATTTTAATGTTGTGTGTCTTACAGTATTCTAACTTCTTGATTGCCTGTTGTTTGGAAGAGGAAGAAATTACGGAATATTAATTAACCTGAACACGTTATTCCTTAAAAATACCAAGAATAACTAAGAATTTAATTTACCCTGTAAATTGGTAGATGCCACAGTTTAAGGGAAGTGTGTGTGTGTGTGTGTGTGTGTGTGTGTGTGTGTGTGTTTGATTCCTGCTCCTAGGAAACTACTTAATTCCATGAAATGGCTGTTGTATACCATAGACCTGCGTTCACTTGTGTGCCATGCCGTGAATATTTGGTTAACCTCTGTTTGAATTTCCACTTCCCTAAGGACTCTTTTTCGGATATTCTGTTACTTGTCCTGCATCTTTCCCCATCAGATGTACTATATGTATGTAGCTTAGATCTCGGCTGTATACATCGAAAGAGTGAGATGTTTCTATTCCCCGAAGAACCAGACTTTGCCCCCTTGGGGATAGTTTCTCTGTCTTTGAGAATGCGTGCTTTAAGGTGACGCAAGCCGTACTTCCATTAAGGCATTTTTCAAAATTTTCAAAGTAATAAAGAAATAGAAAAAAATGTTTTCCTTTTTTTTCTTTTTTAATATTTATTTGAGAGAGAGAGAGAGACAGAGACAGAGTGCAAGTGGGGGAGGAACAGAGAGAGAGGAAGAGACAGATTCCAAAGCAGGCTCCAGGCTCTGAGCTGTCAGTACAAAGCCCGATGTGGGGCTCGAACCCGTGAACAGCGAGTTCATGACCTGAGCCGAAGTCAGACGCCTAGCCGACTCAGCCACCCAGGTGCCCCCCCCTTTTTTTTAACGTGAAATTTATGTGCCTTCGAAGTCATGGATTTTAAGTATTAAAGCAGGCTTTGGGGTGTAGTAATTCTCTAGTCATAGGACAGACTGTAGGATGAGTGGGCTGGGGGCAGGTACTGGACACATCAAAGACCTCGGTCTTTGTGGCTTCAGAGTCACCAGGTGCACAGTCGTGCAGCACGCTTCATTTTGTTTAAAAAACAAAACTTCATCAGGACAGGGGCACCTGGGTGGCTCCGTGGGTTCAGTGCCAGACCTTGATTTCAGCTCAGGTCATGATCCCAGGGTCGTGGGATTGAGCCTCGACTTGGTGCAGAGCTGGCTGGAGCCTGCTTGGGATTCTCTCTCTCTCTTGCCCTGGCCGTTTCCCCTCTCAGGTGCTCTCTGTCTCTCTATAATTACAAAAAAAAAAAAAAAAGAAAGAAAGAAAGAAAGAAAGAAGGAATTATTTAAAAAAATATGACAGGACATATAATTTCTCCAGTTTAAATTTGAAGCCTTTTTGGGGAAACATATTTTTAATGTTTATTTATTTTTGAGAGAAAGAGAGCACAAACAGGCGAGGGGAAGAGAGAGGGAGACACAGGATCCAAGCAGGCTCCAGGCTCTGAGCTGTCAGCACAGAGCCTGACACAGGTCTTGAACTCATGAATCACAAGATCATGACCTGAGCCGAAGTCGGACGCTTAACTGACTGAGCCACTCAGGCGCCCCAAAACATGTGAATTCTTTTGGAATAAAGGAGAATTCTTAAGACCGCCTGATTTGTGTTGGTGTCCCCGTGTCAGTGGGGACCCCGCCAGTGAAGACCAGTTCTCTGCATCAGTGTTTTTATTACTGGATATTCAGTTCTGTTTTAGTCCCTGCTAAAATATAAAAGTCCTTTAAAAATGTTTAATAAGAATTAGGTGTGGTAAAATACCTGTAACATCAAACTTCCCATCTCGACCATTTTTAAGTATTAGAAATCTTTCGATATAAGTCAATTTCAAGATTCTGAAATAGAGAAAAAATTTCATGTAAACAGCTTCATAGAAATTAATCGTAAAGCATTTTTTCAGCTGTTTTAAGTGTTGAATTGTTCAGCCTGATAATTTATACTGGTGTTCAATAAATAAATAAGTGAAGGGATGGGAGGACACCATTGTACTAATACGTCTGTTAGTAAGTCTGGCCTTCTCATTTCCTCAGGTGGCCGTCAGACCCAAGAGCAGAGAACTCAGAGAAATGTAATAAATGTACCTGCAGAAAAACGCACAGAAAATGGCGTAAGTAATAGTGAATCGAGTTGAAGTTTTTAAATAGCTTTTTACACGTACCAATGGGTTTGGGTTATAATTTATTTTTAAAGGATTCTTTCAGGAGTAGAAAGTATCATTTCCAGTGAATATTTCAAAACTTTGCGTGAAGTTATGCAGCGTCTCTGGGTGGTTTCACCACTTCTAACGGTGTAGCCCGCACGTAGCCGCTTTCCTCCATGCGTGTGACAGTGACCTGGGCGCTGGGCGCACGTGGCCGCGGTCTCTGAGAGAGGAACACACACTTGTGCTCCGTGTTGACGTGTCGATCCTTCTGTCAGGTTCTGAAAGACAAAATGGCTGATGAGCTGAAGTCTTCCTCTTCATCGCCTCCAGCGGAGGGGACGTCCTTCGTCAGATGGCGAAGCATGGGGGAGGGCAGGCCTGGCGGGAGGGCGGGGGGCTCGGTCCCCGTGGAGGACACTCTTCCGGGATGTTGGTGTGTGCTGCAAGAGCGAGCGGAAATGAAGGGAGGGAAGTGAGTGAGTGAGAGCACAGGGAAGAAGAAGAGAGGTTTTCAAATGGTCTTTCTGGAAATTTTAGTAATAAATTTTCCAAATAATTTTCAGCCTAGAAAACTTGTTTCTTTTCCTGGCTCTGCCACTAACTAGGTGTGTGGCCTTGGGCAAGTTACCTTCTGCCTCAGAGCTGGCACCGCCGGACATGGGGAAAGAGCACGTGCTCCGGAGTGTGGAGGGCCCGTAGTCACACATGGGCTTCGGAACCTTCTAACTAGCTACATTTGAGCGAATTACTTTGCCTCTCTGCTTCCCAACTTAGTATGACTGAAATGTGATTTTTGTTTTTTTATGGGCTACTGTCGTGACTTTAGGTGATATCCTTCTCTCTCTCTCTCTCTCTCTCTTTCTCTTTCTCTGTAAGATGAGAGTATTAGTACCTTTCCTCCGCCTCCCGTTTCCCTCTTACCTTCTAACTCGTGCGGTTATACTTCTGTGTTGTCAAGATCGGTAATATTTGTACTGTGTCTAAGCCTCTTGAAAACCATTTAATAGTGTTTATTATTTTAGATTTTGCAGATATTGTTCACTGCAGAGCCCAGTGGTATACTAGATTATGTTTTCTTTCCTTCGGCTCCAATATCATAACCCTTGTGGCACTCAGAACTATTCCCGGCGCCAAGGTTGTGGGCTCTGCTTCCTCAGCCTCCAGTTTCTAACAGCCATTCCACAAACCCTCTTCTCACTCCTGCCTTCAAATCTCGAGCGTCTGTAGGGTTCAGAAATAAATGCCCAGACCCCGTGGGCAGGACTTTTGGCTCAGCGAGTCTGGGGTGGGCCTGGAGAACTCCGTGTGCGATCGTGTTGCCCTGCCTGGTTCGGGAACTTCCAGGTTACATGCACGTGCTGTCGTAAGCGTTCAGAACTTGTGCAGCCAAACTGCGAGGATTCTTTTGAGTTCTCAGATTGCCCTTGACCTGAACTTCAGGAAAGGATGGCTCTATTGAGTGTTAAGTGCTCTGTAGCGAAGTTGGGGGTGTGCATATGATACAGGGAAGGGGCTCAGAAGGAAAGGATTCCAGTCATAAAGTGAATTCTGATGTTTTCATGTGATGGGTCTCTGGTCTTTTCCCCAGTGGAGTTGTTTCTTAATGGGGAGCTGATATTTCTGTCTCAAGATCCACAAAACTAAAACCTGACACCAAAATTAAAAATGTGCGTGTAGCTTTATGTGAGTTTCTAATTAGAGGAAGGCAGAGAGCTGTTGGGGGACGTGACTTTGCACTGGAAGCATCACGTCAAAGACGCTGCTGTATTTTATGGCACACACACCTGCCTGTTACGCCAGTAATGCATTACATTGGTAAAGTTCTTACTGTCTGTAAAACACTTTCACATGCATTTATTTATTTTTTTTTATTTTTTAAACATTTTTATTTAGTTTTGCGAGACATAGAAACCGAGCGTCAGAGAGAGAGGGAGATACAGAATCTGAAGCAGGCTCCAGGCTCTGATGAGCCGTCAGCACAGAGCCTGACGCGGGGCTCGAACTCACAGACGGCGAGATCACGACCCGAGCTGAAGTCGGCCGCTTAACCGACGGAGCCACCCAGGCGCCCCTCACATGCATTTTTAAAGTTCATAAGATATTAAAAACCTCTTTCTTCAAAACCATTGTGAACATACCCTGGCTACAGAGTAATGGCGCGCTGAACCTTCTGCTCTGCGGGCTGCGGGTCCAGGAGGAGGCCGAGCAGCGGTGGCGGGAGGAGGGCGTGTCGGCTGAAAAGAGAACAGGAAGCCGAGTAGGGATGATTCATGCCCATTAGCAACTGCCGGCATAAGAAGGCAGGGACTTCCGCTGTCCAAAAGTCGCAGGTCAACGAGTCAAGTTTTCTAAGAAATAAACACTCAGGCCACTGGCCTTTTGGCTCAGTGAGTCTGGGAAGCTCCGGGTTACTTGCACACACTGTCATAAGCTTTCAGAGCTTACTTGTCCAGGGGTGCCTGGGGGCTCAGTCGGTTAAGCCTCCAGCTCTTGATTCTGACTCAGGTCATGATCTCACGGTTTGTGAGTTCAAGCCCTGCATCAGGCTCTGCGCTGACAGCACGGAACCTGCTTGGGATTCTATCCTTCTCTCTCTGCCCCTCCCTCCCTCCCTCTTTCTCTTTCTTGAAATAAATAAACTTTATTTAAAAAAAAAAAAAAGAACTTGTCCAGCAGTTTTGGAGAGAGATCTGGTTTGACTGTATGCTATAAAGGCAAATGGATTTTTTTCTCGTTGTATTTACTTGTGTCGGGGCTCCCCAGGCCCACCCCTAGTTTCAGTGGTTTACCAGGAGGACCTACAGGACTCGGGAACGAGCTGTGCTCGGGGCTGGGATTTCCCGCAGCGAGAGGACGCAGAGTTGTGTGGGACGGAGTCCGAGGACACCAGGCACCAGCTTCCCAGAGTCCTTCCCAGTGGAGCCACACAGGACATGCTCCGTCCTCCAGCCCCCAGCTAGGACAACAGGTGTGACACGTTGTCGACCAGGGAAGCTCAGTAGAGCCCCAGTGCCCAGGGTCCCTACCAAGGGCCGGTCATGTGGGCAGCCTCTCTGTAGCAAATAGGAAGGCACCAGATTCCCCAAAGGAAGCAAGTATTTAACACAAGCCATTTTACTTGCACGAACATTTTAGGTTCAGCAAGCGTCTCGTCCCTTCTGGGAATGGTGGGAACCCTCCCCAAATCTGAGTTCCCGGAGGGCAACCCAGGGCTCACCTTTAAGCAGGCCTGTGAGGGGAGTGGTCTCAGACCTGTGGTGGGGATGCTTCTGCCCAGCGCCGCTTCACGTAGGTGTCTTGGGAGTGCTTTTTCCTGTTTTCTCCACCACAGCCAGACGGACTGAGTCCATTCCTGCTTTATTCCTGTGCGTGTGGCAAGTCGCAGAGGCCAGTTGATCCTGCCCCCTCTGCCTTCTTGAGAGTTCTGTAGCTTCAGCTCTTGGATTTGGGTCTGTGATGCTCTGTGAGTTGATTTTCGTGTTTGGTGTGTGAAGTAGGGTCTGGAGTTATTCTTTTGCCGGTAAATCCCTAGTTACCCTTGCCGCATTTGGTGAAAAGACTGTTCTTTCCCCGTTGAATTGGCTTAGCACCTTTGTCAAATCAAATTTGGCCATAAATGTGAGAATTTATTTCTGGAAGCATTTGTTATTAATGTTGTGACTTGGTCCCCTTGTGTAACATATGGTACCTGGGACTCAGCTGTGCCTGGTGTCTCCAGATCAGGTAACATTTCGAGTGTCTAGAGGATGCACTTGGAGACTTCTGCTTCCGGAGTCAGGAGATGTTGCCAGTTTTCAAGCCTTACCTATTCTGTGTTGTAACTGAGACTGTCCAGTCTCCCCTCTTCTAGCTCGAGGTGTGTCTCAGGTCCTGTCCGCTAGGGTACTCATTTCTCGGCTGTTCTCGTCTCAGTTCCGACCATTTTTGTTGTCTCCTCTCCTGTTCGCTCATTTCTGTGGTTTTACATTATTTGATGCCAAAATCCCTTTACTGTCACATACTGGTTTGGGGATTTAATGACATTAGGATGAAGCAGTCCTCCATTGTAAGCAGAATGAGGCGTGGATGTCTTTTAGTTTTCCCTGTTGGGATTTGTCGAGTTTACTGATTCTGAGGGTTTGCATCTATCGACATGTCTGGAAAATTCTCTGTTATCTGTGCAGGTATTTCTTCTTCCACATTCTTACTATTTTTGTTTTCTGGAATGCTTATTTAGACACATATCATATCTTTCATTTTATCCTCCTTTTCTCTTAATTTCTCTTTTTAAAAAATTTTTTCTAATCTTTTATTTATTTTTTGAGAGAGAGAGAGCATGAGAGGGAGAGAGGCAGAGAGAGAGGGAGACACAGAATCCTCAGCAGGCTCCAGGCTCTGAGCTGTCAGCACAGAGCCCGATGTGGAGCTCGAACTCCCTAGCTGTGAGATCATGATCTGAGCCGAAGTCAGATGCTTAACCAGCTGAGCCACCCAGATATCCCAATTTCTCTCCTTTTTTAAGTTTATTTCTTTTTGAGAGAGGAGAGTGGGGAGAGGGGCCGTGAGCCCATGCTCTCAGAGCAGAGCCCAGCATGGGACTCAATCCCATGACCCTGGGATCATGACCTGAGCCGAAATCAAAAGTTGGATGCTTAACTGACTGAGCCACCCAGGCGCCCCGCTTAATTTCTCTTTTATGTTTTTACTTTCTTTGTCTCCTTGTAGTGTGTGCTGGATAGTTAGGATATTATCTTTCAGTTAATGAATTCTGTCTTTACCTGTGTTTATTTGGCTGTTTAGTATATATAATGTACTTTAAATATTACTTATTACAAAAAAACAAGACAGTCTGGGGGAAAATACTTGCAAATCCTGTATCTGACAAAGGACTTATATGCAGAATATGTAAAGAACTCTTAAAACCCAATAAGAAAATAAACCAATTTAAAAAGAAACAGACAGGGGTACTTGCCTTGAGATTCTCTCTCCACCCCGCCCCGCCCCTCTCTAACTTGTGTGCACGCACACTCTCCCCCCCCAAAAAAAATTTTTTTAAAAATAAATAAAAAGAAACAGGCAAAAGATTTGAATAGGTGTTTCACCAAAGAAAATATATGTATGTCAGGTAAGTGCATGGATAAATGTTCAACATCATTAGTCTAGGAAAATACAAGTTAAAAGCACAATGAACTACCACTATATACCTATTAGAATGTCTAAAACTAAAAAGGCTGATCCTAACAAGTGTTGCTGAGACTGTGGAGAGCCCAGAACTCTCAAGCGCTCCTGTTGGGAATGTAAAGTGGAATAATCTGGAAAACAGTGTGACAGTTTCTTTACAACTTGAACATGAATCTTTTATGTTATCCAACAGTTCCACTCCTAAGTATTCACCAAAGAGAAAAGAGAGCAAATGTTAATACAAACTTCTACGTGAATGTTCATAGCAGTTTGATTTGCCAAAATCTGGAAACAACCTTCATATCTAGTAACAGGCGAATGGACAGAAAACATTACACATCCATATGGTGACATTGAGCAGTAACGAGGAGCGAACCCCTGATACCTGCAGCAGCGTGGACGGATCTCACTGTGCTGAAAAGAAGCCAGACCACGAGTACATACTGCTTGTTTCTCCGTGCATAAAACTCCAGGAAGTGTGGACCAACCTCTAGTATCAGAAAACAGATGGGTGGTAGCCCGTGTACCTGGGAGCCGGGTGTGAGGAGGAGGTGGGAGGGAGGGCCGCAGGGTGCAAGTCCACTTCAGTGTTCCCTCGTCGCCTAGAGCGTCTACTCCCTCTCTGGAACTTCCTCACTTTTGTGTCAACAAGCCCAGTGATGCTTTCAAAAATAGGTGTTTATGTTTTATCCTACCTCGTAGGTGTCGTAATCAGGAATATAGTTCTGCGTGTCTTGGGGGCCGTGCTCTTGGACACAGAGCGGTTCCCGTGGTGTTTTGCATATAGCTCTCAGGTGGCATGTGGTGGTTTTTCTCTTAGTGTGTCATTTATGTTCATTTTCCTGCTGATCTTTCCAGCCCTGATCGTTCCTAGCTACTGGCCTTGGGTATAAATGTGTGTTGAACCAAACTGAGTTTATATGAGTGAATTTTAATCATAAGAATAACATTTATAGGATAAAGTAGCATATTATAGTATTATTACAGGGGGTGAGGAGCCAGTATACGTTTTAGATACTAATTGACTCTTATTAATATGTGAGGCTTTGTAATTGTTGGAATATGAAATACTCCAGCTCCAGAATATAATGAAATGTTAGAGAGGCTCCCATTTTACTGAATATTTTTTGGGATACAAATAAGTCTACATGTTTATAATGAATCTTGATATCATTATCACCTATTTTGTTTGCTAAATAGGCAATGAAAATGCTCTCCAAACCTGAACATTTTTAACTATGGAGAGATAGGCATAAAGAGAAGTGATTTAATGTGCTACGAGATTATGTGGGTATAAATGGATTTTATCACAATTATTTTGTCAGTTTGGTTTTAGGCGCGTTTGTCATTTTTGAAGTGACATTGCACGTGAAAATCTAGTTATACCTTAAAAAAATCAGCTAGAGCCTTAAATATTTCATTATGATTAAATTCTCAGGGTACTGGCTGTTTGGTCTAATTCTTTCTTTTTTACTTGTTTTATTATGAAATAGTTACACAGAAGAATATGTGAAATATGCACAGGTGAAAAAATTACTAAAAACCTATTCCAATAACTACTACCTAGGCTTAAAATTTCTTTTTATTCTTTTTAAAACAATTCTATCCTATTTATTTTGGTCTTACACATACCAAAGACATAAAAGCAAGGTGTTGAGTGGTGGCTACTTGAAGTCTGTTTCAAATTCCACAGCGGGTGTTTTGGAGATAGGTGTGTAAACAAACAAATCACAGTACAGTGTGAGGAGTGCGGTACAGGCGGGAGAAGGCACCAGAACAATAGGGTCAGCTCACCGAAGTGGGGGTCAGGGAGGATCTCTCCGAAGAGGTCAGGCGCATCTGCAGAGGTCAGGGAAGAGTATGGAGCACTCTGGGCGGCGGAGGACGGGAAACACGGGGAACAGCGGAGCCTACCTTGTGGGGACGAGGAGGGGGGGAACGCTGAAGAGAGAAGAGGGATCGAGTGTCCTGGTCAGGGAGGGGCCGCATCATGACGGCCACGAGCTGGGACTTCATCCTGCAGGGTATTAAGCGAGAGAAGGACAGGAGGGAGCCCACTGATGCTAGTGCTCTTGGAGTTCTGTGTCCGGCACAGGGCGGTGGGAACAAGGCCGGAGGCAGGGAGCCCTGTGAGGTCACTGCTTGCCACACTTGACGGGAGAGCCATAACTGGAATCTCAGAGAGGGACTTACATTCGAAGGAAATATTTGGAAAGAAGAATCTCAAGGTTATGGAGATAGAAGCTCAAAAGGTGTCCATCTATAAACTACAATTTAGAAGAAAGGTTTTAATTCCTTCCTTCCTGTAATTCATGTGTTATCTGCTTATATGAAATTATCCCAAGAAAGTAAAAAGAAGAGAGTTAGGCTTTTTTAGACTTCCTCTAGAATAATACAAGCAGTGATTAGGCAAGCCTCCTTCAGGAAGCCCTCCACCGTCACTGAGCAGGTGACATTAGTCTATTTTGTTACTTCTCATAATCTTCCAAAAATAAAGAGTAGCCCAGAGTTCTTATTCTTTACTTTAATAATACTTTATTATTATGTACTAGAATCAAGTTATCTTTAGCTTTTATGTTTTTCAGTGGGGGAATTAATCCTTTCCTGTTACATTGAACTATATGAAATTGTTGATGTTTGACCATTGTCGATCAGCATTTTCATATGATTCAAACTAATAATCAGATGGCACCTGGTAGAGCATTTACCCTTGGGTACAACGAGTGCGTGGTCGTTAGGGACAGTCATACGTGCCTGTGCCGCAGCCTGCGGAGAAAAGAATGGGAGGCCAAGTACGTCCTGTGAGGGAAAGAGCATCCAGCTTACTGTCAGGAGACCCGGGCTGAGTCCTGACACTGCTCTGGCCCACCACTGCTCTTGGGAGAGCTGCCCAGCCAGCTGCCAGAGCTCAGCTTTCTCATCTGTGAAACAGGCTTAAGAACTTTCCTATAGGGCTTGTGCGAACATCTTCTAAGATAACCGTAAACTCAGGTTTATATAAATGTCTGACATGCAAGTGCTTGTTGCATGTCGTTGAATCTCTAGAATTCAGAATGCACGAAATACTGAGAGTTCTCTCCCGTCTCTGGAAGTGAGGTCAGATCCTGAGTGTCAGAACAATTGCATGAGGTTCTGCAGAGGATCAGGAAAAGCTTCAGGAAGCAGATGGCATGGCCACTAGATCTTAAGGGATAGGTAGAGTGAAGGAAGCTGGGGGAAGGGCTTTGTAGCTGCAAGGAATAATCGGAGCAACAATACGAAGATGGGGAAATGTCGGCTCTGGAGCCAAGAGGCGAGCAGAGGTGCGAGAGAGCGAGCACCGAGCAACAGCTTCTGTTGTGAGCAGTGTAGGTTCAAGTCAGTGGTGAGGCCGGCGTTTCTGGGGAAATGCTACAGCCACTAATGGGAGTAAGAAGTTTAGGAGGAAGCCAGGTGGAAGGAGAGGGAGAAGTTTGGTTTTAGACGTGCCGAGGGCGAAGTGCTGGCATCCCATGCAAATCAGAGTCAGGGGCACTAGGGGACCAGGGCTCCTTTGAAGAGGCCAGGGGTGGGTGCCTAGACCCACCAGAAGGGCCTCTGGGTTTTCCATTCAAACTAGCACAGAAAGGGACGAGCAGGACAGACTGTCGGGCTTACAGCATACCATCTCATCACAGCCTGAAAGCTTATGGAATTTTCTGTTCCCAAGTAATATTATAGTGGCATTCTTGTCTATTGTAACCAAAGATGAAGTTATTTAGTTGATATTAAAACCAGCATACCAGAATTAGAGCTGACATCTGAAGTGACCCATTAGCCAGTAGGTATTTAATGGCTGACAAAATCCACTAGTCTTTTCTGATAACTGATTCCAAGGAATGTATGTTAGGCATTGAGGATAAAGCAGCATTTATAGTTAAAACCTCTATTGATTGCATTCTTAGCTAGCTCTCTTAAACATATGCTCATAAACATAAACATTCTCTCTTTGTTGTATTGTGACAGTGCGCTGGGAATAACAACCAAATTCCCGTATGTAGTGAATAATAGAATGAGAGAAGCATAGCGTCTTTATGAGGTTTTAACAGTAAATGGAGGTGGTGGTTTTAAAATATGAAGATTCTTTTCTCCTTAAGGGGGAGCCAAATTCCCCTCTTCTCCCAAACTTAGTGACTTGCTCCTAACAAATAGAATTTGGAGAAAGTGGTGCAATTTGACTTCTGTTTGTTCACTAAAGATAGCTTCCTCCTGGTGCGCTCTCTCGGATTGTTTGCTCTAAAGAAACACCAGCCACCATGTTGTGAGTCCACGCAAACAAGCAGCTCTGTGAAGAGTCCACTAGGTGGCCATGGGAGTAGGCCATCTTGGAATCAGATCCTCCAACCCCAGTCAAGCCTTAGGACAACTTACAGCCCTAGCATTTGACTGAACCTCATGAGAAATCTTCAGCAGAACTGCCCAGCCAAGCTGTTCCTTAATCCTTTATCCCAGAAACTGTAAGCCATAATGAAAGTTGGTTGTGTTTTAAGCCGGTGAATTTAGATGTGATCTGTCGGCAGTAGAGAACTAATATGTATCCTTGGAATGAATAATGTGAGCTATTGATTCCCAAATCATTCTCACAAGTATAAAACATATGAATTGAACAATGAAGACGTCCTTACATAAATAGTAAACAACACATAGATACAGTTGGAAAATAAAGTGTCATGTAGTGAGAGTGTGTCATACTTGCCAGAAGTGGAAAAGAAGTCTTCACAGTCTGTGTGGTTGGCGAAGTGGGGGGATGCAAAGGACTCATTCTTTGGAAGATTTCGAAATGTAAATCCTTCTTTCGCATCATTTTCATCACCAGTTTTTCAACTTGCGGGGAGATTATGCTCAAACTTAACTTAAAAATCAAGTTATAGCCCACAACTGTATGGTCAACCAGTCTTCGACAAAGCAGGAAATAATATCCAATAAAAAAGGTCTTTTCAACAAATGGTGCTGGGAAAACTGGATGGCGGCATGCAGAAGAATGTAACTGGACCACTTTCTTCCACCACACACAAAAATAAATTCAAAATGGATGAAAGAACTGAATGTGAGACAGGAAACCATCAAAACCCTAAAGGAGAACACAGGCAATCTCTCTGACCTTGGCCAGAGCAACTTCTTACTAGACATGTAACTGAAGGCAAGGAAAACAGAAGGAAAAAACAGACATAACTATTGGGACCTGATCAAGACAACAAGCTTCTGCACGGTAAAGGAAACAACCAGCAAAACTAAAAGACAACCAACGGAATGGGAGGAGATATTTGCAAACCACACACCTGATAAAGGGTTAGTATCCAAAATCTATAAAGAACTTACAAACTCAACACCCAAAAAGCAAATAACCCAGTGAAGAAATGGGCAGAAGACATGAATCGACACTTGTCCAAAGAAGACCTACAGCTGACTAACAGACACATGAAAAAACACTCAACATCACTCATCATCAGGGAAATACAAATCAAAACCACAATGAGATACCACCTCACACCTGTCAAAATGGCTAACATTAACAACACAAGAAACAACAGGTGCTGGCAAGGATTTGGAGAACAGGGAACCCTCCTGTACTGTTAACGGGAATGCACACTGGTACATTCACGCTAGAGAACAGTATGGAGGTTCTTCAGAAAACTGAAAATAGAACTACCCCACGGACCCAGCAATTGCACTATTAGGTATTTACCAAAAAGATACAGAAAAATAGATTCGAAGGGGCACATGCACTCCAATGTTTATAGCAGCATTATCAACAATAGCCAGACTATGGAGGGAACCCATATGTACATCGACTAATGAATAAAGAAGATGTACACACACAATGGGATATTACTCAGCCATCCAAAAGAAGGAAGTCTTGCCGTTTGCAACGATGTGGGTGGAGCTAGAATGAATTATGCTAAGCGAGATAAGTCAATCAGAGAAAATAAATGCCATATGACATCACTGATATGTGGAATTTTAGAAACAAAGCACATGAATGTATGGGAAGGAGGGTGAAGAGGAGAGAGGGAAACATACCACAATAGACTTTTTTTTTTTTAAGTTTATTTATTTTGAGATGGGAGAGGCAAAGAGAGAGAGAGGGAGAGAGAGAATTCCAAGCAAGGATTCAAACCCACGAGAGGTCAAACCCACAAACCTGTGAGATCATGGCCTGAGCCAAAGTCGGCCGCCTGCCTGACTGAGCTACCCAGGCGCCCTGGCACAATAGACTCTTAATAGAGAACAAACTGAGGGTTGATGGAGGGAGGAGGGAAATGGGCCAGATGGAGGACGAGAATTAAGGAAGGTACTTGTGATAAGCACTGGGTGTTGTAAGTGATAAATGAGTGAATTATACTTCTGAAACCAACATTGCACAAATGGTAACTAAATAAAATTTAAACCAAAATAAAGCTATAGGACACGAAAGCATCTTAAGGGTAACACAAGCCAAACAAGAGCACTTCAAAGCAGGTAGAGTTAACCTGCATGCACAATGGCCAGAGGGTCGTAGAAGACGCCCCTTCTTTGTCACCTGATGTGTGTGCCCAGAGCACACCGTTGGGACTCATCTGAGCCTGGTGTGCGGTTTAGAGTTGTGCCATATCCTGTCCTCTGACCAGCAGCAGCTGGGTTGAGTAAATTGGTGACTGTTTGTCTGAAGGTGTAAGGTCAAAATATCACTCCTTATAGAGCATTTAGTGTGTTTTGAGTGAAAATCATTATACCAAAAAAAAACCCTGAAAAATGGCATAATTTTTTAGGAAGTGTGATAGTTAGAGTCATTAAATGGACACTACGCAAGGTGGTGAATCTTTTTGTTTTCATAGATAAAATTGCCATCTTTGCTAAGTTTTTTGCATGTTAGAAAATCCATTTGTCACATACTGACAGGCTGTTTCAATAATAGATTATAAAACAAAGTCTTCTCCCTGATGTCATTCGCAGCTTAGGTTAGGAGACGTGCGTGTATATAGTGCACAATTGTCTGCAGTGGTTTGTTTTGAGAAATTTCATTACATGTTTTAATGCCTAAATTATTATAACACCACTTTCAAACAAGTTTAAAACATTACCTGAAGAGACAAAAAAAAAATACTTTTGATTAAAACCATGGTAACCAAATTGACTTGTGATCTAAAGGTTTCAATCATAATTATCCAGTGAGTCATAGTTTTTCTGAACATCTTAAAATTTTAATCCTGGCAGCCTTTCAGGCAGATGGTAGCTTCATGAGTCACAGAGCCTACAAATAATTAGTACGAAGGAGACTTTGCTTGGGAAATGAGCCCCTTTTCCTTATCTAACTTCTGGCAAATCTTATTTATTGAAAATCTGATCGTAGTATGTTTGGTTTTGATCACTTAACTATGGGAATTTTTATCCTTTTTAAAATTACTTACCTGAATACCATTTATGAAATCCTTTCTTTGCCTAGAGGTTAACATTTTATTTAAAAAGAGGATAGTTAAAATGTAAACACTGAGAGCAAGTGTAGGCAAGGATGCAGAGAAGTTAGAACTTTCCTGTGTGGCTCGTGGGAGTGTAAAATGGCACGCTTCACTTTGGAAAGCAGTTTGGCAGTTTCTGCAAGTTCAGCATACACTTAGCACACAACCTACCTGTTCTGCTTTCTTGACTTTGGTTACCCAAGAGAAGCCAGAACACTGGTCCACACAAATACCGGTACGTGAGTACTTAAGACAGCTTTAGTTGTTGTAGTCCAAAAGTGGAAACAACTCACATGTCCACTAACAGACGAGTGGATAAATGGAACGTGGTATATCCATACGGCAGAATACTACTCAGCAGTTTGTTTTCTCTGTCACTTCGGCTGGGATCTCGAGCACGCTGTGTGTGTGTTTATGTAGTGTTTGTTTATTTTGAGAGCGAGAGAGAGCATGAGTTGGAAGGAATGTGGGGGGAGGGCAGAGGATCCGAAGCAGGCTCCGCTCTGACAGCAGAGAGCCCAACGTGGGGCTCGAACTCGAACCATAAATTCATGACCTGCGCCAAAGTCAGACGCTCAACCAACTGAGCCACCCAGGCGCCCCTCAGAGCACATGGTTTGGTTTCTCCGTTTCCAAAGCCCCACTGCTGCGTCCAGCCCCTCCAGGCAGACAGGAATCAGGGGACCCGTTCGGAGGAAGGCATTAAGGGCCAGAGGAGGCTTGCGTTAATGAGGTGTTGGAGAAAACTCTGGGGCCCCTGGCCAGCTCAGTCAATAGAACAACTCTTGATCTCGGGGTCATGAGTTCGAGCCCCACAGTGGGTGTAGAGATTACTTAAATAAATTCTTTTAAAAAAGAATCTGGAGAGGTGGTTAAAATGATGAAGAGGATATAGACTCTTCGTAGGAAGACAGAATGAAAAGCGTTGGCTTTCTAGTTTGGGAAGATGCCGTCCACCCGGGAGTATGGGGAAGGCCTGGCCCGTTCATAAATCCACTCCACCGTGGTGGGCTGGGCCCTGCAGCTGCTGCGGCCGGGAGTCTTTGGAAGTCTCTCATTAGTTAGCAGGTCCCGGGGTAAATTTTCTGTCAGGTCAATATTTTGTATATAAAAGTATTGTAAGTTAGAGTATTAAGTCTTTTAATTTTTGTTTATGGCTTTTGTAGGTAGATTTGTGGAAACGTTTGGAGAAAGACAGGGATGTGACCAGATAAGGGGTCTTGAAGGCTGGGGGCCAGAGGCTTCCGTCTTCCTCTGCCCTGTGGGGGCCGGGGGATCTGTTAGACGTGGAGCTGGCTGGGCCACGTTTGTTGTTGGAGGTGGGAGAGCATCGCGCCTTCATAGGGAGCAGAGACACTTCCCCTGGAGTGCGGAGTTCAGGTAGAAGGTCACGTGAGAAGGGCCCGAGCCACGGGGCCCCGGGCAGCAGCCCCTGCTGGAAGGGTCACATGAGAGAGGCCAGAGGCCGGCGACGTGTCTCCTTTCCTCCGAGCCCGTGTTTGGAGGGGCCTTGCCGGGCCGCTTCTGAGAGAGCGCAGGCAGCCACCGCAGCGCTAATTGTGCTGCTGGGAGGGGTGGCTCGTCCTCTCTGTGGCCTGGAGGTGAGCTCACTAGGTGACCCGGCCAGGAGGGACCTCCGGGAGCCCTGGGGAACAGGATTTGATTTCTTACCCGATGCAGTGCAAAGACATAGGTGAGGAATGAGATCAGAGGTTTGTTTGAATGCATGTGGAGAACGGGAAACTGTAAGGAGGGCTGAGCTGACTGGAGGGACCACGGTGACAGGCCCCTCGTAAAAGAACTGAATTTGCATTGAAGGGTTTTGTTGTCCTAAAAACTGAAAAGGTGCTTCTTTTTGCTAAACTTTAACATTGAACGATTAAGGGAAGATATACTAACGTGTAAAATGTAGCATATTTGTTGACTTATAAGTTTATGGTGGTTGGTGTTTTCATAACCCATTTAAAGTACAGTTAAGGGGCGCCTGGGTGGCTCAGTCTGTTAAGCCACCGACTTCGTCTCAGGTCATGATCTCACAGTTGGTGAGTTCGAGCCACGTGTCGGGCTGTGTGCTGACAGCTCAGAGCCTGGAGCCTGCTTCGGATTCCGTGTCTCCGTCTCTCTGCCCCCTCCCACTCCCACGTTGTCAGTGCAGTTGCAACGGGGTGGTGCTGGCTTCAGCCGCGTGTGCCTAAAAAGTGGAACGAGAGAGAGTAGCGTGGCCCCTGTGTAAGGCCGACACGCGAATTTGTGAAGCGTTCCATATTTATTGTGTTAACTACATTGGAATTAAAATGAAAATTAAAAAAATTCACACAGGGACTTTCACTTTGAAAAAGCTGGTTGAGCTGTGTGCACAGTGCTATACAGTTTTCTGTATGTGAGGTCTTCTCGCAGGTCTGCGTTCGCGGGTACTTAAGCTACACCTGCCTCCCTGGCACGGCGCCGCCCGAAGCGTCAGCACAGTGCGGTTTGCCGGCCAGCGGTGGTGTCTCTGCTCTTCTCACTGTTACTGTAAGCCGCTGGTAGGGAGCGGAGACCAAGTAAGGTCTGTTTGTTGAGGTTGAATTTTACAATGTAAGTTTTACAATGTAAATTGCAAGGTTTAGTGACTGGACATAGTTTATCTCTCGTCAAAAACACTTTTAAGAAGAAAAAGTTCTAATGGTTTCAGAAATACCTTTTGTTTGTCGTAGTGATTAGATAATTATAGTAGGTGGAACCCATTATTAGAGTTATTATTAGCAACCCATTATTAGAGTTAAAACAGCAGTTTCAGGCATTTTAATGGTTCTGCCAGGCACTTTTGTTTTCATACAATAACTTTCTTTTCAGATGGAAATTTCTGTAATTTGGCAGTTTGCAGTGTCCAGTTCGGAAAAGGGTCTGTTCCCTGCGGTTTCCTCAGGGTCTCAGATAACAGAGGGATTCCAGCTGAGACTGTTGAACAAACCCTAATTCCACTTTTCAGGAATGTGCTCGAACACCTGAAGACGTGGGGAACCCAGAGTCAGTGCAACACGGGTTACCAGGGGGCGGAAGGGAAAAGGGTTGCTAAGAGTACCGGTGAACAGAGTAGAGAGTGGCAGTCTGGGGAGGGACTGGGCGCCACCGCGCGGGTAGCACAGGAGGGGTTGGAGGGAGACCAGCCTGGCTGGAGTCGTAGCGCTCCCCTTCGCCACTGCCGCGCCCTTACACGTGTCCCTTCCCCTTTCCCCATGACTCCTCACCCAGCGTGGGGCGCGTGTACCGTCCACACACACTTGTCACGAAGATCGTGTCGCACTGCACGTGGCATGCCCAGCATGGTAGGTACGTGTAGTTGCTGTGCAGTAAAGAAGAGTGCAAGATCCGATGGCCAGAAACAAGGCCGCCGTGCCCTGCTTTGCCGTGCGAGCTGTCTGACTTGTGGAAGGTTCTTTGAACTCCTCTGTGCTCATGTTCTCATCTCTAGAGCGGGGATGTAGTGGTTCTCACCTGGTAATGTTACCGTGCGGCTCAGGCGGACTCACCAGTGGAGGCGCCCAGTCCGGTGCACGGCGCACGGTAAACAGAGTGCCTGATGCTACTTGGCAGCAGCGGCAGGACGTGGGGACACGCCTCCAGTCCCGTCAGGGACCACGCCTCTAGATCTGACCTTTTGTACTCACTTCACATACAGAAATACAGAATTCTGTCAATAGTGGGTCAGTCCTTGGTATCAGCCGTACATATAGTGTTTTTAAGGAAGTATTTGTATTTTTAGAATCTTCTGCATTTTTCAGCTTCTTGAGACCAGGTGGCAGTAAATGGCGTTTATCCTCAAGGGTCACCGTACATTTATTTTTTAGGTTGTATATTCTCAAACATTTCCTATCCCCATTTATTCAGATTCACCCTTAAATAGTCCAAAAAGAGGAAAAGAGGAATGTCATTTTTAATACACATTTGCAAAGGTTTGGGTCCCTTTTTTTCCCTTAATTCCTGTGCAGTTAACATACAGTGTTATCTTAGTCTTGGGTGTAGAATAGTGATTCAGCAATTCTGTGTGTGACACATCAGGGTAAGTGTACTCTTAATCCCCATCACCTACTTCTCCCTTCCCGTCCACCCCCCCCCCCCCCACCTAACTCTGGTAACCATTCGTTTGTTCTCCACAGTCTGTTTTTTTGATTTGTCTCTTTTGTTTCTTAAATTCCTCACGTGAGTGAAATCATATAGTGTTTATCTTTCTCTGATAGACTAACTTCACGTAGCCTTGTACTCTCTAGATCCATCCATGTTCTCAGTGGCTATATTTCATGTTTTATGGCTGAGTAATACTCCGTTGTATACACAGCACATCTTCTCTATCCATTCTTCTATCCGTGGACACTTGAGCTGCTTCCATAATTCGGCCATTACAAATAATGCGGCCGTAAACATGGGTGCGTCTGTCTTTTGTTTTCATTTTCTTCGGGTAAATACCCAGCAGTGGAATTACTGGATCGTATGGTAGTTCTGTTTTTAACTTTCTGAGGACACTTCATACGGCTTTCCACAGTGGCTGCACCGTTTGCATTCCCACAAGTTGTGTCCCTTGGGGTGTGTGTGTGTGTGTGTGTGTGTGTCCATCCATCCCTTTTTAATATAGTATCTGGCATATTTAAAAAGCTGTTATTTATATTAATAAAATCTGTCAACAAGTGAGATAAGTTCTTATGTAGCAAGTAATTTGTATTATCCTAACTTCTAGAAGGGAAGCTATTTAAGATCCTGATGTATATTTGTTCTGACACGAGAAAAACGATTGTGCAGATGATCCTTATTCCAGCCCGGCTGTGGTTTTTGCTCCCTGTAGGTCGGAAATCCGCGAGTAGAACTTACCCTCTCGGAGCTCCAAGATATGGCAGCGAGGCAACAACAGCAAATTGAAAACCAGCAGCAAATGTTGGTGGCCAAGGTGAGTTTATAAGAGCAGAGGCGGGAGAATGTTCATAAGGAGTGTTCTTCAGCAGTTACTTTAGACCGGAGCGAATACACCCACGGGTGGCACTTGCAGGTAGGCCCGGGTCACAGAAGTATCGGACACAGGGTCCTTCTGTCTTTGTTACCTCTTCTGTGATGATGCATGAATACTGTAGCTCCTCCAGGTTGGGAAGGTATCAGAACGAGACCCTCGACATGCGCACTCAGACACCAGAATAGGAGGTGGTCGACCTTAGTCAACTGTAGATAAAATCTGGATGAAGACACTGGTCGTGGGCCCCCACAACGACAGTTGGTTATCTAGGCTTCCTCTTGGCCACTCTGCGTGGACTTCAGTTTCTTATGGCGAGGGGCAGAGGTAGCACTCTCCATCTGCACTGAGGTGTGCGTTTGTCATTGAGATGCCGTAACAAAATTTGAAATTTTTCTTATCACAGACTGAAAACTCAGCCCTGTCACCCATGCCTGCTGGAGAATATGCTTGTCGTAATGATCTCTGAAACCGCTATGAAAAACTGCTGTATGAGGAGAACAGGGAAACATTTAAGCCTGGGTTCTTACTGCTTTCTCTGTGGAGAGATTTGCTTAAGAGCCAAATGTCCAATCCTACTTTTTTCATTTATTGAGTGACCATATAATTCATCTTACTATCCACTTTTATGTGGATATATTATAGCATAAACTGGGCTTGTTTTTAAAACAAGCATACAGAAAAAAGAAAGTTGTCTTGCAAAGTTTATGGGATATACAAGAGTTAAAAAACAGTTAAGAGTTAGGTAAATTAGATATTTCATCCCATTAATAAGATTTCTCAGATGAATTGCACATAGTGTTATATAGTTACAACATTTTCTTTTTGTTTCCTTTCCAAATACTGATCCGAGAGTATTACCAATAAAAAAATTCTTAGATATTGTCAGCAGCGTAAATTACAAGTTAATGCTAGCACAAGTATATGCTTTACATATTCAAGCACGTATTTCCTTACTTGGGAGTGTCATGTGTGATCCCTGTATAATCACACTGCGCCCTCTCCTTACTTAGGAATATTTTATGCGTACGTATGGCACCGTATTTCATGTCGACTATTACCCTATCACATTAACAGGGAAAAGACTATTGAAGACAATTGCATATATATTTTTACTTTAGGAATATTCTGTTCTATTTGACCACGGAACGTGTCATTAGTTTTGAAGACACTAACCCTAAAGAAAACAGACACTTCTTTGACTGTTCATCATTACCTAGCAAATTAGAGGTTTATTTCCTCACTGACCAACTTGTCTTTTTTCAGCATAAAGCCCTTTGCTTTGGTGCCAGTTTACTTTAAGAGATAAATAAGGGACCTTGGGAAGCTGGTTTGTGGCAGCAGGAAATGCGCAGCTGACAGCAGGAAGCTTAGGCTGGACGGGGCTTCACACACAGAATGAAGCTGGGATTGCGTGAGCGCGCGTGATGCGCGGGCTTGCTGTCCTCCTGCTGTAAGACTCCGAGGAAGTGTCCGAGTGACCTGAGCGTAGACCAGTGTGTGGAGTACAACACGCTTGTAAAAGGTCTTCAGCTGTGTCTGCCCAGTTATTCCCATTCTGCGCGGGCTGGTGTCTGCAGGAGTCTGCAAGCTTTCCTTCACTGGTCGTTACGAGGGCGGATGCTGCGGAGCCCATCAGACTGTCCTGTCCGCGCCAGCCTCTGCAGTCACCTGTTTTCTTCTTTTGTCAGGAACAACGTTTACATTTCCTAAAGCAGCAGGAGCGCCGTCAGCAGCAGTCTATCTCTGAAAACGAAAAGCTTCAGAAATTGAAAGAGCGAGTCGAAGCCCAGGAAAACAAGCTGAAGAAAATCCGCGCCATGAGAGGACAAGTAGACTACAGCAAGATCATGAACGGCAACTTGTGTACGTTTGTGCCCCGTGCAGCGCCCGCACTCGGGCGTCGAGGAGACTGCATTCCAGCCTCTGGACCCTGGGCACGCACGCACCAGTGTCCCATCTTGCTGTAGAAAGCACACTGGCGCTTTGCTCTGACGCCTGCATCTGAAAGGACAGGGTCGGTTAGGTGAAGTGATCCTAGAAGGTGTCTCGGTGCGGTGGGAAGGTCGTTGTGACGTTTGTAGCACGCTAGGTGGCCTCTGGGTTGGGGCCGCAGGGCCGTGAGACTCCACTTCTTGTGAGGGTGTCTGTAAATCGGACGGCTTACAAATGCCGTGAACCATATAAATGCCATTTTGTACTTTGTGTCTGTGGTTCTTTGTCTCGTTAGCTGTTTAGTTAGCGTCTGCTTCGTGGTACCGTGACCAGACAGACTCGGTTCCTGGCCTTAGAGACTCTGGCCTGTTGGTGCATTGAGATTCCAAGTGGCTTGGCCAAGCTACCCTTCGGACCGGCTGCCCCAGTTAAAGCATATTCAATAATTAGTGCACATATGGTCTGCCATCTGGGCAGTCGCATCGTGTATCCCAGAGGCCTGTCGAAAAGTACGCTGGATTATGTGTATCGGTCTTCTCCCCAAAGTCTAGCCCTAGGTGATGCTAGAGCTGAGTTGAATGTATAGAAGCGAAGAAATCACAAAACCAAAATAACAAAATACCACACACACAAAAAGTCTCAACTAAGTGATGTCTTTTTCTTTATTGGTGGGATGTTCTAGCTGCTGAAATAGAAAGGTTCAGCGCCATGTTCCAGGAGAAGAAGCAGGAGGTGCAGACTGCTATATTAAGAGTTGATCAACTCAGTCAGCAGCTGGAAGATTTAAAGAAAGGAAAGCTGAGCGGGCTCCAGTCTTACAACGGCAAGCTGGCGGGACCAGCGGCGGCGGAGTTGAAAAGACTGTACCAAGAGCTACAGGTGACTCACTGGGTGTGGGGAGCAGTGGTAGCAAGGCCTCTTTCAGGCTTCCTTCTTAGCATGGGCTGCAAACCCCAAAACTGGAAACAAGTGACTGGATTCTAGTTTAATGATAGGCACAAAATGTACTTAGTACAAAGGTTTTCTTTTTTGTGTTCGTTTTTTGTGTTGTTTTTTTTTTTTTTTTACCATTTATTAACTTTGAGAGAGGGAGAGTGAGAGCGAGCACAAGCAGAGGAGAGGCAGAGCTGGGGTGAGAGAGAATCCCAAGCAGGCTCCAAGCTGTCAGCACAGAGCCACGCGCAGGGTTCGATCTCAAGAACTGTGAGATCATGACCTGAGCCGGAATCGAGTCAGTTAACCTACTGAGCCACCCAAGCGCACCCAGTATGAAGAATTTGTAAAACAGCTCACTCATTTCACGTGTAGTTAAGTGGTTTTTGTGTATCTTCATAGAGTTCTACATCCACCACCACAGTCCACTTTAGAACGTCTCCGTCACCCCCGAAAGAAGCCTGTCCCTCTTCACCATAACCCCACCCCCTGACCCCTAAGCCCACACACCCCCTACCCCTTAACCTACCATGAAACTACTTTCTGTCTCTGCATTTGCCTATTCTGGAAATTTCATATGAGCAAATCATGCAGTATGTGGTTTTTTGTGACTGGAATCTTTCACTTAGCACATTTTCAGTGCAGAGATTCAGTATGGAATTTCATTGGCAATATAATAAACTGGGGGAAAAATTAAGGTTTCGATGATATTTAAGGTCTTTGTGTACACTGTGTTTTGAAGAAAGAGATCTGCCTGTTGTTAAGTCATCGCCCCACTTGGCTTGGGCTACTGTCATACACCTCCACAGACTAGAGGCCTTGAACCACAGACGCCGATTTCTCGCAGCCCGAGAGGCAGGGAGTCCAAGGGCAGGGTGCCAGCACACTGGGTCCCTGGCGAGTCTGCTTCCTGCCTTCTTGTTGTGTCCGCACAGCTCTGGCCTCTCCTTCCTCTGGCAAGGCACCGACCCCTCGTGGGCCCCACCCTCACACTGAAGGCAACATATGGATTTGGCGAGGACGCAAACATTCAGTCCAGAACAATCCTCAAGGTTTCCATGTCTCAGAAGTTCTCATTCAGCAGGTGATTTTTCAAGCCAGAAACAAGTTTCACAGTTCTGTTAGCACTTGCCAGAAAAATTATATCATTTTATGAAATGAAAATATGTAATTACAGAGAGTAAAATTGCCTTCGTTGCTCTTAAGTTCTCTAAATGCATAGAAATAAAGAATTTATGACTTCTTTTACCTTTTAAGCAATTACCAGAAGTGCAGGGTTTTTTAAGTTTATTAATTTTGAGAGAGACCGAAACCATGTGAGCAAGGGAGGGGCAGAGAGAGAGGGAGACAGAGAATCTCAAGTAGTCTCCATGCTCTCAGTGCAGAGCCCAATGTGGGGCTTGAACTCACAAAACCGTGAGATCATGACCTGAGCCAAAACCAAGAGTCAGATGCTTAACCTACTGAGCCACCCAGGTGTCCCCAAAGTACAGAGTTTTCAAGGATTTTTTTTTTGAGGTGTGATGCATGTAATGTATTGATTGACATTTATTCATTTGCCAAGTTTTCTGACTGCAGTCTAGGTTACAAAGCACATGTTGCCTCCTTTCTGGCACACACATGCCAAGTGCGTGTTCCCAGCACATGCGTGCATCTGGAAGAGCTTAACAAGGCCTAACCTTCTGTGTGTGGTGCGCACTGATGCCTTCTGTATTTCATTTTTTTAAGTGCTGCCTACAATCCACTAAAATGATACCATACATTCCAGTTGGAGAGCAAGGCCATCCTTTATGAATTTCTCGCTGCCTCCGCAGTAAGGCCTCATTCAGTGGACTGTGTGCAGTGGAGCAGACACCTGTCCTTGGGTCCCTAGAGGACATGCTCAGTAAAGTGCCGTTCCCAAGGGCCACTGTCATGATTTTCCATAGCCGTCACTAGTACCAGTCGTTCCGCATGCTCTGAAGAAGATGCTTGCTTGCGAGAGAGAAGAACTCTGTTCTGGCCTCATCCGTGCCACACCTGTAGACTGTTCAGCACATGGGTGACCGTGCATCTTATAAATACACATAAGTACTTACTGTTACTTTTTCTTCTGTTCTTACTTCACCTGGCAATGAGAATTTGATTGTTTAATGCGAATCATAAAAGTTGTATTTTTTATTTTTCATTTTCCAGATTCGAAATCAGCTTAACCAGGAACAGACTTCAAAGCTCCAGCAGCAGAAGGAGCTCCTGAATAAGCGTAACATGGAGGTGGCCGTGATGGACAAGCGGATCAGTGAGCTGCGCGAGCGTCTCTACGGGAAGAAAATTCAGGCACGTGGGAACGAGAATGTCTGTGTAAGATGAGCTCCTAAAAATGGCCCGGCGCACGGCTGCACGTCTTCGCCGTGATGGCCTTCTGCCCCCGCTTCTGCCACAGCCGGTAAAACGTAAATCGGCCATAAACCATGAGAACAAAGGACAGTAGGAAACCCTTTTCCAAAGCCACGTGTATTTCCTGGCGTGTGGGACCCAAACCCTCCCTGTCCACAGCCCCAGCCGCCGTCTCCCCGCCCCGGCCTCCTCCCTCAGGGAAGCTGTGGTTCTGCCCTGGCAGCACCCGCGCGGGGTCCTTCCCGCTGTGCCACTTGGAGCTGTGCCACGTGGGCACATGCCTTGACCTGTGCAGACTCGAGTCCTTGCTGCCAACGGATAGGTCCTACCTGCCCCAGCAGTCATCGTGAGCATTCTTGGACTAACCTCTGGGGGAGGGAGGGCTCTGTAAACTTGCCAGCACAGTACTCTGTAAAGGGTTAGTGCTTTTTAAAAATGGTTATTTGGTATTTTGACTTTCAAAGGTAATAAGTACTCATTACAAAATTAAAACAGTACAGAAATACTTAAAGGAAAAATTGAAAGTCCCTTCCACCTTATTCCCCTTCTCTAAACATGATAGTTTTAATGATTCTGGTCTTCTGGTTAATACAAAAAGGTATTTAATTTTTAATTGAAAATGGAATTATATCATTTGCACTGTTCTCCTCATCTTTTTTAACTGCAACGTGGGTATCTTTCTAGGTCATTACCTCACTCCTTCTGCAGCTTCTGTATAACACCCCATGTCCCGGGGCCTGTGGCCCCTTTCCCTGACCCCCTTGCTGGGCTGGGCATCCCCGAGTCCTGCCTTTACTCTTGGCACAGCAGTGAGCACAGGCATTCCCAAGAGCTTGGGGGACAAGGGACTGCTGTGCCTGGCTCCTGGCCTGCCTTCCGCGGCGGCGCCCGAGCGCAGAGCCAGAGAGAAGCGGGGGCTGCCGGCTACCCGAGAGCCGCTCCCCAAGTGTCCTCGTCTGCACTCAGTGATGGGTGCTTTCACGGTTTGACGAGTAACCTCTTGTCAGCTGCTGCTGCTCTGAAGGCTCCTAGGAGGCCAGAGGGCTCCTGGGGCTCTGCCTTGATGGCTGGGGTGGGGATGTCGGGGCGCCAGAGGAAGGGGGGACTGCCACTTCTTTGAGTGTCCTAATCAGTGGTGTCAGGTGAAATCTCTTATTTACAAACCAATCTACCCTTTTTCTTTTTCTTTTTTTTTTTAACCAGAGAGTTCGAGCTTGATCTGCAGAACTCTGTGTGTTCAAATGACGGTTTTCCTTGCTCTTTCGATTAATGTCCACTTGCTCACACAGCACACTGGCTGTGCTCCACCGGTCAGGGCTCTCCAGAGGAGCGGAACAAGGAGGGGAGTGGAGAGTGATTGCTGGATGCATAGACTGACTTCAAGTAGCTGGCTCGCATGGCTGTGGAGGCCGCACACCTGACACCTGCAGCCTGGTCGCACAGGGGCCAGTGGTGCCGCTGCTCGCGTCGGCAGGTCACCTGCGGGCCCAGGGCCCTCTTTTTCTGAGCACCTCAGTCTTTTCTCTCTCACGTCCTTCAGCCAGTTGCACACGACCCATCCACGCTGTGGAGAGCAGCTGGCTTCATTCACAGTCCAGTGATTTCAACCTTGGTCTCTTCACAGCAGCGTTAGGCCTGTTTGAGTAGACCTCTGGGTACCATGGCCTAACCAAGTTGACACCTAAAATGAACCATCGTAGATGGCTAGGTAAACGTTACTTCTTTCATTCCACCTGAGACTTCAGGTGATCTTGAAGACTTTGGTGCCTCTGCAGAAATGTGTCTCCACCCAAAGGTCCAAGGCCCCTTTTGGGCAGCTGTCAAAGTCGTAGACCCTCTCCCCAAAATGATACATGCTCACGTGTGCAGAATTTTGCAAACAATTGTCGGAGGTTTTGGATCTCTCACAGCCTACCTGGGGTCCCTAAGGTGTCCATGGGTCTCCAGTGAGATCCCTGTTATGGACCCTCTTTGTCGTTAGGTGGCATCACGTGATCAGTGTCCTTGGCTGTATTGTGGTGTCCTTGCCGAGAACGGCAGAGCTGTCTTCAGGACACTGGTCAGAGTGTCTCCTGGTTCCAGGCCCTGTCTCTGTGCCCTGCACGGCTTGTTCAGTCCTTAACAGCAAGCCTCATCTTGACTTTACAAACATGGGCACGGAGGTTTAGAGCCATTAAGTCACTTTCACTTGCCCGAGGTAGCACAGTGAATAAGTGGCGAAGCAGGATTTGAAACCAGGATCAGAGCCCAGGCTTTGACCGATACCTCTGCCCACCTAGGGGGGGGAGGGCGGGCGTCCCCCAGGTAAGAGGGTTCCGCAGAGGTGTCCTGGGAAGCCGTTCCGTTCCACCATCAGCTTCTGTTTCTCCTAGCTCGCAAATGGTAGGGCTTCTCAAAGAGAGTCACTCGCGTGGGACTGTGGGTTGAAGCCCTTCTTTGAATGCTCGCCCTTTCTAGGAACTGATTTTTTAGGGTGATGGAGCTTCCTGAAGGCACATTATTTAGTGAGTGGCTCAAATGAGAGTAGTCAGTCACACTAGGCTTGTGATTTCTTTTAATTTTAGGAGAACCTTAACTCTCATTTCTTCCCGTTTTGTAGCTGAGCCGTGTGAACGGCACGTCCTCACCGCAGTCACCGCTCAGCACGCCTGGCAGGGTCGCTGCAGTGGGGCCTTACATCCAGGTGCCCAGTGCCGGTGGCTATTCTGTCCCGGCAGAACCCATAAAGCCCCAGTCTCTCACCATCGCCTCAAGTGCTGCCCACGGAAGATCCAAATCCGGTGAGTGGTCCTGGTCCTCGCCTTAGAGGGGAGCAGGTGAACAGGGAAGGGGAACCTTGGGGACCAGCAGCGTCAGAGGAGGCCGCCACGGTAGGCCCAGGCGCTGCCCACCCTCAGTCTCCCCCAGGTACTTTGTCTGCTAGGGCGGCGTTGGGGAACTGTGTGCCACCACGGTAACAATATGGCCCCAAAATGAGAAGATTCTCTGTTGAGCTGAGTGTCTTTACTGTGTGGCTTTTCAAAACACAGAGTACCTCAAACCCAATCCACTTGTGCCACGGGTTGTGTTTCTGGGTGAGAGCACTCTCGTGTGCTGCCCCTCCCGGCAGAGGGGCAGCCTGTCGGCGAACGGGGCACTGGGGCTGGTCTTTCCTTTCCCCACTCAACATGGTCATAAGTGATCCAGAGGTCTACAGACCGTCACTTTGGCCCTCGGCCACACTGAATCGTGCGGTGTAACCAGCGCCGTGCTGGTGTAGCTCTCTTGGAGGCGCTGGGATGCCCTGAGCAGTCTCTAGTTCTTAGCCCAGGGCAGGCTGGGTTCTCCGCGGAGAGGCTGCTCCCCCTTCTCGGAAGAAGGCAGCTGTTTTCTGAACGTTAAGCCAGAACTTCTTTGCAGTAATGCTTTCTTTATGCCGGGCCGACACGTCTCCCCGTAAC
Organism: Paguma larvata; assembly: GCA_030068075.1. Lineage (NCBI taxonomy): Eukaryota > Metazoa > Chordata > Mammalia > Carnivora > Viverridae > Paguma > Paguma larvata. Next base: position 47,025,762 of record CM057827.1, on the reverse strand, counting down.
ACATGGAATCATGGAGCGCAGGTCCCAACCGCACAGCCTTCCCTCACTCACCAGGCCAGTGTGGGGCCAGGCCCCTGTGTTAGGATTGGGGGTGGAGCTTGGCAGTCTTCTCTTCATGCCTGTTTTCTTGCCCAGTGGTGCCCAGTCTGAGCAGCAACAGGCCTGCCGCTCTGCTGTGGGCTAGCAGGCATGTCGGGACCCTGGCAGGATAGGTGTCACTGGCCGTCACGGGCCACACACCCTGGTTCGGCTCTCTCCACGGCTGTGTCTCAGCAGCCACTCAGAGTGCATGGTCGGTGTGAATCTCTCTAATGGCAGCTTTTTTTGAGAAGCCGTTATTTAGAGTTTGAACCCCCCACTGTGGGAGTAGGTGTTTGTTTCCAGTGGCCGATAATTACTACAGCCAGCCACCTCTCTGCTGACTTCATTTTATTATTTCCTTATTTGTTTATTATTTTTTTAATGTTTTATTTATTTTTCAGAGAGAGACAGAGCATGAGCAGGGGAGAGGCAGAGAGAGAGGGAGACACAGAATCCAGAACAGGCTCCAGGCTCTCAGCTGTCAGGGCTTGAACTCACGAACTGTGAGATCATGACCTGAGCCGAAGTTGGACGCTTAACCGACTGAGCCACTCAGGCGCCCCTCCTTATTTATTAATATATGTATTTATTTTGGGGAGAGCACACATGGGGGAGGGACAGAGGATGCAAAGCGGGCTCTGCACTGACAGGAGCAAGCCCAATGTGGGGCTCGAATTCACAACCCGCGAGATCATGATCTGAGCCAAAGTTGGACGCTCAACCGACTGAGCCACCCAGGCGCCCCTCTGCTGACTTCATTTTAAACACTTCCCGAGCCGAGGACGTCTCCCACTCCCCTCTTCTCTGTGAGTGTGTGAGGCTGGGCCACCTCACAGGGGTCTTGAGGAGAGGACACCCTTCAGGGCCTGGAGGACATGTCCTTCAGAAGTTCAGCACCAGCCTTGGTCTTTGCATTGTAGCGCAAGGCGACCGCACGCAGGAAACCTGTGCTCCCCACACTGGGGACAGAATCCTCCCAGGCGTGGAGCTGGGGTGGGAAACCTCCCTGTGGGCGCCCTAACTCACGTTGTCGACTGTCCTTCTGGTTCCATGTCACACAGATGGCCATGGGAAGCCCAGAGTGACCAGCTTGTGGACAGTATCAGACCTCGACGTTGGGCCTGACTGCAGCCCCTCAGGGCACTCCACAGACTCGTTTGCGAACTGTACGTCGGCTGGCAGGCCCGGCGGGGAGCTCTGGCCCTCTCTGATGCTGCTAAATCAGCAATCATTTGTTTTTCCAAACTGACAAAGGTCTGCTCATCACATCTAGGCTTGAGGAAAATGCCACATAAACACAATTTGTCCCTCCCTTCAACAGACAGCTATAAAATTTGTACTGGGCCACATACACCAGATCCTCCTTGGGAAGGATTTGGCAGATGCTGGCCCAGCAAGGGGTTTGGGTTTTGTTTTTAAGAAATTCAGATGGTTTTCTGAGTTTGTTAAAAACTTTAGTTTTACCTCCTGTGCAAGAACCTCCCATCATACTTGAAGAGAATTGTCCCCTTTAGTCCTTTATAATAAAAACAGAGGATCTTCCCTTTGCACCTCCTGCCCGAAGAAGGAAATTCCCAGTCCCTCTTTTATTCCCTCTGGGGCTCCTGTTTTGGATTTTTGGAGCAGCTGGCCAGCGACACTCCCTGAGACCCCTCAGAGACCCTTCCCTCCCGTGTCTGCGGGGGGCCCGTCCTTTCCCTGTTGGCCCAGAGCTGCCACCTCCACAGATCCTTGCCGAGCCTGTGTGCGTCCAGCCCACACATCCCCCAGATCTAAGGTGAGGCCAAGGGGACGCGAAGGCCAGTCACTTGGCCAAGGTGGTGGTTCGGACTGGGCCCTTGGACACCTCTCCAGCACCCTCTCAGCCCCGGCGGAGTCGCGTGAGGTCAGGGCCTGCAAAGGTCACTGCACGAGAGTCGCCTTCTGCACTTGGGCTCAGAGCGTGTGTGGGAGTCTACACATCCTGTCTCACCAGCCACAGGTCTTGGCTCTGGCGCTGTTCTGAGGAGGAGTGATTTCCCTGCTGCTCCTCAGTTATGCCCACCTGTTCGCGCTGGCTGGCAGGGTGAGGAGAGAAGCTGTGCTGTTCCTGTCAGAAGCGCCCAGAGCAGCCCCTTCGGACCCACTTCCGTTCCCTGAGGCCGGTGGCTGGGTACTCGCCACTCGAGTGCTGTCTGGCACCTGGGCCTGCTCTGGCCACGGGAGCGTGAGTCAGAGGCCGTAACGTGGCCCCTGCAGGTGCTAGAACATACTCACATGGCTGTGACTGCCTGGAGGGATTGTGTCTGCACCCTTTTTCAGTTTGGAAAATGCTTTGTTAAAAAGCATCTTTTCAGCGGCTTTCCTAAAAACCCGGGTGTGACCTTGCTTTGTGATGACTGCAGCAGACTGGTAGCTTGCTACGCCGATCAGGGGAGCCGGTACCGGTCTCATGTGCTCTTGAGTCATTTTAAGAGAATAGGAATTTCTAACAGAATAAAGTCAGATTTTTCTTCTAACGTGGAAGTGGTACAGGTCAGACCTGTTACGAAGTCAAAGGATAAATCCTTTTTCTTATTGCTGTGATTGGCTTTACAAGCAATGTTTGAAAACCAAGTGCTAACGCTTATTTTATTTCTTGGTGCCGATGTGGTAGGTTTGACCCGCGTTTAGATAGGGGCCTGGGAACGTTTCCACGGTCCTCCGGCCCCTCGCCTGGGTTGCAGCAGCCTGTGGGTGGTGATCGAGTCTCTGTACACGTGAAGGTGGTGCGGGCGCTGGCGGGGCCTGGCCTGCTGCGCCCAAGCCTGTGCGCAGGGAGGGGCGGCTGGCCGTCTGGGTGATGGAGCTCCCGTCAGAGCTGATCTTTGTTTCTAGCAGGGGGTTGTTAGGTTGGTTCAGCTAATTTCAGGAAAAATTTTACTTAAATTTTGTGTTCTTTTCAAGCCAATGATGGAAACTGGCCAACCTTAAAACAAAATTCTAGTTCTTCAGTGAAGCCGACGCAGATGGCCAGTGTGGACTGGAAGGACTCAAGCGTGGAGGGTCCTCTCAAGCAAGGGGCCGTCTCAAGCCAGCCTGTGCCCTTGTCAACTTTAGGAGCCACGGAAAAGCTGGTAGGCCATTTGTCCTCATCACAAAACGCAGGCGGGGCCTCCCTGGATCACTGTTCAGCCTTCGTCTTCATCTGAGGGCTGGGGGGTGGGAGGTGTCGTCAGGCAAGTTGATCATGTTGGTACCTCAATTATGACCAAGTCTGAAGAAGTCCTGGACCCTCAGCGCTGAGCACCTGCAAGTGGAGATATGTTTCGCTCAGGATTGTTCGTTTGCGGACAGGTGACGGGCCTGCCATGTTCGGTTCTCACGGTGTGCCCTGCACCTGGTCACAAGCTGACTTGAAGGATTACGAGTCCCACTTTGTTTTCTCTTGTGACTGTGGATAGAAATATGCTGAACCTTTCAAAGGGTGACTCTGTTTTTCTTCTTAACATCTGAATTTAGGGCATCGAGATTGGTAAAGTGCCACCGCCCCTCCCCGGTGTCAGCAAGCAGCTGCCTCCAAGCTACGGGGCATACCCGAGCCCTGCACCCATGGGCCCCGGGTCCACAAACTCCCTGGAGAGGAGGAAGGAAGGCAGCTTGCCCAGGCCTGGCGCAGGCCCGCCCGGCCGGCAGAAACCTGCCCCGCTGCCCGCCTCGGGCGGCCACACGCCTGCCTCCTCACAGCAGATTCAGCAGAGGATCTCCGTGCCGCCAAGTCCCACATACCCGCCGGCGGGGCCGCCTGCATTCCCGGCTGGGGACGGCAAGCCTGAACTCCCACTGACTGTGGCCATTAGGCCCTTTCTGGCTGATAAAGGGTCAAGGCCACAGTCCCCCAGGAAAGGACCCCAGACAGTGAATTCAAGTTCCATATACTCCATGTACCTCCAGCAAGCCACGCCTCCTAAGAATTACCAGCCAGCGGTGCACAGCACCTTAAATAAGGCTGTTAAAGCAGGTACGGTGGGCTCATACCTTGTCCTGGGGCTAGGGACTCACACTTTTCCTTAAAATGCCAGTCCACAGCCTTACATTCAGGTTACATTTTAGGATTAAGAAAAAATTTTTTTAAGTTTATTCATCTCGGGAGAAACAGCACAAGTTGGGGAGGGGTGGAGAGAGAGAGAGAGAGAGAGAATCTCAAGCTAACAGCACAGAGCCCAACTCGGGGCTCAGACTCAAGAACCATGAGATCATGACCCGAGCCAAAACCAAGAGTCAAACCAAACACCAAACTGACTGAGCCTCCCAGGTGCCCCAGGGATTAAAATTCTAATTCTTGTGTACAGCGTGGCCTTAGGTGTCCATGTGAGTTTGGGGTAAAAGATGAAATGCGTGGGGCGGTTTTGTAGCTGGGTCACATGGGAACTGACTTCCTGCCTCAGCACCTGCCTCCCCGTGGTACTCAGGAAACTCAGTTCCCAGAAGGAAGTTCCTCTTTGTCTCCTGCTTTGTGGAAACCTGTGCAGGAGCTTTCCAGGGACTGGGGAGGGATGTGGTCCTCCTGGCCACCTAGTGGTGACTGAGCCAAGCTCCTAGAGGGGAGGCAAGGGAGCGTCTGCTGCTCTGGGAGCTGGGGTGTCCTCGGAAGGCGGGTGAGAGAACGGAGCCTGGTCCCACGGCCGTGGAGGCAGGTCGTGACTCTGACCTGAACGGCAGGGTCCTGTGGGTCACTTCTGGGCTAGGGCCTCCCCCCACACTTTTGGGCATAGGCTGCAGCTTCCAGACTCTTGGGAGCGACCCCCTCCTCGCCCAAGTGGACGCTCACTGCCTGCCCGTGGCAGGGCTCTGGTCCCCTGCCCTGTAGCTCCTGGGCCGGCAGGCCGTGCCTTCCCGTCCAAGGCGGCCTGTTCCAGAGCACAAGACCTGGCCTGAGGGGCTCATGCTGGGGAGGCGAGTCCTTCTCGGCTAAGAGGAGGGTTGGTTTGGGGCCAGAAGGTGGGTCTGCAGCCGTGGTTTTTTTTTTTTCTTCATTTGAAAAAGCCTAAATTGTGGAAACGCAAATGTAAAAACCAGTTAGGAGGGGACACTCTACCTTCCAAAAGGAGTCAGTGGGGTTCTTCAAACAGAGGTTTTCTCTGGATTTAAAGGCAGGAGTTAGTGACACCAGAGCAGACTCCTGTTCTCCGTGGGAGCCCGCCTCCTGTGTGATCGCAGGGACTTGGCGACGAGACCCCCAGCCCCGCAGGACGCTCAGGTTGCCCCTGTCCTCTGTGTCTCCTCCAGTGTACGGTAAACCCGTTTTACCATCCGGTTCAACGTCCCCATCCCCGTTACCGTTTCTTCACGGGTCGCCGGCCACAAGCACGTCGCAGTCCCAGCCACCTACGGAAAGTGCCGAGAAAGAGCCGGAGCAGGACAGCCCTGCCCCTCCTGGGGACGGCGGCACCGGCACGGGCACCGTGGAGAGCCTGCCGCGGCCGCTCAGCCCCACCAAGCTCACGCCCATCGTGCACTCGCCGCTGCGCTACCAGAGCGACGCCGACCTGGAGGCCCTGCGGAGGAAGCTGGCCAACGCGCCCCGGCCCCTGAAGAAGCGCAGCTCCATCACGGAGCCCGAGGGCCCCGGGGGGCCCAACATCCAGAAGCTGCTGTACCAGCGCTTCAACACCCTGGCCGGTGGCATGGAGGGCACCCCTTTCTACCAGCCCAGCCCCTCGCAGGACTTCATGGGCACCCTGGCCGACGTGGACAACGGAAATACCAATGCCAATGGGAACCTGGGAGAGGCCAGCCCCGCCCACCCCACAGCCCCACTCCCCGCCGAGCCTGCCCCGTCTTCAGACGCCAATGACAATGAGCTCCCTTCTCCTGAACCGGAGGCGCTCATCTGTCCCCAAAGCACCCACCAAACGGCCGAGCCTGCTGAGGATGACAACAACAACGTGGCCACAGCCCCGTCTACAGAGCAGGTTCCCAGTCCCGGAGCCGAGGCCACCTCACCAGGGGAAGACCAAGCCCCCCCACTACTGCCCCCCACCGTGCCCCCGCCTGGAGCCTCTACGGTGGGTGTCGTCCTGGTCAGCCAGCCAGTGTTTGTAGAGGACCCGCCTGTGTTAGCCATAGTTGTGGGGGCAGTGGGGCTGGCCACACTTGTCCCTGCCCGCACTGAGGCCGAGGGGGAGGACAGTCCACAGATGGGGCTCTGAAGAAGTGTGTGAGGCCACAGAGCTCTTCCTAGAGGACCCCGTCAGGTTTCCCCGAGGAAGGGAAGCTGCAGCCAGGATTTGGGGGTCAGGCAACGGGGCAGGGGTAGGGGGAAGAACCTTCTAGATAGAGCCCTCTGGTGGGAGGTCAGCATTGATGGAGCAGAGCGGGGGGGGTAGATGTCCACTGCGGTTGGTAGGAATGAGTTGCTGACTCCTAAGCTTGGCTGTCACCCACCTCACTCCTCACCACCAGTGCCCCTGGGCAGTGCTGTCCCCCAGAGCGTGCTGTGTGTGGCACAGCAGGTCTACCTGGGCCTTGGGAGTGGGCATTCCTCTCGATGTCAGGGGCCACTCAGTGCTGCTGGGTGCCCACACCGTCCACGGCTTTCACCCCTGTCCCTCCTTTCCACCGCAGCTTGGTGTGTGGGCACATTACCTGTAAGTCAAAAGTGTGCTTCCTTCCCAGCAGAGCAAACGGACCAACCTGAAGAAGCCTAACTCGGAGCGAACAGGGCACGGGCTGAGGGTCCGGTTCAATCCCCTGGCGCTGCTCCTGGATGCTTCTCTGGAAGGGGAGTTTGACCTGGTGCAAAGGATCATCTACGAGGTGAGTTGAGCACAGCCTCAGGCCCGGGCTGCCCCGTGTGCTGGGAGGCGGGGCTCACAAGCACCTCGTGTCCGCAGGTGGAAGACCCCAGCAAGCCCAATGACGAAGGCATCACCCCGCTGCACAACGCCGTCTGCGCCGGCCACCACCACATCGTGAGGTTCCTGCTGGACTTCGGGGTCAATGTGAACGCCGCCGACAGTGATGGCTGGTGGGCCTGGGGCACGTGGTCTGCAGTGGGGGGGGGGCTCTAGTCCACGACTTGGGCAAGTGCGGAAGCAGACACGGGTGGGCCGGCCTCGAGTCATACCCTGGGGCTGCCCGGCCTGGTCCCCTCTTCCCCACTTAGTTCGGGGAGTCCTCTTGTGAAAGGCACAGCCGTGATCGTGTCTTCACGTACCTGCTAGCAACGTCCAGGCTACGTGTTTTGCCAAGTATTATTCTTCGTCTAGTTTTAAATGACCAGTAGCCCGTGTGGGCAGGAAACTCAGTCCCGCTTTGCTGTCGCGTCGTCCGCGTTCGCCTGCAGGGCCCTTCCGCTGCCGTGCGGGCCCCACAGCCCCCACAGCCCCCACAGTCTGGGGTTTGAGGCACAGCCCAGCCCTGGAGGCCTCCCGGCTGGCCAGGCCGTGCCTCAAATGCCCCCCCCCCCCGCTCTCCGCTGCAGGACTCCACTGCACTGCGCCGCCTCCTGCAACAGCGTCCACCTCTGCAAACAGCTGGTGGAGAGCGGCGCCGCCATTTTTGCCTCAACCATCAGTGACGTCGAAACTGCTGCAGACAAGTGTGAAGAGATGGAGGAAGGCTACATCCAGTGTTCGCAGTTCCTCTATGGTATGTGGGAGGTCTGGGCACGGGGCGTGGGCTCTTCCCCTGGGTGCGGTGCCGGTGTGCACTGTGCTGCTGCTGGGCCAGAGAGAAGCTGGTTCCAATTGGGGAGCACCCGTCAGTCTCTTCAGAACGGAAGTCACGCCATTCCTTGGAGTCGTTCCTGAAAACATGTTCGAAGGGCCGTGTTGTCAGAGAGTCTGTGCCCGGTAACTAAAAACAGACGGCTCCTCTCCGTGTGGATGCAGCGCCTCTCGGCGGAGCTGCTGGGGTATCTGGGGGCGGGCGGGGGGGGGTATGTTTCTGGGGCACACCAGGGCTTGAAGCACAGCCAAAGGTGTTCTAGGGTCAGGCTGCGGGGGGAGTCCCCCCATCCCCAGCCTGGGGTGACTGTCAGTGAGTGAGCCATGGAGTGGAGCTCACCCTGTCGTAATTAAGCCACTTGAGCCAGGATCAGCCTTTCCAAGGGTGGGAGAGCTGCAGGTCGTCCGCTCCACTCGGGCACCGTAGCCCTGCCGTGGCCCTGCCCTGTGGTAGAGCTGGGCACGTGAGGGCATGCCGAAGCAGGCCCCAGGCTCCCAGCAGAGGCAGTGGTGAGCCCGATGGGGCCATGGTCGCAGGGACAGCTGTGCCGGTGGGGCAGGGGCAAGAGGTACCTGGGCCTGTCTCAGGGTCCCCGGTCACTTAGGGCGTGAGCTAGCTTGGGGATTGTGGCGTGGCAGCATGTTGTTGAGGGCCACCTCCACCTAGGAGCGGCCACACTGCGTCATTGGCCATCAACTTTCGGAAGTAATTCTGGGTGTTGAGTTGAGCCTCACTGCATGGCATGCCTGGTCCGGCAACACGCCTGGGTCCTGGGACCCACCACGGCGGTAACATGACTTCGCAGGGTCTTGACACGGCCCCAGACGGCAGCCGGGCTTGGGGCGGCACCAGGTCACGTGGCCCTTGTGCCCAGCCGGCCGCCTGAGTGCGGCAACGCATCCGTCACAGTCCTGTGACTCGCCCTCCGCGGACATCTGACCACTGGCTCTGTCGTCACAGGAGTGCAGGAGAAGCTGGGGGTGATGAACAAAGGAGTGGTGTACGCCCTGTGGGGCTACGAGGCCCAGAACAGCGACGAGCTGTCCTTCCACGAAGGGGATGCCATCACCGTCCTGAGGCGCAAGGACGAGAGCGAGACCGAGTGGTGGTGGGCTCGCCTTGGGGACCGGGAGGGCTACGTGCCCAAAAACCTGCTGGGGGTAAGCACCCTGAGCTCGCTGTTGCTCCCGCAGCGCTGTCCCCGCCCGCCCGCCCACCCATCAGCAGCTCGGGGGTTCGTGCGGGGTCGCACCCTGCATGGTGAGCGGGGCGGGAGACTGCCCTTGTCCGCCCTCTGCGCCACCCCTGAAGGGGCAAGTTTGCAGAGTTGGCACGAGGCTCCGGCGGGCCCCACACTCACGCCGCAGGTGCAGCAGGGGCGCGCAGAGGAGCCCCGAGCCGCCCGACGCAGGAGCTCTGGCAGGCAGCCCGGAAACGTGTCCGGGTGCAGAGCCCGCATGCGGTGCCCTCCGTTGCGTTCATCTCGGCACCAGACCTTAGAGCAGGTGCCGCTGCGCTGCCGCCACGTGCCTCAGGGGGAGTGGCGGCTTACAGCCACCAACACGGATTTGAGGCGGTGCCGAGTGCCGCGAGAGTGGCTGTCGGGTGGGGGTGCAGCCTGTAGAGGGAGTCGGGCTCTCAGCAAGTGGGTGGCAGCCGCGTGGTGGCCGGTGGGGCACCACCGGGTGCCGCATCCTGGTCCTAACTGTTTCCACCGCTTCCCAGTTGTATCCACGGATCAAACCCCGCCAGCGAACGCTAGCCTGAACTTCCCACTGGAGCACTGCCGGGCTCGCCCGCCGCGAGGAGCCGCTGAGGAGACTGCTCTGCCGCTTCTCCGGGAAAGCCGAAGCTGGACGTGGTCTACAATGGTGCTCACCTCAGCGGACAGCATCCACAATGTGAAATCCCCGCAGTTTCTCGGGGAGGCCCTTTCTTCAGTTTGCCCGTAACTGGGAGAGGTACTTTTGCCTCCAAGAAGACTGAATTTTGCCAATTACTGTAAATCCAAATAAATATCCAGCTTTCTAAACAGCTGTCCCTGTTGCCAATAAGCAGCCCTATGATTTACCCCCAGTCGGTTGCCAGTGAAGACGAGCCCTCTTATTGACTTGGCCCCAAGGCCTCGTTCTCCATCTCCCTCCACCCCAGCGCCGACAGCCCGCAGCTGCTGTGAGGTGCGCTCCCCCTGCTGCCGGGAATCGCAGCGGCCCACTGTCCTTTCCACCCTGACCACACGCATCTCTCCCCCTACTGACAGGGCCCCCGTGTGGAAACTTCTGTCTGCTGCGGTGCTGGGTGCGTGTGGGCCGGGCACTGGCGTAGGTCACCCGCACGCGGGTTGCACTTCGGTGTCCCAGGCTCCAGGGCCCTTAATGCCAAGTGGCGGGCAGGCGGGAGCCCGAAGGCAGCACTGTCCCCCGCTCTGCACACTGCACGGTCCACGGGCCAGCAGCCCAAGGTCAGGGTGGGGTGGATGTGGGGGGGTCTGCATGTCAGTAGGGGCAGCTGGGGGAGTGGGGGCCCAGGCTCCCCGGCCCGGGCCAGCCGCGATGCAATCACCTGCGCCCGGTCCCGACTTCAAGTGAGGCACTTCACTCCGGTGTGAACTGTGCGTACAGACTTTTATATCCCAAAAGTATTTTTTGACTAGACCATTCGAAACTACCAGAATGATGGAAATGTTTTTCTCTCTCATTAAAATCCAGGCCCTTAGGCTTTATTTTCCATGTATGAGTCCTGTGTATAATTTATGTATAAACGTGTGTGTAGCCAGTCACCTGTAAGCATTGATTGTATGCAGTGTGCTGACGCAAAGCGAGCGCCTGTGGGGCAGCCTCTGCTGCTGGAAGCCACCGCCGCGCCCGACACGCGGAGCCGTGTAAATGTGCACAATAAACCGCTGTCTCCCACCGGCGGCTGCGAGTCTTGTGTTTTGGAGCCAGAGCGGAGCCGTGGCACGAGAGCTCAGGTTTTCTGGACACAGTGAGGCAAGGGCTGATCTGTTATTTTCAAAATAAGTTTTAATCATAAGCTTTATATACAAATTGTTGTACAATTATTTTGATAAAGTGAAACGGTAAGTAAAAAGTACAAAAAGCAAAGCTGGCTCCTCCCCCTTAGCGAAGTATCAAAGGCTGGTTCGCAGCCCCAGATTAGTGGTGCGGTGAGTGAACAGTCTGTAAACCGGGCTCGGGGAGACTGGAAACTGGCGCCCTAGAAACCAGGATCCCCAACAGATAGGCCCGCATTACACTGCCCCGATCATTGCTCTGCAAGAGTGAACACTGAGGGGCCAGAACCTTCTAGCAAACCTGGGCACCCATAAAAACCTGGTTGAAGTGATGCTAAAAACAGTTTAGCAGTAGTGTAGCTGAATCTCTCCCACCTCCAGTTAAGTATCAACAGGATAACACACAAACTCTAAGCATGAAGCTGTTTAGAGCATTAATAAACCGTGCGTGTCGCACTAGAGAAGCGAGCGCTTCTGTTCCTCCAAACACTCGGCCTGCACTTCCCAGCACGTGGGGGGTTAGTTGCCTGTGCGTTCAGGGAGCAGGCTCCACGGTCCCATGCTGACGGTCCATCCTGAGTGGAGTTACTGGTCCCGAGACTCGTAGAGGAGCTTGGTGGCCTACGACGTGACGAGGGGAGCGTGACCGGTCCTGTGCCCGGCTGGCTCGGGCACCCCCACCCCCACAGGGCCAGCAGGGCTTCCTCTGGGAGAGGGGGGCCTGCGCCTGAAGGAGGGCCCCGCCTCCTGAGCCCCTGCCCGCCGCAGCCCAGGTACCTTGTGCATGGCTGCCAGCCACGCCGTCGACTGCCTCCTGCTGGCGTTGGCGTCCTCCCCGGCCGTCAGCTTCAGCTGCGTCAGGCCCTCTGCCCCTGGTGCCGCAAACCGCAGGGACATGCCTGTGGCCCGTGCGTTACCTCCTGGAGGAGGGAGACAAGGTAAGAAGGCCCTCGGGGACCCCAAGCAAGCACCCAGGATCCCACCTGCCCTCGTGGTGGAGGCCAGGGCGCCTCTTTCCCATCCCTCGTGCTGGCGCAGGGGGCCCAGGGGCACTGGTAGATATCTGGACGATGACCCCGAAATTCACAGGACGGGAAAGGAACCGAGTCGCCTGGCACTCCAGGGCCGGGACAAACTGCACCACATCACTGAGCCGAGAGGACCATCACCGCGTCACCGGGTCCCACAAGGGGATTCCTGCGGTCAGGAAACCCAAGCAGGACTGGCTCCACGTGAGTACCGATCCCACTGGCCACCACTCTGGCCTCACAGCCATCCCGCTGTTGAGAACTTGCATACAGGCTGAGGGACCAGCGGGGACCAGCACTGGCGAGGTGCCGACACCCCACCCCGCCACGTGAGCCACTGCAGACACGCTGTGAGGGGCCCGGCCTCTGCAGGCCTCGGCTGGCTGCTCCCACCATCAGCCGCTCAAGGACGGGCGGCTCTCATGGTCTCGACCACAGTCAAAACGGTGCCGTGGAGACCAGACCTCCTTGTGAAACCCACCTACAACTTGTCTACTTGAACTTGAGCCTGAAAACTCCATTTTTGAGCAGGACTCCACCTTGTGGAAGATTCCTTTTAGCAGACACAGATCTCTTGAGTCAAAACTGAGGGCCCACCTCTCCCCCGAGGGTCCGTGGACTGCAGACCGCACCCATGGACAATTAGAGTCCTGACTATCTGTGCGTGGGGACAGGTTGGTCCCTGATGGGACCCCTTACAGCAGGAGTGCCCCACTCGTGCTCTGGAGCACACAGACCACAGCTCTGCCCACCCACTGCTTCTTTAAGTAAGGTTTAGTTGACACGGCCACGTTCCTGTGGCATCAAGGATCCAGGAAGCCGGCAAAGCTGACAGCATGTACCACCTGGCTCTCCACAGGCCGCAGGCAGTTCCTACAACCGCCCCAGGGAGGACAAGGTTCTAGGGTTTTAAAGGTTCTAGAAAACTTCTGGCAGAACAGGGTTCACTGCACCCCCAGAATTGCCAGAAGGGGGCATGCAGCACCAGAAGCCCCCGGGGCCCTGCCCAGGAAGAACATTCACCAGGCCAGTTGGGATACGGCCTTCTCCCCGGCCCAGGAAGGGCCAGGACGCGGTGGCCTCCCTCGCGGGAGGCAGGCACAAAAGCACCTGAGCCGACGGCCAGCTTCTCCAGGCCCCGCCCTCTGTACTCGGGGGTCTTTGACGCTCAGCCTGCCCCCGGCCTGGAATCAACGAGCACGCTGCGCTTGGGGCACCGAGGCGGAGGAGCGCGGGCCCGGCCCACGGGCCTCAGCGTTCGCGAGCTCGGGCCGAAGTGCGGAGCTGGCTGTGAACGGGCGGGAAAGCGTGGGGGAGGGCCCCGGCCGTGCCCCCGCCCCTGCACAGGGCCAGCTTTGGGCCAGGAGGTGCTGACGCTAAGTCCCCTGAGGACTACGAAACCAAGCAAATCCAATCCGTTTCTGCCCCCAGATGTTTTCATTCATGCTTTAGATACCCGTGCCTTGGCTTGTGCCCAACCCCCTTTCAAATCGACCAGCAAGTGGCTGTGCATGTCAGAGGCGTGGCCTGGGCCGCCCGGTGGCAGCAGCAGGGCCGGAGGAGGGTAGCAGGTGGCTGACCTTCAGAGATGGGCTGGCTCCCCAGGAGGCTGGTGTAAGTGTGAATGTCTTTTTCTACATCAAGAAGGCAGGCGAGGCAGGAGAGAAGAACAAGCAAGAGCCAATCAGAAAACAGAAAGCAAGAAGGATTAAGTCATGTGGGTGTTTGTCAGCATGGAACGCAAACTCTACTCCCGAGGAAAGACCGCTAGAAGTGTAGAAGTTTAGGTGGAAAGATCCAGATGGGCTGAATGCTCCGGAAGCTCACCAGGGCAATGGAAAGGAATCTCGTCTCCATGGATGCCTGACAGGAGCAGGAAGTGCCGGTCCCCAGTGAGCCACCACTCCAGACCCTCTGGAGCACACGGGTGACACCAGCTACACTGGGAGCTTTATCCTCGGTTTGAGGCCAACAGTAAAGGGTACGGAAGAGCTTTTATGTGAACGTCAGGCAAATCCTCAATTCATTATTTTACACGTTGAGCCCCATTTGCCTGGCAAGTTCCTAAAGCCACGTCCCAAATCCAAGCTCCTGGAGGACGACGGGCTGGCCTCTCGGGGACCCTGTGACAGACCCCGTCGGCACCGAACTTCCTGCCGCACTCACCGGGCGGAAAGCCTTCCGTGAGGATCTGCACGCTCGAAATGTGCGCGATGTCAATCTCGTGGCGGCTGTTCCCCGTCCAGAAGCAAGTACCTAGGAGACAGGGCGTCCGCGCCACGTCACTCCGGGGGCCGGTGTGACAAAGCCGTCCGCGCCGAGCAGCACTCCGCCTCTCACCTCTGGTTGCTGGAGAGACGACACACCATGGCTTCTGGCTTCTCGGAGTTTCCAAAAGTTACCAGGAAGGTAGCTCCTGGAGATACAAACACAAACGTGAGGACGCGGCCGCCCCCGGCCCGGCCCGCTCCCGGGAGATGTGCACACACGGGCCGGGATGACAGCAAGTGAGACAGCGGCGCTGTGCCCGCGGTCCCCCCGGTGAGGCGGCGAGGCCACGAGGGAGGAAGAGTCGCCGAGGTGAAGCCCAGGGCGCTGCTGCCGGGGGAGGTCCCGCGCACCCCGAACGCTCCTAGAAGCGTTCCATCCGTCCCCAGAGGCACTGGGGGCTCTGACCCAAGAGCGTGGAGCCCCCCACCCACACGCTCCGAGAGCAGCCAGGGCAGGGCCAAGGGGAGAGAAGGCGCACAGAACCGTCCAGCAGGGACCTCGGGGCGCGTGGCGGGAGGGAGACCATGGCGGGCCCCGGGGAGGAGGGGCACTTGGCCCTCAGAGCCCTGGGGAGGGAGAGCCTCAGTCTGGGGAGCTCCTGATGCCACCCACGCCACAGGGCCCCGCATCCCACACGCTCCACCCCGGTCCAGGACCCCGCACCCGACGGACGTCCCAACTACCGGTCCCTGGCCCAGCGGGTACAGGCCATGTTTTAGGCCGCATTCCTGTTTCCGTAGAGAAGAGGCGGCTCGGTCCTACCGGAATCCGGAAGGGGTGGGGGGACAGAGCTCTTCCGGCCAGCCGCCACACGGACACCCAGGACCCGAGTGACGGGCTTACCGCTCAGGAGCACCTTGAGCTGCTTGTCGTAGAACTCCGCCTCCTTGTGGGACACCAGGGCGCACTCGGCACACTGCCGCACGGGGTCCACGAAACACATGCGCCGCAGTGGCACCTTCTGGCCGCAGCACTTGTCACAGAAGCACTTCCCGCACCGGCGACAGTGGTGCTGTGGATGCAGGGGCGATGCTGAGGGCACAGAGGACTGCCCTCCCCCAGGGACCACCGCCCGTCTACACGCGCCGCCCCGCGCTGGTTTTCGCCGCTGGAAGAATGAGCTGTGGAGAGCGCCGCCCTGCGTCCCGCTGCCCACTCGCCAGAGGACGACACCCCTTTGAGGGCAAGACCCACGTGTGTGGTGGCGCCCAGCACGGTCACATGGGCGTGTGTGCTGCACTCGGGACCCAGGACTGAGTCACCGTCCGCTATTCTCAGGCAGCCACCAGGACGCACAAGGCGCGTTACCCGCCCGGGCCCCCCACCCGACAGCCTCAGCTCACCTTTCTGGTCAGGAAGTCAAACTTGGCGTCACACTGCATACATCTTGGGCACTAGAAGGGAAGGCCACCGAGTGTCAGGACTTGGCTCTGAGTGCTGCTGGGAGAGCCACCCTCCCACCCCATGCCAGGGTGTCCCCCAGCCCCATGCAGGGGTGGGGAGACGCACCGAAGGCACAGGTGGACTCCAAGAGGCCAGGGGCAGGGAAGGAGCTCAGGTGGCATCTCAGGGACACCGGGGCTAGTGGTCGGAGCCCGAACGGCCACGCTAGGGCAGTCACCTAAGAACCCCCAGTTCTGGGGCGGGAACCACGGATCAGTGTCCTGGAAGGACCACGTGACTCCACATCTGGAACTAACCCGAAGCAGCCCAGAGCGTGAGCACTGCTTTCCACCACAATGGTGAGACGACCGAGCAGGGGAGAGGCCCCCACGCGGACGCCATGTGTGCGCCCGCACGAGGCTGAAGCGGGGTGTGGGATGATGCGGGTCAGATGTGGGTTAAACGTGGTCGCCACCAGGCCCGGAAATGCTCTCAAATGCTCCGCGGAGTAAGGGAACCAGAGGGAACCGGTGGCCGGACTCCCGGTGACAGACGCCCGGAGGGCAGGGACCACAGCGCTGCACACGGCGCTGCACACGGAGAGGAGGCCTTCCTCACCCGGGCGCTTGGGGAACAGACTGAGTGGCAGCGGCGTGCAACCGGCACTGAAGACCACGGCGACATCATCACCCAACGGACAAGCCCAGAGTTGTTCCGGACTTTGCCACGAGGCACTGACGAGCTGTCCCAACGCCGATGAGGCCCAGCTTCCCACGGTGGGAAAGCCCCTCCTGGCCCCCGCAAACCTCCCCCCTGTCCCCCCAACCCCGGGCTGGGAAGAGGGCTTCCAACCACAGGACAGCCAGCCAGAGCGCGCGTGCCCCGGGGCAAACCCGTCAGTCCTGCCCAGCTGGGCCCGTCCCCCTGCATCCTTCCCTCCTCCCACAGGGCAGCAGGGGCACGCGCCAGCTCACGCCTCCCGCCGGTGGCCTCTCCCCCGGCTCTGAGTGTCCCCCTCTGGGCCTCGGCCTCCCCCAGGCAGCCGTAGGCTGGTGCACTCGAGTTGGGCAGGCGAGTAGCTCTGAAGAGATTCGAGTCAGGAGCCAAGTGCCCGTGAGTCTGTGTTGGTCCAGAGCAGAGTTCCGGGGTGCTGGGACCCCACAGATGCTCTTGGAAGGGACCTGGGACCCACGGCCACACTGAGCCTTGACACATGTCCCTCCACGGCGGACGCCCTTTTCAGACCCCACCCTGCAGCCAGACGGGCTCCATATGGCCGCTGTCCCTGCACTGGGAGTGGGGTCTAAGCTTTTCGAGATCGTGTGACTAACAGTTCCTGTTATCGCTTTGCTCTTAAGCTGCTTTCTGGACTTGGACACAGGGCTTGGTGCACCTTGGCCTTCCAGAATCATCTACAGAGTCCCCACCGGCTTCAAGTGTGAGCTGGCTGCTCACTGCCCTGCTGCTGCTTCCACCCATCCCCTGCCACTGCCTCTCCCTCTTGTGAGTTCTGGAACTCAGGCCATGGAAGTGTGGCAGGGCCCCAGCCTCTGTGTGACCCCCGCAGTGCCAGCCACTTCAGAATCTACTGAAGAAAACCTCCGGCGAGGGTACGACTAGTGAGGCCCAGCAGCCCAGAAAGCCTGCCTGGCTCCCAGGCTCTAGCGCTTTCTGGGGTGTCCCGTGGCTGCCCTCTCTCGCTCCCTCTCCAGCAACGCTAACGAAGACTGTCTCATGCTTACTGTAGGGCTTGTGTGTTTGGGTTCAGTTGAAGGACCGGTTTTTATCTTATTTTGTTTTTATTTGAGAGAGAGGAGCAGGGAGGGGAGAGAATCCCCAGCGGGCTCCACACTCAGCACAGAGCCCGACGCAGGGCTCAGTCCCACGCCCCCGCGATCATGACCTGGGCCAAAATCGTGAGTCGGACGTTCAACCAGCTGAGTCACCCTGGCGCCCGAAGACCAATTCTTAGACGTAAGACAACAGCCAGACGTAACAGCTGCTCCCTTCACGATGTGCGTGATCTAGGACCTTATTGTCAATAAGCAATGAAGTGATTCAGAAAACTGACGCATCTTTAAACAAGGGAACTTTCTGATGACATAACAGAAGAGACACTTTTGAAATTATCAACAGAACAATTTAACATGAAAAGAATGAAAAAAAAATGGGCAAAGAGACGAGAGTAAAAGCGCGGCCAAAGAACTGCCACCGTGTCTGATAAACTGACTGCAGCAAGAGCGAACAGAGACCACAGGCCTGGAACCCGAGCGAGCGGCCCAGGCCCCAGAGGCGGCCAGCCCACCCTACGGGGCCTGAGACGCCCCCCCAGCACACAGGGCTGTGCGACCACCGCCTGGGGGGGGGATGGGCGGGAGCAGCAGGGCTGCCGGGGTGGGGGCAGGGCCCACCAGGAGGGACCTGCACATCCATCCTCCCGAGGGAGCCATCTGCTGCCTGAGCCTCTGGCCAGGCTGCTCGGCAGAGACAGATGCTGCCTGCTGGGGTCCCCCAGGGACTCATGGAGTGAGGAGGCTCCAGCCTCGGGGGAGGGGGTACGCTCACCCTACAGGCAGGCCTGCCGGACAGGGCAGCGGGGCGAAAGCTGGTGGCAAGGAGTGGCCTCTGGAGGGTGCACTGCGCACCACAGAGGAAGGGACGGTTGGAGCAGCACACTGCCCTGGCCTCCGACCCCCGTGCTGGTTCAGTGGCCCCACGGGGAACCGCCCGGCAGACGTGGGTTGAGAGGAGGTGGAGGTGCTTCCTGCTGGATACGCTCGGGGTGAAGCCAGACCAAGAGCAGGCCCGGGTCACAGAAGGGCCTCGGGGAGCAGAGAGTGGCCTGCGGCCGGACCCTCGCAAAAGGAGCCCCCAGAAGTGCCCAGGGCAGCTCTTCAGAACCAGCACTGGCCCCGGAGCGTCTCCCCTCAAAGTCTAAATAGTTGGAAAAGGGGCGGCTGGGTGGCTCCGTTGGTTGAGCGTCTCTTTGGCTCAGGTCATGATCTCAAGGGTACATGAGCTAGAGCCCCGCATTGCTGAGCCTGCTTGGGAAAATTTCTCCCTCTCTCTGCCCCTTCCCCGCCCGTGCATGCGCTGTCTCTCACAAAAAAAGGGGGGTGGGGGGACATAAAATACAGAATTTGGAGAGTTTAAAGGAATGTCAAAAACAAAGCTACTGTAACAAAAGAGCTTGGGGACACCTGACCATCCTCCCTGGGGGGCCCACAGCGCCCCCTGCTGGCTGGAGCCAGGCGTTCCTCACATGCAAACAAATCCAGAAAATAATTTTTAACAATATATGCATTGCGGTGCCTGGGGGGCTCGGCCGGTTAAGCGCGGACTTTGGCTCAGGTCATGATCTTGCAGTTTGTGAGTCGGAGCCCTGCGTCAGGCTGTCGGCACGGGGCCTGCTTCAGATCCTGTCTCCCTCTCCCTTACCCCCCCAACCCTCTCTCAAAAATAAACATTAAAAATTTTTTTAAAACAAAATAAGTGTATGTATTAATGGATCTTTGTTGAAAGACAATCCTTTCTAAAGAGTAAAAGAATTACTCCTAAAATATAAAATGACTCATCTCGAAGATTTAGCTCCTTAATTAGCGAGGGAACCAGTAACCTGTTAAAAAACCAGCTCAAAAGACACACAGGAGGTCCTGGGGACGGGACGGATGTGACAGGGATGTGGAACAGCTGACATCACAGGAGACAAGTGCTCTCCTCCTGGGGACAAAGCCTGCCTGTGTCTCCCCACCCTGCGACGGGGATCGCAGACGCGGTGCACCCGGAATGAAGTGCTGGACCTGCCCAGCGCCCCTCAGGACCCTCCGGCTGGGCGGCGGCGTCCCCTGACATCAGAGGGTTCTGCGCAGTCACAAGGGCCCAGCGCCGAGTGTTAGGCGGTGTGCCCCCCGGGGTCCCCGTCCCGTCCCGGGAGAGTTGCTGCAGAGGACCTCCTTGCTGCGTGACCTCGAGGACTCACAGCTGCCCCCAATCACCCGTGACGAGGCTGCACGTGGTACAGAATCCCCATCCCCATCATTCACCCCATTCTCAACCGGCTGACCCGTTTGCCCAGACCCATGAGTCGGAACTAAATGCCCTTTCCCCTCTTGCTCAAACTTGAGTCAAGCTTCTCTCCCTCCTTCAGGCCCATGAATGATGACCCGCCCTCAGCCTGCGGCAGGCTCGCCTGGGGTGCTGTGGCCCCTGATGGGGGGCCACACACCCACGCCCCCTGCTGAGCCGAAGCCTCCCCTTCCCACCTGCTCTGCCCATTCCGGGTGCCTCCCTGCACAGGGCGAGGCCTGGCAAAGCCCTTGCCGGCGGGCGCCGGAGACACCAGGCAGATCCCCAGGCCTCAGGGTCCCCCTCCAGCACCAGCTCCTCCCCCCTGCCCAGAACAGCCTCTCCCAACTTGGGATCTGGTTTTGATCTGACACGCTGCGCTCTCCTTCCCATTCTGTGACTATAGAGCATAGAGCGTCAAAATGACCTCCCGGAGCTGTCATCATCGCTGGCTGTAAGCAGCGCTGAAGATAGGAAGAAGGAGGCGTGCAAAACTACAGGGTTTTTAAGGATGAAACTCTCACGGCCTCGTGCCCAGAGAGCCCAGCCCCAAGCCCACTCTCCAAGCCCACCCCCGGGCTTTCTCTCCCACCCCCTCCCCCCCTCCCCGCCACTGCCTCTCAGCCACTAGGGAGGCATGGACTGCTCAGCGCCCAGCACCTGTTATTTCTGGGGCAGGAGGCCCTCTGGGAGGCTGGGAGTTACAGCCCGACTCGGTGCAGGCACACACGCACACCCCCAAACTGTCAACACTTTCAATGGACGTCCCTGCAGGTCCACGATACCAGCCTGGTGCAGGGTCAGGCACCTAGTAAGTACACAGCAGACGTGGAACGGGCTGGCCTCAGGATGACCCGATGGAAAACAGAGCCAAGATGAGGCGTGGAGGACCCTCCGCAAATAGGTCAGCGACACTAACGGGCAAACAGCAAGAGTGGGTGGAGGCTGAGGGTCTATGGGTCACCCTCCTGCCACGTTCCACCTACTTCCCTTCACCCTCTCCAAGCCACCACAGACCACCTGCCTCTCCCGGCCGCTATCCCCACGCCGCCGCCACTGAACGGGCAGGGGCAGCTGGGGGCCAGGCTAGTGGCAAAGGAGCTGCCCCACTCCCCTTCCCCGGAGCTTCCGGAACCTCCTAGCCCATGCTGCCCCAGGCCATTTGTTTTCCTCCAGAACACTTGTTGTGCTAACCTCTGGCCTCTTGGACCAGGCCCCAGTAGGCTTCGAATCTGCTTCCTTTTTGAAACTCGCAGAGGTCCACCCCGCCTGGCCCTCTGCCCCCAGGCTCCCTGGAAGGCCTCCAGGGCCTGCCCTGGCTCCTCAGAGCCTCATAATTCCCACCAGGGGGCTCCGAAGAGCACCCACTACCCTTTCTACATGGAAAGGAAACCCCCACTAAAGGAGGGACCGATTCAAACAGATCAAGCCAGCACCACTCAATTCCTGCTGTTCAACTCAGGCCAGAAAACACAGGCACTTTTCCAGCAAACAGGGCTTGGGGAGAAGGGCACACGGAGCTGTAGCTGTTACTCCAGCCGCTAACCCAGTGTGCAGAAGTGGAGGCAGGGGAACCGTCTCTCCATCCACAACACTCTTCTTGGCCTCCTTCTGACAGACGCCCACCAGGTCCCCTGCGGTCAAAATTCCGCAGAGGGGGGCGTCAATCAGGGGCAGAGTCTCCAGAGAGAGACTCCTGGGGGCAGCGGGGCAATGGTGGGAAAGCGCTGAGCCCCGCACTCCCCGAACACCCGCCACCTGGCCACAGATTAAGCGCCAGAGGTTCACGGCCTCCCCTCCCCACTGCAGGAGTGTGGCCTCCCCTCCCCACTGCAGGAGTGTGGCCTCCCCTCCCCACTGCAGGAGTGTGGCTTCCCCTCCCCACTGCAGGAGTGAGCAGTGCTCCTCCCTGTACCCACCATTCACCCGCCCGACCCCAGGTCGCTCCCTACCATTCGGACTTCCCCGACCACAGTGACAGTGTCAGGCTCAGTAACCCAGGGAGGAACTCTGTGACGCATACTCATTTAGGAGAAAGACAACACATCCCTTTATCTTCACCCTTCCACAGCGCTAACCGGGGAGACCAAGCGGGGAAGGTACGTGCTGTCAGTTCAGAGTACCAGCACCAAGAGTAAGCGCGCACAAAATAAAGAGCACAAACAGGGCGACGGGGGCCCGAGGGAAGACCTGGCAATGGGGAGGGTGGGAGCAGCTGCCAGGGCAGTGGCGGGGAGGGCAGGAGGGCAGGGGAAGCGGCGGGGAGAGGAGGGAGGTGACCCCGCGGAGGCGGAATCGCGGCTGCGGGGAGGAGGACGGCAGCAGGGGCCGCGGCGGGGAGGGCAGGAGGGCGGGGGCGGCGGCAGAGAGGGCGGGGAGGGCGGGGTCCAGGCTGCGGGGAGGGGAATGGCTGCAGGGGCAGCGGCGGGGAGGGCAGAGGGGGAGGGGCGGCAGCCGCTGGGCCTCTCCTGCCCGCCGCCCCTCCCCAGCTCCTGCACGGGCCTGCCTCGCCTCGGACACCTGATTTCACTCAGGTGCTGACAGCCTGCCGCCTAAGTGCGGTTCTCGCTGGGGGGAGGGGGGGCGGGGAAGCAAAGCAGTTCATCAGGACGCAGGGGCGCCTGTCACATAAAGCGACTCAACCATCACGGTGCGCTGCTTTAGGACGGATCGGACGCACGGAGTTCCTGCCCGTGGCCTCCCGGACTTGAGAGCTGCAGGCTCATAGGATCGGGTCCAAACTCCCGGGCCTGCCACGCAAGGGCCTTCAGAAGGTGCCGCACCCACCCCGCCCACAGCACAGCTCGCGGCCTCCCCACTCCTCACCCCTCCAACCAGGTGCGGTGCCCTGCCAGGACACCCTTCTTATTGTCCATCAGCAGCCTCCTACTCAAAGCCAGCACCCCGCTCCCCCCCGCGTAGGCCCCCCCACCCAGAGCGCGCCGCCTTCTAAGGAGGCGGGGGCCTCTCCTCCGCTCCCCCCACGAGGCAGGGACAGCGACGGCGTCTCAGGGAGACCAGCTCAGCAGCTCAACCAATGGAAATGGAATTCCCACATGACCTCGCAGGTAAGCAGAGACCCGGACAGAGCAGGAGGAGCGGTACTTGCGGGGCGCACCTGAGTGCGGGGTGTGGACGAGCCTGGGCGCCCCGAAACGGAACCAGGCAGAGGACACTGTGCCCAAGGCCCCGGGAGGGCTGGAGCGCGGTCAGCGGGAAGGCAGTAACCGAGGGCGGCCGTGGGGGGGCCCCGGAAGGGCAGCAGGAGCCAGACGAAGCGTTTCGGGGGCCCGGGTCGGGGTGCCAGAGAGGCACGGCGGGTCTGGGGCGCGGACCGGAGAGCCTCAGCCTTGGAAGGGGATCCTGGGCGCGGACCGGGGGTCTCGGGCGAGTGGGGCGCGGACGCGAGGTCTCGGCCGAGCAGGGCGCTGACGGGGGGCAGGCAGCTGGCGGGCGGTGGTGACCTACCTCCTTATCCGGGACCCACTGCGGCTCCTCCAGGCCGAAGGGGCTGCCAAAGGCGCGGTGCTCGGGCACCATGCGCAGGCCGCTGGGGGAGCGCACCAGCTTCTTGGCGTCTCGGCGCGCGGCCACCTCGGAGGACATGACGCCGCCACAGCGCTCGCCCGCGGCCGCGGCCCTTGCGCCGTCAGGAGCCCCGCCCCGCCCCGCCCGCGTGGATGACAACGGCCGCGTCCAATCGCCACGCCCGGCCCGGAGCGCGGGCCAATCGGTACCCGGGATCCGCCCCATCGCTGAGCTGTTCAATCCGCGCAATGGCACCGCCTTGGCCACTCCGCGCTCCGTTACCAATCGGCAGTGAGGACCCGCCCAGGCACGCCCCGCCCCTCTCGGGAAGATGGAGACTTTGGATTGGTCAGTTAGTCTGCGACGTATACTGCTTCCTCTCTCATTGGCGAATCCAAGGAGGGGCGCCTGGCTCTCATTGGAAGAGGAGGCTGTAGGGGGCGGGGTAGCGCGAATTGGCGAGCGGAGCGCGCGCGCGGTGAGAGTGGCAGTACGTGGGGCGCACGGCGCTGGTTCGCGGGTGGTCCACACCGTCGAAGCCCGCGGCGGGCGGAGGGGACAGCCGAAGCCGGAGTCCTGGCAGTGGGTAGGAAGGTGAGCTCGGAAGCTAGGGTGCGGGGGCCGCAGAGGCCTGCCCTCGGGGCTGTCACCCGCAGGGACCGGTGTAGGCCCCCGCGCTGCAGGGCCAGCCGGGGTCACGGTGGCGGTCTGGGAGCCGTGGGGGTGAAAGGTGAACGAGGGCTGCATGAAGTTGGGGTGTGCAGGGGTCGGGGGGGGCGGAGTCCAGGAGGACGGCCATGGAGCGGGGGTGCATCGCCGTCAGGGCAGGTGTGCCCGGGGGTCATGGTGGGTCTGCAGCGCGACCCCGGGTCGTGGGGTCGGCCAGGGCTGGGGTCTGCGGGACCCCCAGCTGTAGAGGAGCCGCTGAGGGGAACGGGGCAAGATGGTTAAGGGGCTGGGAAGGGAAGAGGCTCTCAAAGGAGGAAGAGAATCCTGACAAGGGACGAGGGCCCAGGTGTCCAGGCCAGGCCGCTCTGGAGAAACTGCAGTGGTGGCCCAGGCACGGCCCCCAGGGTCACCGGGAAGACTTCCGTGCCAGCAGCGCTCATCGCCCCCTTGGGGGAGGGGAAGCCAGAAAAGATGCCCAGTCTGGAGCCGGAACTGCTCCCCCGCCCCGGGGTGCTCCCGGCAGGCAGGAGAGCTGGGGACTGAGCAGCTCCTGTGGGATTTGTTAACAGGCGGGTGGAGAACTGGGAACCTAGAGCGGGGACCGCATCCCACTTGCTGGCTGTATGACCTGAGCTCGTTCGTTTCCTGTCAGCGGCAGGGAGGTGGCAAGCCTGCTGTTGGAAGGCTTGAGCTTATTTCGTGTGAGGTGCCTGGAACAGGCCTGGGAATGGACTGTCCGCACTCCTCTGGGGAATTTAGGGCAGCATCAGTACCTTGCCTGAATTCAGCTTTGAACTTGTGAGAGACATGGACTTTGGTTCTGGTCCATGGGAGATTCGGCCAGCCCTCTCCGTGAGGACGCTGCCCCCCTGCCTTATTATACGTCCGCTAAAGCTACTTGAAACCTCAGTCCTGCTGCCCGGAGCGCAGGTGGGCCTGTGGAGGGCATGATCCCCCCTGGGAAGGCCCAGGGGCTTCCCTCCGGCAGGACCTGAATGGTATGAAAGTCATATTCGATTCTGCTGGTTCCCTCCTGCAGCTCTGCCCCCTCACGCGGCAGCATGTCCTGTTAACTGTCCCCTTACACGGTAACGTAAATGCTCTGGGAAGCCGCTTCCCCGGCCGGAGGAGGGCCCGTCACGCCCCTACCCCTCGGGGAGGCAGGGGGATGGGGTGCCCACCTGGGCCTGTCCGTCCGGCTCCCGCCCGGCGTCTCCATCAGGGGTCAGTGCTTCCGGACGCCCCGTTGCCCCTGACCACGCAGGCCCGAGACACTATGGCCACCCGCCTTGTTTTCCGGCCCTGTGTCCAGTTGCTGGTCAGAACCGAGTTTTGTATCCAGGAGCACTCCTCGCCTGGCCATTCACCCTCACAGCCCAGACCCCAGCCCAGCCCGTCTGCCGCGTGTGGTGTGTCCTCGCAGCAAGGCCTTCCCTCCCCCAGGCACACCCCTGGGCCTTTCCTCGGGTCTGGGGTCGGGGGCAACACACACCGTGTCTAGAATTTGAAAACAACAGACTAGGTATTTTGTCCAGTGTTCTTTTCGTTCCGGAGGAGGTTTTGGGTGGTACGTCCCTGGGTCACCTCTTCCCGCTCTTGTCCTTGGGGCTCCCAGGGTGCTCCCCCCGCCAAGTCAGGGAGGCACACCACTTCTCTTTTGACAACTTATTACTTGTCCTGGAGACTGTCTTTCTGTTTCTTAGTTGCTTTCTGTCTTCAGGAACCAAATGTCACACACACCACCAGCCCATCCAGAACCTTCCATATAGTCAGGGCACCTTCAGAGCTGGTCACAGTCCCCACTGCCTCTCCCTGTGTGTAGCTGGCACTGGAGCCCTGTGTTCAGGCGCCTCTTCCTGACGGTGACCCAGCTGTCCTCCAGCTCGCAGCCCTGGTGGCCGTCGGGGGGCCGGGACTGTGTGTGTCCTCGCCAGCCTCAGCAGGTGTCCTGGCAGACGGCCTGGGAGCCCCTGGGCATCAGGCTCGTGCGCTGTCAGTCCTGGGCGTTTTGGGTTTCTCCGTGCCAGACCTGTGTTTCCCTGACCAGCCCGTGCGGGCGACCTGCTTCTCGAAGCTCCAGATCAGCCTGATGTTGTCCAAATCAATAGCTCTCTAAGCGCTGCAAGGGGGGGTGGGCCTCGGCCTAGCTCTCTAAGCGCTGCAAGGGGGGGTGGGCCTCGGCCCTGGGATCGGCCTGAGTGGCTGCGGGCCCTGGTGTTCCCGTGCGTCCTGCCGCATTCTCAGCCCGGCTCGTCCTGGAGGCCAAGAGGGCAACAGCGGCTTGCTGGAGTTTCTGGGTGCCCCTGGGCTGCGTGGGGCAACCAGCAAGGGTCGGGTAGGGCTCCAGTCCCCACAGCATTTAGCGCCCGGTCCGGGCGGGCCGGAAGGGCTGCTGGCCAGGAGAGGGGCGTGGGGGAGAATGGGGGGGAGACAGTCTCCATTGTTCTCTGCTGAAACAGCTGGGGGGTGGGGGGTCTGAAGCTTCCTGCTTGTAAGCATCTTGCAAGATTCAAGACTCCCTTTTTCCATTCTTTCTAGATCCCTGTGGAGACTCCTTTCTGCCAAATGCAGAAGACACTTCATTCACGGGAGCCCAGCGCATGTGGTCTCTGACAGACTGCAGCCTCCTTGCCCACGAGGTAGGTCGAGGCAGGGTCCCAGGTCTCCAGGCCAGGACTCCGGCTGGGCGCACATGCTCCTTTCCGACACTTTCTGCGGGGGGTGGAATGGGCACTGCCTCGCGCCGCACTGGCCTTTAGAGTGGGCGCGGCTGGGGGACACGTCTTCAGCCGCCTCGCCGTGCGGATGGACTCTTGTTTTCTAAGTTACCAAATGGTTCCTCTAACCGAAGTGGTGCCTTAGACTTACCTCAGTGGTTTTCCTGGTGCAGCAAAGCCTCCTCCAACCTCAGGGCTGACGACGAACCCTGGTCACCAAGGGGACTGCGTACCCAGGCTACTGTCACTCTGCTGTGCTCTGTTCCCAGGCGGTTTGCGTCGACAGCATCGGAATTTGTGTCTGTGGGAAATGATTCATTGTTGCAGTCAACCTGTTGAAGAAATGGATTTGGATCAGTTGGACCTGAACCCCAGAATTACTGCTGCAGTCAAGAAAGGTGTGTTTGTTGATGTTTGTGTCAAGTAGATACAGGAAGCGTATGAATGAACTTCTGCGTCGTGTACATGACACATGTCAGCAAGGTTGCCAGTCCGAGTCCCCTTCCCCAAGACAGCTGCTCCTGATGAGTAACCAATGCCGGAATGTGCTGCAGGGTTTTCAGGAGTGTGTGTATGTGTGCCTGAGGACTTTTTTAAAGTTAAATTTTATTTTCATCAAAATAATACATGTTCATTGTCTAAAAAGTGAAATGGAACTACTTATACCACTTACAAGTCTTTTAGCAATTTCTTCATATTTATCTCGGGACTTCTAAATAACATACTTATGTTTCCGTGTTCAGTTTGTCAGCGTCTGTGATCATGCATGGAGTGAGTGCCTGTGACAGGGATGAAGACTGGCTTGCTGGTGCACCTACTTCCTCCCCCTTTGCCCACAACTGGAACACAGTTTGGGTCATTAGGGCTGTGACTGGGGACATAGTTACTGCTGCTGAACTGTGAGGTTATGATGGTTTCCTTTCTTGGACCATCTTTGTTATTTTCCTCCAGAGTTGGTAGTTGCCTTCAGTTCTGTGTTTTCTGTGTACATCTCAGTCTTTTTCCACACTGCCCAGTTATGTCAGGTATGGGTGCCTCTTTTTTAAATGCTGAAATAGGTGAGCTGGACAGCTCACCCACTGTGTTTGTTTCCCACCGTGTCCTTCCCCCAGCTGCCCTGCACCAGCCGGCGTGCTGGGACTCCCATCTCCCCGTCTCCTGGGGCGTGAGACAGGGAAGCTTGTCGATCACATAGCGTGGAAGCGAGAAGACACGTGGGGGCTGGCGCAGCAATTCGGTGATGTCTTCTGTGGGGGCAGAGTCTGGTCCTGCTCCTTCGTCCTGGGCTCTGGATTCTTTCAGAGCCTTTCCATCGTTTTGTTTTGTTTTCCCTTTGGCGGTCTGTCCAACTGCCTTTTCATTGGAGCATTCAGGGCATGTGTATTTAAGGTAATTCCTGGCACATTTGGGTCTAACTTTCTTATCATGCTGAGCTATTTATCCTTTGCTTTTTGTGTTTTCTTTTTTTGCCTTCTGGGTTGGTCAGGTTCTTTTTTTTTAACGTTTTTTTGTTTTTTTTTTTTGAGAGACATAGAAACAGAGCGTGAGCAGGGGAAGGGCAGAGAGAGAGGTAGGCACAGAATCTGAAGCAGGCTCCAGGCTCTGAGCCGTCAGCACAGAGCCCGACACGGGGCTCGAACTCACGAACTTCGAGATCATGACCTGAGCTGAAGTCGGCCGCCTAACCAACTGAGCCACCCACGAGCCCCAGATTCTTTTAGCACACTTTTTTTCTACTAGTTTGAAAGTAACATACTTATCTAAGCCCAAAATTAATTTATCCAGGCTCCTCCCCAAAGTACCATATTTTCTGGATATGTGCACTCCATAATCCCCCACCCGACTGTTACCACTGGCATTGTAACAGTCATGCGGTCCTCACTTGGTCCTCACTCGGGCCCCACCATCCCGGCTTTCTGCTGCAGTGGACGTGTCTTTGGAGCCCGTCTCGGCTTTCCTTCCTGCACCCTCCCTCGTGCATGGTTGTCACCCTGCCCCGGGGTCACCCTCAAGCCTTGCCTTGGTTTCGGCCTGCCTGGCCACCAGAATCTCCCTTCCTTCCTTGGGAGATGCTTCCAGGACGTGGAGCCAGGTGGCGGCCATGCTCTGGGCACCTGGGAGAGGCCCCTCCCCCTCTCTGGCCCCCATCGCTCTCTGCCCACTGCCATCGCCACACTCTGTCCAGGGGCTCCCACGGCTTCAGGGCGTGGACAGATCTGGCCCCTGCCCGCTGGGTCCCCGGAACCAGAAGACCGTGTTCCTGAAAACACCTGTCGTTGCCATGTTGCCCTGTGTTACTGTAGTCTGAACTGGTCCTGTTCTGTATTTGTACAATTTCAGCGAAACTAAAGTCAATAAAGGAGGTTTTGCATTTTTCTGGACCAGACTTGCAGAGACTGACCGGCCTCTCCAGCCTCGACGTGCAACACTTGCTGAGAACGGCCTCCTTGCACCTGCGGGGAAGCAGCGTCTACACAGGTGGGCACTGGGGGGGGAGGGGGGGGAGGGACGTCTACTCTGTGCCTGGAGAGGGATTAATGCAGGGCCCTGGTCACGGCGTCAGGACAGGGACACGGCAGGGTGTACGGGGGGTCAGGGGGACAGAAGAGGTGGGCCCAGGCCAGGCAGTATGGGAAGCAGGGGTGAGCTAGCAGTCAGAGCCCAGAGCACAGCAGCTAGGAGAAGCATCCACGCCCACCTCCTCCCTGCCTTCTGGCACCGAGGTCGCCTGCGCCCCCAGCATGTGGTGACGACGCCCCCTGCGCCCCCAGCTCTGCATCTGCACCAGCAGAAGAAGAGGTTCCCCGCGCAGCACCAGCGCCTGAGCCTGGGCTGCCCTGTGCTGGACGGCCTGCTCCGCGGCGGCCTGCCGCTGGATGGCATCACTGAGCTGGCCGGTCACAGCTCCGCCGGGAAGACCCAGCTGGCCCTGCAGCTCGCCCTGACCGTGCAGTTCCCGCCACGGCACGGAGGCCTGGAGGCCGGTGAGTGGCTGTCCCCTTAGGCGGGGGCAGAGTTGGGGTAGGTGGGGGTCCTGGCTGCGCCCGGGCCCGACGCCACCTCCAGGGCCATCTTCCCAGGACCCCGTCTTCCTCCACATCTGCTGTGGATTCTGCCCAAGGGAGGGGCGTGGGGGTGGGCCTGAAGGCCGCGGGCCCTGCAGCCTGTCCTCCACCGGAGTGACCCCAGGGCCGGTCTCTGGCTGGGCACAAAGCCCTCCTCCTGCGTTCTCGTGCACACGCGCCCCCGCCACCAGCTTGCAAACCGTTTGGTCCACGGAGCCAGAAACCTCAGGCAAACATTTTTCTCTTTTTCCTTTTTGGGGACAGAGCGGGCAGGATGGGACCCGAGGATGCTGGGGGCGGCCGGGCCCCTGGCGCGGTTTTGCATCTGCCAAGTCTCCACAGGGCGTGTGGCGGAGGGACTTTTCCAGGCTGTCTGTGCGGGTCTCTCAGGCGTTAAAAACAAATTGTTCTTACCAAACATGCAGTGCGAGCGAGAGCGGACGGGACGCGGCTTGGTAGCTCCTCAGGAAATGTGGTTCCTCCCGGGCAGGCTGGGCCACGCGGTGGGCTGGGGGCCACACCTCCCGCCCCTGAGACATGCAGGCCGCTGGGACCCGAGCAGGGCGCTGGCAGCAGGGGTCTCCGTCTGGAATCTCTCCTGCTTCCCGTGAGCACCGAGAGCTATGAGGAGTGGGGTCCGTGCTGCTGCCGGGAGCCCCCGCGCCTGGCGCCGGCTGCGCACACTGGCCGCAGGCAGGGGTCTCCTGACCGCACGTGGGGGTTGCTCACCGGAGGCGGGCGTTCGTGTCACTCCTGCCCCTGCATCTCTGGGCGGAGGTGTAGCTGCCCAGTGCTAGTGCGGGGTGGATGGACTTGGCCTTGGAAATGGGTCTCAGTGTACCCCACAGAAGAGTTGTGTCACGTGAGGCCAGACTGGAGTCTGTGCAGAAATGAGGGAGAGCCCCCCCCACCCCCATACTTCCCCGGTGCAGCCTTTCGCCCCGAGCTCGTCCCGTTTGCCTCCTTGGGGGCCGCCAGGTGGGTGTGGAGCTCGGGGCTGGCCGTCCTGCCTGGATCCTGATGCTCTGAGCCCGGTCACCTGAACTCCGCGATGACCTGCGACGCCCTGGCCCAGCGGGTCCCGGCAGATCCCTCTTCTCCCAGAAGGGTCACCGAGCCCGTCCCGTTGGCATCTGTGCTCAGGCTGCATCCAGGCTGGTGTGCGGGGAGGGAGGGGCACCACAGGGGCGGGTCTTCAGAGCCGCCTGAGAAAGTCCCACAGCAAAGCCTGGGACATGGCAGGACTGGTGCGGTGCCCCACTGCCTGCATGCTCGCTCGCAGCCCAGGCCCTGCCGCTCGGAGAGACCGCCCTGTCCACCCTCGGCTGGTCTGGAGGGTCTCACTCCCACCCCCCACCGTGTGACCCAGGGCCTGTTCTCTTGGCGACAGTCACGTCAGTCGCACCGCGCTGGGCATCTGGGGCCCATGCTTCCTGCCTCCTGCACGGAGCCCCGTGTCTGCCAGACATAAGCAAGGACGCCAAGAACTTAGAGCAGGTGGTCATGAGGCTGTGAGGAGCCAAGCTGCTGGGTGGCCAAGGCGGCTCTGGAGAGTGCACGGGACGCACGAGAGGGGCAGGCGCAGAGGCTGACGGGCATCTGTTTCCGGAGAGGCAGCCCCAGGAAAACGGGCCCAGACGTGGCCATCACAGTGGCACAGGGGACGCGGAGACAGCCTGGCAGGTGTCTGAAAAGGCGATACCCCCTGAGGTGGCCCTGCAGGGAGGCCCCGAAGCTACCGTGACCTTAAACATTGCGTCCGATGTGCACATTTTCCTGAGAAAGTAACTCCTTTTCCCCCGATCAGGTCTGAAAGCCCTAATTTTGAAAAGAACACTACAGACACTCGGAACTCATTTGGAGTCCTGCCCTTAACCCGGAGGCCCTGTCACCCGGGCCGCCACCTTCAGGGCCGCCTCTCCCAGCAGCACGCCTGGAGGGGTGAAGGGGCTTTGGGGCTTCCACTTGGCTCCCTTTGGAACCTTGTCTGGCCCTCCCTCTTGTCTCTCCCGGGACGGGGAGACCGAGGCCACTCCCGGCTGCCGGGGTAGACCGGTGGACGGGGCCTCCGAGCAGCGTTTCCCCTGCCGGACGAGCTGGGGCGCGTGGAGGCTAAGGAGACGCTGGTGGTCAGGGGCTTCCTACTGACGGACGCGGGGTCCTCGTCCCGTCGTGCGTCCTTCTCTAAGTGTGACGTTCTGCCGACACAAAATGAGACCAAGATGAAAAGTGAGGGGGTGCCTGGGTGGCTGGGTCAGCTGAACGTCTGACTTCAGCTCAGGACTTCAGGTCACGATCTCATGGCCCCTCTGTGCTCTCAGCGCGGGGCCCGCTTCCGATCCTCTGTCCCTCTTCGCCCCGCTCCGTGTGCACGCGCTCTTCAAAAACTCAACAGTAAAAAATACGTATTGAGAAATGAAACGTGAGGCACACAGATGGGGCGCACACCGGTGTGGGTCTTTTTGGCTCTTGGCCGCTTCCCCTCCCCAGGGCCCTGCGGTGACCGATGGGGCGGAGGGGGGGGGGTGAAGGCCGCTGGGGGTCTGCGCTCCATCAGGACACCCGCCGTCGCTTTTTTTAAAGATTGAGAATATAATTCACACACCATAAAACGTGGACAATTCGGAGCTTTTTAGTCTATTCACAAAACTGCGCATCTGTCCCTGCCAGCCAATCTAGAACATTTCATGACCCCCAGGAGAAACCCCAGCCCATGAGGAGTCCCTTCCCAGGCCCCTGGCAGCCAGCCCTCTGCTGTCTGCCTCCTGCCTCGGGGGCTGCCTGGTCTGGACGGTCACGTGGGTGGAGTCACACACTGTGACCTTTTCTGTCCCTTCTCCCACTTGGCCTGTTTTCAAGGCTCGTGGTGTTGGAACACGTGTCAGCATGTCATTCCTTTTTTCGGCCGGGGGCGGGGGGGCGGGGGTTGCCGTGTGTGCGGACCACGTCTGTTCCTCCCCAGTGTGTGCCTCCCGTGAGCGCGTGCGGGGAGCTGCCGGCCCCCCACCCACGACAAGGCCCTTGTGTCCTCACCGACACTTGTCATTTTGGTTGAGCCATCCCGTGGGCATGAGGCCACACTGTGGATGGGACTGGCGCTTCAGAAGGATGTGGACACTCGGGATCTCTTCGTGGGCGTGCTGACTGTGTGCCTCTTCGGAGCCTTTGGCCAGGTTTGCGTTTGGGTCGCCTTCTGTGGCCGCCTTGTAGGACTTCCTCGTGTGGTCCCGACGGCGGCCTCTCACCAGACACGTAATTCACCGTGTTTTCTGCGGGGTGTCTCAAGTTTTCTTGAGGGTATCTTGTGACCAAGTCCAGGGTCTCTCTTTACTTCTGCTCATTGTGCTGTCCGTGCCTCATCAGAGACCCCATGGGCCAACCCAGAGTCTCGAGGACGCGCCCGTGTTTTCCCCGGAGCCTGAAAGCGTCGGCGCGGGGGTGAGGGGGGGCCTGGTCCCCGTGTCCGGGCACCGTTCGTGGGGGAGACTTCTTGCTCTCGCTGGGTTGTCCTGGGGCCTTGGTTGAAAATCAGTTGCCACAGACGTTAGGGTTCATGTCTGGCGGCCCCCAGTTCTTTTCAGCAGACTTGGGGTACACTGGTGCAGGGGAGCCAGGCCCCGGCCAGGGCGTCGCCCCAGGATGTTCCGGTTTGCTGGCTTTTCCGAGCACAGCAGCCCAGGATCGTAGGAGCAGCCCCGAAAGTAGAAGCCGGGGAAACCTGCGCCGGGTAGAGCCTCCGAGGGGCATCCAACCCTGCGGGGCGCCGTGTGGGCGGGGCCTCGCGTGTGGGCGGGGCGTGCCCCGAGGCCCGGATGATCCCCGCAGGGGCAGACCCTCGGGGTGGTGTCCGGTCAGCAGGGGGCCCGCAGGGAGGCCAGCCCCCCGAGGAGGGCCGCAGGAGGGGCGCAGCAGGGAGGGCGGCTGACGCCCCGTGCTGTCCCAGGGGCCGCGTACATCTGCACCGAAGACGTCTTCCCGATCCCGCGTCTGCAGCAGCTCATTGCCCGGCAGCGGCACCTGCGGACCGACGTGCCGGCAGAGGTGATCGACAGGATCAAGTTCGGCAACCAGATCTTCATCGAGCACGTAGCCGACGTGGTGAGTGTCCCTCTCTCTCTGGCCCTGGGTCCTGAGGGGAAGTCGGTCAGGTGGACCAGTGGACAGAGCCACACATGTGACACCGGGCCACCACCAGTACCAGGCAGCCAGTGAGCCCCAAGAGGATTCATTACCTGAAATTTCAGGTGGAACCGGTCACCCCGCCCACAGGGAGTGAGATGCCACTTCCCGTCCCTCTCGGTGCGTGCCCCTCAGTCCTCTCAGTAGCAGGGAGCACCTCCCGTGGCCTCCTGGTCACCCTGCCGTGACTGCTCACTACCCAGAGAACAGGACCTGCTCCAGGCCGGCTGTCCCGGCGAGAGCCATCTGTCAGGTTTTACTTCCACCTCTAACGGAGCAGAAAGCCCATCAGGGCACAGGAGGCCCCCACCTGGCTGCTCCATGGGGGACATGTGTGTGGAAGCATCACCAGTGGCATGCTCCCTGCCAGGGAGAGGGCAGAGGGCTAGGAGCTCACAGGAGTCCCAGCAGGGCTGGCCGGGGGAAGCAGCGCTGTGACCTGGTCCGGTGCTCGACTCAGATCAGCATTTGAGGGACGGACGAATAGTGAGCGGGAAAGATTCAAAAGTTGAGAACAAACCCCTAGAGCAGGAACCAAAAAAAGGTGAAGAAAGCTTCTGCACAGGCGAGGGCCTCTCCTCGAAGCCCGGCTTCCCGAGCGCACCACCCACCGCTGGGGCGGGGTTCCCGGGGGCGCCTTCCCCCTACGTAGGAATTGCTATAAAACTCGCAAGTAAAGGATAAGGCATATAAACTTTTAATTTTAAAAAAAAATTTACAATAGAACATATCACACACAGCTTCAGAAGTAACACAGTAAGATTGGGCCCACGGGCCCAGGCAGCCAATGCCTCTTCCACCTACGTTCAGGACACGGGGGTCCCGGGAACCACGGCCCCGGAGGGAGGCTGCGCCCACCCCATCACTCTGTAGGGGCCGAGCGTGGCCATTGCTTTGCAAGTGACACATCCTGGTGAGCGGTGTGGTTGTTAGTAGGACAGTGTGCTCCGTGGCACTGGGACACAGAAGACAAGGTTAGTGCTGTAGGCTCTCAGCTCCAGGGCCCTCCAGCCTCGGTGACCGTCCCCTGGCTGTCACAGGGCAGGCTCTGGCTGCACACGAGCAGCGTTGTCCTGGGTCCTCCAGGGCCGGGTGTGGCTTCACTGCAAGAGAAGGCGGCAATCAGGGCTGCGAGGCCCCCGGTGCCG
Source organism: Paguma larvata (assembly GCA_030068075.1). Lineage (NCBI taxonomy): Eukaryota > Metazoa > Chordata > Mammalia > Carnivora > Viverridae > Paguma > Paguma larvata. The sequence continues at coordinate 46,990,926 of CM057827.1, read as the reverse complement.
TTTCCCAGGGCTGTTCTGAAAACAGCTCGGGGGGGGGGGGGCCCAAGGCGCCCGCCCTCTGCCCAGTGTCGGCCTGGAGACTGGGGGCCGGGAGGGCCTCCCTGGAGCCCAGGGCCCTGCTGTGGGGACAGGGTCTGCCCTTTCTGCACAGGCAGGGCCTCAGAGCTGCGGTCCCTGGGCCCTGCAAGGAGCCAGTGCAGCCACCACGTGCCCAGCCCCCGGGAGTCCCCAGAGCTGTCTGCATGAGGGAAGGGGGAGGGGACTCACATTAATGCTGGCGTCCTCGAGGCCACTGCTGCTGCCATCATTGTCCACAAAAATAGGCTCTACCGAAGACGCCCTAGAGATGGAAGCACAGAACCAGGTCTCATTCAGGCGAAGGACCAGACGCTTGGCTGCTCTTCAGCGGGGTGGCCAGTATGTGGTCACATGGCACCAGGGCCAAGGACGCCTGGCCCCACCCAGGCGCCCGGCCAGGGCAGCAGAGGGCACAGTGCCCAGGCCCTGGAGGTACGCAGGGCTGGCCTGCCCGGCTGCCCCTGTTCTCCCTCCATTGGGTGAGGCTGGGCGGGGGCAGGGCTCATGGCCACCCCGAGACCCGCCTGACGGGAGTATAGTCTCATGACCAGCGCAGTGAGCCAACCTTCTGGTATGGCGGCGCCCAAGTGGTCAGCACCGGGCACGGAGCCACCGAAGGATGAAGTCCCGGTCACGGTGATGGCCCTTGGGGGTAGGGGGTGAGGGGCGAAGCGGGGAGGCGGTGAGGGGTCCTTCAGTGCAGGGCACAGGCGCTGACCGCCTTCTCCCTCGGTCTCCAGGACGCCCTGCTGGAGTGTGTGGGTAAGAAGGTGCCTGTGCTGCTGTCTCGGGGGATGGCCCGCCTGGTGGTCATCGACTCCGTGGCGGCCCCGTTCCGCTGCGAGTTTGATGGCCCGGCCTCTGTGCCCAGGGCCAGGCGTCTGCATGCGCTGGGGGCCGCCCTGCGCCGGCTGAGCAGCACGTTCCGGAGCCCTGTGCTGTGCATCAACCAGGTGGGCCCCCCCTCCCACTGCGATGTCCCCAGCGTGGTTTTTAGGGAAGAAGTTCAGGGGGGCAAGGCCAGTCATACTGGGGTGGGTGGCGGTGGGGTCCCTGCTGCAACTGACCCGGGTCTGGCCCTCCCAGGTGACAGAGGCCGTAGAGGAGCAGGGCGCGGCACCTGGGCCACAGGGGTGAGTTGGGTCCACCCCGCGGGGAGGACAAAGCGGTGGCAGTGGGTCCCCCGTGGTTTTGTCAGTAACCGTTGGGCCGGTTTTCTGTCTCAGCCTCTGGGAGGAGCGGGTCTCTCCAGCCCTGGGAATGACCTGGTCCAACCAGCTCTTAATGCGGCTGAAGGTCAGCCGGCACCGCCCCGAGGAAGAGGCCGTCCTCACCCCGCCCGGCCGCCCTGACCGCACCCTGCGGGTGATCTTCGCCCCTCACCTGCCCCCCTCATCCTGCTCCTACACAGTCAGCACAGAAGGAGTGCGAGGGACTCCGGGGACCGAGGTCCACTGACACGGCAGCTGCAGTGGCTGGCCAGGTCCCAAGAAACCCCACGTCTGGCTGAGCCTTCCACTCTGCGGGCAGAGGGGACTGACACCTTGACCCAGCACGCCCATCGCTGGATCGGGGTCTGCTCGAGGGGTTGGCTGCACCTTCTCAATGGCAGGAAGCCAGTGAGCACGGATGACACGCCCGCCCGACGTGGCCTCCACCCAGGCAGGGCTGGGTCTGCCTTCACGCCCCACCGCCCCCCAGGCTCCCCACACTGCCTGGCACAGCAGGCCCTGGACCGTTTTGCTACGGCCTGTTCTCTGCCAGGCACTGTCCTAAGTAATTCGTCCATGTTGGGCTGTGTCTTCTTCACAGCCACTGTCCTTGGCCTCAGGGAAACTGAGGCACAGAACAGGCAAATGAGTTGGCCATCCTCCCACACCTCCATAAGCCAGATGCTCACCCCCAGGCTGGTGCCAGGAGGGCAGGGACGCATCTGACCCAGTCCTAGGGGTGGAGGCAGAGGTCCCTGTAACTGGACAGACTCGTTCTGTTTGGACATTTTCTAGAGCAGAAAAATTCACTTCTAATTTCCATCCCATTTTTAAGGTAGTCTGTGACCGTCAGAAGGTTAAGAATGACTGGAACAAGTAGGAAAACGTTCTTTTAGAGTTGGAATTTTATAAAAGAGCCTTTCTGCAAGTGCAGGGACTTTGCAAAAGGAAATAAACCATTTTATTATTGTAATTAAATACAAACCATTCCAGATGATGTTCTGGGCAGATCACACCGGTAGTGAGAAAACCGCAGCCCCAAGACCGCACGCGCGGTAACAGACGAGCCCCTCCCCGGGAGCCGCAGGCCCACGGGAGCTGAAGCGTCCCGGTGCGTGCCCGCCAGAGGCCGGCGAGGGACAGGGCTGCAGCAGGACTTGATCTCAGTGACAGACAAGCCCCCCCCTCCCCAGGGCTTGTCAGGCAGTCCCCCCAGGCTGGTGGTCCCCATGTTATGTCCACGGCACTGTACAGGTCACACTGGCTCCCCCCCATAATGACGGGGACAGATGCAAAATGGCATGTCTGTATGGCCGCCCCAGCCACGTGTAGGACACTTGCGAGCCCTGACCAGAGCCCTCGGCTGGCTGGACCCTTTCCTTTGATCGGTGCCATCAAGTAGCACTTTGCCATTTCCGGAGTCTGACGGTCACACAGCGCCCTGCTCGACGGGAAGTGCGAACGCGCCAGAGGCCAGCCTCACGTGTGCACGTGCTTCCCGAGAACATTCTAGGAGGTTACGACAGCGGGAAAACGGTCTATAAACTATGTGTTTTTAGCAATATTTATAGGTTACTGTGAACACAGAATTTCTCATTACCAGATATTCCTAGCAGCTTTCTGAGCAAATGACAGGAATTTCTTTGAATTCCAGGAAAGAACTGCCTGACTCCCTCTAGTACTGTAAACACAGAGCCCCCAGGGAGAGCCGAGGGCAGCCGGCCCAGGCCTCCCCCAACCTCCTCCCCCTCCTCCGGTCACTTCCTGCCTGTCCTCTGGCCTCTAACTGGACAGGAACGATGCACATGGGTGCTAGCGCTCTGAGGGCCCCTCGCCAGAAACGGAAACCACTGACGAGAAGGGCCGGCTGCCCCCACTGCCGCTCTCCTGCTAGAGAACATTAAAATCCAGACGACCAGACTTAAACGAGCAGAGGACAACCAGGCTCATTTGTTTTGATAACAAGTTCGAAACTCAGAAATTACACATTTCCAGGCCAGCGTCCCCTCTGAAGCATGAAGGTTTCTTACGACCTGGGTGTAAGGAGGCTGTGTGCGTCCTCACAGCCCCACAAAGGCAGCCTGGCCTTCAGAGAGAGGGGCTGGCAGGCTCGCAGGCGGGGCCGCCTGTTTCCACCAAATAGAGCTTAAACCCTGTTCTTCCTGAATGCCCTGGTTTTCCAGAGAGAAGTGTGGATCACTGTGGGAAAGTGGGCAGGTTTCTAATGTACTCGCTCAGCGTTGTGGCTGGGAGAAGAGCACTTCCGACGGAGGGGGCGGGGGCGGCTCCCCGCACGCGGCCCCCGGAACAGGACAGGGCGGCCTGTGTCTCACTGCACGGGTGACACCAGGCTTCCCCACCCATCCCCTCCCCCCGCCCATCGGGGAACTTCAGAGTGCACAGTACCCGTGCGGACACACAGCCCACTCTGTCGCCAGTGGTCTCTCTTGGCCCGCAGAGGGGAGGACAGGTGGAAAGCCAGAGGCTGCAAAGCCCGGTTGGAGCCAGGTGCTGAGGAAGGAGGCGTGGCCACAGAAGACCCCGCCCAGGCACGGCGCGCTGGCCTCCAGTCGGGAGCCAGCTGTGTCCCCAGACCCCAGGATGCTGCCGCCTGCAGAGAGCAGCCCCAAGTCCACGCCTGGCCTGAAGGACACGTGCGGCGGGTGGGTGCTCCCCGGGGAGACCGCCAGCGACTGCCGGGGTGCCTTGTGAGCCCCTCTAGGAGGGTCCCTGGTGAGCATGGACCCTAGCACGGTCCAATTTCTGAGAAGCGGGCTGGGGGACAAACAAGGGCCCTTCTGTGACACTGCCTGTAACATGACATTAAACTCCAAACCTGCAGCATTTCACAGGGTGCCCCAAGTTCTTCAGATCCCCTTGAAGCTAAGTGATGAGTCCGCCTACCCCAGCTTGCTGGCCTGGATGCCGCTGTCATCCGGAATGACAAACACCTTGCCATTTGGTCAGTATCTTCTTCACCTACCAGTTAGCCTGGCAGATTCCCTCAAGGGGTAATGCCTTAGGGTTGATTGGGAGACATTCCGGTCAAAGCCTGCCAGGTGTACCTAACCCTACAAAGAAAATCTTTAAAAACAAAACGAAATGAAACAAAACACCTGCATCCCACATGCTTAGTGTACAGGGCCCAGGAGAGGGGGGACTGGCCCCAGAGGGGTGGGCACAGGGGCCCACAGGCGTGCAGCAGAACGGGTGGATATGCCACATGGCAGGGCTGGGGACTCGGCAGAGACCCTGCCCCACCAGCAGGTCACCTGCTTCTCGCGGCTCTGAGTGCCCACCGTCCTCTAAATTGGGGCAGCACGGCCCCGGATCATCAGATGCTCGCTCTAGAAGGATGCGGCTTAAGGTTCCGGAGTCTTAATTTACAGCTTTAATACAACACTAGAACTTAACAGATCCTGGCGTAGCGGCAGAAAGTACAAGTGTCCATGAGCAGCGGCCAATCCCAAACGTGCTGAGGGCACCACACCCGGCAGCTCTTGTCGCTAGGCCTGCAGACGGCTTCCCAGGATTCGGAGTAAACCCCCCATGAGGTGGTAGGGGTCACTGTCTAGAAAAGGAAGTCACGGGGGAGGTGGGTCCTGGGCAGAGCCAGGAGGGGCTTGACAAAGCTCTGAGGGTCTCAGTGCCCCGATAAGTCTTGGAGATTTTTATCTAGCTCTGCCTCGCCCCTCAGTGGGCCAGGTCAGTGTGGCTGGCGCTCAGAGCTCGAGAGTCTGCGAGATACTCATTCTGTTCCTGCATGAAAAACAAATGCAAAAATTACACTTAACCAGTCCTTCAAAGGACGCCAGCTTCAAGCGGTCTCAGAGCTGTAACGACAGCTGCACAACTCTGAAGTCAACCCCCGAAAGCCCGGATGCCCACATACACAGGTGCCAACGCCGAAAGGGACATGAGTGAGGGGACCCGGACCCGGCTGACCCCAGACCTTTTGAGGCTCGAAATATGCCCAAACGCCACCGGCATCTCGGATCTTCTCCCCAGAGGCCTGCTGAGAAGCAGCCTGGAAACAGCCACCCCCTCGGGCGCGCGGTGGGAGGATGGCCTGTTCCTGTCGGTGCGTGTCCAGGAGCCCAGCAGCTCCTGCTGGTGACCAGCAGGTGTGGCAAAGAACGTTCTCTTCCCCGAAAGCTCAGCTGCTGGCCTGCCTGGCACATGGAGCCACGCCCCGACAGCCACACCACATACTTAAACAAAAAGGCCATTTCTGATAGACAAGGTGGCAACAGTTTTACATGTGAAGGCGACGGGTTCGTGCAAGCCTTGCACAGCTAAAAAAAAAACCGCTACAGACTGAGTGTAAACAGGACATTCTGTCAGTTACTTACATTAGTAAAGTTCTGAAAAGTTTTAAAATGCCTAACAACAGTGTAACTAGACGATGAATTACTTACAAACTTACCCAGGCTAAAATCATACAAATTAGTAAGAAAAATTAAGTGGCTAAGTTTTGATATTAGGTTATCAGAATATTTAAGTTTTACTTAGGTTAATCAAACTACTTTTAAAGGTTGGTAATATACTGAACATCCTCACAATGTGAACATTCCCATAATTCGTGTCATCAAATTAAAGCAGAATACAGAAATATCGTTACGATGCCTCTTTATCTACAACGTCCCCACAGCTGCTCAGACAGCAACCGCCCGGCAAAGCCGGTCTGGGCGGTCAAGGGCATTAAGTGGGGCATGGCTCCTTACTTGGAAATGGTCTTCGGCTGCCTTGCCACCCACGTTAAGGACATTCAGAGAGCTGGCACGCTTCATGCTGCAACCAGGGCAGTCGACATGCAAAGGGACAAACCATCGGCACGTCAGTTAACCAGGAGCAGGACACACGGCAAGAACACCCCTCCAAGGCCTCTGTCACCGTGGGGGAGTCCCTGGCACCATCCCTGACAGAGAACGGGCCTTGATCTCGCCTGGACTGGGATGTCTGGCCAATTCTTAATGTGGACGCCCCCAGCTCTAACTGTATTTAGAGCCCAACAGGAAAAACGCACACTTTCTCTGCATCTTTCTCAGCAAAGTATCTGTCTTTAGGTAGTGTGTGTAAATTCCAAGTGTCGTTATGTTGTCACATTGTGAAGCCTGGCTCACGTAAGAGCCGAGAGAGAGGTTCTGCTAGCGCCGCTCTCGGACTCAGCACGAGCCTTTGTGTCAGGTCCGGTAAGAAGGGCCCCCCGGGGATTTCTCCAAATCCCACCACTCGCCCAGAACGACCACGTAAGAGAGAGACACTCAAAGCTCACTGTTAAGATCAGATAAATACATATGTTGGTGTATTTTATGTATTTTTCTATATTAAAAACATTTTTTACTAGTAAAGTAAACTCATAAGCTAGTATTTCTCTGCTTAGAAACCAAAATTTAGAGGCATCTGGGTGGCTCAATCGGTTAAGTATCCAACGTTGGCTCAGGTCATGATCTCACAGATCATGAGTTTGAGCCCCACATCAGGCTCTGTGCTGACAGCTCGGAGCCTGAAGCCTGCTTCAGATTCTGTGTCTCCCTCTCTCTGTCCCTCCCCTGCTCGTGCGCACTCTCTCTCTCTCAAAGATAAACAAACGTTAAAAAAATTTTTTTGATCAAAATTTTAAAAAATTCCATGGCTTTACATTTAAGGAAATATAGTGATTTCAATGTATATTTACTTTTTTCTCCTACTTGATACCTTTAAAATACTTGATGAACTATCCTGCAACTAACCTAAAACCTAAATTATGGATAGTCATAAAGTTACTATAATTGCTTACTGCTATCAAGGATGCCCTTAGCTTTTAAAGCTAAAATAACCAATATTAAGGGTCATTTTTAAATGTTTGCAATAGAAATTGTAAATATGAGTTTGAACTACCTATGACACAGTGCACACTACTATCTACCCCGTGAGTTGAGGGCAGAGCTGTGACTCCAGAGCGCAGGTCCGAAGAAGGATTAGCACAACCAGACAAAAAACGCACCGGGAATGTCGACCAAGGCCCAGGTCACGACTCGAGTGCCCACCAGCAGCTGTGAGCACAGCGCCCGGCAAACGGCAGGTCCTTACCAAGTTCTCATTGAATAAACTACATCAAAACCAAAGATCTTAATTTACTTATCCTCGAGTAAAACTCACTCCCAAAACACCCCAACCAGGATAAAAACAAAAATATCCCAACGAATCCCACATAAGTGTTGCTAGAATTCTGAACAAGTTTTTCTCTACATAACAATACTCCAGAACAAAGGATAAAATCAAAGCAAATCACAAGTAAGTTATATTCTGGCACATTTAATTATTCTGTTATTTAAACAGCTAACTGGCTTTTACTAAGAAAGCCATTCAACCTTCTTCCTCAAATTCCCTTTCCTTACAAGACAGAAGCGACAACAACTGGACCCCTCCCAGCAGGTGTCCCCCGACTCTTGGAGCTGCGTCCACAGCTGGCACTTAAACCGGGGTGCGCTACACAGGAAGAATGCCCCGTTCAGTGAGTCTCAAAACATGGTCCCGGGGGGCGCCTGGGTGGCTCCGTCAGTTAGGCGTCCAACTTCAGCTCGGGTCATGATCTCACAGTTCCTGAGTTCGAGCTCTGCATCGGGCTCTGTGCTGACGGAACCTGCTTCGGAATCTGTGTCTCCCTCTCTCTCTGCCCTTCCCATTCTCGCACTCTGCCTCTCTCTCAAAACTAAATATTAAAAAGCAATTAAACAACAAAACGTGGTCCTGGACCAGCAGCACTGGCACTTGCTGGGAACTGGCTAGAAAGGCAATAGTGTAGGGGGTAGGGGTGCAAATCCACTGTCTCGTAAACTGAGGGGTGGGGCCTGGCGGTCTGTGTTCACAACACCCCCTCCCCCAATAGATGCGGACGATCACGACTGAGAACCTCTGGTCCAGTTAGCTAACATGGTTGCTCTTACTTGGAAAGAGTATTCAGTTTTCTGCACTTCTGGATAACATTTCTAAGGTCACTAACTTTTCATCAAGCTCAGTAAGGTACGCTCTCGAATACCACGGAGGCAGAGCGCTGAGTGTGAAGTGTGGAGTCAAGACGGTGCGCTGGCGCCACACAGACCACACTACGGAGCAACCGTCCCTCTGCGTCACGGTCCAGACAGAGAGAAGACGTGATGAGCCCCGGAGAACGACTGTGGGCTCTGCCATGGGGGGGGAGGACGGGCCACACCCCAGGACTCGGTGCCGGAACTGGACTCTGCATTTAAAATGCCTCAAAACACCCAGAACCTCCGGTAGCCGGGCTGCCTGCCCAATGGCGCATGCAGAGCGTGGTGACACAATCTCTTCCGCTCCCAGACCCGCCCCGGGGACACAACTGAGCGACTGCACAAAAGTCTGTGCGGATCCTCACAACGCGGGAAAAAGTTTACGCTTTCAAAACTCCGTGAGGCCGATAGTGAGCTGTCCTTTAGTTCGGTAAATGTTTTAAAACAGGCACTTTATCCCAAAGGCAACTTAAGACCTGCTTCCCTGATGCCCGTTCCCGTCGGGTCGCAGGCCCTCCGGCGCGGATGGCAGGCCAGGGCGGCAACCTGCTGCTCAGCCCCACAGACTCCAGAAGCCCCGACCAGCTCCCAGCACTGCGCCCTCCAGGGAGCTTCGGAAGGAACGTGTGGAGCCCAGAAAAGTCCGTCTGCGGAAACGGGCTCGTGAACGTTTCCGAGAAGCAAGGGGACGGCCGCCTATACGACCGAGCTGCGCCTCCCGCCTCACGAGCCCTCGAGCAGCGTGTGTGGCCACCGGCCAAGTGGGGCCCAGAGCGGCTGGCAGCCCCGGGCCTCTGCTCCCCCAGGGCCCAGAGGCCAGAAGAGGCGACCGGGCACCCCTGGGACCAGCAGGGGAAGCGGCGGGAAAAGCGGCTCCCGTCGGTGTCCCCAGCACGTTACGGGAGGGGACCCCGCGCCCCAGCAGTGGCCGACCTCTCGCCCGCAGAGCGGACGGTGGCATCACGTGTACACCAGTCTCGCTGCGCGCCCAGCTTTAGAAAGCAGGTCCCCTTTAGGAATCCAGAGTTTCCCTGAAGAGCAGACCGAACGGTGCCTCTGGGAGAAAGGCACCCCGAGCAGGACGCTGTTGCCACCAGAAGTGACCCGGGCCCGCTGTCAACACTCCACCTCCCGCTGGCACACCCGATGAAAACCGGAATGCCTCAGAACCAAATTCCTTTGACAACTTAAATGTTATCGTTCAAAAGACTCTAGGACGGGGGAGTGTACCGTTTGTTAAACACATGGGCATTACGCTTTTTTTAAATCACCTCAAGGAACACCTTATAATAAAGTCTGGAAACCGTCATCCTTCTATTTAAGACCATTTCTCTCCCTATATTAATACCCGTGTGGGTTTAATTCAATCGCAGCTATCATTTGATTTTAAAAGGATTTTTAAAATTAATTTTAAAGGATAGGAACTAGTGCTCATTTTAAAAAACAAGGAATGCCTGTCTAGAGTGAACCAGTGAAGACACTCGGTGTCAGAGTAGGAAGTTCCCGCTTTCCACCGCCAAGGCGACCTTGAACGTGCCGCGAACCCAGAGATTTGCACGGATCTCTTCTGCCGGCCTCTGCGCGGAGGCCCGGGGACACCCGCAGCCTGTCCTGGGGAGGAGATAGTTACCCTGGGGCTGCAGATAGTTACCCGGGGTTCCTCGGCTCGCTCTCTCGAGAACTTCCTCCCTTCAGCTTCCTAACCAGCTTCTCACTGCTGCGCCTAATGGAAGCCCGGAGCTTGCTAAAGGAGCCGCTGCGCTTTAAAGATCCAGTGCCGTCCTGAAAGACACGTGAGCAAGTGTGAAACCGCAGTGGTTCTCCGCCGACCTCCCAAGAGGCAGAGCGGAACAAAAACAAGAATTCACATCACGGCTGACCTACTTGTCTGTGGCTTGCCGGCACTGCGACTGCCACAGAAATTACCGATTTGCCGTGCGCGTGAACACACTTGAAACAGAACTCTATCCATTCTAAATCTCATTACAGATAATCCGATGATCATGAAAACCTCTGAACATGAAGTTCATTCGAATAAAAATAACATTCCCCCAAATTATATTGCTGTTTCAAAACAAAAGGTAACACACAGAAAAAGTCTTAAGAAAATGAAGGCTGCTTCTTGGAAGATGACCAAAATCAAATTCCAGGTTTAATAGAAACGAAGCATCTGGGCCGTGTAACAGTACTGGACCCCAAACCCTGAGCTGACAGAGACAGCTTCTCTTTGACAATTTCGTGCAAACACGATACTGAGATTTACTGCTTCTTCAGTAAAGTTGACCACTTTTTACAGATTATCATTTATTTATTTAAGTCCCCCCTTCCCACCCCCCCCCCCAAGGTGGGACTAAACTCACAACCCCAAGATTAAGAGTCCCATGGTCTTCTGACTGAGCCAGCCAGAGGCCCCTTCAGTAAATTCTTTTAAAGTTTTATTAAATGTGGCCTATAAGTGAGGTTGGAAAATTAAATAAAATGTTCATTCCATACAATAACTAAAAATCCTCAAACAACTCGTGGGAAGTAAAAGACTGCCCAGCTTTCATCACAACGGACTCAGACATTAATAAGTGAAACATTCGGCAATTATCTGGATACGAAAATCAAGAAGAGAGAGTAAAAAAATGTGTCTATAGCAACTTTTATTCTCAGAACGAATGACTTAGTAAGATTAACAGCAGCCCCGTTCCTTTGAGAAGCCACACGATGCCGCATTCCACAGAAAGAGTGAAAAGTCCCACTAAGCAGACAGACACGAAGACACGGGTCAGTTGGAGTGAGTTTATTAGAAGTTAGAAAGACACAAATACACAAATCACTGACCACTTAAGGATTAGTGGAGAAGAGCAAAGTTGCCAAAATTTCACAGAGACTACACAGCAAATGCTACTTGAGCGAGATCCTAAGGGGAGAGCCCGGGGCCCGGCGGCCTCGCCAGATCTCGGAGTGCGACGGGAGCTGCACATGCCCTACTCTTACAGCCTAGCTAGGTCCACGGTCACTGTCATGCCACTGCAGCAACACCTGCGGGTACTTCTAACTACCTTTTATCAAAGGGAACAGCTAATCGCTCTTAATGTTTAAATTCACGTATCACACGGTAAATGGTTTTTATTAACACAGTTTATATTACTAAGTACATATCTGGCAAAGCTACATGTATACAGAGATAAGGAACCCCCCAAAAGGACAGCAGCACCGAAAGGAATGGCCAGTCACAGAGAGGTGGCGCTCTGACAAGAATCCTAGGGATTGCTACACACAGCAGTCAGCACTGGAGAGGGAAGCAAAGCCGGAGGAGCCGCCCGTCATGCAGGAGACAGTGTGAGCGTCACAGAGGGCGGCTAGGCCTGTCAGACAGAAACGGAGAGAGAGCCCAGTGAAACCGCTGTGAGCAGAGAGCAGCCCCCACGAGCGCAGCGCGGCTCACAGTATTTCTAGGTCACGAATCTCAGCACTGCTTGAATCGCTTCGGTGCTTGGGATTGCCTTCTGCCTGCTTCGACCGGCCCGGTACAAAGGGGCACCAGGCCGCGCGTCATCAGTTACATAAACGGGACTAGTTACTCCTGCCATCAAAATAAAATTCCAGGTTCAGGGCATGGATTGGCACCGTGCTAGAAATCTCTGTGATACTTACTGTAACGAGATTTTCCAGCAACTGTACGTAAAGGAGATCCCACAATGAAAAACATCGACAGTCATCGGAAAAAAGGCTCCCCACGGGAAGAGTACTTCCATTATCTTTAACTTCGTCAGAAACCCTTCCGCATCCCTAAACTATAAAGTTCTCTCTGAAATCAGGGAGGACATTCTCTTAAACGCACTAACAGTTTAAACATTTTCAGAAACTTTAAGAAACCACGGACTTTAAAAGTCTTTAGCACATTTTAAACATGCAGTTGGTAATCCAAAATTAATTAATTATGGAAAACGGGTTCCACCGGCAGCAATACATCCTGGGTCTCGGCAGCCTGGAAGCCCAGCGGCCTTGCACCGAAGCCCCAGACAGCGGGACCTGAGCCCCTGCCCGTCTGACTCACCATGGGACGCTGAGCGAGTCATTTAACCAGCCCGAGCTTCGTTTTTCTCATCTTTAAAATGGAAAAATAAGATGTGTTACCAACTCCCCGCGAACGCCGGGAGGACGAGAAAACATAAGTTCTTGTTGCTCTTTCAGAAAAAGGACATTAACATGCTAACTGCACAAACCGTACAACTGCTGTTCATCCCAAAACTCATCGCTGCGCCCCAGCGGGGACATCTGCAGCGCTCCCGTACTGGGCACTCGGCAGACCACGGGAGAAGGGCTTCACTGTGAACACACCCCCTCCCCCGGCAGGACCTGGGTTGGGCGCTGGAGCAGGCTGCCCGCCCTCCCTCCCCTTGCCGTCCAGAACCAGCGGGAAGGTCAGTGGAAACCTACCCCCAACCCTGGTGGGTTTCTATTCGGGAGCCTGAGCGTTGGGAGGCCTCCCGCACTCTCACTCTTTCAGAACTACTACTTTATACTGCCATGAAAGAATACTCGCATCAAAAAAGTGGGTTTCTGAACAGAAATGTATCGTGTATTGGCTAAGAAACCTACCTCAGTAGTTATTAGCTGTAGATTTCAGGTGACTTACTATTTTTTGTTACATTCTAGTTGTGTTCCTAAATAACTTGTAAAAATAACCTGTTTCTAATTAACTGTACGTACGGTCCCGTCCTCAGTCACCTCGGGCAAGACCCCAGTGCATCAGAAGCTCTCACGAGCACTAACCCGGGGAGGAGGGGCGGGCTCCTCCTGAAGAAGCCTGCGGGGCGCTGGCAGCCCAAATCGGGACACAGTGGAGAAGACGGACTTGAGGACCCCGGGACCCTGGGTGAGGTCTCCTGGGGCCCTCTTGGGATGCCTGAAGATACAATTACTTAGCAACCAGGCAGCCCAGGGACTCCCACGTGTCTGAGGGGACCCAGCCCTCAGTGAACACGCAGCCCTGTGGACAGAGGGTAAAGGGAACCAATGTACCAGGAAGGACTCCTCTGCACACAGCAACTGCATCTTTAGCAGGACCCCGAAACAGAACTCAGACCTATCTTGACAATGCTTTTCAGATCTGTACACTTTATACAAAATAGGCTTGGGGAAGTTACACTCTTCGAGCACTTTAATCACAATCTTTATGATACATACCTAAAAGAACAGAATCGCACTTCCCTAAGATTTGATCCAAAAATTTCATATGAATTGTTACAATACGTCCAGTAGCCTTACTTTTCTTGTATTCAGTCCTGTGCTGATCCTGACTCTCAGTATCTGAAGGGAGCAACTATGACCTAGTGTGCCTTACCTCTGACCACACTGTCCTTTGTTTTAGAAGTTACTTCTGAGCGTGGAGAATGAGGACACCTACTCAGTCTCGCGTAAGTGGCTCTGATCACGGCCCCGGGTAGCGGGGCCTCCGCCTGCCATCCTCCCTGCTAGACTAGTGCTTCCCAACAGAGCAACACGATTGCTTTTCCCTAAGGTAGCAGTTTTTAAACTTTTTAAAGAGCACTGAAGCTCTTTTTCAAAAACAAAAACTCTAAAAAAAAAAAAAAAAAAAAACTCTAACGCTGAATGCCAATGTTAAATAAAATCTAGGTGGCATTTTCTCATTATAAATGTGTAACAGGTTGTTAGGATGACAAAATAAGCCAGGAAAACACTGGAGCCACTGACAGAAACCCACGATTTAGGATACGAAATTCCAGAGGACAGGCCTAGCCCTGACGCCCACCTCACTCCCAATTTGTTTCTAGTCTATCTGGACTGCGTAACACTAGAAACTCCTGCTGCACACAGGTACCTTGCCGGGGGCAACAGTTCTTAAACCCATGCTTCGTCTTCTCGGGGAACTCTGCACTCACACACAGAGGGCATGAGGCGCTCACTCTCACACCCGGACAAAGACTAACGTGGGGGCTGCAGTCTGTTAGTATCTCACTTGAAGGTGACACTTAAAATGGGCTCCTTTGGGGGGCACCTGGGTAGCTCAGTCAGTTAAGAGCCGACTTCGGCTCAGGTCATGATCTCACGGTTCGTGGGTTCGAGCCCCGCGTCGGGTTCTGTGCTGACAGCTCAGAGCCTGGAGTCTGCTTTGGATTCTGTGTCTCCCTCTCTCTGCCCCTACCCTGCTTGTGCTGTCTCTCAAAAATAAATAAAAATGTTAAGAAAAAACTTAAAAAAAAAAAAAAGGCTTCTTTGGTTTCACCAAACTCCATCTCGATCGGGCTGACTGAAAAAATGCAAGTGTGCACACTGCCTTTACTAGGTCTCTTCTTACAGCGGAACGGTACACTTTGAAAATGAAACTTCAACCCTCTGTCAGGAGGGCTCAGCACCACCTTCTCACAAGCTGAGAGCTGTGGCCTTCCCTTGAAGGTGAGGGCCAACCGAGCGTGAGCAGGGGACCCGGGGGCCCAGCAGTATGTACGCACGCCAGCTGGGCGGCTCCCCACCTGGTTCACCTGGGCAGTTCTCAAGTCACCACTGCTTGAGCGGAGACTCTGTCTGAAGAAAGGGGTCGTCCTTCTACTGCTCAAAGTGAGTTTAGGAATGCCTTAAGATCTGGAATCTAGATTCTTTCAGCCAATGGGCCCTGTGATGGGTGCTGTCAAGACGCAGAGTTCCTAGTGTCTAGAAGTCAAGTAAAAAGGTGTCCACAGCCCAGTGTGTGAGTGTCCTAAGTGAGAGTATGTGCAAAGTGACATGGGAAATGTGAAATGGAAGGAGGGCCAAGCATGCACTCAAGAGGAGCGAGTGCCCTGCCCACTGCCATCTGTGACTCCGCAGCAGGCCTGACAGGCAGCTGCCGACCAGCCCTCTGCTCTGGGCAGAAAGCGGCTCTCCCTCACCCCTGAGTCTCAGCCTTGAAAGACGTGACAGAACTCCACATTGTCAATAACTTTACGATAGGATTTCACAGGAAGACTGACCTAGAAATACTGTCTCAAGAAAAAGCTCCTCTAGAACTTCATTCAAGAGTATCGACTCTGCACCCTGGCTTCTAAAGGCCGGGGAAGGGACGTGGCCCTCTACACAGGCATGCAGGACGGCAGGAACCATGGGGAGAGTACAGTACACAGTGTGGCCAGATGTGGGCAAGAGGAGGGCCTGCACCATCGTTTTTGTTTAGACTACAGCCCTACAGGGGGACGGTCAAAGCAGATGCTGATTGGTTGTCTTGGCACAGGAAAAACCAAAGCAAGGCAGCTGCCAGATAAAGACGGTCATAAAGACATTCTCCCTGAAAATGACCACTAACGTTACATACAAAGTGTCTATCAGAATGCTAACCCTTACCAGACCACTACAGCTATAGGAAAGTCCCAAATAAATATGCTCCACAAGACGGAGGATAGGAAAGCCCAAAACTACTATCTGGCAAAACATCTGCACTGTTACAGCTGATGGAACTGCACTGCTACAACTTCAAAAAAAAAAAAATCAACAGTGCACCTGGACGCGTTAAAGCTGATCCTGCATTGAATCCTCTCTGATAAAAGCAAAATCCCACAGATACCAGCTCAATATACAAAAACACTACCCACGTGTGACCCAAATACACTAGGAAAAACATGTTCAGAAGGCCCCGCGCTCTTTGACAACCACTGTGTAAACAGCGGTGGTGAGAAGGCCCATGAAGGCAAAGTCGTGACGCCAGAGGCAGAGGCTGGAGGGACAGGCTCCGAACACAGGCAAGGATTCTGGATCCGAAACCTCTGCCAGATGACTGTGAAGAGAGATGAGCCACCGCACCTCAGTGGGAACATGAGTCAGCACTGAGGTGGACATGGACAGCAGCTGCCCCGACCTGTTCTTTCCTAGAGACAAGTTCTGTTTGAAACATCATCTCCCTTGAAGGAATCTGAAGTACTTCTAACAAAATCAACAGCAGCCTGGTCAGTGAAATTAGGAGCGCTGGAGTTAGCAATGAAAACGGGTTAAGTTAACAAAGCACGTTAGTCGTCTGCCACACTAATCCTAATAGTAAAATAAACCAGGTTCTGGATTGTGCTCTAAATAACCAGGACACTCAATCAGCATTTAAGTGCTCAAAGTTAAGCCAAACAGCTTTCATGGGCTTCTAAAGAGAAGAAAATGACTACTTCAAACAAATAACAGGCTTTGTCATTAGCAGAAGATAAGAACTTACAAATATCTTAATTTTGTACATAATTTGAGAACAAGAAAGTGTCTGGCACATAAGGCAGGAGGAAAGTGCTGGCAGGCACCCCTGCAGGACACTGGCCAGGCCGCGGCCGGGGCCCCGGGGACAGAGTGCCTGGCCGAGCAGGCCGGCGGCCGTGTACTGTACTTACCCCGTTCCACTCTACGCTCATACTCACTTCCTCCCCTCCGTCAGGGCCGCTCTCGTACTTGACCACGTCCGCGTTCAGGCTCTCCCGGCTTCTCCGCTTCTCCATGTTCTCAGGGTCGTTCAGCACTTCAGCTACTCTCTGTTTGTGGACATTGTCAAGACCCTGTGGGCCAGGCAAGAGGGGGAGGGTTTGATCCGTTAGAATTTATGTCTTATTAAGATTTCTACGATAGTTACGTTCACTAAGGAAAACAAAAACAAAAACAGCTCTTAATCACTGGAAAGGAAAACTCAGAGCAGTGATTCTTAGAAATGCACACTTAAGACTTAGGCATTCCACTCTGTAAATTTTACCTCGAATTAAAATAAACAACAAACACTGGGCTCCAGTGAGTGAACTGCACGCTTAAGGTATTTACAAGGAGACGAACTGACGCATACAAAACTGAAACGCCCTCCCCAAGAAAGGACCTGTGGGCGGGCAGTTGGGACAGACGTGCCAAAGAGCAAGGACACTTGGGAGGCAGGTTCGTGAGTGCAGAACCCTCTCAACCTCTCCGTTTGCAAAGTCTCATTGGAAGGTGCCGGAACGACGCCCAGACGGCGCCAGCATCCGGGCCCCGGTGTCAGGGCGAGAGGGCGGCAGCAAGCTCTCACTTCGCTTCCCTGCGGCAGGGACGGCGGCCCGCACGCTTGAGCTAAAACCTCGCTGCACTCAACACCGCATGGACGGTTCTCCGGGTGCGTTTCGGTTCTAATGATCCGTATTCTAGATGGGATTTCACCCCAACGGCTCGTGCAGATACTGCACCTGTGCTGACTCCCACAGGGTCTTCCTCAAAAGGTACAAACGTCCAACAGATGAGGTACTAATGTGACTTTACAGCAAAGCAGACAGGGCCCCCTCACCAGGCAGGAGATCTTTCTCGGTAAAGCACTGACACTCCCCTTCTTTAAGTTTCTAGAACTGCTGATCTCCAGACTCAGCTTATTTGATAAACATCACTCTGGCACTTTAAAACAAAGCTTGGATTGTCGGCACTAATCCTGACGACGGGGCACAGAAGTCTGAGGCTGGGACGACGTGGGACAAGGCCGTGGAAACCACCTTCCACCCCCATGGCTGGGCACACGCGGGCACTGTGCCCGAATGCCAGGCAGCCCCACACAGCCAGACCCCCGCCAGGGCTCCCAATGCCCTTATGCGCTCTCCCCCACCCACACCAAGCTCCCAAGCAGCCCTTCAGAGTCAGAAGACCCAGGAAGGACGGCACGACTTAAGAGAAGGGCTCCTCCGGGGGCATGGGCTGGGGCAAACCACTGGTACCAACTCTGCCTGGGCTTTCTCTCACTCTGCACAGGCTTTGTTCAAAACAAAGAACTCTAAGGTATACACAGGTCACTTTAATCCCAGACAACAAGTGGCCATGAACCAGCAAGCACATAATCACCGACATATGTACCATTCAGGAGGGAAAAACTCACACTTCCTCTCCAGTCCTAAAGATGGAAAACAAAACCAAATGTGCCACCTTTACATACATTTTTATATATTTACACACACACGCTCCCACACAGGGTAACACAAAATGCACGCACGCACGGGGTTAACACACTCATTACTCTGACAGCCTCTCGTGCAAGGGCAATGGGGGCGCCCCTCCGAGTACTTCTTCACGCACTATTTCACATGACTAAACGCCCCAGCGGATGAAGGAAAACACTCCAACTGTCCAACGTTCATCTCTGTGAGGAGCCACCACACCGCTGTCCACGGGGCTGCACCGCCTAACAACCCTGCCAGCCGTGCACGGGCGCTCCACCGTCTACAAATCCCTCGACACCTGTCAGGTTCTGTGTCGCACTGGAGCTGTCCCCATGCGGGTGGAGCAGGACGGTGGGGACGATGGGGAGCATCTTCGCCCGCCTGTGCCTGTGGGCATCGGTGCACCATCTTTGGAGAACTGTCTGCTCAGCTGCTTTGGTCATTCTTTAACTAGGAGACCCTCCTGTCTTTATACGTCCTGGACACCAGAGCGTCATCGGATGTGATCTGAAGGCATGTCCCCCCACTGCGTGGGTGTCTTTGCTATCTGCACAGCGTCCTTGAATGCACACACATTTCTACTTCTGGTGAATCTAGCCGATCGAGTTTTTCTTTTGCTGCTTGTGGTTTTGGTGTTATAGTTATGGTCTTTTTTTTTTTTTTTTTTTAAAGTAGGCTTCACACCCAGCACAGAGCCCAATGCAGGGCTTCAACTCCAGATCCTGAGACCAACACCTGAGCTGAGGATCAAGAGTTAGGAGACTTAACCGACTGAGCCACCCAGTGGTCCCTTTAGTTATGACCTTTTAAATAACACAGTTTTATCTGCACAAACTAAAATGTTAAATGTTTTTTATTTCTAAGTCAAGCTTTTGATGAGTTATATTTAAAAAGATGCATCAGGGGCGCCTGGGTGGCTCAGTTGGTTGCACATCCGACTTCAGCTCAGGTCATGATCTCACAGTTTGTGGGTTCAAGCCCTGCTGCTGACAGCGCAGAGCCTGGAGCCTGCTTTGGATTCTGTGTCTCCCTCTCTCTCTGCCCCTCCCCTGCTCATGCTCTCTCTCTCAAAAATAAACAAACATTAAAAAAAAAAAAAAGACGCATCAACCCATTCAATTAAAGCTCTAACAGGTGAGTTAAAAATAGAAGGTGTGTCACTGACCTGTTTACGGGACCTCATGGCTGCTTCTTCCAATGTTTCTGCAGCTTCGAATTTGCCTTGACGTCTGTAAAGTGCCCCGAGGTTTTTCAAAGTAGTTGTAACAGTTGGACTGTAACAAAGCCCAGGATACACAGAATATTAAATACAAGCTTCAGAACTACTGTCAACAACACGTAATATAAAGGACTAACAGACTTACATTTGTGAAAAATATTTAAATTTCTGTAGTATTTTCTTAAGCTGCAAAATTCTAAAACAGTTCTTCTATTGCGAGGACCCCCTTCCTGCCCCTGCTGTATGAGGCAGCGAGGCCACAGACTCTGTGGGGCCGGGGTACACCGCACTGAGCCCTGCGGCCGGTGGGACATGCCCACGTGCTCTTTCCAGGCTGCGGCCGCCCGCGTGGTCCTCTGCCCCTCTACCAACAGAAAGGCCTGTGCCGGTCCGTCTAGTGACCATCATGCCCGCCCTGGAGGCAGAGCTTACTCGGCGCTGGCCGCGGTATTTCTAATGTTGCTGTTCACTGTCTCCCTGCTCTCCACGGAGGGAGACGGAAAGAGTACACAAGACCAGAGCCAGGGAGGATGTGGCGTGTGTAAAGGAAGAAGAGACAGAGGGTGTCTCTGCACTCCTGACCCCAGTCTTACTAAAAGACTAGAAATAAACCTAGTTCATCTTAGCATATGACGGCACTTCAAGAGACTCTTTTCTTATTCATGATTGGCGCTTAAGGCACAGAAACAAAGGAACGGCGCCTGGGGGGCTCAGCAGGTCAGGCATCCCACACTTGATTTTGGCTCAGGTCATGATCTCGCGGTTCGGTTTGTGAGCTTAAGCCACAGATCGGGCTCCGTGCTGACAGCATAGAGCCTGCTTGGGATACTCTTCCTCTCTGCTCCCCTCCCCCTGCACACATACTCACTCATTCTCTCTCTAAATAAATGCACATTTAAAAAACAAAATTACAGGTTTTTCGACTGGAATTTGGGAACAACAGGGGACACTGCAATCGCACCAACCACCTTACAGAACTCTCCGTGTTCGGTCACTTACAAGCTGCCCTAAGCACTAGCACCTTCCAGGGCGCCTCTGTTCGTTGAGGTGAAAAGACATACCTATCAACTTTGCAGGCTTTGTACCAGCCACCATATTCTCCAAAAGAGGTCCCGTCCTTTTGCTTTCCCTAAAGTATAACAAATGAATAATTATTTTTAAAGCAATGCATTCGACTTACAAAATCTCTCGAAACAGTGTATTCTTACTTTGCATTCTTCTCTTTCTTCAGCATGCATCCAAATGGGTTTATTTTCATCTAGGGGAGAAAACAGAACACACTGTGACAGAAGCACGGGAGAGCCCGCTAAGGAGAGGCCGTCAAGCTGCAGGGAGTGCAGAAGCTGCAGGATCAAATGCACCTCCACAGGCAGGCGGCTGCCAAGCGAACCCGACGAATGTAGACGCGCCTACGATAAAACTTTAATGCCAGAATCTTCACATAACACTGGGGAGTATTTAGAACTTGAGGAAGCTAGCATTAAACGAAAGTCTAAAGAAAAGGAGTAAGATGCTGGGAGTGAAACTGGGAAAGATGCAAAGTATTCTCTTACACTCTTAACTTTTCAGACCCTAAACCATGCCGCTCCATTCAGCGCTTCTAGACAACCAGTGTACCCACACAACGCAGGGCGAGCAGTCTCAAAAGTGACAATTATGAAAATATTTTTATGACATGAAAAATGTTTAAGGTACAAGTCTGAAGGAAAATAAGCAGCATATGTGATTGTAAGTGATTACATGTAAAGCATGGTTTTAATTGTGTAAATCAACGGGCACAGAAATAAGGGAAACACCTGAATCCGTGGGTGACCTTCACCTTCCACGTCTGCACGCAGGAACCCTTCAAGGGCCAGTCTCAGGCTCCGGAGGAAGAAACCTATGCTCACACCAGGTCACCTGCTCACTAACCACCCAACCTTGGCCAAGTCACTTAGTCTACAGTGTCCTCACTCCTAAAATGGGTTAAGGTTTGACCCACTTTGCAGGAATGTTCACAAAACTAAATGAGATTACGCACTGAGACTGCCTGACAGAATTACGATCATTACTTGGCGTGCCACAGGACACTAAAACCTACTTTAAATACTGGTTTTAAGAGTGAACGGTATGCGAAGCTAACACCGTCTGTGCGGTGTAGCCGTATCTGACTGAACGAATTCTATGGTTAGAACAGCCAAGTGCACACCAGCTAACAGAGCAGGACTCCTGGAAGACACCAAAGGTCACGCAGGTCCTTTGCACCGTGTGTGCACCGTGAGTAGGAGGGGCCCTGTGAAACTGGAGGTCGCATACCCATGGCCACAGGACACACATGCATCTTGCCTTTAAAAAATGCCTGCTGTCCTATGTTTTAACATTTGCATGGGGGCATCTCAGTGGCTCAGTCGGTTAAGCATTCAACTTTGGCTCAGGTCATCATACTGTAGTTCGTGAGTTCAAGCCCCGCGTCAGGCTCTGTGCTGACAGCTCAGAGCCTGGAGCCTGCTTCAGATTTTGTGTCTCCCTCTCTCTGCCCCTCCCCCACTCACGCGCTGTCTCTCTCTTGAAAATAAATAAACATTTAAAAAACAAACAAAATAAAACATTTGCATGGAAAGTAAATCCAAATACAGGAAAACTGCTTGTAACTAGAACCCAATTAACTGGACTTTATGCTACCATTTTTAGCAAAAAGAAGCTAGCAAATCACAAGGAAACAAATATTCCCCAAGAACAGAATTTTTTTAAATAAGAATTAAGGAAATGACCCAAAATCGCTACAAAGTCCAAACAGCCTCTGCAGTCAGGCGAGGATACGGAAGCCCCCGTGGACCGCACAAGCCTGGGGAGGCAGCCGCTGTCCCGTCCTGCATCAAGTGTGAACAGAACCCGCGCTCAGAGCGGCGAGCCTGGGGCACTACCAGACTCTCCGAGTAAAGGAGATTTACCGTAGCTCCATTTACTAATGGAGGAATAAAATACCAATACACTTCAAAGATTTTTCAAAAGTGGTTCCAGAAACTCTCTATAAAAGAAAATATTTATTGGGGCGCCTGGGTGGCTCAGTTACTTCAGCATCCAACTTTGGCTCAGGTTACAATCTCACAGTTCGTGAGTTCGAGCTCTGCATTGGGCTCTCTGCTGTCACCACAGAGCCTGCTTCAGATCCTCTGACTCCCTCTCTCTGCCCCTCCCCCACTCGTTCTCGCTCGCTCTCTCTCTCTCTCTCTCTCACTCTCTCAAAATAAATAAACTTAAAAAATAAAGGATAAAGAAAACATTGATTAACCAAAATCTCCTTCCCTATGCATTCTGAGGTTTCCTGCAAACCAATAACAACTGTCCTCATTCCAAATGCCTTATGTAACACCTGATGCTGGGGGGTGGGGGGGGGGGTACCTTATGTAATACCCAAATACTGTTTCATTGAGCAATTCAAAGTCTACAAAATATTTGTTCCAAAACTGCGTATTAAGTACCTATAATACCTAAAGCAATACGGAGACAGGTGTTGGCTCTTTAAGACAGGCTAATAATTCAGCAGACCTGGGATGGGGTCGACAACTTGCATTTCTGACAGGTCCCGGGTGGTGCTGATGCCACTGGTCCCTGGTGGTACTTTGAGAACCAGGATGACAGGACAACCCCAGAACTGTTGATGTGTCCAGAGAGGTTTTCTGGAGTTAATGCTCTGAACTGTGCATGAAGCAAGGCTGGACTTTGGAGAGGGCGACGAGGCGAGACGTGAGGCAGGTGGCCCATCACCCTCACTACAAGATGCGCGCCCCCACTGGGGTAACTGGAATCACTAGTGATGCCAGGGCAAGCATGCCATGTTTACTAGATGGTAGATGAATGAATGAGCCTATGACCACTCAGACTGTGCCACGTCCTCTCCTCTAAGCGCTATCTGCAAAATCATTTCTAAAATTCAAATTACATTTTCTCTTGAAAATACGATGATGATTTGGGTATTACCAAGTTCCAGCAGGAAATCGCTCTTAATGCATCCTACAACTGTATCTGCTCAGAGCAGCAGTATAGTTCTTACCATCCACAGAACCAAACTCCCTTTCGTGTGCGCGAGTGAGAATCTCTTTGTACAGTGTTTCTGCTTGCTTGAATTTTCCTTGCTTCAGATAGCAGGAGGCCTTAAAATAAAATAAAGTACTTAGTAATCTTCATATATAAATGAAACATACACTCTTACCTACAGGTTAAATTACAAAACGAACTTCAAAGGTTCAGAAAAAGGAATTCTGGCTCTATCTACAGAGTGTGCCTCTATCAACATACCAGGTTATTTTTCGTTTTGGCCACATTGGGGTCATCGGGCCCCAGTTTTGTTTGGTAGATCTCGAGGGCTCTTTGATAATAATATTCTACTTCTTCGTACTTGCCCTGATTCTGGCACAGTAAGGCCAAGTTATTCAACTGCTTAGCAACATCCGGGTGATCCTTTCCCAAAACCTGGAACAAAATATAGTGTATTAGAAACACTTATTTGTTTCACTACCATCCAATCCATTCTCCACCTACGAGAAAGATCCTTCGAAACAGAAACGGGACTGTGCCTAACCTCCAGGCTTAACGCTAAGCCTCCCCGTGCCACGTAATAATAAAAGTAACTTCACCAGAACTCTTACTCTTGGGGGTGAGAAGGAACTGTATATGCTTTAAACTTCCTTCCTTCTTAGACGAAGCCCACAGGGTAGCTGGCATTGGTGAATTATGCACAGTCTAGAGATCAGGACACTGTTGTATAAAGGCTACGTTAGCACGACCACCAAGTTCTGGAAGAGCCCTTTCTGACTCTAGCTGTTGCACAAGATTCATCCCGATGTGTATAAGCCTTAAAGGGAATTTCCAACTCTTCCACTCAGCCTACAAATCCTTCACACTAAGCCTCTGCGGTCACCCCGAACCACTTCTCCTCACATCTCAAACTCCCCCTGCAGGGCTCTCTGAGCTCTCATCCCAGATGCCTGATGTCCTTCCCCCAGGGTCCCCCACCACAAACCCCCCCTCCACTAACTGGTCAACACTCAGGTCTGTGCAGAACCCTCAGAGGGGACACTTCCCCGCATCCGACTTGGAGGGAGCGCCAGCCCGTCCCCACCCTGAAACTCACAAGCACCCTGGTTTCTTTCCTTGCAGGAATCACTACCCACAACTATCTCGTCTATCTGTGCAGCCCGTCAGCCACGATAACCAGGAGCGCCAGCGCTACGCCTCCTTCACCAGTGTGACTGTCAGTCTCCAGAAAGGTGCTGACACACAGACGAAGAAACACTAAACTATTTCCTCAGTACCTTGAACGAGCGATTCATTCTCTCAACCTCGTGCCTCCCCCAAGGAGACCTGCTGCCCCTCCCTCCCTCTCTGCACTCCCTCGCTCTCCCTGCCTGTGAACCTTGTTGAAGGCTCAGTACAAACTCGGACCACTTGTGGGAAGCCATCCCCGGTGCACCGCTCTCCTGAGACTTTAGGGGTGCCTGCTCTGCACACCCCCGAGATCTATCGTGGAAACCAAGCACACCCTGTGTCCCCCTGGGAAGGAGCACTCTCTCTGACTTTAAATCACCAGCTCTAACCAAGCAGTGGCCCCCAAGTACTCAACACATACTGCTAAATAGGTCCTGCCAAATGAATGTAAGCCACACTGTCCGGATGAATCTGGCAGATCACTGTACAGAGTTCATAGTCCTTAATTCGATACTTGTGTGTTCTCCTTGGCTTTACACCCCAGTCCACTCAAAGTCTGAACATTTTATTTCATAAATATCATGCAGATGGCAGCAGGAAAGAAGCTCTTCTGCATAATTTGATGATGAGCCCTTTTTAGTTCCCCTTTCCCAATTCCTTGCATTATGGCTGAAAATTAAATGATCTTGCAGTATCGCTGGTAAATAATCACAAAAAATACCAAGTTAAAATACTACCCTTGGTCATTCATGGCATGGACCGGTCACCAGAGCCCCCCTAGTGCTGAAATTAACAAGCTACATTTTTTCCAGCACCTAATTACCATAAACTGTAGCTCCTGACGTAATTAACCTACAGTTCTGAGTTACACTTTACTTCTGAAAATAACTTCATTTTTTAAGCTTTACAAGCATATTTGGTGACTTTATTTTTAAATTTCAGTGCGTTTCTTCTCGATAGGTACACAGCCAACTGTGGAATGATATGCCCCTAGGCTTTCCATGGCCAGTGCTCAGAAGCTGCTCCTTCTGCAGGCACTCCCAGGCCACATCAGGCAGGGCGGGCAAACGTGGACACCCTCTCCTCTTAAACGCCGGTCTGAACGGGCCAATCGGCTGTGTTTTGCAGGTTGTCCTCCTCATCCCTTATCCAGTGAGCTATTTTCAGGAAATGGTCAGTCACCATATACCACAGGGGTCATCTCTCAAACTTAAAACCTGAGATACTGAGAAGACACAAGGGCCCGCATCGGAAGCAGCGAGCGCCGCCCCTCGGCCGCACCTTCTCCCGGATCTCCAGGGCTCTCTTACACAGCGGCTCGGCCTCCTTGTACTTCCCCCTCTTGCCGTACAGCACTGCCAGGTTGTTCAGAGTGGCCGCCACCTACCAACACAAAGG
This sequence comes from Paguma larvata, assembly GCA_030068075.1. Lineage (NCBI taxonomy): Eukaryota > Metazoa > Chordata > Mammalia > Carnivora > Viverridae > Paguma > Paguma larvata. The sequence continues at coordinate 46,964,927 of CM057827.1, read as the reverse complement.
GAGCGTGAAGGCGGGGTAAAGGACGGACGGACAGGACTTCAGACCTCACACGGCCGTCAGTGCCCGTGGGCACAGTGACGTGCTCTTCGTGAAGGAAGGACAGGACTTCAGTTAAAAGCAAAAGAGCAATTCACCATCTACAGATTCTCTGAAGTAAGGTGCGGAATACAAAAATTCCACAATCAGCATCAGCAACAGGATCTCGATTTTTTTTTTTAATCTCACTGGAAGCCACAAAGCCAACCCAACCAACCCAAAACACAGATCTGTTTGCCAATCTGACCAGATTTTAAGAAAAAGACAATATAAATTCTTCAGAAAAAATTTATAGAAGTACATGCAATTTGATTGAAGATAAAAAAACAGTACGTGATCCATCCGAGATGCCGATGCTAAACGAGTGTGTGCCAGCACACGCTAAACACCAGAGTCCCCAGGGCTGAAGCTTGTCCCTGGTGTCAAATACGTGAAGATGCCTACCTGTGCCGTCTAGTGAAAAGGCAGCTCTTAAACCTTCCCTGTTGAATTTAATATTAAAATGAGTTGGGTAAAAAAAAATGCTAGGGAAAATAAAGTATAAAAAGAATGAAAGAACCAGATATACAAACCGCGGGATGATCTTTGCCCAAAGTTTTTTCACGGATGGCCAAGGCATCATTCAGTAGATTCGCAGCATCTTTGTATTTATTCTGGTCCCTAAATTAAAAGACATATGTTAAGTGTTTTGGATGTAGCTTACTACATCTTTTTAAAATGTAATTTTGAAACTACAGAAATAAAATCTTCGATATTTAAAAAATAAAAAGTCAACTACTTTTTTTGGCCTACTGCCCACAGGGCCCCCACGACCAGGCCCAGCTTCTCCCACTCCCACCTCTAACAACTGTTCTTCAGGTGCCATCAAGCTTTGCCAAACCAGATTCAGGAGTAAGGCCCAAACACACTCAACACCCCTTGCCATCTCAGGGTCCCACAAAGAGCTAGTCCTACCCTTCCATAATCCTTCCCTAACCCTCTCAACTGGAAGGAATCTTTCTGTTCCGTGAATACTTCTGCTTCATTTTATTAACAAGAACCCTACCTCCCTGCTTCCATAACTACATATGAACGTAAACAGCCTATACTCTAAACAAAATTGTAAACTCCTTTAGAGAACGCTATTTGAGTATTTCACGTAGCCGAGCAACACCGTGTGTGTCACGTGTCCTACAACCCTTCCCTCGGACCTCTGAGTGGATATTGTAACTGCCTCCATTTAGAAGAAAGCCGAGGCTCAGAAAAGTTAAAGGCTCTGGACAACATCCTCGTCTTGTGGCCATTTAGCAGAGATACAAACTGAGTTCTCCTGACTTTAAATTCGGTGTTCTGGTTTCTCCTTGAGGACAGATTTACATACTCCTCTTTAAGGCCTCACAGGAACCAGCCTAAAATCCTACCTATACTTGTATGTCAAAAATGTTGAATGGAGACAATGAAGAAACACAAATCCTTCAACTGCAACCCACAAAACTGGAAAGGCCACAGCAAAGCACTCCTGCTGTGTGAGTAACTTCTCCCTCCTCAGGTCCCTAACTCACCATCCCTGCTCTATTTCAGGTTAGTTCAGCTCAGAGACACACACAAACGGCTGCGACACGTCATTTCCTGTGCCATGAAGGCTAACTCCTCAATTCCCTCCAAGGTGCTCCCCAAGGGCTCCTAAGGGAGGAAGTGTGCTGGAGTGATGGAAGAGGTGGGGACACAGACACAGGCTGGTCCCCAACTTTAAGGGACATTACTCTGGGAGAAGAGAGAACAAAGTGCAACAGCCCCGAGGCTGAGCACAGTGCGCAAGCGCCAGAAGAAAGGCGGGATTAAGGGCTCTGGAGACACAATGGGGGCAAAGGGCAGGTGGAATCTGAGACTCAGAAAGGAGAGAGAGCGGACAGAGAAGTGGGAAGGCTATTCTGGACAAAAGAAACCTGGTACAGAGCCTGGTGAAAAAAAACAAGAGTTGAGTTTGGCCAGAGTGAAGTGTGCATGTGAGCTATTCTAGAAAGGCTGACCTGGGCTGTTTCGGGCAGCGTCTGTTCCACTGGCCGACAGCCTTGCCAGAGAGCTTGCTAAGTATCTTGAATTTAACCCCCTGGCTGTCTGAGGAGAAGTGAACAATACAGCTGGTGAAGCAGCTTATTCAGGTGTATAAAAACATTCTAAGGGCAAGGTCATTACAAACATGGTCTCCAGGGAAGACCAGAGGATGAAAGAAGAGTTACTAGCCTGTACACCAAGGCCAGGATGTTCAGCATGGTGGCCACGTCCGGGTGGTCGTGGCCCGAAGTCTTCTCCAGGTCCTCCAGGGCCTGCTTGCAGAGCGGCACGGCCACCTCGTAGCGCCCCTGGGAGGCGTACTGGATGACCAGGTTGTGCAGAGTGCGCAGGCGCGCCGGGATCTCGTAGCCGCCCTGCTGCGCGGCCGCCGCTGCGCTGCTGTGCTGCTGCTGGACTGCACACACAGAGTTTCACTTCAGACGCGCTCAGCGGAAACTACCCCGATGACATCACCCAGTTACACCTTTCTTCTCTAGCTCTGGTCCGCAGCGGGACTCAGGCCCCATGCCATGGACGCCCGTGCGGCACCCCTAAGGCAGGCTGCATAACGTCAGTAACTTGTCAGGGGTGGTGTGATGCCCCCAAGAGAGCAGTCAGACTGCCCTCGGCACCACTGATTCCGTCTTTCCAGCCCTGTAAGCGTCCACGCATCACGTCTGAACCGTCCGTGCCCGCCCCTATTTCGCAGGGGCTGGTCTCACGTACTACCGTATCCCACCAAGAAACTCTCTGAAGTTCTCTCGGGAAACACAACGCAATCCCAGAGCGCACGTGCTTCCGTGAGGCAGGTCACCGGCGCGAAAACGCCCACTAACTGTGGCAATGACATCACAACAGGACAGACCACCTTCTGTTTCCGGGCTGCCACGAAGCCACGCCCCTCTGCCACTTACTTCCTTGACCGGGTTCGTCGTCATCATTGGGGAAAAGGTCATCCAGAGGTTCTTTGGTGGAATCAGTGTCTTTGTCCTCCTATAAAATCAACCCAGCACAACTTTACTCTCACAAGTTCTATAAATCCTGTACTGGAAATCGTTGGCACATATTTCATTTTAACAAGAAAATCTCAGAAAAGATAATCAGTTTTTAAAATCAAATATAGGGGCATCTGGGTGGCTCAGTCAGTTAAGCATTCTGACTTCAGCTCAGGTCATGATCTCATGGTTGGTACGTTTGAGCCTCCTGTCAGCCTATGCATGGACAGTGCAGATTCTGCTTGGAATTGTCTCTCTCTGCCCCTCCCCAACTTGTGCTTTCTCTCTCTCAAAATAAATAAACTTAAGTAAATACATAAATAAAATATTTAAAAAAATAAAGTGCATATTTGGAAAGCCTAGAAAAGATGGCGGATAATAAACCAATCTGAAGACTGAACACAACACAGAGGATCGTTTTAAGTTTTGAAAACATTTTATATTTGTTGTGTAAAATGTATTGTCACCATGGAGATTTCACATCTATAAACGTATAAAGTGATGTTTCTAAATGCTAGACATTTCTGAGAATAAATATGATTCAACAAAAAAAGTATAGGATTTTCCACAATTTGGCTTATCCATAAATTCAGTAAAGAGTGATAAAAAGCTTGCTGGACTAGAACGCAAACACTAAATGAGGGCGGCGATGGTGGGGCAAAAGACTGCCTTAGAGCCTTCGCGCCATTTTGAGGAAATTCAAACAGAGCAGGGAAACTCTTACTTGAAATAAATTTTACTCGGAAAGCAAATATGTAAAAACAGACTAAAACGGCCCGTCTCTGAATGCCGCAGACCTGGAAGGCTAGATCTCCCCTCCCTGCTCATCACCTCCACCACCAGACCCCTAAGAGCAGTCTGAAACCTACCAGCTTTGAGCCTGTGACTCAAGTGTCCCCACAGACTAGTGCAGGGGTCAAAACCAAGACTACATAATGGACAGAACCGACAACAGCTTGACCAAGGGAGAAATCACCATCGCCCTGGGGCAGGTCACATCACTTGCATCTGGAAGGGTCACTCTGAGAAGTACACAGAGGTCACCTAGACAGTATTTCTGTCTGGGATGCGTAATCTAAATACACTCACAGAGAAACATCATACAAACGCAAACTGAGGAACAATCTGTGAAGTAGCTGGCCTGCACTCTTCGAAGAGATCTATGTTATGAAAAGAAAAGATTTTTTTTTCTTTCTTTGAAGAGGACCTGTTTCAGGGGCGTCTGGGTGACTCAGTCGGATGAGTGTCCAGCTCTAGATTTCGCCTCAGGTCATGATCCCAGAATTCATGGGATTGAGCTCCGCGTCAGATTCTGCACTGATAGCAAGGCGCCTGCTTGGGATTCTCTGTGTGTGTGTCTCTCTCTCTCTCTCTCTGCCTCTCCCCCTTCACACGCACACGCTCTCTTAAAATAAACAAACACTAAAAAAAAAAAAAAAAAAAAAAAAGGGACCAGTTTCAGACAAAAGATGACTAAGGAACCGTGACCGCTGAGTGGGCCGGACCCTGCCACGGTGAGAGGCCGCTGTGAGGGCTCTGCTGGGACCCCGAGACCAAGTGCAGAGCAGAGGAGCACGGGGCCATGGTAAATCGCCTGACTTGCCCGGCCCTGGATTCCACAGGAGTGACTCCTCATGCTGGGGGGGACATGCCAGCAGCAGAGGAATGTGACGTGAGACATTCCACTTATTCTAACACGGTTCAGAAGAAACAGTCATTCGTGTAGACACTGAACAGAGAGGCAGAGTTAGCTGTCCGCTCTCTTCTCCGAGCCAGATATTTTTTCAAAATAAAAAGTTTTGAAAGTCTCTGATTCTGTGAAAGCTTGCAATATCATCCAGTATTCTAGGTGAATCCCTGCTGGCTCTAGTATCTCCATTTATTCTCATTCCCACTGCAGCGTACAGCAGTACATCTTTTAAATCAAAACAGTTAGTTACTCCGCAAGGGAGAAACATGGCAAGCCTAATAAAACACTAATGCGAACTAACGTGCCCCCCCGTCACATGCTGAAGCCCTGACCTTCAACACGACGGTGTGCGGAGATGGGGCCTTCCAGAGGTAATGTGGGGTAAACGACGTGACGAGGATGGGGCTGTCATGACACGACTAGTGTCCTCCCTTATACGAACAGGAAAAGACACTAGATTGCTCTCTCGCTCTCTCTCCACCCATGCACGAAGGAAGGCCATGTGAGGATACAACCAGGAAAAAGGCCCTCGCCAAGAACCCAATTGTGCCGACACCCTGATCTCGGAATCAGAGAAGTAAGCCACCCAGCCTGTGGCAGTAAGTCATGACAGTGGCCTGAGTGGATGAAGACATGCACTGTGGTGATGGGACATGTGACGTTAGGGGAACCGAGTGAAGGATATATGGGAATTCTCCTTACTGTCTTTTCTTCTGTGAATCTAAAACTACCACGGGGCGCCTGGGTGGCTCAGTCAGTTAGGCATTTGATTTCAGCTCAGGTCATGATCTGACAGTTTGTGGGTTTAAGCCCTGCTTTGGGCTCTGCACTGACAGCTTGGAGCCTGGAGCCTGCTTTGTTTTTCTGTCTCTCTCTCTCTGTCCCTCCCTGTTTGCACTCATGCACCCTCTCCCAAAATAAACATTAAAAAAATAATAATAATAAAATATAATAATAACGAATCTACTCCAAAATTTCTTTAAAAAATTTTTTTAAGTTAACGGAACAGATATAAACGATGGATGAAAATTAATCAAGATTGAAAGAACATCCAAAGAGAATCAACAGAAAAGGAGAAAACCAAAATCCTTGGGGAAACTCTACCATTCCAAGAGCAAGATAAGTAGGCAAGTAGGAAGCATGAGTGAGGTAGGAGACCCCGGTGGTGTCCTGAGAGCAGGGGGAAGAGAGTTTCAAAGAGACAGTCAATACCCGCACCACCCCAGGCCGCACACTTACATGACAGGTTACAACAGGCTGCACTACAGAGAACCGGATGGGACGCGCTGGCCCAAGAGAGTTCCAGCAGTGCACGGAGCAGGGAAGCCAGACTCCATGCGTTAGAATGTGCGAGGGACCTCAAGCTGGGACACACCTTGTCAAGTGCCTCTGTGCGTCTGCCGCACACTTACAGGTATTTTTACATTTTCTGACCACTGTTCTAAAACCCAAGTGAGGGTGCCTGGGTGGCTCAGTTGGTTGAGCGTCCAACTCTTGATTCAGGCTCAGACCGTGATCTCACAGTTCCTGAGACCACGCCCTGTGTCAGACTCTGCGCTGACAGCGTGGATCGTGCTTGGAATTCTCTCTCTGTGTCTCTGTCTCTGCCCCTCCCCCACTTGCACACATGTGCTAGCTCTTTCAAAAATAAACTTAAAAAAAAAAAAAAACTTGAAAGCACACATATGAAAAGCATATGGAAAGGAGAACCTCCATACCTTGCCCAGGGACAAGTCCCAAGACTCAGAATCTTTGGTCTTGCTGAATACGATCACTGGGGGGGGGGGGGGGGGGGGGAGAAAAACACCGACAGCGCTACTAAAACAACCTAACTATAACATGATTAACTGTCAATACCACCTTCCTACTGAACCACTTACGGATGGAGAGATGTCATCATCGTATTTTTTTAACTGATTCATGAATTCCAGATGCTTCTTTTCTTCCTCCAGTTGAGCCACAGATTGCTCACTCTTCTGTAATTTCTGCTGCGTGTTGGCCAATTCATCCCGCAGCCACTGGTTCTCCTGGCACAGGCGACGAACCTGCGCACGCAGCTTTTGTTTCTCCGACTCGACAGCATTCAGGTGATTGGACAAAGCCATCATAACCTGGCAGACAGAAGCGTTGACAGCACTGCAGTGTCCACCCCACACTTCCCCCCTCCCGCCCACGCAGACTCCATGCTTACGGCTCTCCTGACACTTGCAGGTGTGTGTGCAACACAGACAAGTTCAACTGCCGCTCACTTCCCTTCCCACCTTGGTCCCGGGCACCCGGGGGCACGTGCTCAGAACAGCTGCGGGACGCCTCGCTCTTCTGCTGTTTGACAGCATCTCAAATAGACTAGCAATGGACACACAGCTAGTCTTCTGACAAAACTATTTTTTTACTTTCTACCTAGGTGGCTCCAACGTAATTTCTCAGAGACCCTCTTCCACGTCTGGGAGTGTGTGCCCAAGCATGCGTGTGTGTAAGGGTCACTCAGGGAGGGGGTGCTGATGGAGCCAGGGAAGGGCGGGCAGACAAAGCCTTGATGTTCCAATGTAAGGGAAGGAATTTTTGTAGCCAGGCAGTCAGAAGGCACTCTGCATTCATAAGCTTAGGTTCACACTATAAAATCTGGTGACGGCCCCAGGGCTCTGCCCACGGTACACTGATTAGTCTCAGGGACAGACCTGCCTGAGGCATTAGCAAGCCCCTAGGGGTATCTGGGCAGAAAGAGTTGGGAAGGGGCGCCTGGGTGGCTCAGTCGGTTAAGCGTCCGACTTCAGCTCAGGTCATGATCTCATAGTTTGTGAGTTCGAGCTCCACGTTGGGCTCTGTGCTGACTGCTCAGAGCCTGGAGCCTGCTTCAGATACTGTGTCTCCCTCTCTCTCTGCCCCTCCTCTGCTCATGCTCTGTCTCTCTCTCTCTCTCTCATAAACATTTTTTAAAAAATCAAAAAAAGAAAAAAAGAGTTGGGAAAAGCTGGCTCCAGTCTGTTCTCTCTTTAGACCATGCAACTGCCCGTCCCTCTATTATCCTCCTACAGGGGCGCCTGGGTGGCTCAGTTGGTTAAGCGCCCGACTTCGGCTCAGGTCAAGATCTCACGGTTTGTGAGTTCGAGCCCCGCGTCGGGCTCTGTGCTGACAGCTCGGAGTCTGGAGCCTGCTTCGGAGTCTGTGTCTCCCTCTCTCTCTCTGACCCTCCCCCACTCATGCTCTGTCTCTGTCTTAAAAATAAATAAACATTAAAAAAAAAAAAAAATTACCTTTATTATCCTCCTACAGTTCAAACCTAAACTCCAGAAAGGGAGGCTTTTCCCTCCTGTGTTCTTAAGCCTAATACCTGTCAAATTCATATAACTTTTCAACAACAGAATTTGCCATATAACAGATTCACAATAACCAAACACGGTTAAAGTTCTACAATTAGTCTTTCACACAGTGGGAATGAAGAACTCTAGAATCAGGGTCTGGACAGTCACTGTGGAATAGAACAGTGTCCCTTACATGGACGTGGGAATTAGTAACCTGGAAGCCCCACTTCTTTCTCCATTCACTGTACAAGAGAAAAGCTAAGAAAGAAACAAGCCTAATTTTAGTGTATGTAATTTTACCTGAAATATGTTGGCAGAGCCAACAGTTACCAGGGTATATGGTTACCACCTAGATGTTTCTAATTTTCCTAGACATCTCATGCTAGATGTCTAGCATGAAAAAAACAAAAGTTTAATAAAAAAAACAAAGGTCTAGGGGCACCTAGGTGGATCAGTCGGTTAAGTGTCTGATGTAGGCTCAGGTCATGATCTCAGGGTTTGTGAGTTCAAGCCCCACATGGAGCTCTCTGCTATCAGCACAGAGCCCCCTAGGGATCCCGGTCTTCCTCTCTCTGCTCCTTCCCCACCCTCTCTCAAAAATAAATACACATTTAAAAAAGCAAACAAACCCACAAAGGTTTAGCAATCTTGTCTTAGGCTACTGCACAGACTATTAGCTGTTAGCCAATATCCATTCTCTGTCTTGCTTAGGCTTAAAAAGGTGGAACTGTAAGTGGGCAGGGCCACATTCCCCAGTCTCCCTCATAACTAGGTGGGGCCACAAATCCAAGGTGTGGCCAATGAAATGTAAGCAATGCTGTGTACCAGCTGGAGAAAGTAAAGAGAGGAGGCACTCCCTTCCTGTCCCTTCCTTGTCCTAGAATGGGGTCATGTGGCTGCAGCTGGAACTCTTACGCCACAAAACAGTCTGTGTGCAGTGTAATGCAGAGGCCTGGGTATCCCTGAGGACACAACCAGTCTGGGGCAACCTACCTTGGCACTCATCTATGATGCTTAAGCTACATTTTCATTTTTGATATATGGAGCCGAATCAAATCCTAAATGACAAACAGGGTTACCTCTATTTTATTGCCTCTGCTTTTTAAAATTTAGACATGCCCAAATCAATCATTTATGTTACATCCAAGCTGATCTCTGTTATTCTGCAAGTATCTTCCCTCTAGTTTAATTAAACTGCATATTTCACATGAAGTCTCCTCTTCTCCAGATGTCAAGTGCATGCTTCCGTCTGTGGCGACCTCGCTTATACCTGGGCCTCACTCAGGCCAAGCTCCAGCATTTCCAGGGACTTCCGGATCATGTTTGATTTCTCCTCCACCAGGTTACTTTCATCATCTTTCTTCAAACACTTCAGTGTTTCCAGTAAACTTTGTAAAATGGAATTATGCTCATTCTTCAGAGCTTCCAGCCCCTGAATCACTTGCTTGGTCTTAGAGATGATCTCATCCTGTGTAAGCTTCTCCAACTTGTCTTCCTTTATATACACCATCGTGGACATGTTGTCATACATTCTGGAATGGAAAAAGGAGAACAAATTAGGTACTGCATTACAGGTTTATGTTAACGTCTTTAATAAAAGACATTGTGTGAAGACTCAACATTTTTTTAGGTGAAGAATAAACATGTATTTGTGACTTGTTGAAATACTGTACTGTTTCTGTTTTCCCTTTGCAGACCAATTTAATTATTTTTCTGGCTTTGGTCTGAATTCTTTTTAATGGAACAAGTGACAGCAACTGAAATTAATGCCAAAGATTAAAAAGCAGCAAAACAACCAAATGGCATTTCCAAAGCACAAAGCCTCAGTGAACAAAAGTTCTCTGAATGTTTGCAAGCTTTTTCCCCCCTTAATGAAATGCAGAAGGGACAGTAAATTCTTGGTAACATATTTACCAGACAAAGTCTTGAGAAGTGGTCACAGTTGGAAGAAGGAAGAAAACCAGCAAAGGAACATGGGAACAATCAGAGTAGCAGGAGAAGGACTAGGTCCGTCTGAAACACGGTAAGAGAGTGACATGAGTAGGGTCGTCGGCACTGTGAAGACTCCAGGGGAATGAGGGCCACGTACGCCTATGGGATCAGACTAGCCGAGGGGTCAACAAGACTTCATGAAATCATACAGCGCCTGGCTCTAAAACACGACAATGAGAAAGAAAAACGAAAGGGGCATAAAACAGCGTCAGCAAAATCATGGTAACTGCTGACACTAAGAAACAGTCCTTTACCAACCTGTCTAGGTTTGTGGATGTTTTTAAATCCCATAACTCAGTTTTAAGGAGGAAGGAAGGGAGGGAGGGAGGGAGGGATAAAGAGAGAGGCAGAGAGTGGGGAGGGAGGGAGCGCCTGAGTGGCTCAGTCAGTTGAGCTTCCGAGCTTAGGTCATGATCTCACTGTTCGTGGGAAGGAGCCCTGCATCTAGCTCAAAGCCTAGAGCCTGCTTCAGAGTCTGTGTCTCCCTCTCGCTCTCTGCCCCTCCCCCACTGTGCTTTCTCTCTCTCTCTCTCTCTCTAAAAATAAATTAAAAAAAAAAAATTTTTTTTAAAGAAGAAGAAAGTCAGTCCACAATTAAGTATTAAAAAAGGTTGTTCAGGGGGCGCCTGGGTGGCTTAGTCACTTAAGTGTCCGACCCTTGATTTCAGCTCAAGTCATGATCTCACAGTTTGTGAGTTTGAGCCCCGGATCGGCCTCTGTGCTAACAGTGCAGAGCCTGCTTGGGATTCTCTCTCTCCTCCTCTCTCCCTCTCTCTGACCCTCCCTCCCTCATTCTCTTTTAAATAAAAAAGATTTTATAGGGCACCTGGGTGGCTCAGTCGGTAGTGTCTGACTTCGGCTCAGGTCATGATCTCACTGTTTGTGGGATCGAGCCCCGTGTTGGGCTCTAGGCTGACAGCTCAGAGCCTATAACCTGTCTCGGATTCTGTGTCTCCGTCTCTCTCTGCCCCTCCCCCACTCACACTCTTGTCTCTATCTCAAAAGCACATAGACCAAAATTTTTTTTTAATTTTTTAAATCTTAAAAAAATTAAAATTAAAAAAAAAAAAAACATTTAAAAAAGGAAGCCTGTTCACTGATAGGGACTGAAGTCAGATCACATGTCAAAGTGAGTTCCTTCAGAGCACTTACCACTACCTGAAATCTTGTTTTCACATACTGTCTTCTATCCCTGAATGTAAGCTCTAATTAAAAGGTAAAGGGGGTGGGGGCACCTGGGTGGCTCACTTGGTTGAGCATCTGACTTTTTTTTTTAATGTTAATTTATTTTTTGAGAGAGAGAGAGAGAGAGAGAGAGTGGAGGAGGCAGAGAGGGACAGAGAGGGAAGCAGACTCTGAGCTGTCAACACAGAGCCCAATGCAGGGCTCAAACTCATGAACTGTCAGATCATGACCTGAGCCAAAGTCACACTCTTAACTGACTGAGCCCCCCCAGGCGCCCCAAGCACAAGGCTCTTGACTTCGGCTCAGGTCATGATCTCATAGTACAGGAGATGGAGCCCCACGGCAGGCTCTGTGCTGACCATATGGAGCCTGCGTGGGATTCTCTCTCTCCCTCTCTGCCCCTCCCCCGTGCACTCTCTCCTGCTCTCTCCCTCAAAATAAATATATAACCTCTTAAAAATACAAAAAAAAAATAAAAAGCAAGGGACCTGGAGCACCTGGGTGGCTCAGTTAGAAGCCCCAACTTGAGCTCAGGTCGTGGTCTCGTGGCTCGTGAGGTGGAGCCCCACGTCGGGCTCTGTGCTGTCAGCATGAGCCTGCTTCAGATCCACTCTCCCTCTCTCTGCCCCTACCCCACTCGTGCTCTGTCTCTCTCTCTCAAAAATAAATAAAAACATTTAAAAATAAAAGGGCAAGGGACTTTATCTGCTGCCCCGCTACATCACGGGCCCTAGGCCCGCTCCCGAGCCCGCAGACCGCCTGGTGAATGCACGTACTGACAGCTGCTGCGGGAGGGCAAGTGGTGTCACATACAGGCCGCTCGTTCCAGGATTTGGGAGTAAAGGCTCCAAGTAGCTAATAATAGAGTCATGTTAGTAACTGTACACACAGTTTTACGGTGGAAAATTGATATTTTTGCATAAATTTCAAGAGTCAATTCCTCTTGAAATTTAGAGGCCATCTCTGTAGGACTATTCAGAGAAGTCCACCTCTGTACCACAAAGAGCTCAGAAAACAAAAGAACAGACACCTGACGCCCTGTCTGATCATTAGATCTGTCGTGTAGTTAGTTTATGGTTCTCCAGCCCCACCACAAAACCCAGGAGAGCAGGCACCTCGCTGAGTGTCCAGTGCCTTAGTCCCAGCCTGTCACACAGTAAATGCTAACTACATATTTACTGAAAGAATTAACAAAACATTTTAGGAGTAGCTTCCAATGAACATGTCTCAACAGCCCTCGGTTAAAGCGCCGGCCTGACCATTACCTACAGTTCCTACAGGTGAAGAGGAAGCATGTCCAGAACCGGGGATCCCTAGAGAAAGGAGGAGAATCAAACTGAAGACCTCCCTCTCCACCTTTGGCAGCAATTTCCAAACGATGCAACATTTTAGTCTTTTCTTTCCCAAACTAGAAGATCCAAGTGTCTTACTAAAACTCCAAGCTAGGGTCCAGAATGCAGACAGCTAGAACCTACAGGCTAGGCTACCAGAAGATAAGATAAGCAGGGGCGCCTGGGTGGCTCAGTCGGTTAGGCGGCCAACTTCGGCTTGGGTCATGATCTCATGGTCTGTGAGTTCGAGCCCCGCGTCGAGCTCTGCGCTGACGGCTCAGAGCCTGGAGCCTGCTTCGGATTCTGTGCCTCCCTCTCTCTCTCCCCTTCCCCTGCTCATACTCTGTCTCTATGTCTCTCAAAAATAAATGTTTTAAAAAATTTAATAAAAAAATAAAATAAAAAGAAGATAAGATAAGCAAATACGTGTGGCAAGAGCTAAAGGCACCATCAGGACCTGCGAGGTGGGAGCACCAACCAAGGAGGGGAGAGCAGGCACCTCCGCTGGAGAGGGGAGGCCAGACACACGGAAGAAACAACTCCTGAGGTGAGCCGGTCTTCCCAAATGAGACATCTCCTCCTGCCGGGGAGCCACAGGGGCCAGGGCAGAGGCATGAAGCACCCACTGCCTGCCAGCAGCCTCATGAGGCTGCAGGTCATTGTGGTCGGGGCTCACAGCGACAAGGCTAGAGTACGGGGGAGCAAGGTCAGAGGACAGCTGCATTCTGAAGGTCGGAGCCGCAGGGAGAATGAACGGGGCCGGGCAGTGCTCAGAAAGGAAGACGACTCGGTGGTCACGGCAGGAGCACAGCTCAGCAGACACGCTGCACTTACTTCCCCAGCCCTCTGCCAGAACAAGGTTCATGCCTCTCCTCGGAAAGCCAAACACCGAGCCAGTGCTTTCTTCAAGTCTTTTCAAACAATATTAAACTTGGGGATGCAAAGGAGAGTCTGTAGACTCTAATGGGAAATGAGAGCAACTTCATCACTCAAACCAGCTGTTTTGGCACGCACGGGCAGTCAATTATGTCAAGGTCAATGAATCTCGTCCATTCCTCAAAAAGCTAAAAACAGAACTACCCTACAATCCAGTAATGGCACTACTGGGTATTTGCCCGAAAAATGTAAAAACACTAATTTGAAAGGATTACATGCACCCCAATGTTTACATCAGCATTATCAATAATAGCCAAATATGGAGAGCTCAAATGTCCATCAACTGATGCATGGATAAAAATGGAATATTACTTGGCCATAAAAAAGAAATCTTGCCATTTCCAACATCTATAGATCAAGAGGGTATAATGCTAAGTGAAATAAGTCAGAGAAAGACAAACCCCATATGATTTCACTCATGTTGGAATCTGAGAAACAAAACAACAAGAAAGGAAAGAGAGAGAGAAGCAAACCAAGAAACAGACTCTTAACTACAGAGAACACACTGATGGTCACCAGCGGGGAGGTGGGATGGGGGGATGGGGGAAATACGTGATAGGGATTAAGGAGTGCACTTGCGATGACCACCGGGTGACATAAGCAATTGTTGAATCACTATATTGTACACCTCAAACTAATATCACGCTGTATGTTAACTATATTGGACTTAACATTTAAAATTAAAAAAAAAACAAAACGTTAGATCTCAACCAATCACAAAGATGGTCAGTGTCCTATCTCTACAGGTTAGAGTGGAGGCTGATAAAAGGGGAAGATAGGGCAGTTCTGTCTATGAAAAAGAGAAAAAATGGGGAGGGGTAAAGAGTTTAAACAGGAATAGCAAAATCCTATCAGGTAGGATTTATATACAGGAAAAAAAAATCAAAACAAAATGGGAAAATGTAATCGCTTTAACTGAGGGGATGCCTCAAGTAAGTAAATACATTTAAAGAATAAGTAAACACATCTGAAGAAATCCAAATTTGGGGCACTTGACTGGCTCAATCGGTACAGCATGTGACTCTTGATCTCAGGGTCCTGAGTTTGAGCCCCACGTTGGGTGTAGAGATTACTGAAAAAAAGAAATCCAAATTTAGAGCTGGCGACACTGTACTGCGTGGTCACACTCTTACAGTGGCTCTAACCACAGACAAGAGTAACAAATACAAATGTCACCTGGACACACACAAATAAAAGGGAGGGGGGCAATTAAGGCAGATTTCTTATTTAACTTACTCTTAACAGAAAATCAGTAAGAATCCAAATGCTTTTGGGAAGCACTCAGCTCTCTTAAGAACTGAGATGACAGGGGCGCCTGCGTGGCTCAATTGGTTAAGCATCCAACTTTAGCTCAGGTCAGAGCTCGAGGTTTGGAGCTAGAGCCCCACAACGGGCTCTGCGCTGACAGCGATTCTCTCTCCCTCTCTCTCTCTGCCCCTCCCCGATTCCCACTTTCTTTCTCTCTCTCCCTCAAAATAAACTGGAAAAAAAAAAAAAAAAAAGGCGCCAAGAGGACAGGCTATGGAAGCATAGGCCTCGGAGTCCAGAGCAAGCAGGTCCAGAGCCTGGCTCCACCACCACAGCACAGGCTGTGTCCCAAACCTCCCTGGGTCCCAGAGGTTAGAGGAGGCAGTTACAAGCACAGGAGAACGCAGGTGAGTCACTAGGCACAGTGGCTGACAGTAATCACTGCAGTTTCCCACCTGGGAGCCAAGCGATCAGGAACAGTCCTGAGAAGTGAGGGCTCAGCATCTGCAGACACACCTCCTCTAACACGGGCCTCAGTACTTTGCAAGACAGTTGATTCCTTGTTCGACTACTCTGATATGTAGTTAGAAAGTTATTCCTTTTGCTGAATTGAATCTCCCTCCTTAAACTTCTATCCATTGAGCCAACTCCTTCCCACTAATGTAAACACAAAATATATTTACTGTCTTATCCACAAGACACTTCGAATACTGCAGTGCAGTCCGAGGGCTCTCCAAATCTTCCATTTCCTAAGCTCATGCCTCATGCCACCCTCAGGCACTCCTCAATCACAGCAGTTTCCATACCCCACACCCACCATCACGTAAAGATACCTACGTGCACCACTCTGCAGAGGGAAGCCCACACCGGCATACATGCTTCTACTGCTCCATCTCTCTCTTAAGTTCTAGGCTAAGTCATTATAACTGAAGATAGGTTATATAAAAAATAGTGCTAAAGAAACTGGCTATTTAGGGGGAAAAAATGTGTCCTACTCCTATCCTCACTATACACTAAATTCCATTTTGATTTAAAAAATTAAATGTTGAAGAAAAAAAACACAAGAAACTAGAAGAAAACTCAGGCAAAGGTATACATGCATATAGGCGAAGGTAAAGAGAGATCCCTGAATAAAATAGCAGAAAACTAAAAGAAAAGATGGGTAAGAGTTCACTTAAGAAACCTCTCCAGTTGGCTGTATCGACACCCAGCTGAAAGGGCTCCTGGAACGGCCACGCCGGTTTCTAATGGGTACAACTACCGGGAACACAGGTCTGCCCCAACATCACACCGTCAGCCTGGCAATCACAGCACCCCGAAGACTTTCTTACAACTCTTGGGCTGGGCCTGCTTCCCAGTGATTCTGAAACAATGAAGCAGCCAGAACAGTGCCTGCCGCTCCACAGGCATGCAGTAAGTATATGCTCAATAAAAATCAGTGAAACATGGGGTGCCTGGCTGGCTCAGTTGGAAGAACGTGTGACCCCTGATCTCAGGGTCATTGAGGTCAAGCCCCATGTTGGGTACAGAGATTACATAAAAATACACCACCTAACAAAAACTTTAAAATGAATAAATAAAACAGCCTTGGAGTCAAGGCATCTTATTCCAACTCCCTATTATCCCCTCACCTGTCATGGAACCTCTTGATGCCTCAATCCCCCACACGTTAAGAGGCAACAGACAGCCAACCCGTCTGGAACATGGTACTCAAATACTTCTCTCCCCCTTCCCTTCTGAGTAACACACCCCAATCTGGCTCCATGTTATTCTTTTTTTTTTTTAACATTTTTATTTTATTTTTGAGAGACATAGAGACAGAGCATGAGCAAGGGAAGGGCAGAGAGAGAGGGAGACACAGAATCCGAAGCAGGCTCCAGGCTCTGAGCCGGCAGCACAGAGCCCGACGCGGGGCTCGAACTCACAGACCGTGAGATCATGACCTGAGCCGAAGTCGGACACTCAACCAACTGAGCCACCCAGGCGCCCCCCATGTTATTCTTATTAACCATGGTAAATTATGTATGATGCTTTTATTTCAAAAAAACCAGAGAGAGAGAGAGGACTCTTTGAAGTCCCATCATTTGCTCTGTAAAAGCAAAAGAACTCAACACTCAGAGCATAATCTCCAACACGGCACCTGACACATCTCACACCTGAAGCCCTTCTTACGTTGGAACCTCTCAAATCCACTGTTCAGCAGGCAAAGCTATTACGGTCTATCAAGCTGCTTGTCTCATATTCAAATCCCCAACAAAGTCAATACTGTGTTTACAGATTACAAAACTCACTACCTAAAATAATGAAGACAAAAATAATCCTAAAGCTTAATTTTCATTTTTCTTTAATTTTAGAACTATTTGTATCGCCATTACTTTAAATCGTGGTTCAATCTTTGCTATTTTTATTGGGCAGTATAATGGTTTTGATGTGTATTTTTTTTTCATTTTTTTTAATGTTTATTTTTGAGACAGAGAGAGACAGAGCACGAGTGGGGGAGGGGCAGAGAGAGAGGGAGACGCAGAATCCGAAGCAGGCTCCAGGCTCTGAGCTGTCAGCACAGAGCCCGACGCGGGGCTCGAACTCACAGACCGCAAGATCATGACCTGAGCTGAAGTCGGACGCTCAACTGACTGAGCCCCGCAGGCGCCCCTGATGTGTATTTTTAATACATACGACTCTCACATCCAAGGAGTCACATCAGTCATTCACTCACACCCATTCACACAACACCCAGGAAACCTAGTTTATCTCCACATTCGGATCCCCAGTTAAATCCTGCATGTAGCATTTTGTAACCCGAAACTATGGCAATATTTATTTCTAAGATGCCAGTTGAAACACAAAAAAACAGACATGCTTTCTTACGAACTAGGGCATAAGTGAGGGAGTACAGCTGACCCCTCAACAACACGGGTTAAACTGTGCGGGTCCACTTGCATGTGGATATTTTACAGTACTGTACTATAAACACATTTTCTCTACGATTTTGTTAATAATTTTCTTTCCTCTGCCTTACTTTATTGTAAGACTATAGGGTATAAATATGTAACATACAGAATACATGTTAACCAATTGTTTATGTCATCAGCAAGGCTTCCAGTCAACAGTAGGCTACTAGTAGTTAGGCGTCTGAGGAATCCAAACTTACATGCAGATCTCTGAGTGTACGGGGCTGGGCTGGGCTGTCGGGTGTTGGGTGTCAAGGCCTAGAACTCTTGTGTTATTCAAGGGTCAATTATACAATGTGTTCTTTCAAAGGCCTGACTTCCCTTTGGAAACACAGGAAACCAAAAAACAGGCCCTTGATTAAGAAAGAAATTAGGGGTGCCTGGGTGGCTCAGTCAGTTAAGCATCTGACTTGATTTTGGCTCAGCTCATAATTCCACGGTCATGAAATCGAGCCTCACACAGGGCTCCACGCTGGGCAGGGAGCCTGCTTCAGATTCTCTCCCTCCCTCTCCCTCTGTCTCTCTCCCCCAAAAAAATTAGGGGCACCTTGGGTGGCTCAGCCAGTTGAGCTCAGGTCACTTTTTTTTTTTTTAATGTTTATTTATTTTTGAGACAGAGAGAGACAGAGCATGAGTGGGTGAGGGGCAGAGAGAGAGGGAGACACAGAATGTGAAGCAGGCTCCAGGCTCTGAGCTGTCAGCACAGAGCCTGATGAACTCACAGACCGCGAGATCATGACCTGAGCCGAAGTCGGACGCTTAACCGACTGAGCCCCCAGGCGCCCCTCAGGCCACTCTTGTTATTGGCTCAGATCATGAGATTAAGCCCTGCATGGGGCTCTGTCTGAGCATTGGGCCTGCTTGGCGCTCTCTCTCTCTCTCTCTCTCTCTCTCTCTCTGCCCCCTCTCCCTCTTGCATGCTCTCTCCCTCTCTAAATAAAATGTTATTTAATGTTAAAAATTTTTAATTAAAAATAAAAAAGAAACTAAATCTCTACATGCTCAAACCTGAAACAAGATGGACAAGGCAACTGAATCATCTTTGTATTATGAATTTTTAGTAATGCATGTGAGGAGAGGATTCAGCCCGACGGCACCTGCAGATGTAACCAGCAGTAACTAACACGCGGGCACATCGCTAACGCTCCATCACTCAAGTATGACAAAAATACCAGACAACAATATTAATTTTGCATATTCTGTTGCTTTACTTCTACTTTGAAAATACTCCAGGCAGAGGTAATATGCAAAACTGAAACTAGCTCCTATTAACACTAAAATTACCCTTTTAATTTGCCCCTTAACTTTTTTTTTACGTTTATTTCTTTTTGAGAGTTATAAAGACAGAGTATGAGCAAGGGAAGAGCAGAGAGAGAGGGAGACACAGAATCCGAAGCAGGCTCCAGGCTCTGAGCCATCAGCACAGAGCCTGACACGGGGCTCGAACTCACAGACCATGAGATCATGACCTGAGCTGAAGTCAGCCGCTTAACTGACTGAGCCACCCAGGCGCCCCTAATTTGTCCTTTAACATAACCTGTCCTTTAGGCCAAGGCTGTTTTTTATTTATTTATTTTAAGCAATCTCTACATCCAAAGCGAGGCTCAACATACCAGTGATTAAGAGAAATCTTCAGTGTTACAACCAACTTCTGTTAGGGATGATGGAAACCGACAAACTGAAAGTGGACAATCCTGGGGGGGACCTGGCTGGCTCAGTCAGTAAAGCACGCAACTCTTGATCTCACGGCTGTAAGTTTGAGGCCCTTTTTGGGTGCGTAGATTACTTAAAAGTAAAATCTTTAAAAAAAATCATCAGGCAGCAACATAAGCCTGTTATCAAGAAACATCAGGGGTGCCTGGGTGGCTGAGTTGGTTGAGCAGGCCAACTTCAGCTCAGGTCATGATCTCGCGGTCTATGAACTCCAGCCCCGCGTCGGGCTCTCTGTTGACGGCTCAGAGCCTGGAGTCTGCTTCAGATTCTGTGTCTTCCTCTCTCTCTGCCCTTCTCCTGCTCACTCTGTGTCTCTCAAAAATAAATAAACGTTAAAAAAAAATTTTTTTTAAAAAGAAAAAAAAAGAAACATCAGTAATCATGGAAAAATTATATTTCGCTTAAAAGAAGTGAGAACAGGAGTGCGTGGATGGCTGTTAGCTAAGCCTCCAGCTTTGGCTCAGGTCATGATCTCCTGGTTTGTGGGTTCGAGCCCCATGTTGGAGCCACTTCGGATCCTGTTTCCCTCTCTACCCACCTCACCACTCGTGCATTTGCACTCTCTCTCTCAAAAATAAATTTAAAATTTTTTTATATAATTTTAAAAACATAAGTGAAAATGGGTGCCCGGGTGGTTCAGTCAGTTAGGCATCCAACTCTTGATTTCGGCTCTGGTCATAATCTCAGGGTTCGTGAGATTGAGCCCAGGTCGGGTCTGCACAGAGTGCACAGAGCCTGCTTGGGATCCTCTCTCTCCTTCTCTTTCTGCCCCTCCCCCAATAAATTTTAAAACTTTAAAAGTATGTTCATAGGAGGCAGGGTGGCTCAGTTGGCTACTGAGAGCTTGGAGCCTGGAACCCACTTCGGATTCTGTGTCTCCCTCTCTGTGGTCCCTCCCCGCTCGGGCTCTGCCTCTCTGTCTCTCAAAAATAACATAAACATTATAAAAAAAGAAGAAAGGAGGAAGACAGACAGACAGAAAGAAAGAAGTTTAAAAATTAAAAACAAAAACAAAAACAAAAACAGTTCCTTCCAGGGAGAAGGAAAGGGGGAGCAAGCCAGGGGCAAAAACCAGCACTTAAGAAACTGGACTCTGAAAACTACGTGTCCCTTCCTCACTGCATCACGGCCAGAGTCCACGTGCTCCCCTTGTCTTAACCACTCACGGTGCCAGTCTTGACCACCCAGCTGAGGGGCTTGCGCAGGCCTCCCCTGTGCGGATCACTTCCACTCCACACGCCCACTCCATCTTTCCTTCCACACCTCATCTTTAGGAAGCCAGTCACTAGGGGCAGCCCACACTCAGAGGGGTGAAGAGGGATTACGAGGTGTCTGGAGTTCTTCCGTATAGGACAGTGTCTCTTCTCGGCCTCATCCCTCATTTGCTCACCTAATCGTTCAGGTCAACGTGGACAGGAGATGTTTGTTTTATACCCCAGGTTATATCTAAAGAATACGAATTATTGAACATACCACGTTATTTATTTTGTGGCTCCAACTGTCCCAGCTTGGGCCAGCAAGAGTTCTTTCTATTGGCTCTCATATTCTTTTGACATGCTCCTACTCTTTGCTTTTTGAGCACTCCTGTACTTTCTGGCAAAAGAAGTTCCAGGCTCGTCTTGTACTCTTCCTGCCCCGGCCCTAGAATTAGAATCAGCCATTACCTGAAGAAGCTTTGGTTTGTCTTGATGGTAAAATGGTTTTAGAAACCAAAACTGGGCTCAGTGAGCAAGTTCTTCTCAAAACCTGCAACCCCATCCGACCGTGAGAAAAATGTCGGACAAACCCAAACTGAGGACTAGTCTACAAAAACTGACCAGTTCTTCACAGACCAGGAAAAATGATGGCTACACGTGATATGGTGTCCCGGATGGGGTTCTGGAACATAACAAGGATATTAGGGGAAAACCAGTGAAATCCAAATAAAATGTGGAGTTTGGTTAAAATTATGTACCAATGCTCGTTTCTTAGTGGTTGTAAGTGTGCCCTAATAATGTAGAGTATTTGCATGAGGAGAAATCAAGTGCAGGCAGGCAGGGATTTTGTACTGCCTTTGCAACTTTTCTATAAACCTAAAACCATCCTAAAAAGTTCGTTCTTTAACAATCTACCTACAAAGAATACAAAAAAGGATGTATGTGACTTTGATAAAAACAAAACCAGAAAAGTATGTATGCAGTGTGCACAGTAAGAATTCACATCTGTGCAGGATTTTAGTTTCCGGATCATTTCCAGACGTGTTTGGTTTTCGTTTTTTTTTAAGTAGGTTTCATCCCCAGCATGGAACCCAACTCAGGGCTTGAACTCACAATTCTGAGATCAAGACCTGAACTGAGATCAAGAGTCAGACGTTCAACCGACTGAGCCGCCCAGGAGCCCCAAGAGTATTGTTTAAGAAAAAAAGACAGTCTATAAGCAGTTCAGTAAACGATCATTGAAATTCCCATTCACAAATGAGGAGACAGACCGTTGAAGACACTTAGGCCCACACTACCCAGAACAGGAACAGAATCCAAGCTCTCTCCACCACGTTCGGGTGCACCTTTGATTTAGTGGCCGCATGCTGTACACATGCACGCGCACACACCACAAGCACCCAGTGCTTCTGCTAGCCCACCAAGAAAACAGACGGGTACCTAAGTGGATTGCCTGGAGCTGTAGGCAAAGGAACTTCTCAAACACTCAAATACGGAAAGGATTTGAAACTTCTGCCACAATAAAAATAGACCAATCTAACAGTGAGACAAAAATGGAAATGCTGAATATACTGAATATTTTATAAGACAGAGAGAGAAATTAAACCAGAACTGGTTGGATGCTAAAAGCACTTTTTAAAGATTATACTAGATCATACACACTGAATTTCTGTCATGTCAAATTATCAATTTTCATGTAATGCTTTTATTTCCCATCTCTACCACCTAATCTTTTCATACATTTATACTCCCGGCATACTCACCACATGACATTTATACTGACTACAACGAAATTATACACACACATTCTACAGGCAATACAATTTTCAATAGTACTACAAATTTTACGAAACATTCCCCCCTCTCAAAAATTAACAAAAAAAAGGGCCGTCTGGATGGCTCAGTCAGTTGAGCATCCGACTCTTGATTTTGGATCAGGTCATAATCTCCCAGATTGTGGGACAGAGCCCCACACTGGGCTCTGCACTGAGCATGGAGCCTGCCTGAGATTCTCTCTCTCTCCCTCTCTCCCTCTCCCCTGCTCACGCTGAAGGAAGGAAGGAAGGAAGGGAGGAAGGAAGGAAGGAAAAAAAAGCCAACGTGGTAAAGAAAGTTTAAAATATATATTTATGTAAAAGATGTGTGGAATTAGATCAGTGGTGGTGGTTGCCCAACATACAGAAAAAATTCAATGAATTGTATACTTTAAAATAACTTTTATTTTATATGATTGACATTTCAATTTTTTTAAAGAACGTGATAGAAAAAAACAACAGGTCTGGATGCACAGAGTGAAGGACAACGAAGAAAGAAACATGAATTATTCTGACAGTTCTTGACCATGAAAACAAGTTCCTAGAAACACAACAAAGGCTAGCACAGGAAAAGAAAAATAAGACAGAAGAACAGGTAAGTCTCTACTTTGCCAATAGTGGTAGCAGAACATCACAACTGAGATGTCTTCCCAAGAGACAAGTGAGCTGACCCAGTGGGAAACGGAGCCAGACTCGAGGTCCCTCTCTACACACAACCGCACAGCCGGCTGAGCATTAGGAAGGGAGGGGGAGAAATGACAAGCAACCAGAGAAACTCTAATGAGCCTGGAGCAAACAACTCAAGTTCTAGTCAAGGAAATACTCAGTGCTATGAGCTGAGTGTCTGCGCCCCTCCCAAATTCGTCTGTTGAAACCTAACCCCCAAGGTGATGCTATTTTGAGGTGGGGCATTTGGGAGGTGCTTAGGTCACAAGGAGTGAGATTAGTGCTCTTATAAAAGAGACTCCGCAGAGCTCCCTCACCCGTTCTGCTGAGTGAGGACAGAGAAGACAGCCATCTATGAAGCAAAAACAGAACCTCACCAGACTCTGAATCTACCAGCATCGTGATCCTGGAATTCCCAGCCTTCAGCGCTATGAGAAGTAAGTTCATAAGCCCCCCAGTTTATGGTATTTTGTTACGGCAGCCCAAACAGACCACGACACTCAGTATCATGGAACTCAAGATTAGAGTGTGTTATGCTTTAGTAATACAAACGTCAAAACTTTAAAATGATTTCAGCTCAGACCATGATCTCACGGTTCTTGAGACTCTTGAGACTAAGCCCTGCACTTCCAGCGTGGAGCCTGCCTGGCTCCCCTCTCTCTCTTCTCTGTGCACCCCCCCCCCAATTCACATACACACACACACACACACATTCTTTCTGAAAATTAAAAAATTAAGTGAAGGACTAATCAATCAGTTCCACCACTGGGTAAATACCCAAGAAAACTGAAAACAGGTTTACATAAAACTTTGCACACAAATAGTCCAAAACCAATGATGGACAAATGTAGAACTTTGACACCAATAGTTACGTATTCTTCATACAGCCATCCACACAATGGAATATTATTTGACTATAAAAAGGAACAAAATACTGATCCATGCTACAGCATGGCTGGACCTCACAAACATGTACTTAAGTGAACCAAGCCAGACATAAAAGGCCACATATCGCACAATTCCATTTATATGAAATGTCTACAGAGACAGAAGTAGATTCATGGTTGCCAAGGGCTAGAGGGAAAGAAGGATGTTGAGTGACTGCTAATGGGTTCGGGGTTTCTTTCTGGGGTTATAAAAATATTCTAGAATCAGGGTCGCCTGGGTGGCTCAGTCAGTTAAGCATCTGACTTTGGCTCAGATCAGGATCTCACAGTTCATGGGTTCAAGCCCTGCATCGGGCTCTATGCCGACAGCTCAGAGCCTGGAGCCTGCTTAGGTTTCTGGCTCTCCCGCTCTCTCTACCCTTTCCCCTCTCACACTCTGTCTCTCCCTCTCTCTCAAAAATGAATAAACATTAAAAAAAAAAATATTCTAGAACCAGAAGTTTGTGCAACCCTGTGAATTTTTTCATAATAGGAATATTTCAGTATAATATACCCAGAATTTTTAAAAATTTTTTAAATGTTCATTCATTTCTGAGATAAACATAGAGCACATGCAGGGGAGGGGCAGAGAGAGAGGGAAACACAGAATCCGAGGCACCCCAAATTTAGTGATTCTTATTTGGGAAAGAATGGGCAATATATAGCTGGCTAAAATATATTACTATAATACAGCGTTAAATTTAGGAAATAAAATAACTCACTACTGTGAGCCTAAAAAGGGGTATAACATTTGTATTTTTATCTAAAGAGGTCATTGTTGGAAGATGATACCCTCCAAGAGGCCTTTTTGGATTTGGCTTAAAATGTGAACCTTAACTTTGTTATATAAGCTAGGGGAGTAACACCCCTCCTCCTCACTCTTTACCCTCTCCTGCCTTCACCAAAAAGAAAAGCAAACACCAGAAAATTCAAGAATCAGGAGTGCCTAAATGGCTCAGTCAGTTAAGCATCCGACTCTTGGTTTTGGCTCAGGTCATAATCTCACGGTTCATGGGTTTAAGCCCTGCATCAGGCTCTGCACTGACAGCAAGGAGCCTGCTTGGGTTGGGTTTCTCTCTCCCTCTCTCTCTGGTCCTCCTCTGCTCTCTCTCTCAAAATAATAAATAACTCAAGAATCACTGTTTGGTTACACATCTTTTTTCTTTTTTTTTCTTACAGTAGTCCATGTGCCCAATGTAGGGCTTGAACTCACAACCCCAAGATCAAGAGTCACATGTTCTTCCAACCAAGCCAGCCAAGCATCCCACTTTCACCTTTTTGTGAGCAAGTAATATTCCCCCTTTGATTTTGATTCTGCACTATGTAATTTTTGTTCTGCAACTTCAGAACCAAAAATGGATGTACGCTTTTACAAAACTCTAATATTACCATTGGTCACTTTGCTTTTTAAGTCACAAGAGGCAATGTGTTCTGTTTTTGGAAGTTTCTAAATAAACTGAAGAGGACTTGAGATTTTTGTTGTTTATCAAAACAACAAAATCTTATCTTATAGGATAAGAATGATGAGAAATGAAGTTTTCTGTGATTTCTTGATAAAGCTAAAATAGATTAGGTCCCAAAGTGGGGTTTTCTGTTTTGTTTCCTTCAGTATGTATCATTAATTAACTGGGTGGCTCAGTCAGTTAAGCATCCGATTTCAGCTCAGGTCATGATCTCGTGGTTCATGGATTCAAGCCCCACATAGGGCTCTGTGCTGACAGCATGGAGCCCGCTTTGGATCCTCTGTCCCCCTCTCTCTCTGCCCCTCCCCTGCTCTTTCTCAAAAATAAATAAACATTAAAAAAAAAAGAATCACTAAATTCTACTCAAGGGAGGACATGCTCCACCAGGCACCTACTGATGAGATCTTCATCTCTGAGCCATGAACTGACAGGGACAGCTGGGAGATAGTTCCAGAGCTTGCCACAAACCCATTACAGAATGGAAACTTTATAGACTCATCATTTTCTTCTTGTACCATTGTATCTACTCCAATCTAATCTTCCTCAAACCTACTCTAACTTAATCTAATCCTTTCATCTCCTCTTCTAAACTTAAATTACAAGAATAACTTGGGTGAATGAATTGTGCTGGCCTAAAAATCACAAAAATCTATGTTTTTTATAGAAGTGAATGTTTTAATATTAAAGACTCCATAATTACAACGTCTTGGAATTTGTTTCCATCTTATAACCATAAACCACAGCATAAAACAAGAAGCATGCATCTGCCTCTTCAATGAATCTACCATGGAAGCCTTGCAGAATTAGAAAAACGAAGGCAGTCAGAACTCCCTGGGTTCTTTCCCCACTGCCATGCTCAGAAAGTCAAGTGTGGTTCTGTTCTGAAATCAGCCCACCTCTAAGTGTAGAGCTCTTCTAACTCCACAAAAGCCTAACCACGTTACCACGTGAAGTGTGCACACATCCCAGTTTGCATATTGACTTTGCCGGTCAAAGCATCTAAGGAAAGAATTTTACAAGAAGACTGTGTCCCCCACCAGCTGGTCAGGTGCCCACCCCACTGTCAAGCAGGGCTCCTGGCCACAGATGGGCAGTGCAGTAGGCCAATGAGTTTGCCATGGGACTACAGACCTGTCTCTTTAGATGCAAATTTTAAGCATGACAAAAGACATAAAAGGGAACCGCATGAAAATACAGGAGAACAAGGTTTTTCCTAAATCAAGAATGAGTAAGCCCAAATGACGCAGATGTCTCTATTACAAGTCTTTGAGCAAACAAAAAGGAAAAACAGCTTCATCGGACAGTGTGACTAAGAGAATATAAAAAACAGGGTATTATGAGAGCCTGAAGAAAAAAAAAATAGAGCATTATGTAGTTAAAAAAAAAAAGCATTTTTATTTCAACAGGAAACATGACAGGGGCACCTGGGTGGCAGTCAGTGGTGTCCAACTCTTGATTTCGGCTCAGGTCATGATCTCACTGTTCATGAGTTTGAGCCCAGCGTAAGGCTCTGCACTGACTGCAAGGGGCCTGCTTGGGATTCTCCCTCTCTCCTCTGCCCCTCCTCCGCTCACACTCATGCATACATATGTTCTCTCTAAATTAATTTAAAAAAATTTTTTTTAATTTATTTTGAGAGAGTACATGTGAGCAAAGGAAGGGCAGAGAGGGAGAGAGAATCCCAAGCAGGCTCCACTTTGTCTGCAAGGAGTCCAACATGGGGCTTGATCCCACAATCCATGAGACCTTGAGCCAAAGTCAAAAGTCAGACACTTAACTGAGCCACTGAGGCACTCCCACAATTAAAAGATTTTTAAGAGGCATGTGGTGGCTCAGTCCACGGAGCATGAGACTCTTGATCTCAGGGTTGTGAGTTCAAGCCCCATGTTGGGTGTAGAGATTATTTAAAAATAAAATAAAATCTTAAATATATACATATATATGTATTTGGGACACCTGGGTCGCTCAGTCGGTTAAGTATCCGATTTGATTTCGGCTCAGGTCATGATCTCATGGTTAGTGAGTCTGAGTTCCACCATGAGGCTCTCTCCTGACAGTGCAGAGCCTACTTGGGATTCTCTCTCTCCTTCTCTCTCTGCCCCTCCCCCTGCTTGCACTCTCCCTCTCTCAAGATAAATAAATAAACTTTTAAAAAAAGTTTAAAAATTTTTTAAATAAAAAAATTTTTTTTTAATTTTTTAACATTTATTTATTTTTGAGAGAGAGGCAGAGCGTGAGCAGGGGAAGGGCAGAGAGAGAGGCAGACACAGAATCCGAGGCAGGCTCCAGGCTCTGAGCCATCAGCACAGAGCTCGATGCGGGGCTCAAACTCACAGACTGTAAGATCATGATCTGAGTCGAAGTCGGATGCTCAACCAACTGAGCCACCCAGGCGCCCCAAAAATATATATATTTTAAATCAGTTCCCTTGGGAGAAAGGAAATGGGAAAAAAGACAACTCACTTATACCTTACATCTTTTGTTTTCCAAAAAAAACATACATCTTTTAATTATTTAAAAACAGGTAAGACAACAGAAAGCAGGAACCATAAAAGAAAGAAATTGATAAAGTGGAATTCATCAAAACTTAAAATTACTGGTTATGAAAAGGCACAGCCAAAAAACTTTCAGTTAAGCCCTAGACTGGGAAAAACTATTTGCGACATATGCGTCTGGCAAAAAGACTCACTCCAATACGTAAAGAATTCCTATACTCAATAATAAAAAGACAACATGACCTTCTACACGGGTAAGACTTACAGACCCTTCCAGAAGCAGGTGCATGTGAGTAAGTGCTCACCGTCGTTAGTCATCAGGGAAATGCTCGCTAAGCCTGTGACAAGACGCCACTACACATCCACTAGAATGTGATGAAGACAGGCGATACCAGATGCCAGACAGGACACGAAGCAACCAGAAAAACGCACATTGCTGGTCCAAGCGTAAAATGTGCAAGCACTGTTTCTTTAAAAGTTAATCCTGGGGCGCCTGGGTGGCTCAGCTGGTTAAGGGGCCGACTTCAGCTCGGGTCATGATCTCATGGTCTGTGAGTCTGAGGCCCGAGTCGGGCTCTGTGCTGATGGCTCAGAGCCTGGAGCCTGCTTCAGATTCTGTGTCTCCCTCTCTCTCTGCTCTTCCCCTGCTCACACTCTGTCTCTATGTCTCTCAAAATATAAAATAAAAACGTTAAAAAAAAATGTAAATAAATAAATAAACGTCAAAAAAAATTAAATAGATAAATAAACGTTAAAAAAATTTTATTAAATATTTATTTTTTTAATGTTTATTTATTATTGAGAGACAGAGAGCGACAGAGAATGAGCAGGGGAGGAGACAGAGAGCGACAGAGAATGAGCAGGGGAGGAGCAGAGAGAGGGGGAGACACAGAATCCAAAGCAGGTTCCAGGCTCTGAGCTGTCAGCACAGAGCCCAATGTGGGGCTCAAACTCACGAACCGTGAGACCATGACCTGAGCCAAAGTCAGACGCTCAACCGACTGAGCCACCCAGGCACCCCTAAAAAATTTTTTTAAAAAGTTAATCCTACATCTACTCTATGAGCAACTCCACCCCCTATGTATCCAAAAGAAATGAAAATGTATGTCCACGTGGTCTCACCCAAGAACGAGAACGAGTGCCCCCCCAGATGTCCATCTGGAGGAAAATGGCCAAACTATGTGTGCTAGATGCATACAACAGAACATTACTCAGGAACAGAGAGGAACCACCCACTGACACATGCAAGGACACACATGAATTTCAAAAATGGTATGCTGAAAGAAGCTGGATACAAAATATATATCGTATAATCTGTTACATTAAATTCTAAAATAGGAAGAACTAACCTGCGGTTATAAAAATCAGACGAGTGGGGCACCTGGGTGGCTCAGTTGTTTCAGCATCAGATCTTGATTCGGGCTCATGCCATGACCTCAGTTTCGCAGGTTTGAGCCTGGCATCAGGCTCTGCACACTGACAGCATGGAGCCTGCTTAGGACTCTCCCTCCCTCCCTCTCTGCCACTCCTCTACTCACTGTCCCAAAATAAATAACCTTTAAAAAAAAATAGTGAAGTAGTCAAATTCACTGAATCGGAACTGTATTTGGAGGTCGGGAGGTCAGGGATGGAAAGTTGTTATTCGATGGCCATACAGAGTTTTCATTTTGAAAGATGAACATGTTCTAGACATCAGCTGCACAGCAACGTAAATATACTTAATTTTTTTTAATGTTTTTATTTTATTTTTGAAAGAAACAGAGACAGAGCGTGAGCGGGGGAGGGTCAGAGACAGAGGGAGACATAGAATCTGAAGCAGGCTCCAGGCTCTGAGCCGTCAGCACAGAGCCCGACGCGGGGCTCAAACCCACCAACCGTGAGATCATGACCTGAGCCGAAGTCAGACACTTAATTGACTGAGCCACCTCGGTGCACCTAAATGTACTTAATTTTTTACCACATCTGTAAAGGAATAGAAATTAACATTTTCCCCTTGTTTGGTCAATACTACAAATTCTTTCAAAGTAGGCCGAATAAGTGAATTTAAGAAAAAACACCCCACCTGGATTCACCATAAAAATGAAGGCTCAATCAGCTTTTACTCCTCGCCTACTCCATGCCAGACACTGAAGAACACAAACACCACAATACCAACGTGGTGACTGGAACAGTACATGTTAGACAGCAACCCCAAGGAGTCACGATGGACACGCTGCATCGCTTGGGCTTTTGAAATGGAACTGGCCAAGGACTTCCCGGGTGAAGACATCTGGAGTCCAGCATTACTGAGATTCCTGACAGCAAAGTGGCTCAAAGCTTGAGGTGTGCGAGCAAAACTACCTGACTCAGAAGCCTAATTTCACAGCTATGCACCTCTGGTTTGAGCAACTCGCCCTCTCTGACCCTCAGTTCCCTGCACAGTAGAATAGGGGTGAGTACTACTGCACCAATTTTATCTGGTTTGGCGTTAACTTCACTATCATCAGTTTTATTAGTAGTGGTATAGGGAACTTCAGAGAGGCTGGGACATAAATTTACACCTTATGCAATCAGGGAACAATCCAAGGTTTAAAATGAGGTAACCGGGATATGTTGGAACCAAGGAAATAGCTTATACTTTAAATATGCACTTAACTCAGCCTAAAGTGTTTATTCTATTGATATTAACCTGCCTGCTTTATTTTTCAAGTACGGACAACACACCAAGCATATTAAAAGCACAGATCCAAACTGCTTTCATCTGCCTTCAAAATTTAGTTAAAACACAATACTGTAATAACTCTGCATGCTGACAGGTGGTAACTACCCTTACCGTGGAGAGCATTTTGTAATGTCCACAACCATCGAATCCCTATGCTGTGCACCCTGAACTAACACTGTACACCAACTATACTTCAATTAAAATAAGTGATGGGGCGCCTGGGTGGCTCAGTCGGTTGGGCGGCCGACTTCGGTTCAGGTCATGATCTCGCGCTCTGTGAGTTCGAGCCCCGCGTCGGGCTCTGTGCTGACAGCTCGGAGCCTAGAGCCTGATTCCGATTCTGTGTCTCCCTCTCTCTCTGCCCTCCCCCTGTTCACGTTGTGCCTCTATGTCTCTCAAAAATAAATAAACATTAAAAAAAATAAAATAAGTGAATTTTGGGGGCACCTGGTGACTCAGTCGGTTAAGCATTCGACTCTTGGTTTCGGCTCAGGTCATGATCTCACAGTTTGTGAGTTCGAGCCCCACACCAGGTCCTGCATGGATAGTGTGGAGCCTGCTTGAGATTCTCTCTCTCCCTCTCTCTGCCCTTCCCCCATTCACTCTCTCTCAAAAATAGACATTAAAAAAATTTTTAATAGTTAAGACAAAAAGAAAATCTGAATTCATTCTGACAGAGAGTATACTAATTGGGAGGCTTCAGGGCAGAAAGACAGAGGAGGCCGAAAGCATGCAATCGTCTGAATTAACACACCTGCCTTAGGCGGTGATAGTCTCCGGAAAAATTTAAAAGGTAGCTGATAATCTCCTAGAAGCCAAATCAATAGATTTGTCTATCCAAATCTTCCTTGACTTCTTAGCCAAATTGACCTGACCTCCTCCTTCACCTAAGCAAGGCCACTCCACTGTCTCTACTAAGTGTCAGAAGCTCTCGGAGAGGTCATTACAGACACACCACTGGCTTTCAACAAGACGCTGAGGCCTCCCAAATCTTTGACTGCAGCCTAAATGTTTGTCTTAAGCTCCAAACCTGAATCTCCAAGTGCCCAACATCCACTTGGACACTCCACGAACACTTCGGATTTAACCTATGCAAAACCCAGCTCACCATCTCATCCTCCTCTCATTCTCCCCATCTTGGTGGGTGTTACCAGCCAGCGAGCCTCCTGTTAGTGACAGGCAAGTAATTCTACACGTATTCCTTCAATAAGCATTGATTAAGTGCTTATAAAAAAATCCCTGCCCTCGTGGAGATCATGGACGTAAGGTGAAAGGGACAGACGATAAACGAAGAAATTAAGTAGAAGGAAAGCGTATGGTAACGATGACAGAAGGGCTAAGGGACGTGGGGAAATGGGGACACGGATACACAGAAGAGCAGGCGCGGCAGGAGCCTGGATGTGCTTAAGCGAGGCCAGAGTCGGAATATGAAGGGAAGACATGGGGGCAGAGTGCTTTCAGGACACTGGCCAAAACTTGGCAGACGAGTGACCCGACCCGACTTCTGCCTGCGCAGCCCGCTCTGGCTGCGAACACTGCTGCTCCGTCTCTTCCAGACTGCAGCCCGACTCTTACTCTGGTCTGGTCACTCCCAAGTCAGGGCCACTTGCACCCCTGAAGTCATCTCCAGTCCATTTGTGTCACTGTTCCTCCTGTCACTGCCCTAATTCAGGAGCTCTCAGTCTGGAGCCCACCGAGTCTCACCATGGTTCAAATCACCTACCTGCCACACTACCTACGCTTTCTAAAGTGTCACCTCACTCTTAAGAACCCCCAATCCTCCTTCCTGCTCTCCTTCCCTGATCTTCCCCTTCCACTCCTGCCCTGCCCAGCTTTCCTCCCCTCTACTGCAACACTGCCCTGGGCCTCTGCCCTCAGGACAGCCACTACCAATCCCAGCCCCAGCATCTGGTACTTTTCTTGGAGTCTCACATCCAGAATCACCTTCTCAGGACGCTCAGCACAGCATTTAACCTAATCTGCAGTACCCATCGATTTCCTCTGTCTCCAGACTGAACTCCTACAAGACAGTGACCGTCTTTTATCTCTATTTCCCCAACACTCAGCACAGCACCTGCCATCCAGTTGGTTCTCTTTTTTTTTAAGTTCATTTATTTTTGAAAGAGAAAAAGAAAGAGAGGCAGAAAGAGGGGGGACAGAGAATCCAAAGCGGGCTCTGTGCTGACAGCACAGATGCGGGGCTCAAACTCACCGACTGACCTGGCCCAAAGTCAGAAGTTTAACCCACTGAGCCACCCAGGTGTCACTCAGCTGGTGCTTTAAGAACGAGCTTTCAGGGCACCTGGGTGGCTCAGTTGGTTGAGCATCCTACTTTGACTCATGACTTCATGGTTCGTGAGTTCAAGCCCCGCGTCGGGCCGTGTGCTGACAGCTCAGAGCCTGGAGCCTGCTTTGGATTCTGTCTCCCCCTCTCTCTCTCTCTGCCCCTCCCCTGCTCCTGTTCTGTCTCTCTCTCTGAAAAATAAACAAACATTAAAAAAAAAAAAACAAATCCCTCTTGGTATCACTGATTAAAAAAAAGACCAAGTTTTCATTATTTAACATGCTAATTATTTTTATTCTATGTCCTAAATTTAACACTTAAAACCTGCCTGTAGTTGTTTAGGATATTACTGACTGATGACTTCTTTGTTACACAAAGTCCTGGTTTCTTATCATATTCCACTTACGTTTCCATGTTATATGAATCCTACAAATTAATCAACTTTTATAGTCCCATATGGACAGTTACACATTGGCTTACCTATTTTTCAACATTATGAAACATGCTTCAGAATGTATAATTTTTTTAATCTATACTTTTAAATAACTACAGTTAAGTTTTTATTTATTTTAAAATACTTAACGCCTGGGTGGCTCAGTCGGTTGAGCGGCCGACTTCGGCTCAGGTCATGATCTCGCGGTCTGTGAGTTCGAGCCCCGTGTCGGGCTCTGTGCTGATGGCTCGGAGGCTGGAGCCTGCTTTGGATTCTGTGTCTCCGTCTCTCTCTACCCTACCCCTGCTCATACTCTGTCTCTATGTCTCTCAAAAATAAATAAACGTTAAAAAATAAATAAATAAATAAAATAAAATACTTAAGATACTATGTGCCCCTCCCCAGTGGCATTTTCTCTCTCCTCCTTCCTGGAAGTGCTGTCTTGATTCCCATGCATGTCCTTCCACCTTGCGGATGTGGTGTCCGGTTTTTAGAAGGCCCTTCCAAGCACAGCGAAGGAGCCAGGTCACAGTGAAGTTACCACCCTGGCTCCTCCACAGCCTGCAACACCACGGGGCTGCCAGGCTCTGCAACATGATGTTGCATTCTTTGATGACCTGGAGAAACTGGCTCTTAGGAGTGCCTAGCTTCCCACGTGGAATTCCCCACAATCTGAAATTTTTAGTATTTAGTATCATTGTATTCTTATGGACACTTAAGAAACAGAACAATGAACCAAATTTCACACCTTAACTAAGGCTTGTTGACAATCCCTGGAAGAAGTAAATCCAGAACTGTAATAACATCATGAGACTTAAGGTCTCCCAAATTCCTAATGGGTTTTTCAAGGAACTATTACAACGTATTCTGAGCTAATGATTCTGACCAATGGCTTAGTCATTGTACCACAAAAAAAAAAAAAAAAGAAAAAAAAAAGAAAAGCCTTAGAATTTAACTAATTAAAGAATCTAAGAACTGCCCTTTTATATGCCTGTTTAAATAGAGTATTTCAAATGCTCTGCTCTCACACTTATTAAAAACATTTTTGCAAGTACTCCTTATCAAACGCGTAACATGTAAAACCTTAATGTGTTGTTTAAAAAACAAAATAATAAGCAGCAACAATTCAATCACGAAATTACCTGGATCTACAAACCTTACGTGATGAAACCATCCAACCCACCAGGTATTAATTTTACTTTACACTTTTTTTTTTTTCTTAACGGAAGAGGTGCACCATATTTGACAACAGCGTGTGTATTCCAAGACCAGGGCTGCTGCAAGTTTCCCAGCAAGAGCAACGCCAAGCCAGGTGAACACCGTGCATGACACGGATCCCGCACGCTTGCGACCCGCCCGGCAGCATGACAGGCGCGTCCGCCCAGGGCGGTGCCGCCAGAGAGGGCGGGGGCCGGAAGGAAGAGGGAGGATTCGGACAAAGCGAGCCGGGCCGGCCGCCCCTCCCCGCGCGCCGCGTTCCCGGGGGCGGCCTATCCCCCGTCGCGCGGCTCCGGGGGTCCGCAGCTGTCCTCGGGAGCCGCCGCCCCTGGCCGCGCCCGGGCCCCGGGGCCGGAGATGCGCACAGGGGAACGTACACGGGAAGGCGCCGGGACCTGCACTGGAGACCGAGATGGGGAAGGGGTCGTGGCCGGGCATGAAGTCTCGGCGGGGGCGGGCACGGGACGTGTAGATGAGGACCCAGGGCCGCGGCGCCGAGAAGGGACCAGGAACGGACGACAAGTGGACGGGGATGAGGAGCCGGGCGGGGCTGGGCCCGGGAAGAGGAGCTGAAGGGGATGTGGATGAGGGCGGGGGACTGAAGACCGCGGTCCCGGGAGGGGACATGGGTGAGGACGGGGCGCGGCCGGGCTGGGGACCTGAAGGGGACATGGACGAAAGCTGGACCCGGGAAGGGGACCGCGGACTCACCGTGCTGCTCCCGCGGGGCCGCGCACTCGCGCTGTCAGCACCGGGAGGTCGCGGGGCGCGTGCGCGGAGCAGGAATGCGCGGGGCCCTCCGCCTCGGCTGTCTCAGGAGCCGCGCCGCGGTCACGAGCGAGGGGCGCTGGCGCGGCCGCCCCGCAGCATCCTCGGCCGCCCGCGAGCGCTGTCCCCCACGGCTCCTCCCCGTAGCCGCCGCCCAGTGACCGCCGGCTCCAGCTCTGCTCCGGCTCCGCCGCTCCCGCCGCCGAAAATGGCGTCCCCGCGTCCCTCCCCCGGCTCGGCGCTCCCGCCCCACAATGCCGCGCGCCGCCCGTGACGTCACTCGCCCGCCGCCGGGGGGCGGGGCGAGGCGCTGCCTGGGAAACTGAGGCCCGGGCGCTGTACGGGTCCCGGAGGACGCGCTAGAGGAGGGCGCTGGGACGCGGCGCCCCCGCCCGAGACCGCCGCGCGCCCGGCGGCCGCCCCTGCCTGCGCCTCGGCCCTGCCCTCCTGCTCTCCCGTATCCGGAATGATGTTCACTGTGTGCTAGGCCCCTTCTTCACGCGTTTTATGTGCGCTCTGGAACCCGCAAGGACGGTCCAAAAGAAGGGGTCCCCAGCTCCAAAGGAAGGGGTCCTGAGGGGCTAGGCCAAGCCAGGAGGCCTCTCTTCCTTCTCCAGGGAAATCTAGTCTTTGGTCAACACCCTGGCCCTCCCCATCTCATTATTCCTTCGCCCCAGGGTTGTCGGAGCCTCTAGAATCAGCTCTCGCGGAGTTTCCAGGAGCTCTCCTCAGCCACAAAGGCCTCGCACAGATTGTGCCGCCAGTGCCTGGCAAGGGCAGACGTGCCACCCCCTGCTGCTGCACCCCCCGCCCCCCAACAGCAGCCTTCACCAGCCCACACCCCTGGCCGCAGTGCCACGACCTCCAGCCCCCGCCTGAAGGGCAGTACTTCCAGGTCAGAGAGCGCTCCCCAGCCTCATCCTGCTGCGTCGCCAGCTATGCAGGCCTGACTCAGCAGCCAGCCCGGAGGACGCATGCTGATTCAGTGGGCAAGGCTCAGCTTTCTTTGCCAGCCACCGGCTTGGGAGAAACCCCCCCCCTCCCCCGACCACCGCCACCACCCCCAGGTGCCTGCAGATGTCCCAAGTGCGGGGCCCTGTGGCAATATTAAC
Source organism: Paguma larvata (assembly GCA_030068075.1). Lineage (NCBI taxonomy): Eukaryota > Metazoa > Chordata > Mammalia > Carnivora > Viverridae > Paguma > Paguma larvata. Next base: position 46,928,438 of record CM057827.1, on the reverse strand, counting down.
CAGGAGGTGTTCCTCCACCCCACACTTGCTTTTGAACTGCTGTGCTTTTCCGACGTATCAACCTAGCACCAGCAGGCCTTTTAACCCTGGAATTACACAGTCATTAGGCAAGTAAGTGCTCCTAGATTCTCACAGGGAGGTCCGGTTACTTTACGATCACATGAATGCAAAGATCAGCTTAAAAGGAGCAAGGGAGAGGCAGTGAGTCAAACCTTTCCACACTCGCTTAGAGATTTGGCCACACTGCTGTAACTAAAGTGCTCTGGAGAAAAGAGGAACAGGCTGAGTGAGGCCCCTTACTCTGTAAATCTGGGCTTAGTGACTGTTCGCTCCACTCACCCAGAAACCCGAGAGGCTTAAGGTCCTCTTCTAATGAGTGGCCAAGATCCTACCTCCTTGATATTGCTTCAGTCCCTCCCCTCTCCGTCCCCACTCCTGCCACTCTGTTTAGGCTTTATTATCTTGTGCTTTCATTCTCTCAATATTTGTTGAGCTGCTGTGATTTCCGCCATAAGAGCCAAGGTGCGCTGGTAAGCAGGAGAGGTAATAAGACACCTGCTCTTGCTCCTACAGTGCTAGGCGGAGAAAGATGAGGCGGTGGCAAGGTGGTGGTGGAACTCGGACACAGGCAAGTGAGCCGAGACCTAACTGACAGGAAATCCGACTGAGCGAAAGGCAAAGGAATGGGGCAGGAATGAGTCTGCCACCTCCTTCCTGGAAAGGCTTCGATGCCCCCATCGCTCAGCGCAAGGAGCTGGAGCACAGGCATTGGGGGCCGTCCTCACTCAGAGTCTAACACTGAGACTTAGAATCACCCACCCTCGCTGAGCAGCCCTTGCCATTCTCAGTAGCTTTCAAATCTTGCTTTAAAAAAAAAAAAAAAAAAGTTTATTTAGAGAGAGAGAACAAGCTGAGGAGGGTCAGAGAATCCAAAACAGGCTCAGCGCTGATAGCTGGATTTGGGGCTCGACCTCATGAACCGTGAGATCACGACTTGAGCAGAAGCTAGACGCTTAACCCACGGAGCCACCCAGATGCCCCCATTCTCGATGGCCTTCAATCCTCTGACCGTCGCAGCCACTCCGAGAGAGGCGCTGTTATCCCCCTTTCCTGTGGCCAAGGCCCTGCGGGCTCCCTGGGTTGCTCACTGATTCCCGAACAAGGATTCACTCAGCTTTAGGAATCAGACGGGAGCAGCTCCGTGGTTCCTATGTGGGCACTAGCAGAGCCGAGGAGAGCCTTTGTGATGGAAAAACCTCGGCAAGGCTACTCAGGGGCACCAAATCCATGATCTGTCCTTTCCCACAAACCGAGAGGACCAGGGCCTTGGGAAGCACACACCTATCTGCACACGTCCTGCTGGCCTCCAGCTTGCTGGGCCAGCCAGGGTCCTGGAGGGCGAGGCTGTGTTCAATGGGGGCAGCGGGGGACCTTTGGAGCACTCTCCCTGCGCCCTTAAGTGCTCTTCCATTGTGAAAATAGGCAGCCTATGTGGGTGAGCCACCTCCTCCTCCTTCTCCTCTCTGCCTGTCTGTCTCCTGCTTTCCCCGAAGGCAGATGCCTTGTCCGCTGCCTTCCTCCTTTTCTGTCTCCTTCCCCTCCTTCTCTGACCGTCCGCTTCCCTGTTCTGAAACCTGAGAGATCAGCAGGCAGCCTGAAGATCTAATCAGAGGCTGGGGCTGCTGTAAAGACTTGGAGGCAACCTACGGGACCCTAGTGAAACCAAGACTGAGGTCCCCGGTCAAGGACGAGTGAGCAGGTGAGAATGGGGTGCCTGGTAGCTCAGTCCATTAAGCATAATGATCAGGTCATGATCTCTCGGTTTGCGAGATCGAGCCCTGCGTTGGGCTCTGTGCTAGAAGCACAAAGCCTGCTTAGGATTCTCTCTCTTTTCCTCTTTGTTTGCGCTCTGTCTCTCTCTCTCAAAATAAATAAACAAACTTTAAAAAAAAAAAAAAAGAAAAAAGAAAGTAAGAGTGAAAACATCCAGTGCCTGACCTCCTGTCGATGGCCAGCACCTGGGAGTCAGAGATGAATCAGAAGCATACAGCCTAATACTTGCTTCATTCCTGGTATTCATTGAGTACCACTGGTGTGAGGTGTGAGGCTGGGCGACGGGAGAACAGACGCCCCTGCACGGGGGCAGACAGCCGGTGGAGCTGGGACAGAAGGCCCAGGTCAGGTGCTGAGGGGGACGCTCTATGTCCCTCAAGGATCAGGGGGCTCCCCGGACGAGGGGCATTCATGTGGCAGTTGGCAAGGATCCAGCAGATGAGTCCCCATGGTGAAACTGTAGGGAAAACAAACAGTGCCCAACGTAGAACGAACCACACACACACACACACACACACACACACACACACACACAGAGTGATTTGTCTCCATTGGAGAATGGAGAGGGCTCCTATCTTTTCTCAAAAGCATTCACCTTTTCCCTGTAAATGTCTGTGGATATCTCTGTCCAGGAGCTGCTTTGCGGGAGATTTCCTGAGGGGTCTGCAGTCCAGAGCGTAGCCCCAGTCCATCAGTGTCTAAAGAGGAGAGGGAGGGAAGCGGGCAAGAGGAAGGGAAGGAGGCACAGGAAGCCTGCCTGTGGCAGCATGGCGGCGCTGGGAAGCAGTTCTGGGATGTGTATCCTCAGGCCGGGAGGGGGCGACCTGTCCGGGTCGTCCCGGCCAAAGAGAGGCCCACGCACCCTCGGAGGGACAGGCAGGGAGGAGGGTAAGCACAGGCTGTGTGGCCAGTACCCCCAACTTCGCGCCAGCCCCGCTGTGCTTTCTCCCCAACAACCCCCCCACCCACCCAGTCCCGGCAGCCTGGGCACCGCCCCCACGCCCCCTCCAGCTTGGGCTCCACCACCTTGACCCTCCAGCCTGAGCCCCGCCCCCTACACCCATCCAACCTAGGTACCGCGCCCCCACGCCCTCTCCAGCCGGGGCACTGCCCTCCCAAACCCCTGACCTGGGCGCCTCCGCCACGCCCCCTTCAGTCTGGACGCCACCCCCCACACCTCCTCCAGCCTGGCACCGCCCCCACGCCCCCTCCAGTCTGGGCACCGCCCCGCACGCCCCCTCCAGCCTGGCACCGCCCTCACGCCCCCTCCAGCCTGGCACCGCCCCCACGCCCCCTCCAGCCTGGCACCGCCCCCCACGCCCCCTCCAGCCTGGGCACCGCCCCGCACGCCCCCTCCAGCCTGGCACCGCCCCCAAGCCCCCTCCAGCCTGGCACCGCCCCCACGCTCCCTCCAGCCTGGCACCGCCCCCCACGCCCCACTCCAGCATGGCACCGCCCCGCACGTCACCTCCTGCTACAGTCCGGTCCTGTACAGAGCCCGTCCCCAGGCTCGGGGACTGCGGCCTGGCAGCGGGACCGGAACCCAGGGCGAGGGCTACTGGGGCTCAGCTGCCTTGCTCTCCGCCCAGGCCACGCCCAGAGAGGTCTGTGGCTTCGGTTCTGAAAACCACCTTGATCAGAGTTGCGGGGTGTTTTTTCCTTAAGGAGCTCGAGCTGCTGACGTGAAGCCGCAGGGACCGCTCCCTCAATCCGAGGAGCACAGCAGCACTTGGGGCGGAAAGAGGAGGATGGGGAGTGGGCAGCTCCGTCCGCCTCTCTGTCTCACAGTTATCTCGATCGCCAGGAAAGTTGGGCGTGGGGCCTGCTGGAGGAGGCCTGACTGTGACCTCCGCCTGACCCAGGCCCATAGCATTCCTGACTAGCCCCCTCCCACCGGGCCAGCCTGTGTCCCCGAGCACAGCTGAAGTGAGGCTGCCCAATTCCAGGCCTAAGCCTCCAGGAAGCCGGGATGATTGCACTTCTGTGCTTTGGGGACCCCTACACGGCCCCGCGAGAAGGCCAGCTGCTGCCCGGCAGAGAGGCCCAGCCACCCTGGTGCCCTGAGCCTGCATCCAGCCTGCCGCCGTGGGGGCGCCAGGCGGGAAGGGAAGCTATCCAGGTCCAGCCCCTCCCACAGCCACCTGTGGGGCCCCGGGGTGTCCCCACGCCAGACCTGATGCTCAAACACAGGCAGGAGGGGCAACTGAGTCTCTGCTGGAGAAAGAGCACTGCGGCCGCGTGTGGGTTCACACACTATCACCTGCTGTTGAGCCCCAACGTGTCCCTGGACCCTGAGCCGTAACATTCCCGGTGGCCAGGAGGGTGTTCATCCCACTGCACACGCTCTCCGCCAACCGCCGGACATATGAGAAAAAGTGCTGGCCTTCCCGCAGTATGTGGCCTGGAGGCCTGACCTGTTTTATGTGGTTGTCTAAAAACGGTAAATAAAGCCAGAGGCCCGGAGAGGGGAGGGCAGCTGTCACAGAAACAGCTGGAATCTAGTCTGATGGACACAAAGAAATAAGCACTGGGGGGGGGGGGGTGCAGGGGGTGGGCGCTACCAGCTAACTCGGTGGAGCACACGGCTCTTGGTCTCAGGGTTGTGAGTTCGAGCCCCGCGCTGGGCATAGAGATTGCTTAAAAATAAAATCTTGGGGCGCCTGGGTGGCTCAGTCGGCTAAGTGTCCGACTCTTGATTTGGGCTCAGGTCATGATCTCGAGGTTCATGGGTCCGAGCCTTGTGACAGACTCTGCACTGATAGCACGGACGGCCGCTTGGGATTCTCTCTCCCTCTCTCTCTCGCTTTCAAAATAAATACACTAAAAAACCCACAAAATCTTAGAAAGAAAGAGAGAGAGAGAGAGACAGAGAGAGGAAGAAAAGAAAAGAAAGAAAAGAAAGTACGGGGGACTGAGGACCTGGAATTAGACGTGTCATGCAAAACTGAAATTCTCACTGGGGACTTGCCCATTTTATTATGAAAATATTCAAACGTGCAAGAAAAAATGTACAATGAAGGCCATATACCCACCACCGAGACTGTACAATTAACATTTCGCTCTATTTGTTTGATCCCCTGTCTCTCCACCCTCTCTCTCCAGCCCCCTAGGCACTGGCATGCATATCATTAATGGCGTTCAATACTTGTGTTTTCAGGGGGAACTTGCACAATGTGAAACACACCCGTCTGAAGGACACCATCAGGGCGCTCGGATCAACGTTTCCATGTAACGGAACCCCTATCAAGAAATGGAATGTCGACCCCACGAAATCCCCTCGTGCCCCTTCTCAGTCCCCCAAGCACTGTTCTGTTCTGTTGCTTTGTTTACTATAGTTTAGTTTTGCCTGCTCTAGCATGTGATATAAATAGAATCGTACAGATTCTGCCTTCTGTGTCTGGCACCTTTCACCCAACTGGCAGTTTTTACGCTCACCCGGGTTGATTTCACGCTCGCCCGGGTTGATTGCTGCTCCGCTGTGGATGAGAGCTTGGGCTGCCTCCACTCTGGTTCCTGGGAAGAGAGCTGACCTGAACTCTCGTGCACGCGTCTCTGGGAAACACGGACTTTCTCTTCTCTTGGGTGAATATCCGGGAATGGAACCTTCGGGCTATAGGGTAGGTGTGTGTTTAGTCTTACCAGAACCGTGTAGACCTTTTTCCTCAGCGACTGACCACTTTCTGCCCCAGCAGCGAAGTAGAAGCACTCACACGGCAATTTGCCATACAAACGTCCTCGAGGAGACAGTCGGCCACAAAGGCCACAAAGGCCAGTTGGTGCCCCTGCTCCCCAGGCTCCCGAGCCAGCAGGAATGGGAGAGGCGTGGAGAGTCGGCTCTCAGCCGCACCTGCGCGGGCACCACGGCTGGATTACAGAGGGGCCTTGGGAGGCGGCAAGGGACATGGGTCTTCAGTGACAGCCCAGCCCCGAGGCTTAAGCCCCTTCATAAGACATCCTGTAAACCCATGATTCTGCTGTTAAAAAATGATTTAAAATGTTGGACCATGTGCTCCAAATATGCAGCAAGAGACGTGGTGGAGACTGGGGAGGATGCACAGCCGCCATCTTTGGAGAGAAGACACGCTGGGGAGTGGCCTTAGGACAGGACCCCGGCAGGGACAGCGCGGATCTGACCCTCCTGTGCCAGATTACACTGTCCACAAATGACCACGCCAACCGGTATCTCCCAACCCGCACGTTCTTCTCACAGCGTGACTTGGACGCTCCTCCCATGAAGAGCTGCAGTCTCTGTCCCCTTCCTTTGAATCTGGGTAAGCCCGTGACACAGTGGAAGGGACACTATGTGACTTCAGAAGACAGGCCTTAAAAGGTGATACTGCCTCCCCCTGGTTCTCTCGAGAAGCTCACTCTTGGAACCCACGCTGCTGGAGGAAGCCCAAGCAGCCATGTGGGGAGACCACACAGAGAGCACTTGTGCAGATGTCCCAGCGACAGCCAGTGTCGCTGTCACGCAGGTGACTGAAAATGTCTCCTGTGAGATGAGCCATCCTTGATGTGCCCAGCAAAGCCCTGACCACACAATCTATGAGCCTGCCAGAATGGTTGAGATCCGCACGGAGTTTTGGGGTCATTTGTTACACAGCACGAGTAACTGGCACATTTTCGGATGTGCCCTCAGGTCCCTGAGCACGATCCGTTCCTCTGAGCCCTCGTGGGCCTCCGGGAGCCGGCACCTGCGGGTGGAGGGGCACGGGTCAGGAACGCACTCTGCCCTGCCTCACCGTGCCAGCGCCCTCACCTCACACCGTCGCCAAAGTAAACAGCACCCGCCCCCTGACAGCTGAGACAAGGCTGACCTTTGTGGCTCCCAGCATGAGGCACAGCACAGTGGCGGGCACGGGCGGTGTGAAAGGAAGGAGGGGCGAAAGAAGGAACTGAATCAGGTCCCATGAGGAGCCACACTTGGCTGGAATCAGGAGACGGACCCCAGCCCCAGGCTCCTCTGTGGTGTAATCTCAGCCTTTTCCCCGTAAAGCGGGGTAATCACCCCGTCCATCTGCCTCCCAGGAACATCGTGAGGAGATGGCGCGTGGGAGCCGGTCCTGTGTTCCGCCCCAATCCCTAGGGGGCACCTGTGCCAATGGCTGAGACTTGGGGGTGCCTTCCGGGGAAGAGGGCTCAGCTGGAAGCCGGGGTCTCCTATGGCCGCCACACCACCGGGCAGGCCGGGGCCGCTCCGCTCTTCCTGGCGCACATTTGCCACAAGGCCTGGAGCCTGCAGACTCCAGGAGTCCCAAGGCCTGGGCTGTTGCCCCACCTGCCCCATGCCCCTTGCCCCCAAGGTCACAGATGGAATCACATGGACTGTGTTGTGTCCCTTCCCCTCCCTGCACCTACCTGCCTCCTCCAGGCAGCCCCCCAGTACTTCTCTCTCCCTGGGACCCTGCCAGTCTCAGCTCTGTACTCCCCACAGGAGGGCACCCCAGAGAGGGGGTCGCCAAGCCTTTCCAGGGGTGATTCTCTTGGTCATCAGGCTGTCCACAGGCCCTGCTTCTGCAGGACTCTGGAGCCCAGGGACCCACGGCATGTTAGCCACCCCCTTCCCACCTCCGATGGCTGTGACTCTGGAAGGGGGTGTATTTGCTCGAGGACACAGATATGGGGCTCCTCAGAGGGGCAGATGGAGAGCTCCTTCCAGTTTTTGGATAAAAATAACCACGCAGGTGCCAAGCCTGTCCCCAAATCAGCACAGCCCAGCGAAAGTCCGCTTTAAGAGCAGGACACTGTTTGGGGACTTTAACCCCTGGATGCCTGACAGCAGCTGACCACGGGCTCCGAGGTGCTCCCGCTGCCTGGTCTTCATGGTCCTCGGCCCCATCCAGCAGGACTGAGCTCGCTCCCAGCAGCTGAGCTCTGGGGCACAGACCCCACCTGAGTCCCCTTGGAAGCTCCTGCCGCCCTCCCCAGGGCCTAGTACAGGCTCTTAATAAAGGGAGCTAAACCGAATGAATAAATGAATGGACGAACAAGCAAACGAATGAAGGAGGAAACATTCGACACCCCAGGTGCTGGATTTCACACGTCCCAGGTGGAAGTCCCGCTCTGCATCTGCCTCACCCTCCTCGGTGCCACCTGTGGGTGGCCTTGAACTTCTGGATGCTGCCATGGGGGTAGGGGGGCTCCGTGTCCTGGGGTTTCTTACCTCTGCCTCCAGCTGGTATGTGATGAGTCCCAGCCCGGCTCCCCTCGTGGGAGCAGAAGCTGCTGCAGCGGTCCAGACATCACACCTTTGCACCTCGCTGTCCAGAAGATAAGATACCCTCACCTCCAGCCCATCAATAAATGCCCCAGGCCGCAAGCCCACCGGGACCCCTGCCCGGCCAGAACACCTTGCACTGCTTGGCTTAGCTGATGGGGGCCCCCCCCAGGAAGGTGCTGCTGCAGGATCGGGGATGGGGGTGGGGGCTGGGGGCAGCCACAGTCCTCCGTGTCCACCACCCTCTGAGCCGGCTTCCTTCTTTCGTCTCCCCAGCTCCCAGCTGCCCTTCATGCCTGTCTACACAAGAAGTCCGATTATGAACATTGTTTGCACTGGTTTCTTCTCTTAGTAGATGTCCTGGTTCCTGTATGACCTGCTGGATTCACAGTCACGGTTGGGAGAAGAGGCTCCCCTATTCCCACCAGAATTGCCTCCGCATTGGCCCAGCCCCGGCCACGTGACTCCAGGGGACCTGGGGGCGGGAGGCAGGCTAAAGATGGGCTTAGAGGGTCACCCTAGGAGCAGTAGAGTCCCGGCCCGCCCAGACAGCCACTGCGTCCATCCATCTCCGTGCAGAGGCAAAGGCCAGGCCTGAAGGGACCTGCAAGCGGGGCAAATCCAGGCCCACAGGGAAGGTTCTCGACCCTGCACCCGTTCCGTGCCCTGGGGTGAGGCCTGCCGGGCTCTGCTCAGCTCTGCGGAGGACGAGGCAGACGCTGAGTAAGGAAATGCACAGATGTGTGTATCATCACAACGGGCAAAAGAGGGAAAACTCCCAGCCTCCAGAGTGTCTGGGGCGAGCCTGCCTTGGCTGTGCTGGGTGTGTCCGTCTGCGCTGCCTCCGGGCCCCGGGCCACACCCAGCACCCGAGATCCCTGTCCACACAGAAACTCAGCACAAACCTTGTCCCGCGTGTGCATGCCCACCTTCCGTGACCACCAGCCAGGGCAGGGAGTGCCATCCCACTTTACAGACGGAGACACTGAGGCTAGGAGAGGAGAGACTGGCAGCAAGTCTCCACTCACGTGCAGTCACTGCACCGAAGTCGAGTGCCCACTTCGATGCTTCAGGAAGACTGAAGCTCGTACCAGGTTGCCGGCCCCAAGACGACACTCGGGAAAAGACTGTAGCAGCGCCTCTGGAAATCTTCATCTCTTGATTCATTCGAGAAGCTGCTAATCCATCAGCCGTAAATCTCGCTCCCCTTTCCGGGACTGCACCTCCACTCAACCTCGTTCTGAAGCGCTGAGCTCCTCCGGCCGCTGTCACTTGTGCTGTCTGGAGCCCGCCGGAGTATGTTTGCTGGGGCCGCTGTGACCAATGACCCACCCCAATGGGGTGGGGGCAGGGGGGACAAAATAACGGAAGGAGATTCTGTTCTGGAGGCCAGCAGTCAGACACCAACCGCGGCGTGGGCGGGACTGGCCCCCCGGGCTCCGAGGGAGGGGTGTGCAGCCCCCGCCGGCTCCCGAGCGTGCCTCGAGCCCTGGGCTTGACGATGCAGCAGCCCGGCCTCTCTCGTGGTGACACGGCCTTCCCTTTTGTGTGCCTGTGCCACAAATCTCCCTCTCCTAAGGACATTTGTCATTGGATGTAGGGCCCCCTCCTAAACCCAGGGAGATCTCCCCCTAATAACCTTAATTACACCTGCAAAGTCCCTGTGTCCAAATGGGGGCACAGTTCTGGGCACAAGGGTTAGGACAGGGACACATCTTCTGGGAGCACTCACTACGGTCGGCCGGTCTCCAGGAAGCAGACCGCCGATGCCCCATTTTACAGATGAGGCCAATGAAGGGGAAGGGTTAACCTGGTTCCGTCCTCAGCGTGGATGCGCCTCGGGGCTGTGAGAGGGAAGCGGAGGAGGCGGGCTGTCCTTGCCTCGCCCTGGCAGGTGCTGCGTTGGGGGCAGACGACACGACATGAGCCAGATGCTGCCTCAGGCCTCACCTGCTCCTGGAAGGTGAACCGAGGGCGTTTCTCGTGCTGGCAAGGCCCGTGGAGCCGTCACACTCACAAGAGAAACAGGGAGCAGAATGGTGGGTGCCAGGGCCTCGGGCGGGGGGCACTTATTCGGCAAATGTTCACTGACCCGAACTTCTGAACAAGCAAATGGGCTCACCCGCCAAGGCCCAGCTGGAATGTCACTCCTCTGAGGCCGAGGCCACCCCGGCAGTACAGCCTGGCCCCCGTACGGGCTCTCCGCGCTGGTCCCTCAGCCCACAGCGAGCTCTGGGGCCCGTGACCGCTGCAGCAGCACCGGCCGGCGGGAAACTACTGCGAGCTGCGGTGTCATTTAAAACGGTCCGGTCGCCACAGTAAAAAGGCAAAGATCGGCAAGTGAAGTTAATGTTAGTAATGGACACACATTGTTGCTGTTTCTTCAGCAAGTTTTACTTGTTTTTAAATGTTTATTTAAACTGTGCCTGGGTGGCTCAGTCAGTTGAGTGTCCGACTCTTGGCTTTGGCTCAGAGGATGATCTCAAGGTTCACGGGACTGAGCCGCACATCGGGCTCTGCGCTGACAGCGGGGAGCCTGCTTGGGATTCTTGCTCTCCCTTTCTGCTCCTCCTTCTCCTCCTCTACAAATAAAATTTTTTTTTAGACTTTTATTTTAGGGGCACCTGGGTGGCTCAGTCGGTTAAGTGTCCAGCTTCCGCTCAGTGATGATCTCATAGTTCCTGAGTTCGAGCCCCGCGTTGGGCTCTGTGCTGACAGCTCAGAGCCTGGAACCTGCTTTGGATTCTGTGTCTCCCTCGCTCTCTGCCCCTCGCCTGCTCATGCTCTGTCTCTCTCTCTCTCCCAAAAATAAATAAAAACAAAAAAATTTTAACATTTTATTTTTAGAGAGAGTGAGTGTGGAAGGGAGCAGACAGAGAGAGAGAGAGAGAGAGAGAGAGAGAGCATCTTAAGCAGGCTCCATGCTCAGCGCAGAGACTGACGTGGGGCTGGATCCCATGACCTGGGATCATGACCTGAGTCAAAATCACGAGTCGGATGCTCAGCCAAGCCCCCCGGGTACCCCAGAATTTTTTTTTTTTTAAGGAAGATCCGTGCCCACCGTGGGGCTCCAGACCCAGACGATGCACTCCACCGACTGAGCCGGCTGTGGCTGCAGCGGGAGGGCATGGCCGGCGAGAGGCCCAGCGCTCTGCGGAGAGACCCCCCAGGAGCGCTCCGGGTACTGTAAGGGTGCCCCGAATCCATGTGAGCGAAGCTCTGGGAGCCGCATCCGGCAGACAGCAACACCTGCTTCCTGCTCGTGTGATCTGGAAGAAGGGCCGGGGCTCACGGCCACACTCCGTGCGTCTACCGGCCCGGGTCCCTGTGCCGCGGTGAGGCGGGCGTGGGGGCGGGGAAGGGGGAGACGGAGAAGGACACAACTCTGCGCCCACAGAGGCCGCGTCCTCCCGGCGGGGCCTCTCCAAGAACGGATGGCGAGATTCTGGGCTTTGCGGCCAGATGCAGCGGGACCCTGTGCTGACAGGAGGTCCCACTTTCTTTCCTTTTTCTTTTTTAAATGTTTATTTTGAGAGAGAGCATGAGTGGAGGAGGGGCAGAGGGAGAGGGAGAGGGAGAGAATCTCAAGCAGACTCTGCCATCAGCAAAGAGCCCGACACGGGGCTCGATCCCACAAACCTTGAGATCACGACCTGGGGGCTGAGCTGAAGAGTCGGACGCTGAACCCACTGAGCCACCCAGGCGCCCCATGAGGAGGCCCCACCTGCTGCCTGGAAGGACGGACTCCGGCCACGGTGCAAGAGCTGGGTCTGGAGGGGGGGGCTCTGAGAGGCGTCCCCACCGGAGTGGACATCCTGACCCCCACGGACAGGCCTGGGCAGGCGCTGAGGACGTGCTGGGGTGCTTTCTTTCTCAAATAAAACTCTTGTGGTACATATATACAATGGACTACTATGCGGCAATGAGGAAGAATGAAATCTGGCCATGTGTGGCAACATGGATGGAACTGGAGGGTATTATGCTAAGTGAAATAAGTCAGTCAGAGAAAGACAGATACCATATGTTTCCACGAATAGGTGGGCTTTGTGAGACTAAGCAAAAATCAGGGGGAGGGGAAGAGGGGAAAGAAAAAAAAGACACAGAGAGGGAGGGAGATAAAACATAAGAGACTCTCAAAGACTAAGAACAAACTGAGGGAGAGGGGGTGACAAGCATTGAGGAGGGCACGTGTTGGGATGAGCACTGGGTGTTATATGTAAACCAATTTGAAAATAAAGTATTAAAAAATAAAAAATAAATAAAAAATAAAATAAAACTCTCGTGTGCCCACTGGTTCTTCTGGCAAATGGTCCACCTAACCTTTCACAAGCCGGCGCCCACTGCCTACGGCTCTGGCTGTGTGTTCGTCTTCCCACTCCGCACCGACCAGGGATCTGTTTCGATGGCACGCTCATCTTTGGGGGTGTGTGCTGGGGTTGGGGGAGCACTTATAACCCCCAAATACCCGGACAGAAACCATCCCCTGGAAACCTACCGACCGCATCCATCCAGCTCGCCCCCCCCGCAGGGGCTCTTCCTGTACCTTTCCGCCCAAGGACTGACTGAGGACAAGGTGGACAATCACACTGCAAAGCAACAGCCAGGGAGCTACGAACGCGGCCTGAAGCAGCCCGCGCCTCTGGAAGATGGAGCAATTCTTTCTCAAAGGCAGGAAAGGGAGGAAGTCACTTTCCTGGAAGACCGGTGGGGTGAGCAGGACGTCTGAGCGGGGGCGCTGTCCAGCAAGGGGGATGCCGTCCTCACCACGGGCACAGGACACTGGGGTCACAGGACGGGCGGGGTGGCCCAGGAGGGCTATGTCATCCGCTGCCCCGGGGCCTGGCACGCAGTGGGCTGGATCGGTGAAAAAGCAAAGACCCTGCTGTCCTCACAGAACCCCAAACAAACCCCAGCACGCGCCCTCGGCTGCCCGGGTTTGCCATCCTCGGTCTACAGCGACACCTGAGGCTGCGGCATGCGTGGACTTCGAGGGTCCCTAATTCCAGGGGCACCTGGCTGGCTCAGTCGGTAGGGCATGCAACTCTCGATCTCGGAGCCATGAGTTCGAGCCCCACATTGGGCATAGAGCTTACTTAAATACATAAAAATAAAGAACAAATACTCTATGATTCCATTCACACGCAGCCCCTAGTGTATTCAAACTCACAGAGACAGAAAGTAGAAGAGTGGGGGCCAGGGCTGGCAGGGGAGTGAGGGTTAGTGTTTAATGGAGACGGTTTCAGGCTGGGGAGATGAGAGTTCTGGAGACGGGGGTGGTGACAGGTGCGTGACGGCGTGAATGTCCTTCCTGCCGCTGGGCTGCACTCTCAGGGGGCATCTCTGGGGGCGTCAGCAGCTCGAGGGCTCGGTTGTGCGGAGGGGGAACTGGGGCGGAGGGGGAACTGGGGCCGTGACACAAGCCTCCAGCCCCCACTGGGACCCGTCACGTGGACTCTGCGAGCAAGAACCCCCGGCCTCCCCTTGGGGGAAACGGACTCTCCTTAAAGAGCAGTAGTCTACACCTTCCTGCACTGTTTTCATTCGCTAACCAGACACCTTGTTAAGTGTTAGCAAAACACAGGTAATTGTGTTTTACTTCTGTTTTTGAAAACAGAAAAAAGGGGCGCCTGGGTGGCTCAGTGGGTTAAGCGTCCGACTCTTGATTTTGGCTAAGGTCATGATCTCGCAGTTTGTGGGACTGAGCCCTGCGTCAAGCTGTGCTGACAGCAAGGAGTTGGCTTGGTATTCTCTCTCTCCCTCTCTCTCTCTCTGCCCCTCCCCTGCTCACATGCTCACTCTCTCTCAAAAGTAAAATTAAAATAAACATTTGAAAAAAATTTAAAAAAATTCTCTCTCCCTTTCCCTCTGCCCATTCACCACTTGTATTTGCTTTTTCTCTCTCTCTCTCTCAAAAAATAAAATAAAATAAAATAAAATAAAATAAAATAAAATAAAATAAAATAAAATAAAATAAAATAAAATAGGGGTGCCTGGGTGGCTCAGTCGGTTGAGCATCCAACTTCAACTCAGGTCATGATCTCTCAGTCTGTGGGTTCGAGCCCTGCATTGGGCTCTGTGCTGACAGCCCAGAGCCAGGAGCCTGCTTCGGATTCTGTGTCTTCCTCCCTTTCTGCCGCTTCCCCACTTGTGCTCTGTCTCTCTCTCTCTTTCTCTCACGAAATGAATAAACATTAAAAAAATTTTTTTAATAAAGTAAAATAAAATAGGGGCGCCTGGGTGGCTCAGTTGATTAAACGTCCAACTTTGGCTCAGGTCATGATCTCACAGTTCACGAGTTCAAGCCCCGCGTCGGGCTCTGTGCTCACAGCTCAGAGCCTGGAGCCTGCTTCTGACTCTGTGTTTCCCTCTAGCTCTCTCTGCTCCTCCCCTGCTTGTGCTCTGCCTCTCTCTCCCTCAAAAATAAATTAAAACATTAAAAAAATTAAAAATAAAATACATAAATAAATAAAAATTAAAAAAAATTAAAAACAGAAAAAACCAAGGATGCCTGGCTAGCTTGGCCAGTGGAGCATGCGACATTTTTATAAAATTTATTTAGAGAGAGAGAGAGTGTGTGTGAGTGTGAGCGGGGGAGGGGCAGAGAGAGAGAGAGAGAGAGAATCCCAAGTAGGCTCTGTGCTGTCAGTGTAGAGCCCAACTTGGGGCTTGAACCCACAAACCATGAGATCATGACCTGAGCTGAAACCAAGAGTTGGATGCTCAACTGACTGAAACACCCGGGCGCCCCAGCATGCAACTCTGGATCTTGGGGTCGTAGGTTCCAGCCCCACACTGGGCATAACCGTTACTTAGAAGTAAAATCTTTAAGGGGCGCCTGGGGGGCTCAGTCAGTTAAGCATCTGACTTCAGCTCAGGTCATGATCTCACGGTTCGTGAGTTTGAGTCCCTGTCAGGTGAGCTTGAGTCCCACGTTGGGTAAGTCCCACTCCTCTTCCTCTCTCTCTCTCTTTCTCTCTCTGCCCCTTGCTTGCTTGCGCCTCTCTCTAACAAAAACAAACAAAAAAAGATTCTTTCCCTCTGCCCCTTTGGTGCATACTCTCTCAAAAAAATAAAAAATTAAAAAGAAAATCCAATCTGATAGTCCATGCATTAAAACAAAATTTGAAAATAAATAAAATGTTTAAAAAACAACAATAATAGAAAAAAAGCAATGCCTTTGGGGAAAAAATCATCAAACACAAAACGTTATCATACAATTTCCCACAAGTTCTATTATTTCCCCGTTAATCAGAAGTTTGAAACAGTCTTTGCAAATCCACAGGACGGAGGGCTGTTGTGCAGGACCCGCGGCGGCTCTCTGCCCTCCACCGCCTCTGGTGGAAGCTTCTCGCACAAAGACAGCCGCTGCCCCTCACAGGGGAACACCCGGAAGGGCCAGCCACAAAAAGGGCTCATCGGAGCTGTGCCCTCAGAGGGACAGAGGGTCAAACACGTGAGGCCCAAACCAGTCAAGCCCGATGCCGGAGCACAAGGCTTCTCTGCAACCGAAGACGCAGTCCTGCTCCCTCCGAAGAGCCGGGCGCCGGGGGGGCTCCGTCGGTGGAGCAGCCAACTTCGGCTCAGGTCGTGACCTCACGGTTCAAGGGTTCGAGCCCCACGTCGGGCTCTGTGCTGACAGCTCGGAGCCTGGAGCCTGCTTGGGATCCTGTGTCTCCCCCTCTCTGTGCCCCTCCCCCTACGGTCACTCGAAAATAAACATTAAAAAAATTATAAAAAAAAAAGAGCTGGGTGTGATGTTTCCAGCACCAGCTCAGGAGAGCCCTCTCTTACTCGGATACCTCTAGATGATTCCTGAAGCTCCCTTGCTGCTGACAGCTATGGGACGTGCAGGGAACCAAAGGCATTTCCTCCTTAAGCTCTGGACTGGGGGCTCCCGACTCCCAGCGGAGCTGGCTTCCCGCACAACCACGGGAGCTGAAGGCCGGGCCGGGAGGCAGACGAGCGGCTCTGGGACGCGACTCCGGTGCTATTCCGTCGTTAAGAACACGTCGCTGCACCTCCCAGAGGCAGACTTTCCCAACAGGTCAGGACTGAAGCAGGACAAGGAACGACACCGAGATCAGACCCCTGTCGTCGCTGACCCCGAGGCGCCTGCATTTCTGACGGCTGCTCCCGGGTCCTCTTCTCCTGGAAGAATACGAGCGATGGAAAAGGCCAATGCGGGGGGGCCTGGCCGGCTCAGTCGGTAGAGCGTGGGACTCTCGATCTTCGGGCTTTAAGTTCAAGCCCCATGTTAGGTGTAGATATTACTTAAAAATCAAATCTTTAAAAACAAAAACAAAAACACGGGGGCTCCTGGGTGGCTCAGTCAGTTGAGTATTTGACTCTTGGTTTCTGCTCAGGTCATGATCTTAGTTTGTGGGTTCAAACCCCACATCGGGCTCCGTGCTGGCAGTGCAGGACCCGCTTGGGGTTCCCTCTCCCTCCCTCTCTCTCTGCCCCTCCCTTGTGTGTGCAGGCATGCACTCTCCCTCTCTCAAAAATAAACGAATAAACTTTAAAACAAACCAACAAACAAAAACACAGAACACCAATGCCTACGAACAGCACCTAACATACAGAGGGGGGAAAAGACTCAATTTTATTTTACTTTTTAACTCAGAAAACAGAAACATTAAATATATCAGAGACATTTTCAGGGAAAAGCTGTATAAAATACGTCCTTGAGCTAACCTTCATCCTGTAATTATTTAAAGTCCGCAAAAATACTTTACTTGAATATGGTTATGACAGAAAGTCATCTTTTTTTTTTCATGTTTTATTTATTTTTGAGAAACAGAGAGACAGCATGTGAGCAGGGGAAGGGCAGAGAGAGAGAGGGAGACACAGAATCCAAAGCAGGCTCCAGGCTCTGAGCCATAGCACAGAGCCCGACCGGGACTCAAACCCACAGACCTCGAGATCATGACCCGAGCCGAAGTCGGATGCTCAACCGACTGAGCCACCCAGGCGCCCCCATCTTTTTTTTTTTTTTTAAAGCTTACTTATCTGAGAGAGAGAGATTGCAAACAGGGAAGTGGCAGAGAGAGGAGAGAGAGAATCCCATGTAGGCTCCGTACAGATGTGAGGCTTGAACTCACGAACCATGAGATCAGGACCAGATGCTTAACTAACCGAGCCCCGCAGGCGCCCCCCTGGACCTCTGGCTTCTGACAGTTACCAACGCACCGCCCGTGCCCGGAGCTCATACGAGGCTTCTGTTCCCCGAAACCTGGAGAGGCTCGCCTTTAGGAGCCACGAGCACGGCAGGAAGAGCAGCAGCTGGAGGGAGCTCGCGGGCGGTGTCAGCACTGCGTGAACACTCGCGCTGGGTCTCCAGGCCGCCAGCTGAAGGGCAGGGCCCAGGAAACAGGCTTTCTGGAACACCAGGCCACCTCAACCCTAGACAACACGACCCCCCGCCTCCGAGCGGGACTCAGCACACGCCTGTATTTGGAGAGGCCTTCCACCAACAGCGCTCACGTCTGGTCGTTCAACGGTCCCGCAGGTTACAAAGCCCAAGGGCTTTGCAGACCCCCCTCCGCCTCCACGCGGAGTAACCAGAACAACGTAGCTCTAACGGTCTGTAGCACCCTTACCACCCACTAGGCCTCACTTTGCTGAAAAAGACATTTTCTTTCAGAAGATCCGCTTGTCTGTCGCTGTTACTGTGGAAAGTTCCCCTCCGAATCTTTAAGATTTGAGGCACAGGGGCGCCTGGGTGGCTCAGCCGGTTGAGTGTTTGGCTTGATTTCGACTCAGGTCGAGATTGCAGGGTCGTGGGATCGAGCCCCATGTCCACAGTGAGCGTGGAGCCTGCTTGGGAATCTCTGTCCTTCCTCTGCTGTCTCTCTCCCCACTCCCTCCACCACCCCTCACCCCCCACAGCACACACTTTCTCTTTAAAATAAAAAAATTTAGGGGCGCCTGGGTGGCTCAGTCAGTTATGCATCTGACTTCAGCTCAGGTCATGATCTGGTGGTTCGTGAGTTCCAGCCCCATGTTGGGCTTGAAGCCTGGGGCCTGCTTCGGATTCTGCGTCTCCCTCTCTCTCTGCCTTTCCCCTGTTCGTGCTTGCTTGCTCTCTCTCTCAAAAATAAAATAAACATTAAAAAATAAATAAAATAATCTAAAGCATTAAAAAAAAGAATGTGCAAAAAGAATCTGTAACGATACCTCTGCAAGTTGCTGTTTGTTCCGGTGTCCCAACATTTAGGGCAAAGACGATCTTCAAATAACCTGAAAGTCAGTCAAGCGAATTTGATGGGTAAAGGAAGAGCTAAAAGCTCGCTCACATGGGACCCGAACCCTGACAGTTGTCTGAGGACACACACAATGCCACCCACGCCGGCGACAGCCTGGGGTCCCCCTGGAGCAGAAACGACGTGGGGTTATTTCTGTGAAACCCCGTGCTCCGCGCTGTCTGGGGCGCGCACTCGGCCCCGCGGGGCCCTCTGTCAGCAGAAAACTGGCGAACAGGGCACGGAGCCTGAGCGCCCTGGGCCGCGCTCCCGGGAGGCATGGTGAGTGCAGCGCCGGCTCCCCTGGGCAGACGGGGGGGGGGGGGGGGGGGGGGCCCTTAAGGCTTCCACGTGGGGAGGGGGGCATGCTTCCTCCGCCTTCTGCATTTGCTCCGTGCAAACCATCCCAGCTGGCAGCAGCTTCGAGCCACAGAGGAGACCTCGGCTTCTGACTGCGTCATCGTGCCTCACCCTGCGACACGGGCTGTCTGCCAAGCGGCTTCGGTTACTTCCAGATGCCCCATCTGCCCTCCGAGGGCACGCTCCCTGACGCGGCCTGGCTCTGACGGCCACTTCCCTGTGGCTGCGGCAGGTGTCCCTCCTGCAGGCGGTGACTCCCCCGCGTCACAGGGCCCCAGAACAGAAGACAAAGAGAGCCGGCACTTTATAATACGCAATCTTATTTTCTAGTAAACCGCCCCCAACGTGGGGCTCAAACTCACAACCCCGAGGTCAAGAGTCAGGTGCTCTACAGACTGAGCCACCCAGGAGCCCCCATGCATTCCTATTTTAAATAATGCCGATTTAAAAAGAATTTGGAAAACGAGGGATCTGGTCCCCAGCAAGGTGTTCAGGAAAACCATGGAAATGGAGGCCCCACCTCACTGGAGTGAGAGGGGGGAAGTTCTCCCAAGGCGCCTCTGCCGTCACCTGCCGTCTCCCTGACCCAGCGGCTGCACCTGCTTTCTCGTCCGCGGGTGCGGGTCTCAGGCCAGCTGCGTGTCACCAGCACTGACGGGGTGTCCGGCAACAACGGCCTGCGGGTCACGTGAGGGTGGGTGCGGCTCACTCGCAGCTTCCAAATCACTCCGGTCGGCGGAGGCGAATTTGCAGACCGAGTACAGTCGTATCTTTATATTATTCTATTTCACGCTGGTAGAATTCAAAACACAGACAACAGGTGCACGGAGCTCGGGTTTATTTAACATCCTGTCCGAGACCCAGGGCCAGCTTGGAACCCACAGCCGGGAGGGGGAGTCAGCGGCCCGCGGCCCACCAGGACCCCCGCTCTCCCGGTGCACCCTGCCTGCCCTGCCCTGACGTAGGCCGCGGGGGCCCCCACGAAGCAGGTGCGGGAGTCAGGTCACTTCCAGGGTCAGAGCTCTGGGAAGACGAACTACCGCGGCCACTTCTTGTGGAGCCTGGGACACGGCGGGGGTCGGGGGCTCCTAAGTGCTGGTCTTCCTTTGCTTTGCTCTCAGCTTGTTCCAAACCCTCTCCAGGGCCACTTTTCCCATGAAGAAGGTGATGGCGAAATTACGCTTGTACCAGTCTCTGCGGAGAAACGGGACAAGCATGTGTGACACCCCCAGTAACCGAGGACCAGCGCCCCGGCTTCTGAGGGGAGCTCCCGGCCAAAAGGCAAGTCCTCCCGACTGCCCCCCCTTCCTCACTGCCTCCTCCTCCCTCTGCCCTCATTAAAGCGAAACTGTCCCTAAGAGCCTTCTCTCCTTCCGCCTGGATTTTCATCGGGGGGACAATACGGCTCGACAAGCGAATGCCCGGTGCACCCCTACCCCCAACCTTTGCCCGTTCTGCTGCAATCCTTCTCTGGTTTTTGCTAAAAGACTCCAGAAGAGGAGACTGGGCCCCAAGAGTCATTCCTGGGGAGACACAATGTTGAGCGATGGGGGCGTGACCACTAGGCACACAACTGGCAGGACCCTGCGGGGACATCCTGGTTTGGGGCCTCATTCGCAGGAGAAGCGCGGGGCGCAGTACTTCACCAGGAGAAGTTAGCGCCAGGGTCCCAACACCCCACATCCTCTTTTTCTAGCTGATCTGAGCTTGTGTCTCTAAACGGATGTTCCCAGGGCTTCTCCGAAATACTGGGACGGAGCGCACCAACAGTCATGGGCTCACTCGCCCATGAGGGACTGTTACAAAAGTTGCAAATTCACCCCACTGCTGAACGGGCAAAGCTTGGGAAGTTTCCACAACAGAAGGCACACATTCCAGGCTCGAAGTGCTGAGCCCTTGGAAGCTGAAACGCCAATAAGCACCGATGTTTTTCAGCCCAATGAGCTAACGGGTGAACACGAAACTCCTATTCCAGGCGGGACTCACAGGACTTCCTGGTCCAGCATAAAAGGCAGCAAAGCGACCACAGGCTCAGAAGCAGAGCAAGAGGTAAGGGTGCTGGCTTCCTGGAGCCTCTGCGCAGGCTGACCGCCTCCCTCCTCGACAGAACGATCTCCCGATTCTATCCACTTGAGTGATGTTATAAACGGGAAGCAGTGCCCTAAATAAACGCTTCCACAAAAATAAAACTGATACCCCATCCAGATGACAGTTCTCCGGTTACCAAGGAGAAGCCAGATTCACCCCACCGACACTCTGACAAAGCTTAGGGAAACGAAACTCTCTCCGTTTCCATGGGGAAGGCAGGGGGCAGGGGGTGGCATGGGCGCGGAAGGGGGCGCTGAGGCTCCTCTGCACCCGACCTCGTGTGGGCCCGGTCTCTCTCCTGAGCCCTGCACAGTACGCCCGCTCGGGGCCCACATCACAGCTCACACCGGCCTGACAGAACAACCTCGCCGGTTCGGAGTAACACAAGAGGCAGGGGCGCTGGCGTGCCCGTGCTGCGGGACCCTGTCTGAGGGTCGGTCTCTTGAGCTCACCCAGCCGCCCACACCACCACCATCTTCTAGGCGTCTGGTCCTGCCCGGCCGACACGGCCACTGTCACCTTCCATTTTATTAAGTTTATTTTTATTTTGAGAGAGAGAGAGAGAGAGAGGATCCCAAGCAGGCTCCGCGTTGTCAGCACAGAGCCGGATGCAGGGCTCGATCTCGCCAACAGCGAGATCGTGACCTGAGCCGAAATCAAGGTTCCGACGTTTAACGACTGAGCCCCCCAGGCTCTCACCTTAAACACGGTCTTCGAGGAACCCCTCTTACCCCCCACTCCATGCACCCTTTCCGTACTTCCTGCGATCTGGTATTAAGTACGGAGGTCTGGCTAGATCCCACTCCGTGTCTGGGTAAGAGCGCCTCACAGGGGGCGCCCAGTGCTTCCTGCGGCGTCTTGCTGAGGCAGCTGGCCTGCCTGCAAGACCACACCGGGCTCAGGGGCCACCGCCCCGCCCCGCGCTGGGAAGCCCCGCCTGCTTCCTGTCACCCTTCCATGAAGAGAAATGCTCCTTCGGTGGCTCCCCTGACGCAGGAAAGGTGTGAAGTCTCTGGGTTCTTTTACTGACCGATTTGCAGCACATCGAGTTGGCTGCCTAGCAGTGCGCAGACGGGACTGAGCTCCTCGGCGTGGTTATGATGGCAAAGGTCTTTGCAGATTTGACACACTTTAACCCACTGCGGCCATTTTGTGCGGCTGGACCGGCCTCATCCTTAGCCTAAGGGAGCCCCTCACAGAGGCGCCTGTGCCGTTCTCGTGGGACCCCGCTGGACCTCCAGCCTCCTCTGGGACACGAGGTGTCTTGCCTCCCGTGCTGTTCCCCCCGCGGACCTGCTTTAAGGGGCCCAGGTTCCCTTTAGTGGCAAGCGCTGTTTGGAACCCACCGTCCGGGGGCATGCCGGGGGCTCAGTCAGCTGAGCGTCCAACTTTTGATTTCCGCTCAGGTCATGATCCCAGGGTCGTGGGCTCAAGTCCTGCACTGGGCTCCATGCTGGGCTCGGAGCCTGCTTAAGATGCTCTCTCTCCCCCCACCACCCCTCTCTCCTGCTCTCACTCTCAAACAAACAAACAAGTAAACAAACAAGTTAAATAAAATAAATCTTAAAAAGAACCCGCTGTCTGAGCACTAGGAGGGCAAACTGGTCACAGGGCGGCCGCGCAAGGAAGTGTAAGCCGCCAATGTCACTTAGAAGTACGAAACTAAGTTCGTAGCAACGTCTGCCTTTAACATAAACATCAATGTCACTAAATTCAGGTAAGAAAATAATCGCACCCAATATGGATACGACGTTCGAAATTTTAGGAAAAGAAGCAAGCACTTACCTGTTATAATACATGTGCTTCTGAAAATTTTTACTTAAAAATTCCTTGTAGAAGTCAGCCATTTCTTCTGCATCTAATGTTGCTTTTTGACCTGAAAATTAATTTCAACTTTAACATGAAGACTTAAGAGGAGGGGACCCACAAACTACTATTGATCTAATAAAGGAGTCAGCAAGATCAAAATACAAACATCAACTGTATCTTTCAATACACTAGCAATAAATAATCCAAAAACGAAATTAAGAAAACAATTTCAGGGGCGTCTAGCCGGCTTGGTCAGTAGAGCATGCAACTCTTTATCTAGGGGTTGTGAGTTGAAGCCCTATGTCGGGCATAGAGTTTACTCAAGAAAAATATACATATATTTAAAAAAAGAGGGGCGCCTGGGTGGCTCAGTCAGTTGAGCATCGGACTTCGGCTCAGGTCATGATCTCACCGTCCCTGAGTTGAGCCCCGCGTCGGGCTCTGTGCTGACAGCTCAGAGCCTGGAGCCTGTTTAGGATTCTGTGTCTCCTTCTCTGTCTGTGCCCCTCCCCCGCTCATGCTCTGTCTGTCTGTCTCTCTCTCTCAAAAACAAATAAACATTAAAAAAAGAATTTCATTTATATCATAAAAAACAATAAAAGAGGAATAAATCTGAGAGAAAACAGAAGCCTTACACATTGAAAACTACAAAACACAGATGAAAGAAATAAAGAAGAGCTGAATCAACGGAAAGACACTCGTGGTTTTAAAGGCTGCAGACCGCCGAGACGGCAACGCACCTCAAGCTGCCATACATATTCGATACAATCCCGGTCGAAATCCCAGCTGGCTTTTTGCCAGAAACTGAAACGCAGATCCTAAAATTCATGTGAAAAATGCAAAGAAACCCAACAGCCAACACAATCTTGGACAGATATTTCTTCAAAGAACCTATACAAATGGCCACAAAGAACATGAAGAGATACTCAGTATCATTAGTCATTGGAGGAATTAAAAGTAAGAAGACCGTAGATACCACTTCACACCTGCCAGGATACCCACAATCCTAGAGGATAACTCGGGATGGTGAAACAGACAAGAAGTGTTGACAAGGACAGGGAGGAACTGGAACCCTGCATGCTGCTGGTGGGAATTAATACGGTGCAGCCTCTTCGAAAACAGCCTGGCGGTTCCTCGAAAAGTTAAACATAGTGTCATAAGCCCAGCAAGTCCACCTGCAGGTATGATACACAATTGTTCACAGCAGCGTTCTTTCTAATAGTCAAAAAGCAGAAAAAACCCAAATGTCCATCAACTGATGGGTAAACAAAATGTGGTCTAGCCATGCAGCGGAATATTATTCGGCCATGAAAAAGAGTCTTTGGAACGCTGGCATGCGCTACAAGGATGAGCCTGGAAAACAAGCACTTAGTGAAAGAAGGCAGACACAAAGGCCTACATGTTCTGTGATTCCGTTTGTCTGGAAAGGTCCAGAACACGCAAGTCCACAGAGCTGGAAATAGACTAGGGGCTGTCGGGGGCTGGTTGGGGAAGAAACGGAGTGGCTGCTGGTGGGTATGGGGTTTCTTCCGGGGTGACGAAAATGTTCTGGAATGAGGCATCCTGATGGCCGCACAATCCTATGAATACTCGACATTACTGAACTGTACGCTTTAAAATGTGAATTTTTCCAGGCACCTGGGTGGCTGAGTCAGTTGAGCATCCGACTTTGGCTCAGGTCATGATCTCATGGTCCGTGGGCTCGAGCCCCACGTCAAGCTCTGTGCTGACAACTCAGCCCGGAGCCTGCTTCGGATTCTGTGTCTCCCTCTCTCTCTGCTCCTCCCCTGTTTGCACTCGTCTCTTTCTCGCAAAAATAAACATTAAAAAAAATTTTGTGTGTGTGAATTTTTTGGTACGTGAATTCTCTCCCAGAAAACAGGCTTAGGGAGAGAATGACCTCCCTCTAACATTGGACCCGGATGGTTCTCGTGCAGCTCAATTTCTTCGCAGCTGAGGCACGCACGGGTGTGCGTCTCCCAATCCACATCCCTCAATACCCTTCATCATGTCCACTCGGATGTCTTCCGAAGCTTCTAACGAGAACCGTGAGCCCCCCGTATAAGGGAAATGGACTACTTCCTAACTTAATGCATCCTGGCTCGGCGGCCGGCCCACCCGCCCTGGCCTGCGGTGGACACTGGCCTAACCAGTTCATCTCTGAGTCCGTGAGCACACACTCCACCAGGGGACACAGCAGGTGCTGGTGGGGACTGATGACACACGGGGACCAGCCCAGCCAGCGCCATGGACCTCCCTGTGTGGTGGGAGATGTCAACCACGGCCCAGCCCTCGGAGCTCCCCCAGACCCCCCAGGTCTGAAAAGGCCACGCAGGACAGGAACCGGCCTGCCGAGAGATGGGGCCAGAGAGCAGCCCACAGGCCTCAGGACGCCGGCGACGGCCACGGGGGAGGGCACCCTGACTTTGAAACCCCAAGTCCCAAACAGGCACTCGGATCTCTGCCCCCAGGGCTCTTGCACATGCAGAGAGGCCCACGTCCGAGCTCCTCCCTCGGGTTTGGCACGCTTGCCCCTGGCCGATGCGGCCTGGGCCAGAGGCCACGTTCCCCGGCCCCACGGCTGAGGTCGGTGCTCCAACCCCGTCGGGGTGTGGGGGGGACGGGCTGGGAAGACGGCCCAAGGGCGTGTTTCCACAGAAACAGGAGGGAAGGTGCTGACCTCTGACACATACAACACGGAAGCAAACACGCAGACGGCACGGTCCAAGCGTGTGTCTGTCCGCGCACAGAGGACGAGGACACATCCCTTCTGCAACGTGACCGAGGACCTGCCTGAGTAAACAGCAGTATTTTCCAGGTGTCCTCACTCCTCTGGCCCAGCCTCCTGCAGCTCCTCACATCTTTCGTCTGGGGGCTCTACCCTGATCTAGAAGATTCTCTCTCAAGCCTCCCCTAGCTGCCCTCTCCTCAGACAGGCCTTCTGGGAGGCCCTGTTAAAATACCCACTCCCGGGGCACCTGGGTGGCTCAGTCGGTTAAGCGGCCGACTTCGGCTCAGGTCACGATCTCGCGGTTTGTGAGTTCGAGCCCCACGTAGGGCTCTGTGCCGAGAGCTCAGAGCCTGGAGCCTGCTTTGGATTCTGGGTCTCCCTCTCTCTCTGCCCTTCTCCTGCTCATGCTCTGTCTCAAAAATAAATAAACGTTAAAAAAATTAAAAATAAATAAATAAAACGCCCACTCCCCCTCCATTCCCAACGACACACCCTGAGGCCTAGTATCCCGGGGCTCCCTGTCTGTTGGTCCCACTCCCAGCCCACGCTGGAATGTCCGCCCCCTGAGGGCATGGCCACAGCTGTCTCATCCAGTACGAGGTCCCCGTGGCTAGCTCGGCACGTGGAGGAAGGTGTTGGACAACTACCTCGAATCAACAAAGGGACAGATGCTAAGTGGGACAAGAAAGAGAACAGCTGGCTGCCGAGGAGGGGAGCGAAGCCGACGGCTCCTAGAGAAGGTGACATTCAGGCTGGGTCTCCAAGGGTGAGTAGGAGCCCACAAGGCAGAGAAGGGAGAAAACCGGTCACAAGCTGGGGACCAGCACAGAGAGGCACACACGTGGCTGAAGAGAGTGAGCCAGGAGGAGGGTGGGCAGGGCCGGCGCGTGGTGAGAGGGCCAGGGAGGGGCCCCCGCTTCAGGCCAGGAGGAGCGGCCCCTCCGGCCAGCGGGGTGGGGTGGGGGGGCGCTAGCGGCTTCTGAACGATGGGTGTCGGAGAACAGCCTGTGCGCGCGCTCAAGTCAGCGGCCCAGCACAGCCGTCCGCGCCCCCACGTCCGCACAGACGGAGCCCTGGCCCTCGCTGGCTGCCGGCCACAACCGTGGGTTCCACCTAGAACGCGGATCACGACAGCACGCGTCGTGAGGTTGCGAGGCGGGGGTGATGGGGCCTGGCCTGGAACGCTCACCGCTACCACCTCGGGGCTCTGGGGACAGACAGGTGCCGGCTTCGGCCGCTCGTCTGGCTTGGTGTCTTGTCCGAACACCCCACAGCCAGAGCTCAGCAGAAAGCAGAAGCCGCCATAAACGTCTGCTGAGTAATTCGGATTCCACGTCTACTCGGATTCCACGTCTACCCAGACCGCCGCGGGCTACGGCGCTTTGATAAGACGAAGCAAAGAAAGGTGGGTAGGAGACCCTAACTCATCACACGTTTGCTAAACCCGCTGGGGCTCGGAAACCCCAGCTGACAGAGTCACCATCTCCTCGCACTTTCTTCGCTCCGCAGGAGCATTTACTTCAGCTACCAGAGAAATTAGAGACAAGAACCTTCCCGCCCCGCGGCTGCCTTACAGATGAGACTTAATCTGGGGACAAGTAGAGCGGAAATCACAGTGTTCTGCTTTCGTGCTGAATGTCAGTGGTTTTGTACACTGCAGAGTCTCCCAGGGAACACCCCCCGAGTAGGCCCCTAGCCTGACCTGACCCCGAGGTTCCTAGAATTTAGAATTTAGATACTTCCTTTTTTTTTTTTGTTTGGTTTTTTTGCAATTACAGATAACGCTGTAAGGAACCTACAGGTCCCTCTTCTGTTTTCCTCTAGAATGTGTTCTTAGATATTCTGGGGTCACGATTTCCCTGTTTCCTGGCACGTGTGCTGCCTATGGGGACAGCCTTCCTCAAAGACGGCTGGAAATCCTCTCCTGCCACTGACCACGCAGGAGCACTGTCCTGGACTGTAACTCCGCCAGCAGGGAGTGCGGTCACCGAAGCCGCCCCGGGAACTGGCAGGCACAGATGTTGCCTGACTGACGTCCTAACACGCATTGTGATTGGCAAATTACTCGCCTACAGGTATTTGGTTGTTTCTACAAACCTGTTAGCGGCCTTCACAGAGACGAGGGCCCTGTCACCGCCGCCCCAGCAGCTGCTGCTCACGCTCCAGCCGTGTCCTGACGCTGACCCTCCGTTCCAGCTCTGCTTTCCCGGACACTGTCCTTGCGGTTGAGCATGCAACTTGTGATCTTGGGGTTGTGAGTTCGAGCCCCACGCTGACTGAGGGTACAGAGACTGCTTAAAAATAAAATCTTAAAAAAAAGAAGTCCCCGCTAATACAGAAGTCAGTTGTCACGTTCTTCCGTCCTGCTGCCTTTACTGTCAAGCTTCAGGAGCCATCATTCCTCCAGACAACGGAGAGTCCGCTGCGTCCTATTAGACCTTCTACAACTGGGAGCTACGTATTTAACTCTTAATCCACACATAACTGATTTTTTTAAATGTTTATTTATTTATTTTTTGGGGGGTGGGAGGCAGAGAGAGACAGACTCCCAAGCTGTCAGCACGGAGCCTGACATGAGACTTGAGCCCACGAACCATGAGACCACGACCTGAGCCGATCAGAGTCAGATGCTCTAACCGACTGAGCCCCTGGACAGTTTTTTTAATTAACTGGTTTGTAATAATCAGCTTTTTGATCCGTTTGGAATATATTTGTATTATAGGGGTCATGAGTCTAAAGTCACTCTTCTGGGTCTTCTGGGAACTAGTTCCTCGATTAACCTTTACTAAACAAACTCCTCTTCCCTCAGTCCTGTGGGACCCCTATCCTCCTGGGTCAGGCACGCACTGGCCCACTGAGGTGACGTGGCTGTTACCCACCCCCAGTTCCACCGCTGCAGCCTGGAACCTGTTTAAACAGCTGACACGGTGGGCCTCCGTTCTCACGTCCTTTCCTCCACACACTCCTTTCTTATTACGGACTTCATTTACAATCTGATTTAAGGCCAGTCTTTCAGTTCTTAGAAATGCCACCAAGAGAAACTCTGGGATTAATAACGAGACTCAAAACAGCCTTTCCCACATGTTAAGAGAGTGGTTATCTCCAAGCATGTCCACAGCCTCCCTGGCCCTGCCCGGTCCTGGTGACAGACTCACGAGGCTGGCCATCCCTCCCTTTGGGCTGCAGCATCGGTGACCACAGCCGAGGGGCCCGCTCACTCATCAGCAGGGCCAGGACAGCACAGGGTGAGCTGAGAGCCACTGTGGCAAGGTGACATCAGACAGGCCCAGGGAACCCGAGTCCCCAGGCCAGAGCCTAGGCCCCTCCACTTACTGTGTAATTTTGGCTAAGTAACTTGCCCTCAGGTTCCTCATCTCCAAAATGGCAAAAGCAGCAGGGCCTACTTCACTGGGTCATTGTGGGAACCAGGACAGATGACATAGGCAAAGGACTTGGCACAGTACCCTGCACACAGTCGGCATCTGATATTGGGAGCAATTACGCTATGCTTACTGTTAGGACGCAGCACCCCTTCCTGCTGGCTCCGGCCCTCCATGATGGCACCTTGACGGGGACCCTGCCATGGAGACGTCCACCCTCCCCAGCTCCTTATCCCGAATGGATCCAAGCAGGGCTAAGGATTAGCAGGGAGAGGGGCAGGCAGTGCTTTGGCCTGAGGACAGACGTGGCTTTTGGGGTCAACGGTTTCAGATTTTCCATCAGAATGATGTTTTGACAGTAGACATTTATTTTTTTATAGGTAATTTCTTTTTTAATTTTTTTAATGTTTATTTTTAATTTTTTGAGACAGAGCATGAGTGGGGGAGGGGCAGAGAGAGGGAGACACGGAATCTGAAGCAGGCTCCAGGCTCTGAGCTGTCAGCACAGAGCCCGACGCGGGGCTGGAACTCGCAGACCGCGAGATCATGACCTGAGCCGAAGTCGGCCGCTTACCGACGGAGCCGCCAGGCACCCCCGCAGACATTTGTTTAACAGACACTACGGCATGTCATTCGTACCTAACATCAACAGCAAGAGAAAATGATGAAGGGTCATTCTGAGCACCAGACCTTCTAGCCGACACGGGAAAAGCGGGAGGCAGAGGGAACTGAAAGCGGTCCGGCATCGCAGGCACGTGACGCCCACAGCACGGGACAGAAGATGAGAAAGGGGACAGGCAGGGGCCTGGGGGTTGGGGGGCTCAATCCAGACAGAGAGCACGGCTGTCGTTCTGTAGTCACGGAGTCTAAAAACCTAAGCTGAGCAACAAATGTCGAGTGTGCGCCTGGGGCAGGACAGTCTGGCCGCGCTGCCGGAATGAGTCTGAGGCAGGAGCTGAGGAACGCAGCCTGCGGGCCAGCTGCCCCTGCTTCTGTAAATGAAGTTTTATTGGAACACATTCATGCCCACGAATCTACGTATATTTCTTTTCTTTCCTTCCTCCCTCCCTCCTTTCCACCCTTTGAGAGCGAGCGAGGGCAAAGAGCAGAGGGAGAGGAAAAAGAGAACCGTAAGCAGGCTCCACACACAACGTGGCGCCCGACTAACGCACTGGGCCGCCCGGGGGTCCGGTCTACGGATCTTCCACGTCTGCTTTCTCGCTTCGCCAGCAGAGCTCGACAGCTGGAACAGAGACCCCGTGCGGCCCAGAAGGACGAGTCTGTTCACTATCTGGCTTTGACAGAAAGCTTGCCCACCCCTGATCTAAAGACGGGAGGCCAAGGAACCAATTAGAAAGTTACTACAATAGGCACAGAATTAACAAGGGTCTGGGGACAGGGAGTGGCAAAAGCACTGAGAAATGTTAAGAGGTGATGCAGACAGAGAGACAGGAAGGGGCGGGGCTTTGGGGGGACTGGGTGGGGGGTGCGCTCCCAAGGCTGGTGGGGCTTGACCTGAAGCCAGGAATCTGGGAAGTCCAGCTGGCACAGGAGAGACAGGGCAGAAGCCATGGGACTATGGGACAGAAATCCAAAGGTCAGAGGGAAGTCATGATCTCGGAATGACCAAAAATCATTAGACGGGTGACCTCACCCTCTGCTCAGCCGCAGAGGAGAGACCAGGAGGAAGGCAAAGACGTGTCCCGCGTACGAGGACACGGACCCCTCAGAGCGCCTGCCCCAGAGGAGGTCACGACTTGCCCCGAGCTCTCTCTCCTTCATCTGACACCCTTTCTTTTTATCTTCTCATGCGGTGAAACACACAGGATGTTAGGAGGACAAGGACAAAGGAACAAACCTGATCCAGTTCTCAGTTCCAGGCCTTTAGCTTTGAGTCTTGAGTGAATAAATTCTTCTTTTTCCTAAAAGAAGACAACCATCAGAAAGCTCTTTCTTCGTCTTTCTATCGCTCCTTGGGAAGGACACAGCTCGGAGTGGCCTGGAGAAGTCTGGATGGAGATTTCTGAGTAAGGGCCCACCTCCAAACCTGATTTAAGCCATCTGAATTTGGTTAAAAGTCCCATGCTTGAAGTGGGGATTTGAAATCAAGAGATTTCATACACTTTGTTTATAAATCCACAGAATAAGATAAATACAGTCCATCTGGCCTACCCCGCCCAAATGCACAGACATATAAAAAGCTTAAACGCTTTTCTTCTGGATTAGGGTACTTCTACTTCTTTCTCATACAGTTTAGTTACGAATATGCTGTTAAGAATTCTGAATTCTCAGAATGAAATCACATCACGAAAACCCATATTTTCAAAAACAAACACACACATTCTAGTTCTGGCTCCGCTACTCCTTTTAGTTAAAACTACTTGAGAGTCTCAAGATCCGTGATTTTATGAATGAGCAATATTTATGTATAGTTACACATAGATTTTAACATTATATGCAGGGGGTGCCTGGGTGGCACAGTCGGCTGAGTGTCTGACTTTGGCTCAGATCGTGATCTCACAGTTCAGGTTCAAGTGAGTTCGGCCCTGAAAACGCCTCTGCCCTGTCAGCGCAGAGCCCTCTTCGGATCTTCTGTCCCCCACTCTCTCTGCCCCTCCCCCACTGGTTTTCTGTCTCTCTCAAAATAAATAAACTTAAAAAAGCTATATGCATACACAAATTCACAAACACGCATACATAAGAGAGAGAGAAGGGAGGGAGGGTGGAGAGAGACCAAGTCAGGACTGAGTAGAAGGCAAACACTAAGGATTCAGCCCCCCCAAGTGGCCATTTGTGGTACTTCTTTCTCACCGAGACCTCAAATCTAAGCTTACCTGACGAAATGTCAAATTCTGGTTTGCCCAAAACTGTTGGTTCCATTCTTGCGTTTCTTGTCTTAATTTTCGTAGCTTTTGTTCCAATGGGGATTCATTTTCGGGGACGTAAAAGTGAACAGGCCGAAGGTTTGAATGTCTGTCTGGGGGTCCTATCCAGTCATGGCAAGATTTTCTTGGCGGGCGGAATCCTGAGACCTTAAACAGAAGGCACAGCGTGGACGTAAACTAGGCAAACCCCTGGAATGTGAAGCACACAATACAGATTTATTAAGGCCCCTCATTAGCTTCCTCTTTTTAAGACCATGTGGCAGAGAATATCCAAATTAAAAGAACTATAATAAATATTGTTAACATGAACACTACATTTTGAACATGTTCAAAAGTGGCACTGGAATAATTTAACCTCCTGATGCGAAACCAGCATTTCAACCTGTACTTTGCACTGTATATGAAACTAACTCCAATGGATTAAAAACCTAAATATAAAATCTAAAACTATAAAACTTGTAAAACAGCAGAAAATTTGCAGAACCTTAGACTAGGCAAAGCACAATCCATAAAACAAAAAAACAAAACAAAACAAAAAAAGCCACAGACTGGGAGGAAATATATGCAAATCCAAAAAAGGACCTGTTCCCAGGATATATAAAAATCTCTCAAAACTCAATAACAAACAGGTGACCCAATTTAAAAATGGGCAAAGTGACCAAATAAAACCTTCTCAAAGAAGACATATGGATGACAAATCGGCACATAAAAGCATGCTCAACATAGTAAGTCACTGGGAAATGCGAATCAAACCCACAATGAGATACCACTTCACACCTTCTCCGAGGCTAAAATAGCCCACAAAGTTACCTGACACCGGAAAGGGCCGTCAAAGGCGGAAAGCGAGTGAGCCTCTCTGTGCGTTGCTGGTGGGCGTGCAGAGTGGCGCGCCGCCGGGGAAAAGGCTGGCAGTTCGTTCCACAACTAAACACACACCTAACACACAGTCTGGCAGCCTGCTCCTAGGTGTCTACCCCGGAGGAATAAACACATACGTTCACACAAAAGCCTGGACGTGGCTGGTAAAAGTGGCTTTATTTTAAATTGCCAAAATCTGGAAGCAGCCTACACGTCCTCCCACTGGTGGTGGGAACCCAAGCATGGCGCACACCGCGATGCTCCAACAACGGGGAGCGGCGCGCAGCGCGGGCGGGGCTGGGCGCGTTCTGCTCACTGAGAAAGCCACATCGGCCGGCAGGCCCACCGTACGATTCCATTCTCAGCCTGTCACCGCGGGAAAGAACAGGCGCAGGGTGGAGGAAGGGGCTGACTACCAAGGAGTTTTCTGGGGTAACGAAAACGTTCTAGATCTTGAACTGTGGTGGTGTGCACACGTTTGTCAGGAGTGATTTCACCGTATGTAAACTGGACTTCAGTTAACCTTGATATTAAAATAAAAGGATCAGTTGAGTAATCAAAAGACTAGCGTTAGCTTCCCATTTGTCTGCTTTAAGATCGATGTAGGGGCATCTGGGCGGCTCGGTCGGTTCAGCGTCTGACTCTTGGTTTCAGCTCAGGTCATGAGGTCACAGTTCATGAGATCGAGCCCCACACGCAGCTCTGCACTGCCAGCATGGAGTGTGCTTGGGATTCTCTCTCTCTCTGCCCCTCACCTGCTCGCGTGGTCTCTGTCTCTCTCAAAATAATAAACTAAATAATAAGTAATAAACTAAAAATCAAGATCAATGTAACCTAAACTCGTGGAGGAAAAGTACCATTCAATTTAGAAATCTCTTAGACATTATTAAAAAAAAAAAAAAAAAAAAAAAAAACACAACCTCTATTGAACGTGACTTCTACCTCCAGCAACAACATAGTGCCTCCCTCGCACTCTCCCCGTACCAACAACTAGAAAACTCCCAGCTACAGGAAGGAGTAAACCGCTGAGCCCCGCAGCACGGACGAGTCTTAGAAGAATACACAGAGAAAGAGCCGGGCGTGAGAGGGGACGTGCCGTGGGGTCCTTCCGGGCCACATCCTGGCAGTCGGCGGTGACTGCAGAGATCCACGCGGTTGTCAATGTGCCAAGTGTACACTTTAAACGGCTGTATTCATTTCGCTGTATATAAATTACACCTCCAAGTCAATTAAAAGAATGGCTAAAACTTACAAAGACCAAAGAAACTACTACACTGCACAGAATTAACAGTTCTTTTCCCTTTGGAAGGCACTTCATTCAGGATATTTCGGTTCTTCACCATCGCAGTTACAAGATGCAACTTCCAAGGAACTAAAAACAGAGAGGCAGGGTTTGCAAATTTTAACATAAAACAGCTTTGTCTACTCGGCTACTCACTTATCATTTAATCTGAACAAGCGGAAGTAATAGCTCACTTACAAATAGGATGCGGCCAGTGTTTGGTGATAGCTCATGGGGCAGCAGTAGCAGCAGCATGGGACGGGGGAGGGGCCATGGCTAGACAGCTAACATCTGCTCGGCTCGGGACATAACCCCCAGGCCCCGTCCCCAGGGTGGGCTGACATCCCTTTAGGCCCCTGGACTCAACCCTGGAAAATGAAGCTACAGAACCGAGTGTGGACAGAGAAGGGAAGCCAAGTGAGTATTCTGGAAACACGGCTTGCTAGTTTTTGCTTCGATGGGCCTGGCGGATCACCACCAACACACCAAACATCTCGAAGGCCCGACGCCGCTGAAGATTGGAACGTGCGAAACCGCCGTCGGCGCGCCCGTTGGCTCCTTTTCGCGGACGCTACAACCTGCCCACATGTTCTAAATCCCCAAGCCTTCCAAACATAGGGCGAATTTAAAGCCCGGCAAGGAGGGCAGCAGGCTGGGTCGGGAAGGGTCGTTCCAAAGCTGGCCGCGGAGACCATCTCGGGTTACAAGAGCTCTGGGAGGACTCCGGTGAGTCCGGAGGCCACGTTCTCCTGTAAGAGAAGCAGGCACGTCCTTCACGCAAAACCCTCCTCCTCCACCCGTGCTCTCCCCAGGCGGCTTCTGAGTTACACTAGGCTCCCCCTTCGGGACCACACCGGCACTCAATCGTTGTGAAACTGTGGTGTGTTCGCCTCCACACCAGAACGCTTACCATTTAGAAAGCCGTCTTGAGTCTAGAGTAAGTGGACGAGCAGGACAGGTTGAAAAGTATATTGTGATTTCCTCACGCTTTCAAACTGTGTCTAGGAGAGCATCTTTAGGGGGGCCTGGGGGGCTCAGCCGGCTGACTGTCCAACTTCGGCTCAGGTCATGATCTCGCGGTTCGTGAGTTTGAGCCTCGAGTCGGGCTCTGTGCTGACAGCTCAGAGAATCCCTGCTTGGGATTCTCTCTCTCTCCCCTTCTCTCTGTCTCTCCCCAGCTTGCTCCCCTCTTTCGAAATAAATAAACTTTAAAAAGTAAATAAACTGGTAAAGACTTGACAGATTAGGTAAAAGAAGTTATAACATTTGAGCAAAAAAATAAAACGATGGATAGGAAATGCGCCATCACTGACGAGGGTTGGGGGGAGGGACGAGCACCTATGGGGCAGGGAGGACAGGAGCCTTTCTCTGGGTAGCTGGGGGCGGGGAGGGTGCAAGGCGGAGGCACACAGGGAATCCTGGCGGCAGTGGTGTGGTTCGGGGAGCCACCCTGGACGACACCCAGGTCCCTGATTAATACAACTGAGGAGGTACACGAGTGCGAGGGTGTGCGGCACGCGCTTTGCTAACAGTGATGACACACAACACACGCCCTTCCTGATAAACCCCACACCGCCAACTGACTCTTACAAACCACTCATTGTTTCAACAACGGCTTTAGCGAAAAACAATTCATATGCTAAGAAATTAACCCCATGGAGGTGTACAATTTTGTACACTTTGAAACCAATTTTGTGTTGCAGCATGCTCCCAGAGGTGTGCAACCATTACCAGCTCCAGAACGCGGTCACCGCCCCGTAGAGAAACCCCCTCCACGTGAGCAGTGCCTCCACATCGCCCCCCAGCCCCGCCACCACAGCTCTATTTCTGCCTCTGTCATCTGCCTGTGAGGACACTTCGTGTAAACGGAAGATCACACAGTAAGATCACAGTGGATCACAGATCCACACTCTTTTGGGGCCTGCGTTGACCTAACATGTTTCCAACCAACGTTCACCCGCGTGGTCAGAACTTCATTCCTTGTTGGGCTGAACTGAACTGAACGGCCCTTCCCCTTCCCCGTGCGGCCACAAGACATCTTGTATCTGTTAGTCAGCTGAGCACACCTGGGTCGTTTCCACTTTTCGGCTGTTATGAATCGTGTTGTGAACACTCACATAGAGATTTTTGTGTGGACATCTGTTTCCAATTCTCCCAGGTGTACACACAGTAGCAGACTGCGGGCGGGGGTCATACAGGAACTCTGTGTAACCTTTTGAGAAGCCACCACACCACTTCCCACAGCAGCTGCACCAGGTGACACTCCCTCCAGCAGGGCACGGGCTCCAGGGTTCCAGTGTCTCCGCGTCCTGCTGAGCATTTGTCACCGCATCCCCTAGTGGGCATCAAGCGGGGTCTCACTGCGGCTCTTTCTCGGATTTCTGCCACAACCTTGTATCGCTAGCCAGCCCCTGGCTGCAAGCGACTGGTTACTGTCCTTTAAACACCAAGGCTACTTCGTATTAAGGACAAGATAAATGCGAAACAAGCCCACTTTGTCAATGACAGGAGTAACTTCTTTGCTTTTGAATACTAGAAGAATATTTCCTCAATTTGGGGCTATTCACAACATAATGGGAACAGACAAGATAAATTTGTTAATTTAACCTATATTACTAACATCTCCTCCTCCTCCTTCCTAAGTCAAGACAATCAACAAAACAATAAATCGAGCCCTGATTTAGCACATTTGCAAATTTCCATGCTGCGAATACTTCCACTGTGGACGATTTCAAGCAGTCAACCATTTTATGGGTTTTTCCACCACGTAGGTACAATAGTCGTAAGTAACCTCAAAAGCACACATAATTGTAAAATATGGTAAAATAAACAGAAGCGAAAGTCTAAATATGTATTATCTTTGCTTTTAATATAATTTATTTCGGCATATAATTTTTAGTTAATAGCTGTTTATTGGCAAACTTCCTGAAAATGTAGTGGGGGACCTGGGTGGCTTGGTCAGCTAAGTGACCAACTGTCGATTTGTCTCATGGGTTCGTGAGATTGAGCCCAGGGTCGGGACCCTCTCTGTGCAGAGGAGGGGCACACGCTCTCTCTCAAAAATGAATAAAAACTTAAAAACACAATGTACACTCCCTTCACTGCAGACGTCAGTGCGAGCTGGGCCTCACCAGGACACGCCCCCCACTCAGGACCCCATCACGCACGCACCGACCCAGTGACCTCAATTCCCGACTGCTTTTCAAAAGTGTCCCTAACACATTCTACACCACCTTAACCAAGCTATTAAAGATGTCTTGTGGAAATGGCGGTCAAAAAGTAGTCTAAATACTTTTGGCTTTGGCCCCGTAGGTTAGGGGAAGCTTTCCCTCCCCCGCCCCCTGGGATCCAGCTGGACCTGGGCGGGGACTGACTGGAGACAGACCACAGAGAAGGCCACAAAGCCACAGGTTTCATGCATGCACGGGCCCCACAGGGAAACGAAGACCAGAACAGCACCCAGTGCTTGTATCCTAGGCTGGACAAGCAGCAGCAGCAACTGTGGGAAATAATGGAAATATATGGGGAGCCCAGGGGAGGGCAGGAATTACTTTAATCCAGGTTTGTTCCCATAGATTTCCTTCGATTCCTGGTGGCGAGAATGTTTCTTCCTTCCTCTCTCCGGGAGCTTCCTGGCCGGCATGTTTCTCAAGTGCCTCGGCCCCCCGTAACCCTTACACCGAAGTGGCCCGAGCGCAGCACCCCGCAGTACTCCGTAGGGAGCTCAGCTCAATGCTTTACGCACCTAACATGGGTTTCATTTTTCTACGAATAATTTATGAGAAAGTAGATCCCAAAATTATCAACATAATGAAAAAGTGTTTCCTAGAATGTCTTTTTTTAATAATTTTTTAAAAATCTTTATTTATGAGAGAGAGAGAGACAGAATGCGACTGGGGTAGGAACAGAGAGAGAAGGAGACACGGAATCTGAAGCAGACTCCAGGCTGAGCTGTCAGCACAGAGCCCAACTCGGGGCTTGAACTCACGAACCGCAAGATCATGACCTGAGCCGAAGCAGGACTGTTAACCGACTGAGCCACCCAGGCGCCCCATAACGTCTTCTAGAAGCAAGCAAACCGAAGTGTATGTGTGTGAGAAAAATAAGGATGTTTTTAAAGAAAACATTTCTAAGACTCTCTGTAAGCAGTTTTTGCAGGAAGAACCCCGATTCGCCTCCTTCTCTGAGCAGCGTCTGTCAGCAGTGCTGCCTCCTCCCCTACTTGACCGTTTTTGCCACCTTTAGCCTTCTGGGGGAGGAAGCTGCTGGAATTACAGCTTTCCACCTGCTTCGAGTTCGCTTATTTCGTGGTCACTGCCATCACTTTTACTTACACCCCTTTTTCTCACGGCAGCAAAGGTGAGGACCCACAGCGATCAAAATTAAAAAGAGTCACGTACTGTCCTTTGAGAAGCCTTCTCTGTGGCTGAAGGAGTAAGCCTCGCAGAATTCTGGCCACCGGACTCCAGCGCCCCCACACCACGACCTGAAGGACTCGGGCGGCTGCAGCACCCGCCCCCGTGAGGCCCTGTCCCCATCCCTGTCTGGTGACAACTCCCTGATGGGCTAGTCTGAGCAGCGCCGTCTGCCCTGGGGGTGCTCCCTCCCTGCCTGCTCACACCCACCCCTGCTGCGAGGCAATCTCTCCCACACCCGTGACCTAACCTGCTACCCCTTCCCTTAAATCTTCCTGGTGATTACTCATCACCCTCGGGAGAGGATCCAATCCCTTCCTGTGGTTTGGTGCCCACGCCTGCTGGCCCCATCTCTCCTCTTCCTCCACCCACAGGAGCCTCCTTCACCCACACGCCAGCCAGATTCTGTCCTTCCTCGGCCTGCTTATGTCCTCTCCACGTGCTCCCCCTCCTCCTCCAGACCCGGGTTCAAGGGCACCTCTCCGCCTGCTCCCAGGGCTCCTCAAGGCACTGGCACATGTCTGCTTCTCCCAGGAGCCTTTGAGCCCAGGGCGGCAGGACCACACCGCACAGGACCGGAGGAATGTTCTTCCCAGCCCTAATCTTTCCTGTTGACTCTCTGTTTATGCAAGAAATCCACACCAACTTCAAAAAGCCCAAGTTATAGGAACTACTTGGCGGAAGGACGCCTAACAAGCTAGTCACGGCGACTATGGATGAAGTGGCGCCAGAACGCTCAGAGGTTGTGAGCGAGCCAAACACCATCGCTGTCAAGAGTGTTCCTTACACTTGTGTTCTTGAGGGTCCACAACTGCTAGTCCCGGACGAGAGTCCAGGTTTTCCACTCGGTGTGGTCAGAGCAGCGAGCCTCGCGGCTGTTCCGCCGAGACTGGCGCTCAGTGGGGGGCCGGGGAGGCAGCGGAGGGGCCGAGCTGCGGGGAAGCGGGAAGCCAGACTGCGGCCGGCGGACTGGGAGGGACAGGGGACGAGTCTAGACGCAGCGGTCACGTCTGCGCGGCCGCTGCCGCCGCGGCGCCGCCGTGCTCACCACCAGCTCCTCCCGCCCCCGCTTCTCGCAGACCCGGCCATCCTGGCGCCGTTCCACCGCGCCGCTCCCGCCTGGCACTTGGGAAGCGCCTCTCCTGCAAAGCTGGACCAGAGGAGGCCCAGCCAAGGTGGAGAGTTCCAGATGAAGGGCCAGCAAGCCCACAAAAGGGGTTGGATTCCTCCTTCCTGTGCGACAGCGACGGGGCCCTGCTTACCTGAGACCGGAGACTGCCACTTGTCATCAAATTCTGACCTGATACCGGACTGAACAATTGTCAGAAAGCAAGAGCAGGACTGCAATACACAGATCTTTAACATTTCATCCATCATGTCCTTTATTTATTTATTGAGAGAGAGAGAGGGAGAGGGAGGGAGGGAGGGAGAGAACCCCTCACTACAGTGCAGGGCCCAACACGGGGCATGAACTCTCGAACTGTGAGATCATGACCGGAACTCAACCAAATGAATCGCCCAGGTGCCCCTTTTCATCCATCATTTTAAAAACAATATATGATCTCTACACTTTCCTTTTCTTCCCCCCAAAAAAAGAGTTTTTTTGGGGGAAAAAACCCTACTTTTCCACAAATATATCTGGACTTCTGGCCCAAAGCCTTTAGTCTTAGAAACTACAGGTGATTCACACACAGGGACCCAGTGAGAGGAGAGGCAACCAGCCCAGGCTCACCCAGGGGACTTCCGTCCCAAGATGGGGGCTCCCCCCTCCCCCAAGCCGACCGAGGACGCTGAAGAGCAGCAGCAAGGGGACAGAAGGGCAGGCGTCAGCCTCGCTGCGCTCCGCCGGTTCACCACCCTCCAGAGCTGGGCCCCAGTCTCCTCCTCCAGGCTCCTCCTCAGGAAGCGTGAAAGGGGCCATCCCAACAATTCAATTTTCCCGCACATGACGAAGCAAGCTCAAAGAGGCACCAGGACGGGGCGCCTGGGCGGCTCAGTTACGTGTCCGACTCCAGCTCAGGTCATGACCTCACAGTTCATGGGTTCGAGCCCCGCGTCCGGCCCTGTGCTGACAGCTCAGAGCCTCGAGCCTGCTTTGGATTCTGTGTCTCCCTCTTTCTCTGCCGCTCCCCAGCTTGGGCTCTGTCTCTCTCTCTCTCTCAAAAATAAATTTAAAAAATTAAAAAAAAAAAAAAAGAGGCACCAGGAGTATTCAGTGACCCTCCCTCATTCATCACCTCGCTGTTGCCTAAGTCATCTCTGTCAACCAACGCTTTCAACCATCCTCAGTTTTCCATTATAATTTGAGAGATTTTATCTTAATTGTAGCAGCGTTAGCTCTTCTGCGTTCCCTATAAACACATGTTCTGTCTTTGTTCACCCGAGAACTGCTATTTAAAAGGGAGGGGAAAGGGCGTGGGGGAGGAAACAGTCCTTCTGTAAAAGCAAGATTCCCTCTGAGGTTCCGATAATGACCGTAATTTAGGGATCTCACGGCACGGGCACGTTCGCGCGGCCCCCTCCCGGCGGAGCGGCCGTCTCCGGGCAGGACGCGGGGCGGGGGCCGCGCAGCCGGAACCGGCCAGCCCTGCGGGCGAGCAGCCCGCACACGCTTGTCCCGCTGAGCCTTCTTCCTCGCCGTGTCCGCCAGGGAGCCACCCCTCACGTTCTCGGTCGTCCGATGCAAACTGCCAGCTCATCTAGCTGTGTGGGCCCAGCCTCGTTCTCCACCCCTTCCCCCTCCCGGCAGGCTCCCGCCCCGGCCCCCCACCCACGAGAAGCCAGGATTTGGAATGGAAGACCTCCCCCTGGGCCCTCCTTCCCAGAAGTGCCCGCTCCTGAGTGAAGGTGTCACACCGCCAGCCCCTGGGGAAACTCGTGGGCGACGACGAAAGGAACGGAACCAGCGTTCCTGCA
Source organism: Paguma larvata (assembly GCA_030068075.1). NCBI lineage: Eukaryota > Metazoa > Chordata > Mammalia > Carnivora > Viverridae > Paguma > Paguma larvata. Next base: position 46,887,423 of record CM057827.1, on the reverse strand, counting down.
GGCGTTTCCCGGTCTCCGGTCCTGACACCTCCAAGGCGGGAACGGGAAGTCGTACCTTCTGGAGGGGTGGAAGCCCCGCCTCCCGTCCTAGACAGATGAAGGCAGACCGGAGGCCGTATTCAGCGGTGCGTAAAAAGACCAGCACCTCTGGACTAAAAACGGCTCGTGCTGGGAGAGAAACGTTGGCTCGGCACCAGAAAATGGGACGATCCCGATGGAAGAACACAGTCCCCCAACGAGGTAGTTTCTCAAAAAAAAAAAAAAAGAAGAAGAATTAGTCAGCTCTGATCGCGGTCAGGCTCTAGACTGCAGCTGTCGTTCAGGAGCCGCACGGCCGGAGGACGCGGTAGGTTCCGCGCGGGGAAAGCAACAGCAAAATGCCGCCTGTGGGAAACGCGGAAGGACACATCTTTCCCCGCCTCCCAAATAAACTACCTTGGAAATAGCAAAGGGATGGAGTCGAAACCTACAGAGTAAAAAAGAAATAAAATAATATCGATAAATCACAATGTGTAACCCTGATGTGCATCCTGATACAAGAAAACTGTAAAAAAATAAAAAAATAAAAACTCGCGACATTTCTGCCATAACCGAAGAAATCTAAAACAAGAGAACTGAATGTTGAACATTTGCTGGAATCACATTTTAATCATTATGTTTATATTTTTTTTTAAGTTTATATCTTTTTTTTTTTAAGTTTATTTTGAGAGGGACAGAGAGAGAGAGAGAGGGAGAATGAGTGGAGGAGGAACAGAGAGAGAATCCCAGGCAGCTGGGGCATTGCTGGCACAGAGCCCAAAGTGGGGCTTAAACCCAGGAGCCACGAGATCACGACCTGAGCTGAAATCAAGAGTTGGACGCTTAACGGACTGAGCCACTGAGGCGCTCCTATATGTAACTTTAAAAGATATGAACTTTTGAACTCACAAAAATACATTAAACATTTTTTTTTTAAAGTTAAAAAAAAATAACTTTGGGGCAGCCGGGTGGCTCAGTTGGTTAAGCGTCCAACTCTCGATTTCGGCTCAGGTCATGATCTCACCATGGTGAGATCGAGCCCTGTGTCAGGATCCGTGCTGGATGGGGTGGGGGGTGGGGCTGCTTGGGATTCTCTTTCTCCCTCTCTCTCTCTCTCTCTCTGCTGCTTCTCCTCTCTCAAAAAAATAAATAAAATAAAGATACATATGGAAATATTTACAAATGAAATATGAGGTTTTTTCTTTCTTTCCTTTCTTTCTTTCTTTCTTTCTTTCTTTCTTTCTTTCTTTCTTTCTTTCTTTTCTTTTCTTTTCTTTTCTTTTTTCTTTTTTCCTTTTCTTTTATTGAAAGAGATGCAGCACAAGCAGGGGAGGGGCAGAGAGAGAGAGGGAGACACAGAATCTGAAGTAGCCTCCAGGCTCTGGGCTGTCAGCACAGAGGCCGACGTGGGGCTCAAACTCACAGACCGCGAGATCATGACCTGAGCCGAAGTCAGACGCTTAACTGACTGAGCACCCAGGCGCCCCACAAATGGAATATGAAATCTGATACTTGCCACAAAACAATCTGGGAGGGGATGGATGGGTAAAGAGGAAGCGAACACCCCCGAGCGGGTGACTGTGGAAGCAGAGCACTGGGCGCAGAGCAATTCTTCACACGCTTCCGTCTCCGCATGTTTGCAATTTCCCGTAAGTAACGAAAACAGAAAATAAAGGAACCTATTTCTCCACGTGCAGGGAACGAGGGGAGAAACTGTTTCTGTTTCACTCCATGAAGAAACAGTGTGTGGGGACAAGAGAACACTAGGGCAAGAGTGAGAAAGGCCCCTTCCGGCCCTGACTCCGCTGGGTAACACTAGGCCAGTCACCCTACCTCTCTGGGCCCTGGGCTATGATTTTAAAGTCCTCTGCCCCAGCTTTAATTTTTTCCTGCTAATTTATTGAAAGCCTTTTAAATACTAGAAATCTCCATGTTTGCTTTAAAACCCTCTGATGAGGGCCGCCTGGGGGACTCAGTGAGCTGTGCGTCCGATTCTTGATTTTGACTCAGATCGTGATCGCAGGGCTGTGAGATCAAGCCCTGTGCTGGGCTCTGCATCAGGCCCTGGGCTGAGTGTGGGGCCTGCTTCGGATTCTCTCTGCCCCTCCCCCCCTCACATGTGTGTGCTCTCTCTCTAAAAAATAAATTCTAAAAAAGTTCCTTTAAAAATAAACAAATAAATACAATCCTCTGATGAGACCTCGCACCGGTTTCTCTCATCCAGCGTTTAACTTCCTCCTCCTGTTTACTCTGAATCTACGTCTGAGGGGAGGGGGCTGTTGAAAATCATTCTCTTTAATGAAAATCTAAGCAAAATATGGGATCGGTACTTCCACTATTTATCTGTAAATATTACTTCTCACGCTGAGGGCCTGTTTGTTTTTGACTCGAAAGTTACTAGAAGAAAAACGTTAATTCACTATCCTCTAGACACAGGAACTGTAACATATTCTTAACGCGCAAGTGCCGTGAGCCTCAGGGAAGTTCTCCATCTTACTGTGCTTAGGTTTTCTCCTCCACAAAACAGGGACGATCAAAGCCCCGACTTCACGGAACTGTGAGGAGGAAAGAAAACCGGCAACGCCCGCAGGCCAGCGCGCACACACTCGGTCAACGCCAACTAGCGCTGTGTTGATGAAATTCAGGACTACGCGCCAACGGTAACGGGTATGATGACACCAGTGGTTCTCAACTTGGGAGCTCGTTTTTAGACTCCCCCACAAAATCCCGATGCTACACTTCAATAAACCTGGGTTGGGGGAACTAGACAAACCAATAAATAAAGAACCTGAGGTACCTGGGGGGCTCAGTCGGTTAAGCGCCAGACTTCAGCTCAGGTCATGACCTCACTGTTCGTGGGTTCAAGCCCCGCATCGGGCTCTTTGCTGACAGCTCAGAGCCTGGAGCCTGCTTCGGATTCTGTGTCTCCCTCTCTCTGTGCCCCTCCCCCACTTACTCTTTCTCTCTCTCTCAAAAATAAGTAACCATTAAAAAAAAAATTTTTTTTTTTTTTTAAATAAAGAACTTGACGCCCGGGCCACATCCCAGGCCTTTCACACGTCAGGATCTCTGGGGCGGGGGGTGGGGGGAGTATATTTTTTAAAGTCTTCCAGGTGATTCCAGACGTGCAAAAACGTTTAGGAGCCGAAGATGTGAACTACACAGACAAGGAATAAACAGGCGTGAAGTGGCCAGAGAACACCTCATCTCAGAGCTGACTTCTTAAATGCTGGTTTGTTTGTTTATTTATTTTGAGGCGGGAGGAGCAGAGAGGGAGAATCCCAAGCAGGCTCCCCCGCTGTCAGCGCAGAGCCTGATTTGGGGCTCAAATTCTCGAGCCATGAGATCATGACCTGAGTTGAAATCGAAAGTCCTGGCTGACTTTTTAAGTTGGGTTTGGAAGAAAAAGTGGTACCGGGAGACAGGAGATGGGAATAAACAGTGTAGGGTCCTAAAAGCGGCTTTCCTTAACTCAAGTGGAGAACAAAGAATGAATGAAAAAGATGCCGTGAGGATGTGGAGAAAGGGGAACCTTCCTACGCTGGTGGCGGGAAGGCAAACTGGTGCAGCCGCTCTGGACAACAACACAGAGGTTCCTCGAACATTAAAAATAGAACTACCCTATGGTCCAGTAATCACACAACTGGGTATTCACCCAAAAAATACAAAAACACTAAATCGAAGGGATACATGCACCCCTACGCCAATAGAGGCATCACCTCCAATAAGCGAGGTACGGACGCAGCCCAGCTGTCCACCGATTGGTGAATGGATAAAGACGACGTGGTGGGTACATATAGATTACCCGTCCACATGCATATAATGGAATATTCAGCCATAAAATGGAATGTTGCCATTTGCAACATTGATGGATCCAGAAAGTATAATGCTAAGTGAAATAAGTCAGAGAAAGACAAATACCATATGATTCACTCGTATGTAGAATTTAAGAAACAAAACAAATGAGCATATTTAAGAAAAGAGAGAGAGAGAGAGAGACAAACCAAGAAACGGACTTCTAACTACAGAGAACAAATCGATGGCCACAGAGGGGAGGCGGGGGTGGCTGAAGCAGGGCACCTGCTGGCATGAGCACCGGGTGATGTATGGAAGTGTCCAATCGCTGTATTGCACACCTGAAACTAACATAACACTGTATGTTAACTGTACTGGAATTAAAATTAAAAACTTAATAAAAAATAGGTCATGTGAACTAGACATAGGATTAAAATATATCTATTTAAACACAGAGAACAGAAGGCTCCGGACCTGTTACTTTTAAAAAGACCTAATATTTAAAATCGAAGTCTAAAAGACAACAATCTCTCTGTGCAGCAGGAATTGAATTACCCGGAGAGAGGCAGCCACGGACTCAACAGCAGGCACGGGAAACACCAATCGCCCTGAAGGAAGAACTGTTCCTTCAAGTCCCTACAAGATCCAGCACAACGGGGCACGCAGCCTACAAAAACACTGCAGGGCCAGGTCTGACTCACAGGCATCACAATCCACACCTTCACAAGTTCAGGCAGCAGGTGAGCAGACCCCCCCACCCAGTCGCTAGGACAACAAAAGGAAGAAAGGTCTCATCCTGAAGGTTAGACCCACGGTAAGACTGATTTCAACAAAAGGCTATGTGACAATAAAGAAAACCTTGTTTGGGTGGTTTTTTCTTAAAGACTTTATTTTTAAGTAATCTCTTCATTCATTGTGGGGTTCACAACCCCAAGATCAAAGATTGCATGCCCTACCAACTGAGCCAGCCAGGTGCCCCTTGGGTGTTCTTTTCTCGAGCCCTAGTTCACAAAATAAGCTGGGGTGCGCCCTCATCCCAGGGACACGTGGCTGATGTGAAGTTTGCCCGCCCGGTGCATTTTCAGACACCTGCTGAATACCTTGCTGCCCAAAGACTGAGATGTTGGGTGGGTTTCTAGGTTGTAGGAAAGAAAGTCCCAGCTGTGGCCACTGTAACAGGGAACTGAGCCAGAGGTCTGGGTGACCAGTTGCCCTGCTAACTTCTTCTCTGAACTATAAACTAGACAGAGTTTCAAAGCTGCATTTATAAAAGCATGCTAATGGGCAACAGGTTAAAATAAAGGAAAATTTACAGACAGGCACACTTTGGAATTCTTAACTGGCTTTTTTACTCCGGGGCTTTCCAGCCTCCTTCCTTAGCCTGTTGGCAAATGAAGTGTTAGTATTTGTATGCTCTGTTTAAGTATTTTATCTGCAGCGCATTCCACACTGTTAGGCGACATTTTCACGTGACAGGTGGACTCGAGGCCTAGAACTTCACTGACAAAAGAATATCGCTCCCAAAGAAGTGCAATTGATAAAAACTGTCATTCTTGATTGCTACAGGTATTAATCTTTGTGAACCTTCAACCGGTAACTTGGCGCGTATGCGAATAGCTTCCCAACAAGAAAAACTATTCAATGTTAAGTCCTACAAAACAGGAAACCTGTGCCATCGCTTGAAGAAAAAGACTAATAAATCTTGACGAAGCCAAAACACAGACCGAAGACAAAAGCAAAACATGCTGTGCACATCAAGAACTGTTTAAGAATGAATGATCTTCGTGAAGAAATAAGGTACGTAACAAACTCGCCATAGCTGACTCTGCTGTACGAATTAGCAAAAGTTCTGACTGCCAACAGTCCCCAGCGTACAGCGACACCATCAGTTCCATGAGACCAAGGGAGTTGACGCAGGGCACTTGGGGGCTCCGAGGCCGGGAGGCTCGGCGCCCCTCGCGCCGGGGACTCCTCACTCTCCACGCCCCTGTCCCCCGCGGGCCGCTGGCGCTGCTCCGTGCCAGGCCCGGCGGGCTCGGGGACCCTGCTCCGGGAGAGTTGGGCTGACGCCGCAGCCGGGCACGAAGGGGTGCGGGGGCCCACAGGTGTCCCTGAGGGGCGCTGCCTGGGTGTGTCGCCACTTGCGACTCCTGGCCCACCCTCTGCAGGAATCCCGCTTACCCGGCTCGGCGCTGCATCCCTGCGCTCCCCAGCTCGCTCCGGAGCGAACTGACAGCTGGGGCCAGCGAAGGCGCGGCAGAGCGGAGGAAACAGAGCCCTCCTAAAAGGCCGCAAGGCGGCCATGGCCCGCGTCCCCAGGCTGCCGCGGCGCACGGCACGGTCGCGCCTGCTCGAGGGGCTGCCTTACGGCACGGTCGTAAAGCCGGCGGGAGGGAGCGACGCGGCCGACCGTGCGCTTTCCCAGCGTGGAACGGGCCGCGGGCTGGACCCAGCGAGGGCGCAGGGGGCAGGCGGCCGCTTTCGGGCCGCGGGCAGTTCTGGGCTGCCGTGAGAGGCGATAGTGGCGGGCTCAGCGCAGGCGTGGCGCGGCGCCGGAGGACGTTTTCCCAGGGCAGGGGCTGTTCGGCCCGGGGCGGGGTCGCGGGCCGGCGAGGGCGGGAGCGGCGGAGTCGCTGGGCGTCGGCGACGGAGCGCGCGATGGCGCGGGCGGCACAGGTGAGCGCGGCGCGGCGGCTTGGGGGGCCCGTGGGCGACCCCTGCGCCGGCGCCACCCTAGCTCCTGCCCGGCTGGCCGGGTCTGGCCTCGGCGCCGCGCCCTCCCCGCGTCCGACGCGGGCCGGCCCGCTGGTCCGCCTTCCAGGGCCTCCTCCCGCCCGGGGGCTCCGCGGCCCCGGCCCAGCGCGGCCGCCCCCTCCCCCCTGCGGGCCATTGTGAGGTCAGGGCCGGCGGGCGCGTCGGGGGCCCGGGCGAGACGCCCGGAGCGGCCGCTGCGGCCAGTAGCTGCCGCGCCACCGCCGGCCCCTTCACCGGCCGCCCGGTTCAGACCTAGCCGGCAGGGGTGAGAGGGATGCAGCTAGGGGCCGAGCTCCGGTGCCGCACCCCGTAAAGGGCTGACCTTCCACCTCGCCATCTCACCCTCGGGAAGCCAAGACCAAACCAGCTTAGACCTCTCCTGGGTAAAGTGCTGCCAGGGAAGGGCGAGCAGGGGGTGGGGGTGGGGTGCGGGGAGGAGAAGCCGGGCAGCCCGCCCTTCGTGGGCCTCCAGAGGCGTGTTCCTGGCCGGGCCACCACAGGGGATCGGTTTCAGTTGATGACCCACTCTCCCAGTGAGCTGTGTGGTGGAGACCCAAGAGCATGGGGGGAAATGCGTTAAGCCATTCTGGACTCCCGATGGGAGGCTAATGAACGAATTACTCCTGGCTGTCACATGTTTGGAGGAAGGGAGCGAAAGTGATTGGGGCTGGGGAGGCACTAGCCCTCCAAAGCCCAGCGTGGTGCTTTTAGCACAGGACCAGTCACCTGTCCCTCCTCGGGGAATTTTATACCTCTGCAGGGAAGATTCTCGAGGGGCTAGAAGGGTGCGGGGAGAAACTGGGTAGCTTTCTACAAGTGCATGTAGGGTGGCGAGGAACCATAGATGCAGCGACTTTTGGTGGCGATTGGGATCCAGTGGTATTTGTTTCACTTAGTTGCCTTTTTCTGGAAACTAGGCATAGCTTTTTGGCCAGGTGGGTGCTTAGGTGGCACTGTTACCATTTGAAGGTAAAGAGAGAAGAAGAGGCCACTGTTTTACCTTCTGCAGAGCTGCCCTGCTGTTGCCAACATTAACACCTAAGATACTTGTGCGGCTTCTAAGCTGATACTTGACTTGATTCCGTTGGTATAGACTCAGGCTGCTCTCTTACAGTTGAGGAAACTCGAAATTCACAGGCCCGGAGCTCCAGCTCAGTCCACACTGCAGTAACCCGTCTGTTCGTAATCACTGCTGTGTGTAGGTGATTTTCAGGAAGGTGGGTTAGTCACTCTTCCTGCACTTGAGTATGACCGTTGTTGGGATCACAGCAATGACGGGCCTTTTTTTTTTTTCTCCCAATGCTTATTTATTTTTAAGAGAGAACACTTACACAAGAGGGGAAGGGGCAGAGAGAGGGAGACACAGAATCCGAAGCAGGCTCCAGGCTCCGGGATGTCAACACAGAGCCCAATGCAGAGCTCGAAGCCACAAACCGTGAGATCGTGGCCTGAGCCAAAGTCAGACGCTTAACCGACTGAGCCACCCAGGTGCCCCGGGCCCTTTTTCTTGAATGAATTTTTTTAGCGCGAATCTCAGAATAAATATACAGTCACCGTTCTGCAGAGGCTTTGTGTAATTTGTCATTCTTGTCGATTTTTAGCGCTTGTACAACTGAACACAGCAGAAGTATGGATATGGGAAATCAACACCCATCTATTACTAGGCTTCAGGAAATCCAAAAGGAAGTAAAAAGTATAGAACAGCAAGTCATTGGCTTCAGCGGTCTGTCAGATGACAAGAATTACAAGAAACTGGAGAGGATTCTAACGAAACAACTTTTCGAAATAGACTCTGTGGACACCGAAGGAAAAGGAGATATTCAGCAGGCGAGGAAGAGGGCGGCCCAGGAGACGGAGCACCTGCTCAAAGAGTTAGAGCAGAATGCAAACCACCCGCACCGCCTCGAAATCCAGAACATTTTCCAAGAAGCCCAGGCCCTGGTGAAGGAGAAGATCGTGCCCTTTTACAGCGGGGGCAACTGCGTGACCGACGAGTTCGAAGAGGGCATCCAGGACGTCATCCTGAGGCTGACGCACGTCAAAACCGGAGGGAAGGTCTCGCTGCGCAAAGCCAGGTATCACACTCTGACCAAAATCTGCGCGGTGCAGGAGATCATCGAAGACTGCGTGAGGAAGCAGCCCTCCCTGCCGCTCTCTGAGGACGCGCACCCGTCCGTGGCCAAGATTAACTCCGTGTTGTGCGAGGTGAACAAGGCCAGGGGCACGCTGATCGCGCTGCTGATGGGAGTGGACAGCAGCGAGACCTGCAGGCACTTGTCCTGCGTGCTCTCGGGGCTGACCGCCGACCTGGACGCCCTGGACGTGTGCGGGCGCACGGAGATTCGCAACTACCGCCGCGAGGTCGTGGAAGACATCAACCAGCTGCTGAAGTACCTGGATCTGGAAGAGGAAGCGGACACCACCTACGCGTTTGACCTGGGCCAGAATCACTCCATCTTAAAGATAGAGAAGGTCCTCCAGAGAATGAGAGAAATCAAAAACGAGTTCCTCCGAGCGCAGAATCCTCCCGAATTGTACCTGAGCTCCAAAACAGAGCTGCAGGGCTTGATCGGACAGCTGGACGAGGTGAGCCTCGAGAAGAACCCGTGCATCCGGGAGGCGCGGAGGAGGGCGGTGATCGAGGTGCAGACCCTCATCACCTACATCGACCTGAAGGAGGCCCTGGAGCGGAGGAAGTCGTTCGCCTCCGAGGAGCACCCGTCCCACAGAGCCGTCTGGAACATCCTGGGAAACTTGTCCGAGATCCAGGGAGAGGTTCTTTCATTTGACGGGAACCGAGCGGACAAGAACTACATCCGGCTGGAGGAGCTGCTCACCAAGCAGCTGCTCGCCCTGGACGCCGTGGACCCGCAAGGAGAGGAGAAGTGCAAGGCCGCCAGGAAGCAGGCGGTGAAGCTCGCCCAGAACATCCTCAGCTATCTCGATCTGAAGTCCGACGAGTGGGAATACTGAGGCGCGGGCCCCCCCCCACGGCGGCCGGCCCCGCCCCGCCCTGCGCGCCGAGCGGACTTCCATGTTCAGAGAGCGCTTCCGGCTCGCGGGGCCGAGTGCGGTTTGTACGTGCGTATTTCAGTCTCACTATTTATGATTTAAGCAAATTCTATTCGGTATCTCTGCTGCTTTTGATGTCGCAAAACAAGTATCATTACAGCACATTAACTTTTCCATTTGGATCGTTATCTGTATGTTGTGGTGTGGTTTTTGGGGGGGTTTTGAATCAGAAAGCGGAGCGGGCAGATCTTTAAGTGGCTCGTGCAGGCATCTCAGGATCTACGTACAGACACGACCTCACACGACACTAGAACAATTATGAGAAGGGGTAAATTTTTGGTTAGGTAGAAGTAGCGCAGGCCAGTGGTGTGTTTTATTGCGCTGAGTAAAGCAGAAAGGGGTTTTTTCCCTTCATTTCTGAGGCCTGACTGGGCCAACCCAAGTTAATAGGGTAGGGGTTTTTTGTTTTCGGATTTTGTTTTCTTCATAAACACTTTTTGTTTGAGAAATGGTGTCTGTATTTCCCCATGCTCTGCACTTAGAGGGGAAAATATGTGCAATATAAGAATTATGAAAACTAATAGCAAAAAAACCTTTGAGACTGCATCGAAGGAGGGATCCAGCACCGAATTCCCTTCAAGTTGTCCTTGTTTGTACAATCTGAACTTACAGATTTCCGTGGTGATTAGGAGGGATGGGAACATTTAAGTTAAGAGACCTGTAAGAAAAAGAAAGGAAAGGAAAGAGGAAACCCCCCTACCTGTAGCAGGGTGACGAACACTGGAGGTTAGTTACGAATGTCAGGCTGCTGACACCAAGCGAGCCCGTCGGAACGAGGCGTGGCAAGGGCTGCTGCGCGGCGGCCGGACTCCGTGAGCCCGCCCCACGCTGCCGTCCGGCGCCCGGAGCCGAGCCCGCCGGCAGCCCTCTGGGACCAGACGTCCGCAGCTCGTCTCGGGAAGCTCGTTGCTCCCGGCACCTCCGACCTCGCGCTCTGGGACGAAGCCGCAGCGCATCCCTGAGCACCTGCCGTGCTCTGGGGCTCGAGTCACGGGCACGCGGGTGTTTCCCTCGTGCCTGCGAGAGCCCGTCAGGTGTGTCTCTTCTCCTGCTGAAGGGCACGCGTGTCTCTGTCGATGCTTTCCGAGGATTCGGTTTCACGGCTGCCAGTCGGTGGAACAAAAGAATTTCCCCAAGTTCTGAAGTGCCTCGATGACACGGCGGTCCCAGTATCATAAGGAACAGACCACTCTTCTGTTCTCGCTTTTCACGGAAGAAGCCTGTTAGAGAACATCTCGCGGACCCTAACGTAGTCTGTAATTTTCTTCCAGAGATGTTAATTTGGTAACTCTGTGTAAGCAGCTTAAAATAAGAGCTAAGGGGATAGCCCTCAGTACCTAAAAATGATACAAGTGTGGCCCTAAGCGGATTTTCACTTTGTCCAAAAGTGAAAAGCCCCCGGCGTGTCTGTCCTACTAGAAGGGTTCTAGATGCAGCGGGGAGGGGAGCCGAGGGCACGTGTGCAGGGCTTCCGCGGCCGTGGGCCCCGAGCCCCTCCCTGCGCGCACCCAGCCTCCCGGCAGCCGCGGGCGCCCAGTGCGGGTCACTGGGAGCTCGTTTTGGTTAAAGCCCTTTTAGCATTGCTCTTCTGCACCCTAATTTTAGGGCACTCTTAAACTCTTGGCGGTTTGAGCCCAGTGCCGTCTCAGCCACCCTGCTGGGAGGCCAGGGCCCCCTCTCCGCAGCTTCGGGCGCTACTTCATTTTCAATGTCAGATTCGGAAGTTCAGCGTCGGCGTTTCCTTCCGAAGTATCCATTGTTCTTTGAAAAGGGATCTTCCGGTACTGTTCGTTTCAAACAAGGTTTGCCCTGGCTTTGGTGGCGCTGGCCCGAGTCGCTAAGCCCGGGGCACTGTCCTGAGCGAGGGCGCCGACGTCTTGGGTGGATTGCTCACGTGGGTTATCTCGGTCCTGGAGGTGGTCGGGTCAGCCTTGAGCGAGCGTCCAGGCACGACGTTCCCTGTCTCCCAACCTGTTCCAGGCCCCGACCCCTGATTGTTCTCCCATAAGGAACCCTGGTGACCTGGGCTTTAGCTCTTCCTGTCCCCGGCTGGGAGGTGTCTGTGTTAATAGGGGCCTGCCGCATGTAACCATAAATTGGGCTCGGTGCTTTGTATTGTATTCTCACGACCTCCCGTGGAGAGAACTTGTACTGGAAGTAAACCCCGCCCCCTAAAAATGTCTGCCCTTGGGTCTGCATTAAACGGTCTACTCCATGTTCATGCAAAACCTGGCTGGGAATGCTTGCTTTCTTTCTCACGTGCAGACAGCTTTGCTTTCGGGGTGGTCTTGACCCCAATTTAGATGGAAGTCAACCGACCTATAATGAAGTAGCCGTGAAAATACACGTAGTGAGTCTACGCAGTACGGTGGGCGCTTTATTTTGCTACGACGCCTCGGTGTGTAGCGCACGGGCTAGCGTGTGCGAGGCGCGTCATCGCTTTTTCTCATTTGTTTTACTTTGCCAGTTTTTATCGGGTTTTTGAAGGTCTAAGCTTATCTTATACATACAGGTTATTTTTAAGCAAAGCTTTTCAGCTTTTAACATGTCTAGTATTTTTCTAAGAATAATTGGAGAACGATTTGCCATTGGTTTTGATGTACAATACAGATGTGTTACTCCAGCGGGTTGGTCCCCGTCCCCTCTCTATTCATTGTATGACTATTGTAATCGTATGTCTGAAATAATGCAGTATTTTGAGATATTAGTATACCCTTAAGTATTCATGAAATAAAAAATCTCTTAGCTCATCTTTGCAGTGGAGAAAGGGTGACTCTGAGGTGTGAGTTCTGTTCTGCTGTGCTCACCTTCACTGGCCGTCTGGCCCGGGGAAGGAAGAAGGTCTCGCCAGAGGGGGCCAGGAAGGTGGGCTCCTAGGTCCATTCGGCGGCAGTGGCCTAAGGTGGCAGCGCTGAGCACAGACCAGGGTCCCGTGGCCGGCGAAGGGGTAACTGTTCCTGTGCATACAGCCCGGGAAGCGTGGGGACAGAGAGCGGCCTGGCGTTCTGCCCGCGGGCCCACGCGCGCAGGAGGTGCCCCCGCCCACGTAGAAGAGGGAGTCGGGAGGACCCTCCCCCCCGGAGAAAAGGCTCGAGGTGAGGAATGCTACCGAAGCTCTCCTCCTCACGAGCGGAGAGTGCTTTCTGAGCTGTCCGTCCGTCCCTCCGGGGCTCCAGAACTCCCGCTGGGGTCCTCGGGCCCTGGGCCACCTCCTGCCCCGCCTCCAGCGAGGACGAGTCCCTCTCCCGGCAGCTTCCCTGCCGGTCCTGCACCTGTTACCTGAAAGCAGCAGCAGCTTTTTCTGCCTCTCGCCTTCTACGAGCGCCTCTCTGCTGGCTCCACCTGCTTATGTCTTCCGGGCGATCCCGACAGAAGCAGAGGCGTCCCGCTCAGCCGCGCAGACGGGTCATAGGCCCGGACGTGAAAAGAAACAAGTTGTACAGGTTTAAAAAAAAACACAACTTTGGGGGAAATTTGAAATTTTTAATAAATCCTCTGCCACACACAGAGACGCACCGAACACCGCGTTGGGCTTTGCTTGCTCGCGGACGTGAGGACAAGTGTGGTCCAGCTCCTGCTACCTGCCGGGTGCTGTGCTGATGGCCGAAACGCACCCATCGCGCCTTGTTGCCCCCAAGGACGCAGCGTGGTTGAGGTGATGGGGGGCACGACGGATCGGGCACCGCAGGGCTGAATGCCTGGACGTCGCAGGCGCTGAGGGGCGTCGCAGAGGCCAGGGGGCACCTCGGGCCGGAGGCCGGGGGAGAAGGCTCGTGGGCCCCTGAAGGAACCCCGGGAAACCCCGAAGTGGGCTGGGGCGAGGCAGTGGCGAGCAAGAGCGCCAGCCGGGGTGCAAGCTGGGCCCGAGTCGGCCCGGGATGCAGGTCTGAGGTTACCCAGGCTGTCAGGGTGTGTCCGACGGCGGCAGCCATTGCTTCTGCTCTAATTTAAATGCTTCCTTTCTCCAGCCGACGCTGACCGGAGCGTTCTCTGTGCGCGGCCCCCTGCGGAGCGTGTACGTGTAAAGTTTAGTTCTTTAGTTCCTGTTCCAGGGCAGGTTTTAGTCTCGTGTTTTGTAGATGAGTCAGACCCTCCGGTGTCACCTGCCCAAGGAACCACCTTCCATCACGGGGCTAACGGGAGGCTAACGCCTGGACTCAGGGCTCCCCGCTGCAGGTGGTTCGCCTGCAGGGTCCCACACGCAGGGCTCCCGTGTGTGCGCGCGCGTGTGTGCATGCATGTGTGTGTGCGTGTGTGCGCGCGCTCGCAGCTTGGGAGCTCCAGCCCCTGCTGGTGGGGCAGCTGGGAGCGCAGGCCGCCACCTGGGAGCCCTGCTTTCCTGCCGAGCCTCGGCATGGGTCCCCGGCGCCGGGTGCTGAGGACTCCTGGCCGATGCACAGCGAATTGGGTGCCAAACATGGATAAACCCTGCATCCTTTTATTAGAAAAAAGATTTGAAGGAGCTTTTGCACCCAGCGTGGGGCTCAAACACAACTGTGAGATCAAGAGTCACATGCTTCTGGGGCGCCCGGTGGCTCAGTCAGTTAAACGTCCCACTTCGGCTCAGGTCATGATCTTGTGGTTCCTGAGTTCAATCCCCGCATCAGACTCTGTGCTGACGGCTCAGAGCCTGGAGCCTGGAGCCAGATTCTGTGTCCCCCTCTCTCTCTGCCCCTCCCCTGCTCATGCTGTCTCTCTCTCAAAAATGAATAAACATTAAAAAATAATTTTTTTAATTAAAAAAAGAAAAAGAAATACTAAGACTGTTTATTTTGAGAGGAGAGGGGCAGAGAGAGAGAATCCCAAGCAGGCTCCATGCCATCAGCACAGAACCCGACATGGGGCTCGATCCCGTGAAACTTGAGATCATGACCTGAGCTGAACTAAGAAATACTGTCTTAAGCCAGTGTCTTATTTCGTCCTAATATCTCTTCAGTGTGAATTATAACTGGAAAAATACATCCTACTTATCTCAGTGAAGCTAATACTTCTCCTCTTCGGACCCATAGACCTTTCTGAGCTTTCTGAGCTGCCAGGAGGCGGTGGCTCCCAGTTTGCGAAGCCCTACGCGCCTCTGCAGCGTGTCTTCACTCCGTGGTCACAGCACAGGCCGGCTTCATTTGTACAACAATCCTTTATAAACTCCCGAACGCTTTCCCCGCAGCTCTTGCCCCACAAACCTTGCCAGTCCTCTGCTGACATGACCGTCCCCTCCGTGTCCTCCTGGCCTGCAGAGCTGGGTGGTTTCTGTCCCCTTCCTCCAGAAGCCTTGCTACCTGGCCTCTGTACCTGCCCTTCCTCCCACAGCTCTCTGGCCTCTGCCTCCCCTGTCACCCCCACACCGGGCCGGGCCACACTGCCTTTCCCTACGAGCCGCCTCTCCGTGCTTGCGGCCTTAGGCCCTGGCAGTGCTTGGCGCTCAAGTGTCCTTTGGATGAACTCTCTTTGGAAGCAGTGTCCTCAGCTCCTGGCGCACAGACATGCTCAAAACCTTGCTGAATAAGTGAGGAGAGGATTTCAGCTCTCGGCTTCATGAGGTTTGAAAATCAGCTGCCTGGGGCTCCCGGCTGGTTCTGTCAGCAGAGCACGAGACTCTCTTCAGGGTCGTGAGTTCAAGCCCTGCGTTGGGTGTGGAGCCTACTTAAAATTTCAAAAAACAATAAAATCTCAAATAAAAAACTCGGCTGACTTTTTGCTCAGCAGGATTCCAAGAACATTGGTCCTGGCGTCACTGTCAGGAACTCACCGTATACTGCCTCACCCCCTGGAGAGGGTCAACAGTGCCCCCGACCGGGGACCACGTGGACAGAGGACCGCCTCCAACCAACAGCCCTTGGCTGGGCGCCTGACTGGGTGAGGAGTCGAGGGACACAGGCAGCGCCCACACAAGGGAGCCCCCGCGGGGTGGCCGCTGGGGTCTCCTGGGTCGTGTCCTCTTCCCGGCCAGGCCCGGGGCTGACGGCAAGGTGCCCCAGGCCCAGTGTGTCAGGCGGAGGCAGGAGCCTTCTGCCCAGAGGGGCACCAAGCCACAGCTCACAGGGGTGGAAACGGGTGTGGAGGGACCCTCCAGGACCCCTGCTGTCTGGGTGCAGGCCACCTGCCTCTCTCCCCATCTCTGTTTCCCCGGGGAGGGCGGAGAATGGAACCGCCCCTGTCCGGTGCCTGGTCACAGGCAGACTGGCGACCACCTGATGGCCGTCCCTGCAGAAGGTTTTGGCTTCGGGGCCGCTCTCCCTGGTCCTCGGCACGTCCAGGCCAGCTGCCGAGTGGTCAGCAGCCACCCCAGGCTTCAGACCGAGCCCAGTGAACCCCCCCGGGCAGCGGGACCAACAGCAAGCACTACGTGCCAGAAGACTGGCCGGGGTCCCGCTCTGCTGGCCCGGGGGAGGATCCCCCGGCCCGATGCCACCGCTCACTCCTGTCTCCATCCAGACCCTGACGACATGAAACTGTTCTCCTCCGGGCTGTACCCTCAGTACCTAGAACGGCACCTGGCTCAACCAGTAAACTTCTTGGTGGAGCCGAGCGGGGCGGGTCTGGATGAATGGATGGAGACGGTCCGCTCCTCCCTGGGGCAGCGAGGCCCCGGCAGCCGGCTCTCAGCCTGAGGTCTTGTGTCGGCACCTCTGCAGGCCTTCCCCGTAGCCCATCCCGCAGGACGGGCACTCCCGGCTGCCCTCGGCTGGAGCCTTAACTTTCTCCCGGACGTTCGGGCACCGTCTTCCCGCTGTCACCCCCCCCCACCCAGCCACTTGAAGGAACGGAAGGTGTCCCAGGACTAACACGGCTCTCGGGCGCGGCCCTGTGGGCAGGGGCGAGGGTCTGGGGAAGAGTGTGCAGGCAGACGGATGGCCAAGGCCAAGGCCCTGAGGAGCAGCAGCCCCTGGGGGGAGGTCAGGTGCGAGTCCGCAGGGCTGGATCCCGTGGCACCTGTGGGCGCCTCAGGGGACAGGACGGCCTGCTGGACCACAGGGTCCCTGAGCACAGGGGGCCGGGTACAGGTGGCCTTCGGGACCGGGCACTTTCCCCCAGCCCCCAGCCCACCGCAATGCCACCAAGCCTGGGTGTCTGTCGAGGTGCTAGGCCTGTACCCTAGCAGGCTGGGAGGGTGCCCCAGGGGACCCCTCCAGGTGAGATCTCTAGAGGCCTGCGCCCCGCTGCGTGTGGGGCCCGCCAGGCGAGCGGGGGTAGGGGGCGAAGGAGGGCCCAACAGAAACCCTCCCTGCCCCCTCCACGCCCCTGGCCCTCTGCAGAGCAGGGCCTACAGCACTGCGCACCTGCTCAGCACGGCCCCTTGACCTTGGAGGTCTGGGGAGCTTGGTCGTGTATTGTTGTGATAGCGGCCGCCAGGCGGCGCCCGCGATCCGGCCCCACGGACCCAGGGACGCGCAGGGTGGAGGGAGCAGCAGAGAGCAGGAGACGCAGCTGTCGCGCCTGGGCCCCTGCCGGGCGCACCTGCCCTCATGCTGGTGGACAGGTGGTGGCGGCGGCGCCGCCTGGCCGCCGCTTCTGCCCCCAACTGGTGCCTGTGACCTGTCACGCCACAACCAGGCACCACGATGGAGGTTCCCGCAGCTCCTGAGGCATGCCTTGGGGTTGGGGTCCAGCCGGACGCTCTCAGGCCCAACCTGCCCACCCACCAACAGCCCCCATCGCCCCACACCATCAGGGTGGAGCCCCCACCGCTTGGCAGGCAGGGGAGCCCATGCTGTCTGTCCAGTTCTCCATGAGGGCTGGTCCCCCCATCCTGGGTGATTCCCGCCGCCGCCCCCCCGCCCCCCGCCCCAGCCCCATGTGCTGGCCCCTTGGGGCTCTGTGACACTCTGGTCTTGGACAGACACCCCTGGAGCAGGGTAATCGCCACCCCGTCCTCTGTCTCAAGCCCTGCTACAGCTCCTGTGTTTTGGGGTCTAGGGCAAAGGGGTAGAGAAAGTCAAGGAAAGCTGGAAAGAAGGAAGGAGCTAGAAGACCCACAGCACACAGGCGTCCCTGAGCTGCGGTTGGGACCCTCAGGGCCAGGAAAGGCTGCTGTGGGAAGGGAGGCTGGTCCTCAACCTCCCTGGGCCTCCCCCTGGTACTTCTGGCACTCGAGGAGCCCTGTCACCCCCCGTCCTTCTCCAGGCCTGGGCTTCGCCCCAGCAGACCTCCCTGGGGTCAGCAGCAAAGAAGACAGCACAGGTGATGGTGTGCCAGCAAAGGTCACTGTCACGGAGCCAGGCAGGCCTCTGGATCCTGGCTTCTTGCTGCCCACAGCAGCCGGTGGGGCAGGCTGTGGGGGGCAATGGCACCCACCCCGGCAGCCTCATTTGCTCCCCTGGAGCCTGGCAGGCAGCCCAGGGTACAGCTGGGGAGTGGGGGACCTTAACTCCCGGCCTCGAGCCTGGCCAGCCTCACGGTGGCGGTGGCCTCAGCCCAAGGAAAGTCTCCTTGCCGTCAGTTCAGCCCCAGGAACGAGGCCCTCTTCCTGCCTCCACCCCCGACCGTCTGCCACCTCCTGCCTTGCCTAAGCGGCCTGGCTCCAGCCTATCCACCTGCCCCTCCATGAAGCCCCCCTCTGCCCCGCCCCTCATATCCCTGCCCAAGGCGGCTTTCTGGCTTTCCGGGCCTTCCAGCAGGCACCCCCGCCCCCGCCCCCGCCCCGCCCCCAGCCCTGCCTTTCATGAGCACACCTCACACGGCATCACGCCATAGAGAAGCCTGGAAGCCTTGGCACCGCTGGGCCCTTGGCTCCGGCCTTGACACCGAAGGGTCCACTTCGCTAAGAGCTCAGGGCCTTCCCCAGGGGCCTTGAGATTCTAACAGATCAGACGAGAACACCTCCCCCAAAGGACGCGGAGGTGTGGATGACATCGCGTGGGGCCTGCCCATTCGGAAGGCAGCTGTCCCGTTTCCCAAGAGCCAGCATGTGCTCCAGGGGCCTCGGGGACCCCTGACCAGCCCTGTGTTGTCAGATGGAGAGACCGAGGCAGGGGATCCAGGGGCCCAGCGGGGACCCTCAAAGGGGACCCAGGTATTTCCCCCCCGCCCCCTGGCAAGGGGCCCCAGCCCCTCCCACCTGGCCTCTTCCCAGGGTTCCTCCCCAGGGAGATTTCCGGGCTCTGCGTTCCCCCTGCCTCCTCGGCGGGGTCCTTCGGAGTTTCGGGGGCCCCTGTTCTCGCCCCTGATGTCCAGACTCTACTCCCTGACATCAGTCGACAACAGGACCCAGGCTGGGCCGCCTCGGGCCCCAGGGCCTCCCTGTGCTCCACTGGGACCCCGAGACGGCCCTTCGCCTCGGCCAAGGCAGCTGTCCAGCAGGGCACCCCGGGGCCACTGTCTGCGAAGTGGGCAGCGGAGAGTCCAGTGTGTGTGGGGGGGGTGGCAGCAGCCATCATGCGGGAAGGCGGCCAGCAGGTCCCAACACCTCCCAGAGGCGAGCCTCATCTGGACTCAGTGCTGCTCCTGTCCTGCCCGTAGGCCAGCCTGTCCCCTGTATCCTAGGCCAGCAGAGCCCCCTCGTCTCCTCCCCGCCGTCAGCAAACAGATGCAGCGAGGCGGGCCCCTTGACAAGGCCTCTGAGGCCCAGCTCTGGGCTTAGCGGCCCTGGAGCCCGGGCGGGTCTTGGAGCCCAAGTTCTGCGTGGCCCTCTCGCTTCCGCTTTGCCTGGGGCTGAACGTGAAGCTCCGGGGCCATGGCTCCAGCAGCTCCCGTGAGCGCCATGTGTGTGCATGTGAGCACATGTGTGCGTATGCCGTGTGTGCGTGCGCACGTGCCACGGGTGTGCCTGTGTGCACGCGTGTGTGCTCATGTGTGTGCGCATGTGTGCACGTGTGCCGTGTGTGCATATGTGTGCCTGTGTGCTGCACGCCGTGTGCCTGTGTGAGTGCCTGTGTGTGTCGTGCGTGTGACGAGGCGGGACCAAGACATCATGCCACGGCCCCCCCAGCAGCCGGCAGGTAGGCAAGGGGCCTGGGGGCAGAGAGGGGCTGGGGACTGGAGCAGCCCCTCCGTGGGGACAGGGGCCTGGCCGGGGCTGGAGAGGGAGCCCTGGAGGCGGCCAGAGGTGTCCTGGGAATGTCCCAGGAGGCCCGCTGTGGCGCCATGGCAACGCTGCACAAAGCGCTGGCCTACTTACACCCCACCCCCGCCGCCTGCCGGCTCACAGTTCCAGGAGAGGGTGCGGGGCTCTCAGGCCTCCTGGGGGGGCGCACGCCCTGGTCTTTGGGGGCTCAGTGCCTTTGAAGCCTCGGCCTCCTCCTGGCCTCCCACCCAACTGTGGAGGATGCTGGGCCAGGCCCGTGGGGAACCCTTTCCTGTCCCTTGAATGAGACTGACCTCTGTCACCAGGTAGGTGCTCAGCCACGCAAGTTCCCTTTCTTGTCTCCTGGTGGCCGCTGGACTCTGTGATTGCTAAAGACCTTTGGAGCGCCCCCAAAATCTCAGGGCTTTCTGTGCTGCCGTGCGGACAGCCAGCTGTGCGGTTCTCTGTGCCCCAACTAAAGGCCTCAGGCCAAGGCCTCCCCAAGTCAGGACAGCGTCTCACTGGGAGCAGGCAGCCGGTAGCACTGGGGACAGCCCCGAGGTCCCCATACACCCCCTCAAGGGACAGGACCCACTGGAGAGCCGGTGCCCCTCACTCGCTCAGACCCCTCAGCCTCTGTCAACAGCAGAGCCCTGTCGCCAGGGCCAGACTCCATCACAGCAGGCGGGGCAGGCGGGGAGGGTCATCCTTCAAAGGAGACCCCCTGGGCCTAACATTAAGCTCACCTGTGCCGGCCTCCTGGCCACGCCACTGCCTCCGCCTACAGGAAGCCTGTCTGGCCTGGAGCCAAGGCACACTCAGAGCTGTGGGGACGGGGACGAGAGGCCAGTGGGCAGCCAGCGGAGGCCTGGCGCATTCAGGGAGCAGCCTAAGGGACCGCCTGGGTGAGCTGCGCTGGCTGAGCCTGGTCCGTGACGTCGGTCCACACGTCCCTGCTGCCGTTGGCTGCCCTGGGCTACCCAGACCCTGTGGGGTCTCCCAGGGGAGTCATCTCTGGGGCAGCGCCCTGAGGGAGAGCTAAGGGCCAATAAGGCTGTGAGGACACTTTGTGGGGCGGCAGGGGCCCTGGGGACAGGAAGCCCTTGGCCCCACAGGAGGTGGGTGTCATAAGACACCGCTCATCCTAAACCAAATGTTTTCCTGACCCCACCTGGTGAGCTGGCCGGGCTGAAGGGCCTGCCATGTGACCTCAGGCCTGGGCAGCTGCTGGGCCTCAGACACCCGCAGACGGGCAGCTGTGCGCCCTCAGCCCCAGCCTCCCCTGGGGACCAGAGCCCCTGGCCAGCATGCGTCCATCCCGTCCTTTGTCCAGCAGGTGGTCTGTGTCCCCAAGGCCAGCACTCATGACCACGTGAGGAATGAATGAATGAGGCTTGGAGGGGGCAGCCCTGTGTACCCGTGTGTGAGCGAGGCTTGGGGTCGGCTGTGTGTTTGCCCCCCCCACCCCACCCCCTGTCCTGGGCGCCAGCTGCAGTCACCATCCCCTCCCCCACCTCAGGGCCCCTAATTTATGCCACAAGGGGGGCCATCCGCTTACTTGTTTCCCCGCCTGGCAGCGGCTTTGTCCCCAGGCGGAGTCCCAACAGCCGCCTTTGGGAAGAAAGGGCCTTTTTCTGGCCGGCAGTGAGGTCACCAGGAGAGGCTGCACACGCACAAAGGCTATGCTCCCCCCTCTTCCCCGCTGGCAGCTGCCTCTTTGTCCCCAGCTCTCAGTCTAGAAGAGACCCCAAGCCCCCCCACCACCTCTTCCCGTTCAGCTCAGCATAGAGGAGGCCTGGTCCTCGGAAAGTAGACGGAGTGGGGGAGGGGACAGGAGCAGGCCCCTGCCCTGGCTTCCCTCCTGATCAGTGACAGCATCGGTTGAGGCGCAGACCGCCCCCCCGAATGCCATGCAGGGCCCAGGGCAGCTGTAAGGGTCTCGGCTTCGGAGGGGGGGTCTGTGTCTAGCTGTCCCCCCGGCAGGCAGGCAAGCTCCCTTCAGGGGTAGGGGTTGCAAGAAGGTGAGAGGGAGCCTGAGGTGTTAGGAGGCAGCCTGGAAGGGGCAGGCCCCCAGGCCCCCAGCCTGGGGGTGCATGATCACGGGGACAGGCTCGGGGCCATGCTCCTTGAACTCGGCCACCCAAACCAGCTTTTCCCTGGATCCTGTGACGCCTGACCTGTGCGTGTGTGTACCTGCTGTGTGTACACAGCCGGGAGTGCGGTGGGAAGAAGGGCTGGCGGGCCTGGGGGGGTCAGTCTCTCCAGGCTGTGAGAGGCGGCGGGGGCACCCTGGGGGAGGGGCCCGAGGGGCAGAAGGCACTGGATGGGGGAGTTGCGGGTGGCCTGACCTTAGGAGCTCAGTGAGGGCTGTCAGGTGGGGGCCAGCCACGTGGACTTCCGTCCCCAGCCTGCTGAGTCTGTCCCCTCCCCACCCCCCAGGACCAGCTGGTGGCACTTGGGGCCGGAGCTCCTTAGCAGTCTCTCCGCGGAGGGAGGAAGTGGAAACTGAAGGGCAACACAAAAGCCCTCGTCTTGTTCCAGACGAGCAGAGGCCAGGCTGGGTGCTGGGGACGGCCGCCGGGAGCCCGGGGCCCGGCCAGAAGTGGCTGCAAGCAGAGCCAGGCCTGGCCAGGCCGGGCTCGAGGTGGGGGCGCCAAACCCGAGGGCCGGGGATGGACAGCAGACGGCAGAGGACTGGGGTCCCGCCAAAACTTCAAAGATCTGCCCAGGAGCCCCCAAATCCCTGCATCGGGACCGTGGGGGACCAGCCAGCAAGCAGGACCCGAGGAGGCAGAGACCAGAGGGGGTGGCAGGAAGGGCAGGCGGCTCAACCCCAACTGCAGGACCCGAGCCGAGCCAGGGGGCCTGGGTCACGAGGGCGCCTGGGGCCGGCACAGGGCAGGTACTTTTCCCCAAGGGCCCGGGGAAGCCAGTGCACCTTCCAGTCCTGGAGGGCGTGGGGGCGGGGGGCACAGAGCTGGGGGATGGGGTGGCCTGTGCCTCCAGTGCCCACCCCTCCCTGGGAAACGGCTCCTGCCCCGTTGCCTAGTGCCCGGAATGTCCATTGTGCCCGTAGCTTAGCAACACACCCTGGTCACCCCTGCCGCCCCCGCCCCGCAGCCCGCAGCCCGCATTCCTTGGCGGCCCCAGGCTCCGCGGGCTTCTTCTGTGTATCCAGCAGCCCAGAGCCCTCGGCCCTTGCTCCTAGCATCCTGGGAGGCTGAGGCTGCTGGCGCGGGCGGCTGGGCGCCACCGACCGCCATGTGCTGCTATTCGCTCTGCCGGTGTCTCTGCAACCACGTTCACGCCTCACCTCATTCCCTGGTTCAGTCCCACTTAGAGCCTCTTTCTTGAAAGTGCGATGATTGTGGCCAAGAGCGGCTGCCTGGGGCCGGGCAGGGGAGCCGGTGGGAAAGGGTCAGAGAGGACTCCTGGATGGGCACAGTTAAATGGACGCCATCCATCGCATGTCAATTACACTGCAATAAAATGGGTTTCTGCGCTGTTTTCTGGGGGACAAGGTCAGGCCTGTTGGCAGCAGTAGGGTGGGGGCAGGGCTGAGGAACTGGGGTGGACGGCTGGAGTTGGGGAGCAGTGGGACAGAGCCTTCTCCAGGGCAGGAAGTAAGGGGCCCTCCTCCCACCCTCTGTGCTGGGGGGCCACTCCGAGGCCCACCCCCCATACAGCAACCCCACTCCTGGGTCTGTGGCCGTTGGACCCACACTGCGAGGAACAGAGTGGATGGCTCACTGTTGCCCTGCCAGGGACGGACCACCTGCCTCTCCCACCCGCCCCACGGCGTGTCACCCACTGCCCCCAACTCCAAAGCTGGAAAACCCTAGAGAAACACCAGGGCCCTGACTTAAGAGGAGCCTGGTGGTCCTGGAAGGGGAGGCCGCGGCACCTGCGAAGGCAGGGACTTCTTCCCTGAGAGTCTAGAGCAAAGAAATGTTTGAAACGGCCTGGGGCACATTTTTCCTTTTAAAAAATGTATTATGGAAAATGCCGAGGGCACCGGGGTGGTTCAGTCGGTTGAGCATCTGACTCTTGATTGTGGCTCAGGTCATAATCCCAGGGTTGGTGAGATGAAGCCCCACATCGGGCTCTGGGCTGACAGCATGGAGCCGGCTTGGGATTCGCTCTCTATATATAAATAAAAAAAATAGACTTAAAAAAAAAAAAGAGGGGCGCCTGGGTGGCTCAGTCAGTTGAGCATCAGTGACTTCAGCTCAGGTCATGATCTCACGGGTCCTGAGCTCCGGCCCCGAGTGCTGACAGCTCAGAGCCTGGAGCCTGCTTCAGATTCTGCGTCTCCCTCTCTCTCTGCCCCTCCCCCGCTCACGCTCTGTCTCTCAAAAATAATAGAAGAAAGTGCAAAGCCTTCCATGTCCAAGGAGCAGGGGGCTTCCCCTCCACCGGCCTCCACGCCTGCCACCCAGGGTGCCCTGAGGCAGGCTCCGGCCCCCCTGCCACGTCCCAGGACTATGAGCGCACCTAAGAAAGGTGTCATTCCCTAAACCCACGAAATAGGCACTTGGGCCTCACATTCCCCAAACGTCTCATTTTGTAAAAAACCTTTGGTTCAGTCAAGTCAGGGCTTGAAGGGGTCCGAGCGCGCCACCTCTGCCTCTCCCAGCTCGCGCTGTGCTCAGGGAGCCCCCGGCGCCCACGAGATGGAGCCTGCGGGGACACAGCCATCGCACGAGGAGGATTTGGGGACTCTGACACCAACATTCCAAGCAGGCTGAGGGGAAATTAAGCTCTGACTGACACCAGCGCGGCCTGGAAGAGTGAGGTCTGTGGTGCCGGAAGCCTCCATGGCCTTGACCGTGCTGCAGAAGTAATAGAGATGTGTTTGTTCGCTTGTTTGAAGAAATAAAAGAAGGAAGAAACAGTTGGAGAGATGCCGGTTCCTCGGGCAGTGACCGCGGAGCCCCGCACCCCCAGCTTCCAAATTCCACAGGCGGGGTGGGGCGAGCCCCCAGGCGATGCTGACTCAGCTGGTCCAGGGGCCGGCCCCCGAGGGCCTCAGGTCCAGGGAGAGTTCGTGGACACACCTGCGGCCCAAGCTTAGGAATGTTTTGCCCCGGGGAACTACCTTGTGGGTTTGTAAAGACCGCCCGGCCAGCAGAGAGGACCGAGGACCGAAGCCTGGCCGTGGAAGGCCACTTCTGCCTTCTGGGGGAGGGCGGCTGGGCAGAACTCATTCTGGGGCGGATGCATCCCGATTTTGCTACAGAGACAGGAAGTCAGGAGGGGGCGCTGACCTCTGGGTCATGTCAAAGTAAAGGCCGCTCAAGCATCTCCCGAAATGCCTGTTGGAGTTCAGACGATCCCGGCCACCTCCTGTCCCAGGGCACAGTGATTTCTGTCTCCCACTGGGGTGCCAGGCCTAGGGTCCATGCCCGGCTGCGGGGACAGGCTGGGAGGGACTTGAGGGCTGAGACTCAGAAGGTCCCCCTGTGCCAAGTGCTTGGAGGCCGGCACACAAGGGATTCGTAGGCGCATCGGGAGGACTCGGGGGCATCAGAGGCAAAAGGGCTGCCTACCACGTTGGGCTCGGGGAGACGGGATATGGGGCCGCTGAGGAGAGGGACACCAGGGCCTGAGGGTCTGGAGAGACACGAGCCCCCAGGGTCCTCCCCATCACTGCCTTTATCCTCCACCGAAGAAAGGAGGGTCCCAGAGGGGGTCAGAGGGGGGCTCAGGAGTTAAGAGGCAAGGTCGGCCAGGAGCTGGCGGCTGGTGGGGCTGAAGGCGGCGACTGCGGAGGTGGGCAGGAGGGATGGGGGGGGGAGAGTGCAGGGAGAGGGAGGGGACTCTCCTCCCCGCCCGGCCCCTCTGCTTCTTCTAAAAATGTGCCCGCACCCGGCCGACCCCCTTTGAAGGGACAGATGTCAGGGAGAAAGCTGATTACTGTCAAAGGCTGGAGGCTGCCACCGGAGCTCTCGGCGAGCATGACCCAATTCGGAGCTATTCTCAGCCTGGTGGGAGCGGAGCTATTCCCTCCCGCCGACGCCGCTGCTCCGAGGCAGAGGCAGCCTGACTTTCAAATGCCCTCCTCCCTCCGAGGGGCGAGCGTGGGGAGGGGAGGGGAGGCGGGGCAGGCGAGGCCCGCAGTCCCACACCCTGCCCCGGCCCCTCCGCTCAAACCAAGGGCAGGCCTGGGCCGCGGCCCCGGGAGGGAGAGAGAGAGAAGCGGGGCCGGGGCGGCCTTATGTCAGCTGGCCCCGCACGTGAGGGCCCGGCCGAGGTCGGCCCGGGAGGGGAGGGGGCTGCTGCCGGCGGCCTCGGAGGTGATTCTGGAGGGGAGGGGTTTCTCGTGCGGCACGGGCAGCCGACTGACCCACGCACCTACCTCAGAAGCCACGGAGGTCACCCCGAGCCCTCGGCCCCGGGCCTGATGTTCTGCGAAGGTCCTGTTTTATTACACAACCATGAGCACAGTGCGCAGAGGAGCTGGGTTTTCCGGAGAGTCTGTGTCAGGTCTTCTTTCCCATTATCCTGAGAGACGGGTCAAGTGCCCCTGAAGCAAAAAGCTATTCGAGGACCTCGAACACCGACAGTCATTCTCGGACGGACCCAGAAGATTCTGGCACTGGAATCTGAGACAGAGACTGACAGCTTCCTGGAGGCGGTGGCGGCAGCGGCTCCTGCCAGTGATGACAGTCACAGATGTTCCGGGTGCCCGGCAGGCTCAGCAGGAAGCGCGTGCGACTCTCGATCTTGGGGTCAGGAGTTTGAGCCCCACGATGGGGGTAGAGATTATTAAACAAACAAACAAACTCCTCTAACTTAAAAAAATCCAAAATGTATGAGCGCCGACTGGGCAAACACCAGCTCGGTATTTTCATCTCATGACAGCTCCTCCCCCCCCACCCCCCAAGGCAGGTGCCCTGTGTGTCCTCCCCTCTGCCAGAAGGTGGGCCCCCAGAGGAGGGTGTGAAGCCGGTGGGCACGGTGGAGTCTGGCCCTCCCTAAGAATCAAGTCCAAATTCCTTGTCTCTCTGCGACTGCAGGGGCCACCTCCTAGCGAGGCCTTCCTGAGGGTCCCAACCCCCAAACTCTCTCCCCGACCCTGCTCAGGGTTTAACCCCCTTTCCTTGCTTTGCCTCTGCCGTGTAGTTCTCACCCGCACCATCTATGCCTGGTTCCCAGGGGCCCCTCAGGGACAGGCTGGGCCGCCCTAAGCGTCTGGGTCCCCGGCGCCAGAAGGGCGTGGCACATAGCAGGGGCTCGGCCCACACTTGCCGGATGGGAGCACCCCAGGAGGCTGGCCAAGAGGGCAGAGCCCTGAGAACTGGCTTCGGTCGGCCTCCGCCTGCACCTCCAGGCGCATCAGGGGCCAAGACCCCCAGCAGGGCGGCCCCCTGGGGACCCTCCCACCAGAGGCCCCACCAGGAGGCAGGGA
Source organism: Paguma larvata (assembly GCA_030068075.1). Classification (NCBI taxonomy): domain Eukaryota; kingdom Metazoa; phylum Chordata; class Mammalia; order Carnivora; family Viverridae; genus Paguma; species Paguma larvata. The sequence continues at coordinate 46,860,373 of CM057827.1, read as the reverse complement.
CGTCCCCACCAGAGGCCCCACCAGAAGGCAGGGACATCCCCAGGCTGGCCTGTGAGCCTCTGGGTAGACTGGGGCACTGTGTCTGGGCAGCCAGCCTGTGCTTACAGCAGCCTTGCAAACAGGGCAGTTGGCTACATAGGAGATGGGGACACTGCCCTCAGCGACTCGGTGCCTCCCAGCTTACTCCCCAGGCCTGCCTAAGGGTTTCCTGTCTGAGGCCTGTACACTCCCACCTGGAAGGACCCCTGCTCACCCCCCTCCAGTTTCTACCAGCCCTTCTGGACCTTGCACAACCGTCACCTATTCTGAGCAGCTTTCCAGGATTCCAGTGGAAATCTCTCTGCCCTTTGGCCTCTGTGGTTACAACCCAGGGTATCACACAGAGCAGGAGAGTGTCTAGGAGTCCCTAGCGGGCAGGGAGAAGCTGGAGGCCTGGACCCTAGCGAGTCTCATTTCCTCTGGGCCTCAGTTTCCCCACCCGCGCAGTGAGCGAGGAACACCCTCGGGCCTGGGGTCCCACGTCCCACAGTCTGTCTGCCTGCCCTCTTCAGCAACAGGATGGAGAGCCGGGCAGGTGGTGAGACCTGTGTCCCTAGAAAGACAAGCAATGGAGGCTGACGGGGATGGCAGGGGGAGGGGGGCGGGCAGCAGACCCGGACGGTAGATGTGAGGGGGGCAGGTGTGGGGAAGTCCGCCTGCTGTCCTATCCTCGTCACGCTGCCAGACAGGGCGTGGCCCCCAGCTGTCGGGCATCCATTATGCCGCCCGCTGCCATCCAAAATCCCCCCCTGGGCCCCCAACCCACACCACCCCGGGGGCTCCTGATGAAGGGGTGAGCCCCTCAGAGGCAGGGGAGGGTGACGCATGGCGGGTCAGGGGCGGCACACAGCAGGACTGAGGGCAGTTCCTGGGGGAAGGGTAGGATCCTGGACTGTGACCCTGAGAGCAGGTGAGCCAGGGTCTCCAGGTGTTGGGGGCTCGGATGCCAGAGGGGGCAGCAGGAGAGGTGGTTAGACGTGTGACATCTTAGCGCCTTGCGTGGGGGCAGGGCGGGTACAGGAATTTCCAGGAAAAACTGAGGGTCAGAGTGAGTGTTGGGCTGGGAGGGGATGTCCCTGTGAATCCTTGCCCTGTGACCAGTCTCATGGTGCTGACTCGAAGAGGTGACTGTCACCAACCTGCTGACCAGTCACTCACCATGGGCCCTGGCCCTGCCTCTGGACATCCGGCTCCCCTTCTGCAGAATTGGGGCCCCACTTGGCTTTGGCTCCTTTGCCTGCAGGGGACCTCAGGCTGGGAGACATGGGAGCAGACGATGGTTCAGCAGGAGGCTCCTGCCTGAGGCCGGCGGTGGGCGGCACTGAGACCTTTGAGTGGGGCCTTAGAGGGCGCACAGGAGTTCGCTGGGGCTCCGGGCTGCACGGGGCTCCAGGAGCCTGGACTGGGCCCGGAGGCCCGGTGGGGCCACAGGGGCTCATGTGGGGCCTGACAGCACAGAGGAGCCGGAGGGCCACCAGACTCCAGAGCTGCCCAGTGCCAGGTGCGCCTACGGGGAGGTCTCCAGACCCCAATCTTCTGGCATCCCCAGGCCCAGTGACAAACCAGGACCGTGGTCTGGACCACCATCCTCAGCCCCATCTGTAAGTGGACGGTGCCCGGGTGAGGCCATGCCTCGAAGGCCAGGGGAAGGCACAGGTCCCCTCCTCTGTCCCTGAAGCTAAGCGTCCGTTCAGAGGTCACACCAAGTCCTGGGAGGCAGGAGGACGCTAGGATGGTGGTCCCAGGGCCCCTGAGGAAATCTGATGAGGCTCAGGCCCTGCCAGGGGGTTGGGAGAGGGAGCCCCCGCCCTGTGATGCTTCCCCCAGGAGACCGGACTCCCAGTAGGCCCACCTCCCCTGGCACCTTCCCACGGACTCCCAGGCCTTGGGCGCTCTTTCTTGAGCTCTAGACCCTTCAGGAAGCGTAAGAGACAGCCCACGCTGTGAATGCAAGGGCAGGCCGGTGCTCTGGGACGGATGGACAGACATACACACTCACACAGACAGACCCCCTCCCCCCTCCCCCACTAGGACAAGTGGCCTTTTCCGCGGCTCAGTGGGGGTGGCCACACGCTCGCCCCTTTGTCCATCATGCCCCAGGCTGTTGTCCTGGAGTCCAGAGCCCCTGTCCAGACGCCCGCCCTGGGACAGGGACAGGAAGGAGCAGGCCCAGGGCTGTGTGCGGGGAGGTCCAGCCTGGAGGCTGGTGTCGGGAATGAGGCTCTGGCTGGAGCGGCACCACACGGACCAGGTGCACGGCAGGGGCAAACGGGTTTATTTCTCCACCAGGCACGATCAGGAGCCAGGCCCCTGCCCCCTGCCAGCCCAGCGCCCTGGGGCTCTTGTCCAAGGTGGGAGGACTGAGGCTCCCGGTGACAGGTGAGGCCGAGGGCAGACGCTCAGGCCCTTCACGCAGCAGTGGCCAGCACGGATGCCGGAGGGCACGGCAGGGCAGGGCAGGCCCACCCTGGAGGGCTGCCCTCCACCCCGGATGCGTCCCTGTGACCCCAGGGCTCCGTGAGGGTGGGGCACCCAAGGAGCTCCGGGGCTGGACAGCTGGGGTTCAAACGGCTGAGAGGGACTGGCCGGATCACCTGAAGCACTTCTCCGCCCTCCTCAGGCTCCTGGCTACGTGACGCCGTGTCCTCACTTCTGGATACACCAGGGGCTCTGGCTGGACCGGGGCCATACTAGGCGCTTCCCGGCAGTGGGCCGCGGGGGGGGGGTGTGTGTGCAGGGCTGGCCTTGCCCCCCTGTCTCTCCAACAGGAGGGGATGCGGGACACTGCCACTTGACCTGTATAGCGCCCAGCAGGCCGGGCCAGGCCTGAGGCCACACAGCAAGACCACCTGTCCCTAGTCACTGGGCCAGCCTGGCATGGGCAGCGCTGGGGGGCTGGGGCAGTGCCCGCTGCCAGCCCGCACGCGGAGTGGAGCAGTGAGTCCCTGGTCCTTCTCCTCGAAGTCCTTGCTCCCCTTCCTCCCCGCCAACCCGGGAAGGGGTCACCCCTCGGCCTCAACACCCAGAAGAGCTTGCGACGGTGGAGATGTTCTGTGGCAACAAAGAGCAGCAGCACGGGAGGGGGGGGGGGGGAAGCGGGGCCGGCGGCGACTGGGGCAGGAGGCCTCCCTCCCCGAGGACCGGCCAGCCTGGGGCCGGCCTGCCGACGCTCCTCCACCACAGCCGGCCCCCAAGCCCAGCCCTGCCCTCCCCCACCGAGTTTGTAAACACAGGCCCAGCGGGCGTCCGCTGACCATATAAGGTGGCCTCTGGCTGAGCCAGGCCGCCCTGCCTCCCTACTAGCCCGGGGTCTTGGTGGCAAAGGTCAGGTAGCCGGTGTGGCCCACGGCCTCCTTCATGGGCGTGCCGCTGCGGAAGGGGCTGGCGTCCGGGCCGGCCGGGGCCCCCAGGTCGGGCGCGGGCAGGCTGACGGTGCGCACGTTGTACACCTGGGGCAGCACCTCCAGGGTGCTCAGCTCCGAGAAGCCGCGGGCCGCCAGCGCCTGGCACGTGCGCTGCACTTGCTCGATGCACGGCGAGAAGGAGCAGAAGCGCCCACCTGCGGGGAGCCAGACGCGAAGTCAGGGCGCGGGAGGGCGCAGGGGCCTGAGGGCTGGGGACTTCGGGGTGGGCGTGTGGGTGCCCGGCCGCCGTCCTGGGGTCCGAGGCCGGCCCAGCCCTCCGCCGCTGCACGGCTGGGCAGCGGGGAGGAGGAGGGGCAGAGGCCGGTGGGGCAGGGGCTCTCCTGGAACCACGTGGAAGGGACCACTTAGGCCGAGCCCACCACCTTTATTTCGTCTGGCCTTTGGCAGCCACTTCTGTGGGGGAGCCGAGGGTCGGGGCCAGGACGAACGACCGGCTCAGGGGTCAGGGCAGAGCCCAGGCACGGCCGCCGGAGGGCTGTGCCCAGAGCGGCGCTCACCGTACAGCACGGGGGCCGTGGGGGAGGGGCTCGCTGGAGGGCGGGGGCTGTTGCTGTCGCAGGAAATTAGAGGCTGTCACCCGCTCTGGGGAACAGGAGGCGCCTACTCTGAGCAGAGCCTGACGGCCAAGGATGACAGGGTGCAGGCGGGAGCTGACAGCCCCTTCCTGCCACCTCCCACCAGGACCCACCCGCAGTGTCCCTCGGCCTGGCCCTTGTCCAGCCCACGTCCCCGTCCTAGCAAGGAGGGTGTGGGGAATTCGAGGGGTGGAAGGGATGTGGCCAGACAAGTCCTCGAACGTCCCTGAGGCCTGGTCCCCTCAGCCACACCTGGGGACACACCCGGGGACCCCCAGATGGGTCTTCGGGAAGGTGTGGGTTTGGAGGAAGCACGAGCGGTTTGATGCCAACCTAGAGGGCACGGTGTCATCCCCAAGAAGGGACCTGGCCCCTAAGCGTACTGCTAGGGAGACGGGACCTGCTGGATGAGGGCCAGAGCGTTCCGGCCAGCCTGGGTCCCAGGGAGCCTCAGGACGACGCTTCGCCAGGGTCGGGCTCACAGAGCAGGCAGACGCGCTGCCGGAAAATGCAAGGCCCAGTAGGCTGGGGCCCTCCGGGACCAAAGCCAGCAGACACAGGGAGAGCCCGAGGCTGAGGCTGCGAGGGGCAGAGGGGGTGGGGTCCACAGACGGTGTGTCTCCCCCCCCGCCCATTAGCCACTAGGAAGGAGCCCCAAGGCCCGGGAATATGACCACGTGGATCTGGCCAAGGCAGGGCAGCTGGCTCTGGCCTCCCCGGGGCTGCGCCGTCTGGGGGCAAAGCTGGAAGGGGTGGGGGGAGGGAAGCTGGCTTGGCCCCTCCTGAGCCCCGGGCCGCCTTAGCAGAGACCAGGGACCAGGCCGGGGATCCGCTGGGACCCGTTGCTGCTGCCTTGCTGTTTGAGGCACGCCTCGGCACCCGTCTTTCGGAGCAGCAGCCCTGCCCCTGGGGGCACCTGGGCTTGCTCCCCACCCTCCGTCCTGCTCTGCTCAGCAGGGAGGGGGGAAGGGGCCCTGGCTGCCTGGGCTGGCTCCTTCTCCAGAAAAGGGAAAAACCCAGGGCCTCACCAGCGCCTCCCTGGCTCAGAGCCAGCCTTCCCGCCTCCTTCCCGCCTCCACATCTAGCATCTTCCCTAAAAGGGGCCAGTTCGCTGGCTTGTGGCTGGGGCGGGGGGAGGGGTGGGGGGGCGGGAGCGGGAGGGAGATTCTTCAGGCAAGAGCTGGGGTCAGAGGCCGACCTCTGACCTCCGGAGTGCCCTGTGGCACACGTGCCACCTCTCTTTAAGGTGGCGTCGCCACATTCCCCAGGGAACTCCCACCTCGGGCGGGGGGAGTGGGGCAAGGCCAAGGAACTCGGGCTCAGCTGGAGCCCCATTCTCCCCAGTTTCCTATTCCTCCCAACCTCCCCGTGAGTCTTCAGCCAGCCTGACCCACCCTGACTTCAGGTCAAAAGGGGCCGGGGCCCGGCCATGCTGCGTGGCCTGTTGGTTTCTGACCTCTCCGGGCTTCAGATGACCCACACCCAAGGCCAGGCCCAGGAGCTCAGTCCCCAGGCCCACACCAGAGCCCCCAATGTACCTTCAACCTTGAGGGCGTCCCAGGCATGGCCCACAGCCTCCCACGGAGACGGGATGTCCAGGAAGACGGCGTCAGCCACGTGGCTCACACCGAAGCCGCTGCGGCACACATCCTGGTTGCGCACGGTCACCCAGCGGCCCACTCGGTGCTCCTGGAACTCCTCCCGAGCCTTCTCTGCCCGCTGCTGGTGGAACTCCACCGTGTGCAGGTGGCCCGTGGGCGCGATGGTGCGGATGATAGCGTGGGACACGGAGCCGCTGCCAGTGCCTGGCGGGAAGGGACGGATGTCAGGCAGGACTGCCGGAGACACTTAGGAAACAACTCTACCCTTACCCCGGAAAGACCCACACGGGGCCCGCGGGCCAGACGACCCTGGTTCCTAGTGGACGCCACTCCGGAACTGCGTGTCAGGGGCCGGCTGCCCAGGGTTTCGTCACTGAGTCTGCACTGGGGCTGGGTGGGGACGCGACGGGCTGGGGTTTATTCCTGGGGTCTTCAGTGGGCCCGGGGGGCAGAGCGGAGCACTGGAGCAAACGCCGTCGCCACCCCACACCCTCCAGGCGGTGGCTGGTCCCGGGCTTCCCAAGCTCGTTGCCCACTCAGGTCTGTCCGCCTCCAGGCCCCTCATCGATCACCGCCACGTGGAGGGGGAGTATGGCGAGCCTCCGCCCTCGCTTCCCCTGGCCTCACGGCACTAAGACACGGCAGCCAACTTGCCAGAGGGCCCCACTCTTCCCTCCACATCGCCGTCCGCCAGTTCCCTTCCACCTCCACTGGCCACGCCCCAGCTCCCTCCAGCGCTGCCCCTCTGCCCGACTTCTCACCTGGTCATGCCCAGCCGGGGCTGTGTCCCCTCCACGACCTCCCCTACCCCGCGGTTTCGGGCGCCAGTCTTGATGCACGCTCCCCAGTGCCCCTTCGCTCCAGACTCCTAGTGTCCAGCGCACACGCGCCACCTCCCTCAACACCCGGACAGCGCGCGGCGCTGACAAGGACAAAGCTGGATCCGCTCCAAGCCCGGATTCCTCCCTGCCGGGGCTTCCTGCCCAGTCGACGACACCCACAGCTCGACCAGACATCGCAGGGGCGCCCCGGACGCCCCTCTCCTGCCCCACATTCGGTCCACCAGTAGCTCCCCCCTTCCCACCCCCACTGTGCCGCCGCACCGTCTGGGCCCTCCCTCCTGGCTCTGTAACCACCACCAGACAGGCGGTTCTCTTCAGCTCGGTCAGACCCTGCTTCCCCCCTCTCCACGCGGGCACAGTCAGACGCGAACGCCCTCCGAACTGCACCCTGATCTCATTTCCTGCTCCTGCCACACTGGCCTCCTTACTGGGCCCTCACTCAGGGCGTCTGAGGGACCCCTTGGAGTCGCTTCAAACACACAGCGCTGTTTCACTAGCCTCATGGCAATCACAGCACTGAAACGGTGACACTGGGCTTCCCGGCCCCTCGGGGAAGCGGCAACCTGGCGCATCTTGTTCCCGGCTGTACCTGCGGTTCCTAGAGGGCAGCTGGCATATCAGAGCCCAGAAGCATGCCCACTGCACAGAGAGCAGCAGGGGACGGAGCTGGCTCAAGGGCCTGCTGCCCATCTGCCACCGGCCCCCCATGTCCCCTGTGGCCGAGCAACTGGCCTCTGCCGCGCCCCACGAACCCTCTGACCCACAGCACAGGTTCTGCACCCGACTCTCCCTGTTTCAAAGTATTTGGCTGGCCAATTGTCCACACGGAGAAAGATGGACGAGAGAGACGAGACGGCCTCAAGTCCTCAGACTTGGAAGCAGTGGTGCTGGGAACTCATTGTGACCTTGGAGCCCAGCTGTGCAGCCCATAAGAACAGGCTAGAAATCTAGGTGCATCGGGCCTGGGCTATTCTTGGCCAGGCTGTACGCTTAATCTCTACCCAGGTGGCCCCAGCTCCCCTGTGTGTGTGCGTGTGTGAGGGCCGGGAACGATCTCAGGCCCTGGGCTCAGTGACAGCGGTGCTGGCCAAAGGATTGGCTTGAGACAGAGACTCCCCACCTACAACGAGCACCTCGGAGCAGCCCTGGCCTCCCTCCAGGAAACGGAAACTCTGGACCCTGGGGCTGGGTGGTCAGGGACTGCTGGGCCAGCCACGCTCTGCCCTCCGGTCAGCACAGGGGTAGCAACCGGCAGTCAGCACCTAGGCCAGAGCCAAGTGGCACTCTGGCCCTGCCTGACCAAGGCAGACAGGACTCTCACTGAACACCGGCTGCTCCAGGGGAAATCCCTGGTCCAGTGCCATCACCTCCCATTCACATCACAGCACCAGCCTCCTAACTAGTGCCCCTGCTTCTGCCCTCACTCCCTGCAGTCAGCCCCCAAAAACATCTTGGTAAAATAGAAGCTGAGCAACCATGCTTGTCTTCAGGAAGGACAGGCTGGAGGCCGTCTGGATGCTGCGTCTGACTTCCACCTTCGAGTCAATTTTTCAGAATTAGGACTGACATAGCCCTAAGAACTCACCGGATTCACAGACCACAGAGCCAGGCCGAAGCTCCAGCATCATAGTGAGCAGAGCAATGTCGGTGGAGTAGAGGATCTGGGTGCGGTGTGGCAGGTTCAGGGTCCAGAGCTCAGGTGTGGGGTGGAGCACATACACCCAGCCACCTCGACCACAGGTCACCTTGGAGCCGAAGGGGCGGCCGATGAGGTCTACTGAGTGCCGCAGGACGCCATGCCGGGTCTGGGTCTGTGCCCCGCGCTGCACACGCACTGCCACCATTGCACCATGGCCCAGTGACAGAATGGCCGTGTCACCCTCTTTGATCAGCTCCTCATACGCCACGAAGCTCATGGTGTTGCTATCTGGCAGGTACCTGAGACCTGGGAGAATGTGTGAGCATGAGCATGCAAGGGTGCCAAGAGGGTGCACCTGGGACCTGGGTGGAGGGCTGTGAGGCCCTGAACCCAAGCGGTGAGGGTGGGGTGGCTGGTTCGGTCCCTAGCTCTGTCCACCAGGGCTGCAACCTGGACTGACACGTTAAGCCCTTCTCGGCCTAGGTCATGAATTAGAAGTCATCAGCCCAAATCACAGATGGAGAAAATGAAGCGGGGCAACGGCAAAGCACGGGCCCACGATTCCCCACTAAGGACCAGACCTTCTCATCACCCTTCTCCGGGACACCGGCTCCCATTCTTCAGGTGTGAGAGGAGGGACCGGCCACCAGCGGGGCAGCGGTGAGTGGTCTGTACTATCACCTCCAGGCCAGGCTTCATTCCGCGGAACCCCTCTCACCCCAATCTCCCCCAAAGCGGGCTTCCAGGCGGACGGGCGGCAAGGGGAATGCAGAAGTGTGGGCCCCCCAGCAGAGGTTGGGGATGAGGCACGCCGGGTCGGCACGGGGAATGGAGCCACACCGAGTCTCACCCGCCACTGTCGGCGAGTTCCCGCTGCCGGACGCGCCGCACGTGGCTCCGCGACTGCTGCCCCCGCACTTCCGGCTCCGGCGCGGCGCTCGCCGATGACGTCACGGAGCCCCCGCCCCTGGCGCGCGGGATGCCGGGACCCGCGGGTAGTCCCTCCCAACTGCGGGGCGCGCCTCCTGGGCGGTTTCTGCCTGCTACGACTTCGCTGTTTATACAAGCTCGTGCAAAGGACAAACGAGAAGTTCCAGCTTCCCCTCTGTCTGGCTGCCGTGGGCGGGGACCAGGGCAGGGCCTCGTAACGCACGCTTTTGGACAGCCCTGGAGTCCCCGGCAAGGCTGACCCTTTGCTAGCTGCCCACGTCCTACGAGGACACTTTGCCTTGGCCACGTTGTCCAGCGTTTAAACCACTCTGGGGGGGGCGCCTGGGTGGCTCAGTCGGTTGGGTGGCCGACTTCGGCTCAGGTCATGATTTCAGAGTCTGTGAGTTCGAGCTCCGCATCGGGCTCTGTGCTGACAGCTCGGAGCCTGGAGCCTGCTTCGGATTCTGTGTTTCCCTCTCTCTCTGCTCTCCTCCTCATGCTCTGTCTCTATAAATAAACATTAAAAAAAAAAAAAATTTAAACCACTCTGGGAACACCTCACACTGGGCCCGGGATGAATTCCAGAAAACGGAATTGCAGCTCAGAGGGTCTTCCCAGAAGGCTCTGGCCCTAAAGAGTCTGCAGAAGTGGCCTTAGGCCAAGCCTTGCCTCCCCTGTAGGGGCACATTCTCCACTCCGGAGAGGCAGGCGGGACAGTCCCCTCCTGGGACCCAGGGCATAATGAGAGCTGCATGAACTGGGCTGCCATTGGGGTTACTGAGGACCAACCAGGTGAGCAGCCTGAGCAGGCACACTGGGGGAAGGGCAGCGGGAATACAGTAGCAAAAAAAGGGAAGCGGCAGCCCTGTTTTGTCTCAGCGGGACTGATTCAGAGCCAGTTCCTCTGTATAGAGAGTGGCGGGGGGCGGGGGCGGACAACAGGGGATATGGAAAGCCTTCCTCCAGCACTCAGCTCGAAGCATCCTGGGCTTGTCCTGATAGGAACCCTCTGGCCCACCTCTGGCTTGCCTGGGCCCTAAACCAAGGCCCGCCAGCAATGACCCTAGGCCACACCCCACCCTGGCAAAATAGGAGTGGCCAGGCCCTTGCAGAGCCAGCCAGCCTGTAGAGTACTCTGAACTCTCCCTTTTCTGGGGCCGGGACTGCCAGGGTGCCTGTGGCCCTTGCCATGGGCTCCTCAGGGTGGAAATCAGGTGCCTAACCTCAGCTCCCCCCACCATGCCTCTTCCCTGCCTGGGCCTGGGAACCTCTCAGGGGTAAGAAGATAAGGGAACTTAGGTGGACACCCATTCTTTGTGGGTTATTGGTCCTCTTGGGCCAGCACTCTGGCCACCAGCTGCCCGTGTGGCTCATCATGGCCTTGCTGCCTCTTCCTTTCCCTTAACATGGAGACAAGCCGGCCCCATCTACAGCTTGACACCCAAGTTCCAGGTCCCTCTGCTTCACTCTCTTGGCGATGCATCTGCCCGAATCACCCCCTAATTGCTCCACTGGGAGATTTCAACTTTCCACTTCTGGGGGTTCCTCTTCCCCAGCCTCTCAGCTGCGATATGGAGCTGAGGTTGGGCGCCTATTAAGAGCCTAAATTAGGACTTGGTGACTCGGCAGTGGTTTCCTGTGGTCCCAACTTCCCACTTGCCTGTCTGTGACTGGCTGGCTAGCTCCTCCAGTGCCCCCTCCAGGTAGCCTACCTAGAGTTGCCCATCTGCTCCATCTGAGGCTGCCCCAGCCCTCAGCCTGCATCCTTGAGCACCGCCTCCCCTAGGCTCCAGCCTATTACCAGGTCAGGTGGGCACCTCGCCGGGCTGAGTTTGTATATTGGGACGCCCCTACCAAGAAGCGGTTCTGTAGAAGCCCAGGTAAGTGTGACCATATGAAACCCTCCCCGCAATCCTGTCAGGGTGGGGGCCGCTTTATGGACCGGGAAACTCAGACTCAGAGAGGCTAGGTAATTGCCTGAGGGCACATAGCCAACGGGGCCAAAGTGAGATTGGGATTTAAAGCTAGTAAACCTACTCCAGGGAACCAATGGCAGACCTGAAGAAAGGTGGGAACAGGCAGGAAAAAGACCCTGGAGAAAAGGGTCACAGGCACCCTGTCGGGAAGAGAGAAGCTGAAGATGTCCACTGGGGAAAGGCTGCACCTGGATCAGGTGCCCTGAGGTCCCCCTCTCTCTGACTAGCCCAGGCTCCTACCCCATAATGCTCTGTGACCCCAAAGCAGCCCTACCCCTCTCCTGATCCTAACCAACTTCCTCTTTGAGTTCTTTGGGGCTCAGGGACAGGGCAGCAGGAGGACGCAATGCCACCAACTGCCTTTTAAGCACAGACTCTGAGAATGACCTCTGGTCCCCTGCGTGGCCCTCTCACTCGGCCCACCTCTGCATGCTTGGCGCTGCACCCCCGCTGGGCAGGCTGAGTTCCTGGATGAAAAGCTGGGGACTCCACTGAAGCTCCCCTCCCCCTCTAGGGCCGGCTAGTTAATGTGCAGCCAGGTGTGATTTCTGAGGAATCTGGACCATAAACTCGATGGGTGATGTCACCCGGCTTCTTGCCCAGACGCTGCCAAACCGGCTCCTTGGGCCCTGGGGAAAATGGAGGGTCCGAAGACAATGGCCAGGTCACTGGGGCAATGTTATTCTTGGTGAGGTGGGGGCTGGCACCCCTCAGGCCTCCCCACCCCTTGCTCCTCTGCTCTGGGACCACACGGGCTCCCAAGCAGCCCCTGGTAGGGCGCCGTCCCCTGACATTTGGGTCTAAAGGCCTTGAAGGCCCCCTCCCCTCCCCCATCACAGCTGTTGACCACTCATGCTGTCAGTCTAGTGCTGCCTGGGCTTGGCCTGCCCTGGGCGGGGGTCCCCAAAACGGGCCCCAGGTTAAGTTAGCTCAGGTCCAGGCACTTCAGAACCACTGAGGAGTTGCTGGACCTCTGGCCAGCTTCTGTCACCCACCTTCTGAGCTTCCTTTGCTTATCTGCAAAATGGATAAAATACCCATCTCAGAGGCTGAGGAGTCTCACCAGGGCCTGACCTTGAGCACGGGGCCCCAAATCTCTAGGCCTTGCTTTTGGAGGGAGAGGGGAGCAGGACCCTACCCTCCTCCCACCCAGCAGGTCAGGCCCTTGGTGGCCTGAGGGTAGAGTGGGGGGGGTGTCTTTTGAGAAGCTGCAGGAGCTGAAGACAAAGAGGAAGCTGAGTGCCCCTCACCCCCTGTCCTGTCTGAAAGCCAAGTCTGCCTTCAGGTTTCCAGAAGCAGAAACAGAAACTTGAGCCCATCAGGCTTTTGGGGGGGGGGTGGGGAAGTGGAAAAGGCAACTGCAGATTATTTCTAAACTTGGAGGAAGGGGCTTCAGGGGGCACAGGGTGCAGGAATTCCAGGCTGAAGGGACAGCTGCTGTCTGGGCAGCCCTGCCCGTTTGCCTTTTTACCTTGGTTTGTTTTACGTGCCTAAGAAAACGCTGACTGGGAACAGGTCAAAGCACGCCAAGGTGAGCCAAGGAAGAGACAGAAGTCCCGTGTGTGGTAACCGCAGGGACAGCCTAGCGACACTCCACACCCTTTGGTGCACATACAGGCAGAGGTGAAGGGACTTGCATCCCTTGGCTCTTTGCTCCAGTGCCCATTCCTCAGAGGGAACGAATCCCTGGGGTTCCTTGCCCCGACTCTGCCCTGCCCCCACCCCCAGCAGCACCCATCCCCTCCCCTATGCTGACGTGATTTCGTTCACGTGGCTGGTCACTCGTGGCCAGCCTTCCAGCAGCAGCTTGATGGTCACCTTGCTGTCCCCAGAGCTCACTGCGAGGCGAGCTGGAGGGGTTTTGTTGAATACACACAGAGATAAGGGTTTCCCCTACTTTCTTGCTTCAGTCACAAAACGATGCATGGTGTACATTAACACGCAAGCTCCAATTACCTTTGGTTTTTCTCTCTTCATTTTATCGCATGAAGGAATTGCACTCCAAGTTAAAAGCAGACCCCAAATGGTTACATTATACAAGCTGTGGGGTTTTTAAACTTGTGGCAAAGAACAGAAGGGAGATTCTACTCATTGCAAGGAAATCCTCACTTAAGCTTCAGGGAATCAAAAGCACTTTAAAACCCACGAAACTGGGGCGGCCTGGCTGGCTCAGGTGGTGGAGCACGAGGCTCCTGATCTCGGGATCGGATCGCGAGTTCGAACCTCAAGTCGGGGGAAGAGATTACTTAAAAAGAAGCGGAGAGAATAATAAAAAGAAAACCAACTGCGCAACGTCAGCTCGTCCTCTTGCGCCACTCCAGTCTCTGAGGAACTGGCCCCATGTTCTCGCGCCGGTCACCCTGCAGCTGGATCACTTCTCCATATTCTGAGTGCTCAATTACATCACCACTGCAGGCGAATTTCTTCTTAAACACCTTATTGTTTCCTTTTTACTGTAATCATCAGGGACCCCTTGGATAGTAGAAAGGGTCTTTCTGCCACTTCTCTCTCGGATTCACATATGGAGGGGATCCTCAGTGTCGGCAGGCAGAGCATCATCCTTGCCCGCATCAGTACAGGGTTCGGAAGAGTGGAGGTTCTGGATAGTGGACATCAGATAGATCTCTTTTCCTCCACGAAGATGGCCAGCAGAAAAGGCTCTCGTGGGAGAAGGCAGGTAGAACTTCAAGAGGTGCGGGGGCCGAGGGGGAGGCTGCTGAGTCCTTGCTGGTGGCTCAGTGACTAGGGGTCTAACTCACTTTTTAAGATAGCTGTGTAATACTCCACACTGGGGATGTGCCTTCCTGCCCCAGGCCAGGCCGGTCCCCGAATGATGGGAGTCGAGTTCATTTGGGTGTTTGTTTTCCCCACTGCGCATCTCTATCTGCAGAGAGATGAGATTCTTAGGGCTGGATTCCTAGAAGTGGGATTGCTGGGTCATAGAGTACAAACATTTTTAATCTTAATAGATACTGCCAAATTACTTTTCAGAAAGGATGTAGCAGTTCACAGTTGCGGGCAGCGTGTGAACGTCTGTCTCTCCACGTTCCAACCCATGGCCGACACTGGCTGGTGTCAGTCTCTCACATTTGTGCCATCTGGGTGTTTTGGGGGCGGTGGAAGGGAGAGTCCTTGTTGTTTTAATTCGCATGATTCTGATTTTTAGTGAGTCGTTGTTGTTGTTTTTAAAATCTCACATATGCTTATTGTTTGTTAGCGTTTCCTGAGAACCCATCTTTCCTGAGAATCTCTGGGTACTACCTTTGGGGGTGGGGCGGTGAGATGAACTTGTCCCCTGTGGAAACGGCCCAGGGGTGGGGTCTGGAGGGTCTGGAGACTCTGAGACTGCGCACTCTCCAAGGGCCTCCCAGGGCCACATTGTTCTTTCATCTACCCGTAAGGGCTGGGCCCGGGGGTCTCTGGCTTGGGTCCCCTGGCGCTGGGGGACTTGTCCAAGGTCAAGGCACCGCGGGTGCCACCCCACTGGGCCGCAGCCAGATTGCGCCTCCCGCGCGCGCCTTAGCTCTGCACCAAGATCGCCCGGGAGATGCCTGCGGGCACCTTGAAGGAAGGTCGGCGGCTCCGGGCCAGCTCAGATGGGGCGGGGTGGGGTGGGGTGGTTGCAGGAGTTAGTACCTGCTGTGAGAGCCTCGGCCACACCTGGACCCTCGTCGCGACCTCGGGGGACTGGTGGGACCCGGGAGGGCAGGAGCAGGGCTGCAGATGAGCCCAAGGGTCTTCAAGCGCCCAGTGGCTCTCTTGCCTCAGTTTCCCTCCCGGAGGCAGCGCGAGGGAGAACTCCAGAATGGGCTGAAACCAAGGGCCTGAGGTTTCGACTGAGGGGTCTTGGGCGGGCGCCGGCCGGATAGGCTGGCAGCGCGGGGTCCCAGCAAAGGAATTACAGGGGTGGGCGGCCTGGTTGGGGGGGGCGTTGTTGGGGGGGTTGCGGGTGGCGGACAAAGCGACGGCACCACCCCGCGGCGCGGGCCAATGGAATGAATGGGCTATAAATAGCGGCCAATGGGCGGCCCGCGTCTCGCCCCTTAAGAGCCGCGGGAGCGCGGAGCCGCCGCTGTTCGCCTGCGCCGCGCCCGGAGCTGCTGACGGACCGAGCGCCCCTGCCCCACCCGGCTGCCCGGTGAGTGGGCCCGAGGGCCGGGGGCGGCCGCCTGGGCGCCGGGGTGGGGGCGCTGCGCACGGAAGGAGCTCGTGGGCAGCAAAGTCAAGCACGCCGGGGTCCGCCGCCTGGAGCCCGCGCGCCGGCTGGGCCTGGGGTCCTGGGCGGTGCGGGAGTCCCTTCGCGCGCGCTGCGGACCCCTCTGACCTTGGCCGCGCGTCCCAGGGTGACCAGGAGTGGGGGGCCCCGAGTGATCTGCAGGTCCCTGGGGGGCCCGGTGCGCCGGGTCCCCGCTGACCCTCGAGTCTCCCCGCAGCCTGCCGCTTGCCGCCGCCATGCCCTTCTCCAATAGCCACAACGCCCTGAAACTGCGCTTCCCGGCCGAGGATGAGTTCCCCGACCTCAGCGGCCACAACAACCACATGGCCAAGGTGCTGACCCCCGAGCTGTACGCGGAGCTGCGCGCCAAGTGCACGCCGAGCGGCTTCACACTGGACGACGTCATCCAGACCGGCGTGGATAACCCGGGTACGCGCACCTCGGTCCCTGGGTCAGGGTGCTGGCGTCTTATCCGCAAGACACTCCCCCGAGGCTCGGGTCCAGCGCCTCCCCCAGAACCTCTCTCAGGCTAGCGTTCCGGCGCCCCCTTCCCGCGCGAAGCCGCAGGGTCCTGAGGGGCTCACTCAGGCCTGACAGTGACGTCACTGTCCCCATTCCGCGCCCCCCCCCAGGCCACCCTTATATCATGACCGTGGGCTGCGTGGCAGGCGATGAGGAATCATATGACGTGTTCAAGGAGCTCTTTGACCCCATCATCGAGGACCGGCACGGAGGCTACAAGCCCAGCGACGAGCACAAGACCGACCTCAATCCTGATAACCTGCAGGTGCGAGGCGGCCCCGGGTGGCGGGACGGGCTGGGGAGGGGTCCCCCGGCGCTCACCCCCACTCCGTCCCCAGGGCGGCGACGACCTGGACCCTAACTACGTGCTGAGCTCGCGGGTACGCACGGGTCGCAGCATCCGCGGCTTCTGCCTCCCCCCGCACTGCAGCCGCGGGGAGCGCCGCGCCATCGAGAAGCTCGCCGTGGAAGGTAGGGGTCGCACCCTCAACCCTGTGCGGCTTGTTTACCAGTCGCCCCAGTCACCCGAGCCGCCGCTGCCGTGCTCTTATCTGCGCCTGGGTTCGGTTTCCCGGGGGGTGGGGTGGGTGGGGACGGAGGCCCAGCTCCATGCCTAGGGCGGCCTGGGGCCCTCACAGAGCTGGGCGGGCGTGAGGACAGGGGCTCCCGTGTATCCTCCTGAGCGCACCCCTCCGCAGCCCTGTCGAGCCTGGACGGCGACCTGGCCGGCCGGTACTACGCGCTCAAGAGCATGACCGAGGCGGAGCAGCAGCAGCTCATCGACGACCACTTCCTCTTCGACAAGCCCGTGTCCCCCCTGCTGCTGGCCTCTGGGATGGCCCGAGACTGGCCCGATGCCCGTGGCATCTGGTGCGTGCCCCTGACTCCTCCGGCGGGTCCCCCCCCTCCCCTCGGTCCTTCCCACGCCAAGGACAGGCCCAGGAGGAAGGACGAGGGAGGGGCCGCCCTCCTGGGACAGGTTTGGTGCTTCCCAGGCCTCCTCGCAGGTGACCTTGACCACGCAGGTACATCAAGGGACTCCTGCTGGTAGAGGCCAAGGCCTCGTGGGATCTTAGAGGTGGGCGATGGGTCGCTTTGAATTCTTTCCTACACCCTCCTCTTGGGAGCTGGAGCTTCTTGTTTTCTGCTTTCTCACCCCGTTCCCCGCGGGGACTCTGCCAGGTGCTGGGTGACGCAGACACTTCCTAGTGAGGGTGGGGGAAGGCTTACAGCTCCTGCCTCCACTGTGTGCATATGGAGGCTTCGGGGCCCAGATACAGCGATCCTCTTGCCCCTTACCTCCTGGCAGGGGAAGCCCCCCCCCCCCCGCCAACCTGGGCCACATAGCACATGACTGGCTAGAGGCTAGGGCACAGCTCCGGGCTTTTTGTACTCTGAGGTGTCTTGACCTCCCTGCCTACCCCCCGAGTGTGGTCCTGGCAGAAGCCCAAGCTTCTGGGTACAGCCGGATCAAGCACCTCAGGGACTTGGAAAGGTCCTGGGGCCTGGGCACCCCCTAGAGCTTTTTTCTGGATGTGCTCTGAGGCCACAGTCCAAGGAGGAGGCTTGACTGTGCCCCTCTCCTAGGCACAATGACAACAAGACCTTCCTGGTGTGGATCAACGAGGAAGACCACCTTCGGGTCATCTCCATGCAGAAGGGAGGCAACATGAAGGAGGTGTTCACTCGCTTCTGCAATGGCCTCACCCAGGTCAGGCCTCACCACCCCCAAACTGGGCTGGCACCAGAGGGGTTTGGTGCCAGGGAGGGCACAGAGCTAAGCCCCAGAGCTCAGGCCAGGATGTGGGTGCCTCATCAGTCCCCCTGGGAGCCCCAGTCTCAGTTACCTCAGAGTCCTGCCAGGTGACTCCTGGGTCCAAGGGTCCCCCAGCTGGTGCCTCGGGGGCACCTCTCAGCCAGGCCAACCCTCTCTCACCTTCTCCACCTCCAGATTGAAACACTCTTCAAGTCTAAGAATTACGAATTCATGTGGAACCCTCACCTGGGCTACATCCTCACCTGCCCGTCCAATCTGGGCACAGGGCTGCGGGCAGGTGTGCACATCAAGCTGCCGCACCTGGGCAAGCATGAGAAGTTCCCGGAGGTGCTCAAGCGGCTGCGGCTTCAGAAACGAGGCACAGGTGAATGGGGCAGGGGCTGCAGGCGGTCTTCTCCCTCTGGGGCAGTCCCCGGCCCCAGCCCTGCTGACCTGCTTGTTTCCCCAGGTGGTGTGGACACAGCTGCTGTGGGCGGGGTCTTCGATGTCTCTAACGCAGACCGCCTGGGCTTCTCTGAGGTAGAGCTGGTACAGATGGTGGTGGACGGTGTGAAGCTGCTCATTGAGATGGAGCAGCGGCTGGAGCAGGGCCAGGCCATTGACGACCTCGTGCCTGCCCAGAAGTGAAGCCCTGGCCTGCACCTGCCTCCACCACCAGCCCTGCCGCTTCCTAACTTATTGCCCGGGCAGTGCCCACCACGCACCCTGATGTCCGCCACCTGGCGGCTGAGCCCTTAGCCTCGCTGTAGAGACTTCCGTCGCCCTTGGTAGAGTTTATTTTTGTGATGGCTAAGATGTTGCTGATGCTGGAATAAACTAGGGTTTCAAAGGCCTGCCACGAGTCTCCGAGTAGTAGCTCCCCTTTCCTGTGGCTGTTCTGGGACCCAAGAGCCAGGATCTGAGGGCCTCAATCTTGGACCTATCCTTTCTACTTCACTTTCAGAAGGGACAAAGTCAGGAGGCAGTCACCCTGCTGTGCCCAGTCTGTGAACCCCTCTTTGCCATCCTGTCTACTTGGCTTCCCTGTAGCCCGGGGGTGGGCTGGCGGGGGAGAGACAAGGAGAGGGAGGAGCTCGAGGGTGGTGCAGCCCAGCCTGAGCATCTAAGGGCATTTGGGCCCAGGGAGGTGGAGTCTGGCACTTAACTTTGCTTAGCCCCATCCTGCAGTGTGGGGGAGGTGTGGATGCTGTTGAGGGGAGCGAGGGCAGAGCTCAGTCTTCTCGTCCTGCTCCCCTAATCCCGTTCCTTTTCAGCTCAGCGTCTCTGCCACCTCTCCTCCCCCTTCCCAGCACCTACACGATCTCCTAAATAATCTCTCTGCAGCTTCCCTTCCTCCCAACCTCAGGCAGGGCAGACAGTACCCTCTTGCTGCCCCCAGCCCGTGCCCTTCAGTCCCCTTTCAGAAAGCCCTGGGGCCCCTTGGGAATCCCCTCCTCCTTGCAGCCTTCTTCAGGAACTTCAGGTGCCCCCACCCCTTGGCCTCCCATGGTGGGTCCTAAACATCAGGTCCCTGGGTGGGAGGGTGGGCTGGGGTCTTGCTTTCTCAGCCACTCCACAGCTGCCACAGTCCCCACCTGATCTCCCACCATGGTAGGCTAGGCCAGGGCTGGGCAAGTAGAGGTGGAACCTATGAGCCAGCCAAGGGCAGGGCTTGTCCTCCAGCTCCGCAGCTCTGTGGACAGTCTGTGCTGCCACCTGCTGGCCAGGGCCACCCCTGTCCTGGTCTCCCATCCTCACCCCCATCAGAATCTGAGACACCCCAACCCCTCAGTCTTTGGGTTAGCAGGCCCTAACCCCCACCAAGGTTACCCTGCAACTGGGAAGAGAAGCTAGATGTGGCCTCTGTGCTCACTGTGTCCTGGGCTGGGCAGTCTTACTGAAGACTGGGCTCTCCTGCCCGAAGGGAGGGGCAGCTGGTCGGCCCAGACCCTGGGGCCTGGACAAGCAGGCTGGGTGGACAGCAGTGGAGTAGAAGCTCCATCTATCCGCCTCAGTGGTTAGGCTAGAGCCGAGGGGCCCACCCAGGCCATGTGCAGGTAGGGGACAGACTCCCTGGGGCACAAGGTTGGCAGGGAGAGGGTCTCTGAACCCACCCTTTAGGTCAAGGGGCTGGCACTTGGCCCCCTCCTCAGCTGACCGGTCTGGGACACACATCAGGTAGGGCTCACCTTTTCTTACCTTTGGTGTCCTCTTCTGATCAGTGGGCACTGGGCCAGGACAGACAGTACACTGCAGACTGTGGAGTCTGGTAATTTGGGAGAAACGGCTGTAAGGGGCACAGGAAGTGCGTCCCCTGGGAAGGCCTCAGGCTGCCTGTGCCCACCCTGGGGGGCCCTGGCCCACACTCCCTCCAGGAAAAGGCCCTCCTGCTTGCACAGGCTTGGGAACGGGCCACTGTCCCCATTCCACCCTGAGGTAGGTACTGGCCCCTGGGGGCCTAGTCAGGCAGGCACATCGCTTCCTGATAGTCTCCACACTGTCTGGACTGTCAGAGTGGGGCACTCCCTTAACTACCAGTGGTTCCATAAGACAAGCTGAAACCTCCAATCACCTCTCAAGAGGACACCCAGGGAGGCCCAGGACTTCTTCCAGGAAGAAGCCACTCCCTGGAGCCCCAAAAGCCCCGGCCCCACCCCCCTCACCTGTGCTGTGGCACCTGGGCCCTCTTGGAGCTGCTTCCCATGGCCCTCTGGGAGGAGACTCACTATAGGCCCAGAGCTACACGTGCTTCCATGGGCCACTACCTATAATATTCTACCTATAATATTCTCTTTATTCACTTTTATTCTCATTTATTTTATCTTGCTCTATCGAACACAGTTTTCCAGCTGAGTCCATTTGTTTTGGGACAAGGTGGGGCTTACTATGCTCTCCCCTCAGTGGGGGTACCTCTGCTTCCCAGTCCATGGACCCTTTGACCAGACTCCCTACAACCTCCCACCTTTCCTCTATATTCATGAGACTCTTACACAGGGTGAATTTAATTTTCCTCGAATTCACAGTCAACATGGGAAGTCTAAGAAACACCCTACCACACAACAACATAGAGCAAACACGCTTTTATTCATTCATTGTCATGCATGGACCACACCAAACAGCACCACTAGAAGGATCCGTTCCTGTACCTTGGCCACGGCCCAGCTAGGACCCCATGGCAGGGGTTCTCAATGGCACCCACCCACGTCAGGCAGGATGACTCTTGGCAGGGGGCTTCCCCTGAGCACTGCATCTGACCCTCCAACCTCTAGATGCCAGCAGTTATGCACCCACCCTGTACCAACAGAAATTATCTGCAGACATGGCCTGCAGTCTCCTGAGGGCCAAAAGCTCCTGCCTCTTTGAATAGGGTTTACATTTTTTTTTTTTAAAGTAAGTTCTATGCACAATGTGAGGCTCAAACAACCCCAAGACCAAGAGTCACACGCTCTACAGACTGAGCCAGCCAGGTGCCCCCATGCTCCAAGTGCTTCTCTGAGAACCACTGCCCTACAGAAATAACGAAGTACAATCACTCTAGACCAGGGGGGAACTGGTCAGGATTGCCAACAAGAAAGGCCTGGTTAAAATTCCAGGCCACCTCCCTCAATGAGGCACCATAAGAACTCAGTGAGATGGTGGCATGCTTAAAAAAATGAAGTGTAAAAGCAGGTTATAAAACAGCTTGTACTGTGGACCCAGAGCATGTATGGAAAAACCCCGAAGAACAGCAGCTAGCTGTGGGTGGTGGGTAACAGGTGATTTCCTTCTTTATACTTTGTTTTCCAAACTTCCTACAGTGAACATGTATTACTTATATAAGCTGAAACAAGTTCCTTTTTTAAGTCGTGTTTAAAAAGATGCTCTAATGTGTCACAGTTCGTGGGAGCCCACTGAGGCAGGACTTCACTGTCACCACCCCTCATTTGCTCTGTGTGAACCAATCGGTGCCGACCCAGGGGCGGAAACAGAGGGTAGGAGGAGAGGAGAGACTGGCTCAGGGTCACCAGTTTGAGACCACCGGGTAACCTAGTGCTGGGCTCTTTTCACTGTTCTTTGACTTTTCTAGAACATTCCAGACCTCCAGCGTGCAGCCCCTGCTGCTCTTAGCAGTAGCTGCATAGGTGGCAGTTGCCTGGAAGGTGCCTCATTCTGCATTTCTATTTGGAGCTGTCTGATGCCTACAGCAAAAGCCTCCCGAAGCTCCCTGGGGGCTGCACCCTGCACTCACTCAGAGTCTGAGTTAATTTCCTTTTCTACAGGTGACAAAGGGGAGCAATTTTTATTGGCAAGAGTTGTCTTTCTGGCTGAGAGTTTTCCATAGAGTGGGGGGTGGGGGTGGGGGAGCAGTTCAGTTTGGAGAACTGTGAATTTTACATGTGAATCGGATGACAAAAATCTTGGTTCTCAAGTCTGGCTAGAGACTTTCTGCAGGGATCCATGTACACTGTCTGGACTCTCTCCCCCTTTCTCCCCAAACCTGTCTTTGTATATAGCTCGTTCTGCTTTACTGAAGACACAGAGGAGCAAAGACGATGTTCTTGGTTTTAGAAGTCCTGACTTTCACACCCTTCTCTGAGGGCATGTAAAATCTAAGACTCAACTTAATTAAATAATAACCCTTAAGAAAAGCTAGAAGTACTGGTAGTTCTTCCCACTGCTGATGAATCTGTGCAGAGCTGGCCGCTTGTCCCCTAGCAGCCGTTCTTCCCTTCCACTTCGGTAACAGAACCCTGGTTTTGAGCCTGGCATGCGGCAGTCCGGCTGCAGGAGCACATTCTCGAGATGCCCCTGAGGCAGCTATAACCATGGGCATGGAACGCTCAGCAGCCATCCTGGGATGGGAGACAAGGGCCACCTAAGCCCAGCAAAAGGAACACCCGCGTGTGCGTGACCTGGTGTACACATGTGAGGTGGCCAGCACCGCTCCTCAGGTGGCAGTGGGGCTGGGGCTGGATGCTGCTCTGCTGCTCGCGAACCCTACTGCGAGGTGGGGCCTGGCTCGGTGCTTGCTGCTGTGGCAGGACTTGCAGGTCAGTTTGTCCAAAAATGGCGTTGGAACTAGATCCAGTCGCTCCAGAAACACAGGCCGGCTTTGCCTGCACCCACCCCCGTGCTGATGTGCACGCAGATGGCACATGCGAGACCAGGGACACACAGCAGACAGCAGAGGCGCCGACACCTGCAGACCTGCTTTCATCCACGGCTTCTGGTCAAGCTTGGAGCCCCCTCCTGAGTGCCTGTTTCCTGCTTTCCACATTTGGTCCCGCCTGCCCTGGTCCTCCTTTCCAGACTGAACTCGGTCCCCTCCATCAGGGCTCCACCCTTAAGTCACACCCCCTGTCACATACCTGCCTCAGGGAGAGTGTCCTCTCTGAGAACACAGACTGGGGGTCAGGCTTTGTATCCCCCCCCACCCTCATCCCAAGTGGGCTGCTCCCATTACTGGTGAAGGAGGTCTGTGCTAACGCCTGGACTACTTACTACTCTGGAAAAACACAACTTAGCAACAAAAGACAACTTTCGTTAAATTTTCACTAAAGCAAGTTTTGTCTATACTTTTGACCCATCAGCTGACCAACACATTAACACTTTCAAGAGGAAATAATAAAGGTGATATATAATTATCCACACCTGACACTGGCGCCTCTGCTCGACAGGACCCATCCGTACTGGCGCCCGCTGCAGCGGAAGTCACGGCAGTAGTGCCAAGCTTGGAGAGGAGATGCTCTGGGCACAGGGAAGTCACAGGCCCTGCCTCCTCCTCCTCCCTCTTCCCTGAGACCAGAAAGGAGGGTCAAGGTGTTTACTGTTTTCCTCTATTCCAAGGCTTTCCTTTTCCGGCCTGGTTCCATTGTTGGTCTAACTTGGTAAGGACACTATCCTAGGAGATGCAGCCCAACAAACGTGCCCTGCACATTTATGATGTCAGGACAAAAAAGGCATAAGGCACTGCCTTGCTGGGTAACAGAACTCCCACTACACACGGGCTCAGCTGATACTTGATGAGCCAGGAGACAAGCCCAACAGGATTCTCCAGAGTTCACAGAATGCAGGGAGAGGGCCCCAGGGCTGAGAGGGTGGAAACCGCAAAGGTTAGAGGCAGCAGGTGACCAATGAGCTGGGTGCTGCAGGGCAAGTGGAAGCTGGTCACAGGACAGGAGCAGAGGAGGGACAGCCTGAGCAGTGTCCCAGGGTGCACAGAGCAGCTCCTGGAGTCAGATCAGGAAACAGCTCTCAGATGCACCATCTACCGAAGGATTTCGGGTGCCTTATTAATCAACATGATTGCATAGGCTCCTACTTCCCAGCTTATTTCCATGCAAAACATGTCTGATTTGGGAATGTATTCACACCTACCCACGCCTGCTGGCAGCTCCCTTTCGAGAGTGAGGGAGAGGCAAGTCCGTGCAGACCTCACTCCGGAAGGAGCTGGCATGTCAGGTGCCCCATACTGGCCGGATGCTTCCTCTCTGGTGCCTAGGACCTGGCTTCCTAGTGCAGCAGGGTTTGTTTTTGTCTGGTGACAGAGCTCTACTACTCCCTAAAGAAGTACTGCCCTGAAGCCCTCTAAACGGAACAGAGGTGGATTGTCAGAGACATCCCTTATTGGGATGGTGTCAAGACAGAGCCTGTTCAGCAGCACACCGGCCCTGTCACTGCCCCCCCAACATGCCCGGAGTCTGAAGCAGGATGAGCCCTTCCATGCCTTCCTTTGCAAACACCACTGCTCCCTCTTCAGCCCAGCACAGCAGAGGTGCTTCAGGCTGTGCCTGTAACCTCCGCCACCTCCCACTCAGACTGGGCTTCCTGCTCGGGGTTCCTTTATGCAGCCCTGGGCATCCTGGACTTCAGACTGTGTCTGTGCCCCTTTCCCTGGAGACCCAAGCTTTGAAAAGACTTGGGTTTCACCTTGGTTATTTCTGGATCCCCAAAGCTCAGGACAGGGCCCTTCAGAGTAGCTGTCCCACTCTAAACTCCCCCAAAAATGCATGTCGATTAATCAACATAGGAACAAACAACCATGAAAAATCTTCACATCTTGTCCCAAAACACCTGAAAAGAACTGGGGCAGTTTAACTTAGAGAAGCAAAATTTGAGAAGGAAACATAATTTCTATCTTCAAATACTTGTGTCCTGACTAGTTAAAGCTCCCAAGAGCAGGAAGCCACCAGGGTGGAGCAAGAAGCTGATGAGCATCAGGAAAATGCAGAACCAGACAGAACTCTCCCCTAGTTCCCTGGAGTGTGTGTGTGAGTGCGTGTGCATGTGTGCACGCACCCTGGCACTGAAGGTGCCCCAGCAGAAGCTGGAGAAGTTCCTGATGAGCAATTGCAGATCTCCCTCCTGCTTGAGGGAGGAGTTCTAGAATTCTGGCTTAAAATAACACTCAGAGGTGGGTTAAGTGGGTGGGAGGTAGAGAGCAGGAAATTGCAAAAGGCACAGACTGGGGGAAGGGCGGCAGGATAAGCAGTTGTCCCCTTTCTCAGTGACGCCCCCCAGGAAGGCATCTATTTGTCAACCCACGTGGTAAGAAGATATTTCACTGCAGCTGCAAACCATAGGGATAGCTCAGGAGCAGGAAAAAGATGTGAGACCCTCAGAATCTGTAACCAATCAGCCCCACCACAGAGACAAATCAAGCAATCAAACCAAAGCCAACAGCAGCAAAAGGCCTTCCTGTGCCCCCAGTCTCTCCAGCCTTCCCTGAGATCTGGGTCATTTCAGCACTCGAGTCTCACCCCAAGGTGACCCCCGAGGACCAGCGTCCCTATCTCGGGCAGGAGGTGTGCAAGCTCTGCAAGCCAGGACTCCCGCTCAGCAGGCCTCCCCTTCGGCTTGGTGGCTTGGTGCCTGCAAGCAAGCACGGAGAGTGGAGAGCTGCTGTGAATATCCCAAAGCCTCTCTGACCTCGGGCTCACACACTGCTGCCAAGCCTCAGGTGGCTGCTCTCGATGGACTGAAATGTAAGCACTACACTGACTCTGCGACTCTGGTGGGGGGACACAGATTAAGGCTCCAAGCCAAGTGTCTTAACTCCTAGTTTCATATCTGATGGCAAATGTCATATAACTCAGGACTACTGGACACCCACAGCACTCGCCTGAGGACCTGCATGGTCTTGCGCCCGACTGGACCAAATGACACAAATAGGGCATCAGCTATACGGGCAGCTCTGTGAGAAGTACATTCCCAGCCCGCCTCTGAGCCTTGTCAATAAAACAGGAAGGGTTCAACCTCAGAGCACTGCTGGAGCCCGAGGAAAATGGACCATACGTCAAAACACAGCCTTCTAGGGCTGCGCCTGCCTCATCCTTGGGCCTGGGGCTATAGGGGAACCTCAGTAAGAGTTCTGACTGAAGCCACTAAAGCAGCCTTGTGCTTTCCAGAGATTTCTTGCCCATACTACTCCTACTTACTCCTCCTCCTCCATCATCATCATGATCATCTTCATCATTTTAAATGAATACTTCTTTTGTAAGTAAGTACCTGGCACTAATCTAGGTACCTAGGATAGAGAAGAAAAAACCCTCCCCCATGGGACTTTCATTCTAAGTGTGGTTGGGGAGGGTAGATACAGAGACAAATACATTTGTCCATGATGCTGACTCTTAGCACGACAGGAAGCAGCAGAGAGTGCGAGGGGAGAGCTGGGCAAGCAGGCCAGGAGAGAAGGTGTCATTTTATTTTTTATTTGTTTAGAAAAAGCAGGCTCCATGCCCAACGTGGGGCTTGAACTCACGACCCTGGGATTAAGAGTCCCATGCTCTACTGACTCTGGGCCTCTAAGCCAGTGTGATTTTAAATGTTATGGCAACGGTAGGCCTGCTGGAGGAGAGGTGACCAGCAATCCGAAGAGGGGAGGGTGCCATCAGCCTTCCCTGCCTGTGCTCTTCCACCAGACTCAGGCTCTTCCTGTCCCCTAGGGACGCAGGCCACAAATTGGGAGCAGGAAGGTGGCAGTGCAGGCTGGTCAGCTTTCCTAACAGCAGGCTCAGAGACCAGAACTCTACACTTTAGAATCTGGGGGAATTTTCTTATCAAGTCTCTGCTGGGAGGGCAGAGAGCACACTGTTCAAGGGCTTCGGTGTCTGGCTAAGGGCACAGGGGCAGTGTGCGCTCTTGTTCGAGAAGATGTGTGTCCTCCCTCGCCTGTGCCAGACACCTGCTCTGCACTTGTCACCTGGTGGACTCTGCCAAGAACCCAGAGTGAGGTACTATTACCACCGTGCCGACTTTATAGAGGAGGCAACCTGAGGTCATGAACATGGAAACCAGGCTGTGGTGATCGAGGACACACCTCCACCCCTAAGCCGCACTGCCCGCAGCAGTTTTCACTGTCTAGACCCTGCTGTAGTAACCAGTGGGCTGACCTCAGCACCCTACAACAGCCAGTGGCTGCCCTCCTGGCAGAGTGTGGTTACTGTGATTCACACAGGCTCCCCTGCAATGTCCACTCTGCTACCCTGTGAGCTGGCTTCTTCCTTGACTCTCAGACCCCCACCTCGGTCTCATTCTCCACGTGCCCAAATGTCCCCATCCAGTCCCCCTGATGTCTGCTTACCGGTGACCTCCCTTCCCCAGGGGAGGAGCCAGGCCCAGACATCCTGCTCAAGCTTGGACTCCTGAGGAACACATGCTGCTTTGACACTGATCGTGCCGTGCCCAGTGGCCACCCTGGGGTGCCACCTCACCAATGGTGAGCACTGCCTCTGAGGGAGTGTCACCCCGGCCTGGGTTCTGGTCTCTCAAAGTGGTAAACCGAAGACCCGTTGACAAAGCTGTTACACTTTGTCCTCCCTGTTGACTGGAGAAGACGCCCAGGTTCTACTCTTGGGAAGTCACACTTAGACTCACGTGTACAGAGTCAGGACACCTGCAACACACACCACCCTGCATTCAACTGTCGCTCCCTTCGAGAACAACCCCACTCCCCGATGCAAAGTGGCTGCTGAGCGCTTTGAAGGGTTTCATTGTCAGCTGGCAAAAACAGACCAAAACCCCAAACCCCCAAAAGAACAAAAAACTCCCACAGAATGCAAAGTTTTGGGCAGGCACACACACCTCCCTGCACCCCGGCGTCACCCACTCCATCGACACTGAGGTCACCATACGTCACTCACAGAGCAGGAGCTGCCAGGAAAGGGTATTCCAGGGATGGTCTCCACAGCGACAATGAGGTGTTCATACTGCACCCGCAGGGAGAGCTTTCTTTTAAATATCATCCTTCTCTGGGCTTTTGGAGAAACACATGCTGTGCAAATGATCACGGTTGTGCTTCTCAAAGTCAGTCGTGTTTCCTCCCGCCTTTATTCACTCTTAGAAATGGAAGGACGACCCAAGAGCCAGGCATGTCATTAAAGAATGCTGTCCTGGTCCCTCAGATCTGCCTGATCTGGACAAGAGTCGGTGCTACTGGAGCACTAGAAAAGGACAGCGCTCTGGTCATCAGGTAAATGAGAAAGCACCGCCCCCACAAGGGACCTTACCTCACCTCTGAGGGACTCCAGAGGAGCAGATGAGGAAAAACTGTGGCCTTGTCATTGCATCTGAAGTCATTATGACGTACTCTAGAATATTCCTTTTCAAAATTCACTGTATGCAGAATAAAAACATCGTATTATAAAAAATGTACTATCTAAAGGAAGGGCATTGGGTCCCTTGATAATCGACTTGAATTCATGTTCTAACTACAGTAAAGGTAACACTATCTATGTTGCCATTAAAATTAAACAGACTTTTCAACATGACCAGCTCAGGTGACTTCTATGGGTGAATACCCACCTCTCAGTGAAACAGTAACATACTAATGCAGACACCACTTACAACAAACAACTGAAAACAATATGAACATCCACCTGTACCTGCATACAGAGTGGCCATTTTATCAGAGCGTGGGGTAAGTAAGGTACCTGCTCCCAAAGGAGTCTAACTTCCAGTATTCAATTTGTCCTTAAGAACAAAATCATGGAAAACTGTTAGAACGTGTCCTAGGCATAAGGGTCAGAAGGAACCATGCCGATGCCACACCTTGGCTTGGGGGAGCTCCGCTTCCCTTCTGCCAGCTTCCACAGGGTGGCCGCACAAAGGAGCCCACGACCCTGATGCCAAAGAGAGTTGGTTCCAGAGAAGGAACGAAAATGCCTCGGGTGATAAGAGGAGGGAAAAGGGACTTGTTGGGTTTCTTTAGTAAGGGAGGCTTGGAGTCCTAATAAGTTAAGTGTGAGCTCCACAGGGTCAGGTCAACCGCCACGCTGGCTGCCAGGGCCCCTCCCAACTCACTGCTCCCCTGCTGGCTCTGCCTCTTCTCCCAGGCCTCACCCCTTTCTAGGAGCTTCTCTGCCAGCTCGGAATAGGATCCACTCACAGGCTGAGGGCTCCTGGGGTCTCTCCTGGGTCCCCATATGGTGTCTAAAGGCACCTAAAACTCACTGCATTCAAAACTGATCTCCTGTTTTCCCTCCTAGCCACAGCAACTTGCCATTCCAATGGAATGGTTAATCCAATGGACAGCAAGCCTGTGCTTCCTGCTGTTCAGGCCGGAACTCATCCACGTCCAATCAAGACCAGATGCTGCTGACTCTGTTTTTAGGACACAATCCAGAACTGACCACCGCCTCCCTGGGACAGCATTACCTCTTGCCTAATCATCACCGACAGCCTATGAACAGCTTTCCTGGCTGCTTCTTGCTCCCAGAGAGGCCAAGCCACACCCCCCAACCATCACCCCATGTAACGTGGCGCCAACCAAACCTCAGGGCCCTAGGAATGCCTTATCCCGCCCTGCAATTTTTTTCCTGGCATCGACCACTTTGTTCCTACTTTACTTACTAGTGTTTACTGACTGCCGTCCTATTAGAACATGCGCTTCAAGAGGCTATAGGGATCTTTGTTTTGTTCACTGATGTGTCCCAAACACCTAAAACAGTGTTCTGCCCGTGGTAGTAGTAGTATCTGTGACCGAGTGACCAGACTTTCATACCTGACCAGCAATAAAAACCCAGCACCCAAAACAGCACACCCATCACTGTGGCAATCTCCCCATGAGATTAAGTGTCGCACTAACTGATGAATCCATCACTCCCTCTCTGTAACCATGCAGGTGCTGGAAAAAAGCCGTAGGACTGATTCATGTACTGAATCAAAGAACAAGAGAGGAAAATTACATACATCGTGGAGAACCGACCCAGAACCGTTCTCCTGGCGTCTCTCCACATGGGCTCGCCGAGGCTCCTGATTCCCTTCCTCCTCAGGTCACCAGGAGGGCCGACTTCTCCCTTTATTTCCTTTGGAGAAAAAAGATGCTAGTAATCACAAAGTGCTGGGATCCACATGAAGGACAAAGTGGCCCCAGGCCTTCATACATTTTCATTTGCTTTTGCTCAACTTGGTGGCGGAGGCAAAAACATTTAGTCACTGCCTTAATTTGAGTCTTAAATACAGTATTAGGAGACAATGCAAGACTTTACTGAGAAAAAGTGAATTTTTAATTATCTTGTGGATCTACTTAGAAAAACACAAGCAATGTTCACAACTATAAATTTAAACCTTTTGCACTAAAAAAAACCCCACAAAACAACAAACACAAAACCACAGGCATGAACTGTAAACCTGTATTAATTACCAACTAGTCTTAAGGTTAATTCTTAGTAGTAATTCAATATTTTCCTCCTTGGCAATTTTAATGTTTTAGCACCAAATGATTTCCCACAGAGGTACTCTTAACAACTCTGGCTGCCAGTGTAAGGAGATGCTTCCGTATGCACTACTTCACACGCACAGTCCACGCTCACACCACACAGACGGGAGGCCCGTGGCGATGATGTCACACGCTGACTTTCAGGGCAATGGAAATAAGACAGAGGGCACGCGTGTCACACATCTTTAATGTAGTGCGTTCGTAGAAAAAAGGCCAGCTTCCGCTCCCAGGCGCGCTCTCGTCCTTCTATTTTAATATCATGATTTAGAAGATGCAGACGTTATTACCTAAATATTATTCTATACAATTCCATCAGTGTTCAGGAAAACACTTTAAATTGCTACTTAATTTACACCGTAATTACTGGGTTACAGCTTTAGCTCATTGGCAATTTTGGAAGCAATATTTTTGAAAGCTATGGATGTCCCTGATATCCGCTTAAACCGGACCCCGTTCAGAGACAGTCTTGGCAGCTTGCACACCTCCATCTCCCACTGCACGAGGTTCTCTGCGTGCCCATCACCGTGGACACAGAAGAGTAGGAAGCGCTCTCTCTGCTCATAGTCGCAGTTATTGGCGTCCAGCACTTTGCGGATCTCCCGCATCATGTCACTGGGATCCATGGAGCTAGTGGTTTTCATGCTCCAGGTAAAGCGCAGGGAGCGGGGTTTTGCTTCTTTGTTCTCCTCCTTTTGCTCGGCAGATACGTTGCGACTGAAATGCACAGTGGCAGGTTTATTTTTAATCGCACAGAAACACCAACCTTTTTCTATTCCAGCTAGTTCATAATCAACATCTTCGATGTAGCATAGCTGACCTCCACACTTTTCTTGCACAGGCTCATATCTGATTATCTGTTCCTTTACTGAGAAGTATCCATCTACTACCCACCCCCGGGCTCCCTTCCAAATCATAACCCACACAGGCTGGAAAATCGTCACCAGCCATCTCTATTTAATAAAATTAAAAAAATAATTTGTGAAACAAAATCCTTGGAGATCAGCAAATCAGAGACCGGAGCACCTCTCCAAGAGCCCAGCTCTCCCCTCCAGGCTGACTGCAGGTAGCAAGAAGCCAAAAAGGGCCCCCAGAGGCCTAGCTCAGGGGGGACGAGTCAGCAGGCCCGCCCCTGGCTCTGACCAGCAGGGCAGCTTCTGTAGTTACCACTTTTCTTTTAATTTGGCTTGTTAGGACCTTTCACTGGAGCTGTTACTCAGGATAACCAGTGACTCCACATGGTTCAAAACCACTTTCCCTGCAAATGGCCCCCCATGCTGAGGACGCAGCTGGGTGCAGGGTGGGACGTTCTCACTTCCCTCCACCCACCTCAATATTTTTCCATTTTGTTAAAATTCTGATGTCACAGTTAAAAATAATTCTTAGATGACATTATCTTACTACGGAAACAGAAAAATGAAATGTTAAGGCTTATGTGCTGCTGCGCACTGGAACAACCAGTATGAATGCAAGCTGTATCGATGCACCGAGTGCAAGCTGTGGTCCCAACATCTAAGAGGTGATACCATGGTGGTGCCCCAGGCACAATTCTCTCGGAAACCCCAAGAGCAGGTGTCCACTGTCCTGCAGTTCCCCAGCATTTGATCACTGCCACCAACCGTTATTTACGCTCTCATGTGTACATCCGAAAGCTTCAATTAGGATGATGAATGCCTAACACTCTTGTGTATTAAAAACACCCTGCATATGCATGTTAAATACACTTACTCCTATGGCAAATTCATCAAAGCTGAGGGCTTGGGGCCCTAGGTGTTACTTTGCATAGAGCTGCCAAGCCGCTGGTAAAATATTCAATTTGGTTCACATCCATTAAAACTGATCAGAAGCTTCCCATGTATAAAATGCTGTTTTAGGTACTTAATAGGTTACAAAAATGAGCAAAAGCTCTCATGCTGAGTTGGGGTTGGGGGAGGGAAGACTGCAACTTAAGGAAACAGCAGTAGCACAGGAAAGGTATGAGCACACCATGAGACGGGGGCAGGAAAGACAGGTGGGGCCCTCTAAAGGGAGGTGTGCAGGGAACGGCAGGGCAGGGAAATGAGGAAATGGCTTCTAGGAGGGGGTGGCATCTGGAAAGAGCTACCGAGAGCCCATGGAATTCCAATACAACGGGGGTGGGGAAGGAGAGATCGTGTGCTGAGCAGAGGCAGTACCATAAGCAAAGGCAAGGAGGTGTGGAAAGCACAGAATGTGTTTAGGGTATAATCGAGTGTGCAGATGGACTGGAACTGGGGGCACAGCATCACCCCCACAACAGCCGCTGAGTACTTGCGGGAAGCAAACAGGACAGCTGGAGCCTGCTCAAGGCGGGATGGGCAGGCCTGGGGTGGGAGTCACTGCCAGGCCGTCATCCAGGCGCTCTGCCTCAACCGGGGTGGGGAGGGTGGGGGGTACGCCAGGGCTGCTGACGCCACCCAGGGCGGGTCAGGAAATGGGGCCCTGCAAATTTTCATTTGGAAAAGTCACATGATCGGATCTGTGCTTCAGAAAGACCCGAAACAGCATGGCGGTAACTGGCATGAAATGAGCACAAGTAGAGAAAAGATCTAGAACCATGAAGGCCTACTTGAGCCTATCTGGCGAACTCCCCCGCCCCCAGACTTGTGTAATGAAATACAGAATGATCTATAAAATGTAAAAACAAAACATTCGACTACATAATTGTTCTTCAAAGAACATCTAATTTAAAATATGAAAATTCGACTCCATAGTCTGCTTTCATTCCTTGAGAGCAGGATGGTGCAGGAGTCACGGACACGGTGAGAGTGCTCCCACCGACTCCCAGAGCTTATTTCAGGTCTCAGCCCCCAGCAGAGCGGCGTATTTTAGCACCCATATGTCCAAGGGAAAGCCGGTCAGGCTGGGCCTGGAAGGCTTTCAGGAGCGGACAGCCATGGCGACACTCTGGCGCCCTCAAGTGGCCACTGGGAGGTGGCAGCAGCGACCAGCTCCTGCTTCACAAACCATACAACAGGAATCCACCAAGCAATCCTACATTGTTAGCAGGGATATGATGAGGAATATTATGTAAAGAGCATCGTTTCTGCCACAGACACAAGGTAAATACCTATAAAATATTTTAAGTAAAAATCATTCCCCTCACCTTGAGCCCTCATATCTCCCGTTCCTCTCATATTCAGTTGGAAGCCTCAACGAACAGAATGCAGAAGCACAGAGAAGTGGGAAAGAGAAAAGATATCTTACAGACCAATACACGACCACCCGCGTACAAACACAGATGTCATAAAACGAACAAATCCAAAGCACTTGGGGTCACCAGCCACTCTTGTTCAGCTCGTAGTCTCCCAGGGGTGACGCGACCCAGGCTGCCGTGCACTGTACATGTTGGCAGGCAGGCTGGGAGGCTGGCCGTGCACCGGGCATCTCTGCCTGGCTCTGGAATTGGAGGTCTGACGACTTTTTAATGCCTCCCCCAAAGTGTAGTTTAGTTTTTAACTAAAAGGAAATGAATTCTTTCAGTTAAATCCTACATTCAACTACAACATTTTCTGTCCGAGGAAAAATTTGCAACTGGGAAGATTAAAATCATGGAGCGGAATTTCCACAGGAGGAAAGGACTCCTCCCAGTTTCCGATAAAGAGCTCACAGCCTTTCAAGTGACCCACTGATTTCATCAACATAGAAAAAAATCCATAGCCCAGTCTTCTGGACACACGTGGGCCAAATGGCAGATTTTCTACCTCATTATGTGTGCATTTTTATTCTCCTGACTCATCATCATTAAAAAGTATTCATATGGTAGGAGTATTTTTTACTACAGTGGTTTAAGTAAAAGTAATGAGACATACTGTCTTCAGTGGTTGGTGAAGAGCAGCTTTTAGATAGAATACTACCCTTCAACTCTCTGTAAATATTCATTTAGCTGCCCACATCTTAAGTTTCTGAAAACCTCAAACTAAATGAGGCTGTAGATATGAATTTTATGCTTGTTTCCCATATAAAAATACTGGCTAATTTCCCAGTCATTTTAAAGCCTTTTGCAGATTCAATCCTTCATGAAATAAAAAATGGCAACAGTTACCACTTACCTTCTGCATGCCTGAGGCCAATCATTAATTGTACATTAATATTACTGAACATCGCATTCTTCAAACAGAAGCATGCTAAGTGTTATTAGTATGAAGACAGAATTATTCGGATGCTAAATAATTCTACCAAAGAAAGACAATGCACAGAGCATGCACAGGCCTGTTGTTACGTGGGCGCCTGATAGAGTCAATCTACTTCTTTCCAAGGCTCCTTACAAAAGAGTAAGTATGTAGTTCTCAGCAGAAAGTTTAGTTTTTAAGAAACAAAACAAAACAAAACAAAACAAAAACAAGGCTAGAAAGCCAAACCTGATGTTAATTGCAGGAGCCATTTTGGGGTAAGGATTGAAAAATAATGTGTATATATAAATCCTACCTTTTGATAAACCTGAATGACATGTTTCTAAAAGAAATTAAGCCAAAAACAAAATTAACAAAAATGACTTGCACAAATTAAATAGAAAATGTAGTCAATTATAGAGAGAAAGAAAAACAACAAAACAGGGCTCCTCTTCTGTCCAATGAACAATGAAACAGTGACATTTGTTGAAAAAGTAAAATTACAGGTAATTGAGTACATGATCTTTTAATTTTCTAGAATTATAAAAAATCTGTACTTGTAAGAAAAAATTTAGCAGTAAATATGGACATTAGCTGTAATTAAATTTATTTAAAGGTTCTTCAGATGGATACACTTTAAGATATTAAAATCCAATATCCTGTGTTAAAAAAAATGACTTAAGTCATGTGCAATATACTATAGTAATAAAGTAACATTTCTTGATTCTCTTCAGAATATTCTATGAACAAAAATCTCACCTTCTTATACAACATCGAAAAGTTCATTTTGAAATGTTCAACCATTAAGAGAACCATTACTTATTTCAGGAAGATGATTTAAACATTAACAGAATATCTGTTACGGTGGTATCACGTACATCACTTCTTGAGAAAACAGTGAGTTACTGGGGTTTAACGTGAACTTTTCAGAGTTTTAGACGGCAAAATGAATGGAAATTAAATGGTAACAATGGGGGTTTCATGTTACACATGTTCTGTGTGATAAACTGGAATAATTGTATTTAAAAGTGACTTTGCTCATTAAAAATTAAGGAGATGCTCAGGTTGTACTGAACAGAATCTGACAAAAGAAATTCCAAACTACCCATAAGGCTTGTACGATCATGTGGTCAGCATTCCTGGGCGAGTGCAGGCTGGGCTTGTCAAACTATTCTGAAACTTCCCAGTTCTGTGACTGAACACAGAATTCAGTCTGAGTGAATGAAGTAATGAATTCCGTGGATCGGTTTTTCTAATACTGGTAACTTTGGCATTGCTTCAGATATTGCCCAATTGTTACCTGTGGGTAATAGCCAACCACAGCCACCCTGAAGTGGTCCACAGCAGGGTTATAAACAGTAGAGAAGATCATGCATGTGACATATTTTGTAAATAATTAAGCACTACACGATAAGGCAGGATTATTCAAAAGATTATTTTAATTTTAGTTGAAAATTGATTAAAAGGTCTTTAAAATGTATTTTCGTTTTCCAATTTTCTACCTGAGAAAGATCAGGGTTTTCGGTCAAGTACCAGAGGACTGCTTTTTTTCACTTTTCGGCCACAAATCTGAGATATAAAGAGAAGCAGCAGCGGGACTGAGGCTCTCTACTCCACCCGGGCCCCACGGACCACACCAAGGCACCCAGAGGCACCTACATCATACCTGGGCTGTCCCACCTAGAGGGCATGAGTGATGCTGAGAACCCTAAGCAGGCCAGGCCTGGCCCCAGGAGGGGAAAGCCTTGCTCCTTCTGACTATAAGTGGCCTCAGAGATTGTAGAGCACACAGCTCTCCAAAGCAATAGGTATCCAGGGCAGAGTCAGAAGCAAGAGCAGAGTACAGGCTTCCTGGTGGCGGCTCTCCACCCACTGGACTTTAGCAGGTCTCTGCTGCAGCACCTGAGTAAGAACACCTGAGCAAGAACACCTGAGCCTCTTTCAGGCACCAGGACTTTGATCTTAGCAATTATTGTTAGGGCGGGATAAGCAGCAGACACTGACGGCAGCAGTAAGAATAAACGGACTACCTCTAAAGTACTGTAGCCAGAGGAGACTACGGACCTCAGTTTGCAAACTTTAACAAACAGAAGACTA
The DNA here is from genome assembly GCA_030068075.1 of Paguma larvata. Lineage (NCBI taxonomy): Eukaryota > Metazoa > Chordata > Mammalia > Carnivora > Viverridae > Paguma > Paguma larvata. The sequence goes on along the minus strand of CM057827.1, from coordinate 46,823,931 downwards.
TCTTTCTGCAAATCTTTGGGGGGGGGGTGGAAATTGCCTAGGAATGTAAAATTAGATGACCCCTGAGATTTTTAAAAATTAAACCAAGAAATCTCAGTCTCCAATTTTAATTCAAAGGCATGAAAGACACTAATTAGAGAATGAGGGATAAGGACCCGGCCTGCACTGTCCCTGGCGGTTCTGCAGGGCAGCACATGCAGTGTGGCCCGAAGGGCTTCTTTGGGAGGTACACTTCTGGCTCAGCATGGTTTGGCTGTACAATCTTGAACCTGTGCCTTAAACTCTCTGAACCTCCTCTCCAGCTTCTTCTGCACAACCGGGAGAGTATCTACTACACAAGGTGGACCGTGGAGATTACATGAGTGTGTGAGAATGGATTTGTACGTATGTGACACATGCGTGTTTATCAATGGGAAACGGGTATAGCTCTATACATCTACGGACGCCTAGCCACCTTACTTAGCACACAGTAAGGAAAAAAACAGCATAGGGGTGACAATCAGGGGCACCCCGGCTGGCTTAGTTGGAAGAGCACGTGACTCTTGATCTTGGGGTTGTTGAGTTTGAGGCCCATGCTGGTGTTGGAGATTACTTAAAAATAAAATCTTTTTTTTTTTTTAATGTTTTATTTTTGAAGGAGACAGAGATAGAGTGTGTAAGCAGGGGAAGGGCAGAGAGAGAGAAGGAGACACAGAGCATGAGTGGGGTTGGAACAGAGAGAAAGGGAGATACAGAATCTGAAGCAGGCTCTAGGCTATGAGCTGTCAGCACAGAGCTCGACGTGGAGCTTAAACCTATGAACTGTGAGATCATGACCTGAGCCAAAGTTGGACGCTTAACTGACTGAGCCACCCAGGTGCCCCAAGATTTTCTTTTCTTTTTTTTTTTTCTTAAAGTTTATTTATTTATTTTGAGAGAGAGAGAGAGAGAGAGAGAGAGAGAGAAAGAGAAAGACAGAGAGAGAGAGCATGAGAAAGGAGGGACCGAGAGAGGGGGAGGCAGGGAATACCAAGCAGGCTCTAGCACAGAGGCTGATGTGGGGCTCAAAACTCATAAACTGTGAGATCATGACCTGAGCTGAGATCAAGAGTTGGATGCTTAACCAACTGAGCCACCCAGGTGCCTCCCCAAAGATTTTATTTTTCAGTACTTCCTTCACCCAATGTGGGGCTCAAACTCACAGCCCTGAGATCAAGAGTCCCATGCTCTACTGACTGAGCCAGCCAGGAGCCCCTAACGTGTAAGGTTTTACTTAAAGAGCCCACCATAGACCAAAGTGTAAAGACACAGAGCTGACTGTCCTGTAACTAGATCTTAGACAGACTTGACTGATGCATATTCCCCCTGCACTCAGGGCTCTCACAGGGCAAAAACACCCATCAATATAAAGCATGGTCAGGGAGGCAAACAGCCAGGTGAATGATACCTGGCTTCATCTCCTAACTACCCAAGTTTTGAAGACAGATTACATTTCAGCCTCATCCATAATGAAGCAACTAGGGGACAGGGAGGCCCCGGGACGGGCCATGGGATGACCCTGAAAAGAAGGAATGAATTATTCTGGGGCTCAGCAAACTCTTCCTGAATTGAGTTCCTTGCTTCTCTTACCGGTCATGAGTGGGTGCCTCAAACCTGGCAAAGTCCTTTAGACCATTCTGCCCAGTTCGGGAAAGGGGGGGTCTCAACAAAGGGAGCGAGAAGAGAACAAGAGGCTGCTGTAACTTTTGGCACCTGTCTGGCCTCTAGCCAATGCTAAGAGACAGCAGAAGTCCTCCTACCCTGGTAGCCATGTCCTGACAACAGGCAGAGTTCACAGAGAAAGAATGATCGAAAAGAACATAAAATTACTGGAGGAATTAAGGAGACTGATAAAGTGGTATTTGGCTTACAGGTTGAATATCAAAAATGAAAAGAAACACAGCAGGTGGCTGGTGAGCCACAGGGGGCGCCAACGGTTTCAGGCTCTGAGAAGACCCCACTGTTGTTGTGAGTAAAATACAAATCATGAACAAGAGGGTCTGTAGCGGGCAAAGCTGCAGGATCTCTTAGCTGCAGTACTAATCCTCGGTGAGGCTCAGCATCTAAGAGGCTCTCTTGGGAGGCCTGAAGTGCAGGGGCGCTCAGTCTCCTGAGTGTGGGCCCAGCTAGCGATACCTCTGCCTGTGTGTTTACAGTGCAAAGGGGCACTTCTCCTTCTTCTCGTAATCGTCAATGACTCTAGGCCCTTGTAGCCTCCAGAGTAGGTAATAGAAATAAAATTCAAAGTGCCTCTAGGCAAAAAGCACCACATGAAGGATTTTATACACAAGTAGATGTACTAGTTCTTGGTGAGAATAAATCAGGAATTTTATCCGCCAAACTATACTGTTTAAGCAAGTTGCTTTGTTCTTACTAGAACTTACTGAGACCACCAGAGAGAACAGTTTTAAGATTTAGACCCTAAGAAACTCAGTGCTCCTCAAGGACACTGGTGTGACATGAGAGAAGAAAGGTCCCTCTCCTCTGTGTCCAGGCTGGCCGCACTGCAAACCCTCTTCCTTGGTGACTGCTTCCGAAGTGCCAGATCGCACTAAGCTGCAGTAAATATGCCATGTGGACAGATGTGATCAAAAGGAACAGTAATTAAAGACAATGACAACCTCCCAAGTGCTAGAGAGACTTCTGGTGTCGGGGAAGACTCTGAACTCTGTAATTTCTATTCCAAAAGGTTCTAAAGTATAAAGTTCTATATATAAACCAGAAAAACATGAACTAAAGACAAAATGAAAAGTATCTGGGCTGCTGTGTCACACAACAGAGAAGACATTTCTCCTTTTTGTTCTTACATTTGCTCCAAACAACCAGCACCACCTGGCACTTACCTCCTTGTGAGTTTTGAAGTTAATTTAGTAAAAAGATTAGTGGAGCCTCGGCTTCGAGTCTGTGACAGTGGCGTGGCTTCATGGGACAGACTGGGCGAGGCGGGTGGGCCGTTATATGTGGCGGTCCGCCGCTCCCTGGGCTGCCCGTGGAAAGTGCTGCGGCTGGCGGTGCCCCGTGGGAAGCGGAGCCGGTCTGGGGTGGCTGCACTGCTGACGCTGTGCGTTGAAGCAACGGGAGTCCTCGGATCAGGAATAGTGCTAGGAGAACAGAAGAGAATAGACTCTCACATCGTGCGTGACGACAAAAGCCCAGCTGCGTGGCAAACATGGTACACAACAATCTACAATCCCAATATACACCTTTTATATTCAGTGGACAAAATCAGTTATAATAAATCTAAACCCAAGGGAGTATTTTACAGGACTCAGGACCAAAAGGCAAGTTAAATAGGAAAAGGTATCAAATAGATGGTATATAATGAGACAGAGCCTCATGGGGTTAAAGGGAATAGGATGTACATATTTTCAAGAACAAGATTAATGTAGGGACATTCTAGGACAAAGAATGACTAACTCAAGCTTTTATCCTTTGCTTCCCTCCTCAAAGTGTTTATGTGTGGAGAACCTTGCCACTGTTAAAGAAATAAAAATGAAATGAAGAACAGGCAACTAAGAAGTTTTAGAAACATACAAATGGCATGTTTCTTGTAAAATTCCACATGTAAGAGCACTGTGGAGAGAAGGGGGATTTCTTATGCCCTCTGCAGTATGCAAAGGCACAGATGACCAAGGACACCATGAAACAGGATGTGCTTAACTAAAACCACACACAGGAGGGACACCTGTGGACAACAGTAACCCATCAGGGACTATAAAATCCACAGCACAGAATGAAGCAGTGGTGGGTACACATTAGTTTCACAAGGAATGTGCACTTTTTTCATACAGCCTCGCAGTTACCTCCTTCACTGTCTACTGGAGGCACCATCACTGGAGGGGTGGCCAGAGGCCGGGATGGACATCGACCTTCTGATGTCTCACCCACTGAGGCAGGACTAGCTGCAGAAGCGAACACTTCTATCAGGCTGGGAAGGGGGCTGGGATCAGGCAGAGGCAGAAACAACAATATGATGGCACAGTGACAAAATGAGTTATCTGCTATTTAAAGCACACACCTTCCTCTTAACCTTGTTTTGGGGATTCTGCATCAATTACTGACCTGTAGCTGCTTTTTTCCCCTCTCCCAAATAAAGTAAAAGATTTATTAGCCTTTTATTTATTTTTTAATTTAAAAAAAATTTTTTAAACGTTTTTATTTATGTTTGAGAGACACAGAGACAGAGTGTGAGCAGGGGAAGGGCAGAGAGAGAGGGAGACACAGAATCTGAAGCAGGCTCCAGGCTGAGCCATCAGCACACAGCCTGACGCGGGGCTCGAACTCACAGACCGCGAGATCATGACCTGAGCCAAAATCAGCCGCCTAATCAACTGAGCCACACAGGCGCTCCTATTAGCCTTTTAAAAAAAATGTTTATTTTTTTGAGAGAGAGAGACAGAGTGTGAGCAGGGCAGAGAGAGGGAGACACAGAATCCGAAGCAGGCTCCAGACTCTGAGCTGTCAGCACAGAGCCCGACGTGGGGTTTGAACTCACAAACTGCGAGATCATGACCTGAAATGAAGTCAGACACTTAACCAACTGAGCCACACATGCACCCCAAGATTTACTAGCTTTTTAAAGGACAAAAAAAACCACAACATGACATCTTACTTGTGTGACTCTTTATGTGAGGGGGCAAGGTTTTCTGAGCTGTGTACAAAATAAAGCCTTTCCTAAAATACAGCTCTCCAAACTGAAGGGGCTGAGTGAATCTGTAATATGAGCACACCTTGCTTTCGACCTGTTCCCCAAGCACAGACATAGTTTAAATGGACTAGTAAAATGACACATACAGTAATTAGTTGCTATTTATCCAAGCGTTCTAGGCTGTTTCAAGATAGGGGAGAATCTTCCTACTCAAAGGACATTCACTTCTTTATAAACAATAGTCACAATTCCTAAGGGGTCAACAGAACCCTTTTTTCAAGGCAGGAAAACTGATAAGAGTAAATAGGCTGATCGTAGAGAGAGAAAAAGAATGACAGACGTGGCTGGGTGCCTGCAGCTTCCCCCTGGCACAGAAAGCAACAAGAGCCTCACCACAGCCACGCTGTTCCTTAATTCCAACTCAAGTCATCCTGTCCTTGCAGTTCCCAAGAGGCAATTTCTCTCCTTGGAGGAGAGCCAGGGATTCAGGACCCTGATCCTGCGTGTCAGTCTGCACACATGTCCCCACCTCTACCCCAGGGTCTCTGCACCTCTCTCCTCCTCTTCCACATGGACCTACACCTCAGCGCCTGTCTTCACTGCACACTTTCCTGTCCAACATACAGCCACGAACGTTCCAAAACGCAAACCTGACCTTGTCATTCATCTGCTTATAGCCTTTCAAAAGCATGCTGCATCTTCAGGACAGAGTTCAAATTCTTCACCCAAGCATCCCAGTCACACCCTCAGGTACCCACAGCCTGGCAGTGAGCCAGCGGTATCTCCAGGCTATACCTCCTACTCTTACCCCTAGGAACTTGACTTTCTGGAGGTCCTAGTGATGTGCAATCCCTTGGTCATGCATCCGGTCAAATAACTTTCACAGGAACTATTCTCTGTGCCTGGAGTGCAGGCATCTTTCTATTTTCATCAAAATTCAACCCAGAGGTCACCCTCTCTATGAACTCTTCTCTGATGCCCTCTCCCGTCAGGAGTTTATCATTCACATTTTGTAATAAGTATGTGTCCCTGCCACCCTGTGCTACCCTTAGAGTGCCCCGGAAGCATGGCATCCAATGAATGCTCTTCTTACTGAAAAGAGAAGTTAACGAACTGGAGTTCTGACAGTCCTGATATTGGGAAGAGCAGAGGTCCTTTATAATAAATTGCTCAAGAAGATTTGTTTGTTCCTGCATTTCTTTTTTTTTTTTTTTAAATTTTTTTTTTAACATTTATTTTATTCTTGAGAGACATAGAGGCAGAGCGTGAGCAGGGGAAGGGCAGAGAGAGAGGGAGATACAGAATCCGAAGCAGGCTCCAGGCTCTGAGCTGTCAGCACAGAGCCCGACGCGGGGCTCGAACTCACGGACTGTGAGATCATGACCCGAGCTGAAGTCGGCCGCTTAACCAACTGAGCCACCCAGGCGCCCCTGTTCCTGCATTTCTTAAAAAAAATTTTTTTAACATTTTTATTTATTATTGAGGGACAGAGAGAGAGCATGAGCATGGGAGGGGCAGAGAGAGAGGGAGACACAGAATCTGAAGGAGGCTCCAGGCTCTGAGCTGTCAGCACAGAGCCCAGTGTGGGGCTCAACCCACAAACCGCGAGATCATGACCTGAGCCGAAGTCGGACACTTAACCGACTGAGCCACCCAGATGCCCCATCCCTGCATTTCTGTTTGAGAATTCTGTCTTCTGACTTGGGAGAATGGCTCTAACAGAGTCACAGAAGAACTAGAAACAAGTGCCTTATAAAGATAAGAAGAGATTCAGTTTTGTGTTTTTGCCACTCGGCACCTACTCTTTTTCCTGTGGCAACGGCACTTGAGTTCTGCTAGTAGGGAAGCAAGTTCCTAGGCTCTGGATGTCAATGACTCCACCCCAGATTTTCCAGCCACCCAATGTCTCCATCCAGTGACAGACTTAGAGACAGGCACGTGGCCAAATCCAGACCAACACAGACCCAGAGACAGCCAGAGGGCTTCTATCAGAGCAGAGCTGAGTGTGGGAAGATGCTAAGTCTGATGCTATGAGCTCAACAGGGGAACCACTACAAAGGAAGCAGAACTAGGAGATGGACTCTGACTCTATCCCTGGGCTTTTTTAGTTCTAGGAACTCAAAGATACTCTTTTTATTTATTTATTTATATTACTTTTAAGTTTTTAATGTTTATTTTTGAGAGAGAAAGGAAGAGAGAGAGACATGAGCAGGAGAGGGAGACACAGAACCCAAAGCAGGCTCCAGGCTTTGAGATGTCAGCACAGAACCCGACGTGGGGCTTGAACTCATGAACCTCGAGATCATGACTTGAGTTGAAGTTGGACACTCAACAGAACGAGCCACCCAGGTGGCTCTTTTTAAATTTAAGCTTGTTTGGACTGGGTTTCTGTCATGCAACACACAGTCCTAAATGATTCAACTCTTTTTTTTTTTTTTTTTTGAAAGTGCAAGCAGGGGAGGGGCAGAGAGAGAAAGAGAGAGACATAGAATCTGAAGCAGGCTCCAGGCTCTGAGCTGTCAGCACAGAGCCCGACATCGGGCTCAAACTCACAAACTGCGAGATAATGACCTGAGCCGAAGTCGGATGCTCAGCTGACTGAGCCACCCAGGTGCCCCTTCAACTCTTTTTAAAGACTAGTCAAGTGCAGTAGTGAGAAGTGAGGAGGAAGAGCAGAACAAGAAATGATTCAACTAACTGCAGAAACGTTTGCTGGTTTCTCATACACAGACATACATACTTTGTTTCTAACAAGTTACAGATTAAGATGACTGTTTTTTGTGCTCTATTACCTGCTTAGGGCAGATCAATACACTTGATGCCTCTGACCAGCTGATGATATTCTCTTGCCCACATTAGAAGCTGGGATCAGTGGGTGCATTAAAAACAAGGGAAGAAGGGAAGAGAGGGTTATTTGGCTTCTTCCCTGGAGAATATGAAAGATCCCAAAGACTCAGAAGAAGTCAAGGGCTTTTCATCAGCACACAGAGCAGAGGACGCTTGATCTACCCTCCTGAGGCACGCTGCTTGCGGGCTGCCCAGCACAGGCAAGATCTACAGGGCACAGAAGCATAGCAAGACCAGATAGATACTTCACAGCAAAGAAACTGACCCTCTTAGAGACCCTTCTAAAAACGAAGTGTAAATTGATATTTTCATTATAAATTATTAAGTTTTCTGACACAATAATCCTAAAGACAATTAAATGAATTAGTTTAGAAACTTAATCCATGTCAGATCATGAGTTTCACAAAGCAAGCAACAAAACAGATGTGGTTTTTTTTTTTTACTTCTACAGTGGGCCTAGAGCCTTGATTTAGGAAACAGTAAATTCACTAAACATTTGCTGAATTTCAAATTTGTATAAGATCAAAAGTCCTGTTTACAACAGACAGCCCCAATATCACACCGGGCTGTATATCCTAAAAGGTAACCAAGTTGGTTGCGGTGAGAACTGGACAAAATTTTACCACCAGACAAGTGTTAAAAATGATGGTTCTATTTCCTACACTAGCCCATAATCATCTATATCAGCAAAACTGTAGCTACATTATGTTTTTACTAGTTCTGGGTCCAAGGGAGACCCATTTTTCAAACCTTAAGTTACAGAAATAGCAATGTGTTTCTTATAATTCAATTGCAGGAGATTCCTATTAACCTGTTTTGTACTTATGTCTGATTATCTTTTTTCTGAAATTCTAATCCATTTACGGTGACTAAAGGACAGGTATTCTCTATTTTTTTTTAATGTTTATTTATTTTGAGAGAGAGAGAGAGAAAGAGAGAAAATGCACTCATGCAAGCAAGGTAAAGACAGAGAGAAGAGAATCCCAAGCAGGGTCTGCACTGTCAGCATGGAGCCCAACATGGGTCTCCATCCCATGAACTGTGAGATCATGACCTGAGCCGAGATCAAGAGGCAGACGCTTAACCAACTGAGCCACCCAGGCACCCAGGTATTTTCAATTTGAAGGACATCTCTCCTAGAGCAGAACATTCTGACATGAAATGTTCTGGGTGCTGACTGAAACTATACTCAGTGTCTGGGAAAAAGCAAAATTAAAACTATAATCTAAAAGATACATGTGTGAACTGTGATCACACTTTCTTTGCTCAACCCCTGTGCCTTGACACAGGACAAATGGATACATGGATAAAATAATAGAGCCATTTTACACTTTTAAAATCTTATCTAGAATATCAAATGCCTAAAATTTATTTGAAAAGATTCTGTTGGGGCGCCTGGGTAGCTCAGTCGGTCGAGCATCTGATTTCAGCCCAAGTCATGATCTCACGGTTTGTGAGTTTGAGCCCCACGTCAGGCTCTGTGCTGGCAGTGTGGAGCCTGTTTGGGATTCTCTTTCTCTCTGCCCCTCCCCAACTTGCGTGCACTCTCAAAATAAATGAATCAATTTAAAAAACGATTCTGTTCTGTTGTGCTTTATTATAACCATATCACACTTCCTCTTCAGGGGTCTTCAAATGAATACATTTTCAACAGTCTTTTCTTTTTTTTAAAGTCTTCTATAACTGTCTAAAAGCATATGAAAAAGAAGGACAGAGTCCATGTTATTTGTGTTTGTTAGCAAAATTATTCAGTCGAAAAGTCAGTGTAAACCAAGAAAATTCTTTACGTTTCCACATGAATGGTTTGTCACCAGTACTCCGATAAGGTAGTTTGTGTTGAGTACTAAGTGTCAGTGCCTGGGCTCAGAGGTTTAAGTCTCATTCTAAAAACCTACACGATTTTGCTGGAATTATACAGCTGAAGATGTAATTACACTTTCTCATGCCTACTTTATACTGACTGTTAGCCAGTGTTGAAATTGGGCCGTCTTCAGAGTCTGCCATCAAAAGAAGGTGAAATAATTACCTCAGGAGATGTAGCAAAAAGAAGACGGACTTCAGAGTGCCTGGTGTCGAAACAACCGTCTTCCTTAGAAAACTACTCACATGTGCTCGGGCCAAAGCAACAGTTTGCCAAAACTTAAAACTTCTGATTAATAGGTTTTAATTATAAGGAAAAAGTGTTAAAACAAGCACACACGTAGGATTCAGAAGAGAGAATACTAGAATGTAAATATTTCTAAAAATGCACTTAACCCTTATTAGCTTTATTTTTCATATAGTAAGACTGATAAACAGACTGCACTAGTAAGAGTGAACATATAAAATTAATTTTAAAATGAAAAAATCATCACAAGGCCAGTGGTGAGGCTTGAAAACCTCATCTCGTGCTCACAGCAGGATTCTGAAGACAGCTGAAAAACAGCTTGTTTGGGGCACATGCGGCCTGTGGTTTAAACATGCACAGTTTTCACTAGCATGATCGTGCTCATAGTGGAACTCTGTATAAACATACACACACACACAGATAAGAAAGAAGTCCCATATATTCACGGTTAAACATGAAATGAATGTCCTTTCAGAAGTTGACGTGGACTCCGGCATCTGCAGCTCACCAGTATTTTAGTCAGAGAGTAAGAGATCTATACGAGACAGGGGAAAGCAACGGTCAGCCTAAGAAGTCACCTGTGCACAGGGAAGGTCCAGTGCATGGAATTTACATCTCGGCATCTACTTCACAGGTGAGAAAGTTGCCACATTTAGTGCTCTAACTGAAAGTAAAAAATATGACTATTTTGGCATTCACGCAACAATTTCCCACAGTTCTTCCGTTAACTTATATGATAGAAAAAGAAAATCTACAGATTATAAAAATTAAGGGCCCCATCTTGTGTGGTTTGGCACTGAGGCTCTGTTTGGTTAAAGACAGAAACAACATGTTCAAAAGCAAAGCATTTAAGTGATTGAAGCTAAGGAAAGCGATGAGGCCTAGGTTGGAATCAGGGAAGGTGTCTGCAGGGAGGACATAAGGCTAAGGACTCCAAAGAAATCAAGAGAATTCTTCAAACTATCTCTGAAGAGTGAATCGGATAACTGCAGGCAGGGAGGGTTAGAAGAGCATGTGCACACACACAGACACGAACCGGGCAGCAGACAGCAGATCCTCTTCTTAACGACCTTTTTAAAGTCTTACTCTGAACCTCAGAGAATTGTACTTTCTAAAAAAAAGTTTTTTAAGGTTTATTCATTTTTGAGACAGAGAGAGATAAAGCGTGAGGCAGGGGGCGCGGGTAGAGAAAGAGACACAGAATCCAAAGCAGGTTCCAGGCTCTGAGCTGTCAGCATTACAGCCCAATACGGGCTCGAACCCACGAACCGTGAGATCATGACCTGACTCAAAGTCAGACCCTCAACCAACTGGAGCCACCCAGACACCCTGAGAATTATACTTTCAAAGTTCAAAAGGCAGAAGAGTTGAACAACTCAGAAGAATTTCTAAAAGGAAGAAGAATCATGAAACGACATTTATATCAGAAACTTCTAATCAAGTCTCCTACTATTATTAAGTATCCTCTATAGGAATCAGACAAGAGAACACTAAATGTAAATATTTCTTAAAATGCACTGAATAATCAACATAATCTTCCACAACAAGCTTTTACCTTCCAGTCAAATTCAAAGTTCAGTGGTCTATGGAAGAGGTAAATTATAAAAAGTGTGTTTTTAAGGATGACAAAGGAAGGAAGAATCTTTGTTCAGGCCCTAACAGAAGCTAGTGATCAAACACCTAACTAGTGAGCTCGAAAGGGAACAGAAACCACACAATACAATTTCAGAAAGTAAATGTCAGGGGCGCCTGGGTGGCTCAGTCAGTTAGGCATCCAACTTCAGCTCAGGTTATAGTCTCACAGTTCAAGAGTTTGAGCCTTGCGTTGGACTCTGTGCTGACAGCTTGGAGCCTGGAGCCTGCTTTGGATCCTGTGTCTCCCTCTTTCTCTGCCCCTCCCCTGCTCATGTTCTGTCTCTCTCTCAAATAAACATTAAAAAAAAAAAAAAAAGGAAATGTCAGTAAAAAAGAAACCAAGTTAGGGGGCCAGGGGACAATGAAAGATGGCAGGAATTACTTTATGGATTTCTACCACAGAACTTTAACTGGTCGCTGAGGCTTTATCTCACCCTTTGAATTTAATATATACACTACTCTTATCAAAAGAAAGAAGGAAAATCCATGCTTGCCTGAGAAATTTGTCCATACAGAATATATTTACTCCACCAATCTCAACTTCTCTTTTCTCTCTCCCCCTAAACTATGGTCTTTGGACCTACTTAATCCCATTCAACTTTTTTCTTTTTTTTTAATATTTAAATTATTATTTTTTTAAGTAAACTTTTTTTTTTTACACATGTATTTATTTATTTTGAGAGAAAGAGTATATGTGTACACGCGGGAGAGGGGCAGAAGGAGGGGGGGAGAGAATTCCAACCAGGCTCCACATTGTCAATGTAGAGCCCGATGTGGGGCTCGATCCCATGGAACTGCGAGATCATGACCTGAGCCAGAATCAAGAGTCAGATGATGGGGCGCCTGGGTGGCTCAGTCGGTTAAGCGTCTGACTTCGGCTCAGGTCATGATCTTGCAGTTTGTGAGTTTGAGCCCCGCATCGGGTTCTATGCTGACAGCTCAGAGCCAGGAACCTGCTTCAGATTCTGTGTGTCCCTCTCTCTCTGCCCCTCTCCCACTCGCACTCTGTGTCTCTCTCAAAAATAAACAAACATTAAAAAAAAAAAAAGAGTCAGATGCTTAACTGAGTCACCCAGGTGACCCAAGATTTTTTATTATTTTTAGGTAATCTCTATGTCCAATATGGGGCTTGAGTTTATAACCTGAGATCAAGAGTCACATGCTTCACTGAATGAGCCAGCCAGGTGCCCCCCCCAAACTTATTTCTTATTTGACAACCCCAACAAAGTTGTTTACATGATACAATTCTCTCCTTATTGACATATTACTTTATTTGTATTTTAAATTGTACTTACCCTGTGTGTGCCTGTTCCCTGTCAGATTAAAAGGAAAATCATCCAGAAGATTGCTCTCTCTGTCTTCCTGGGGTTCTCAAGTGTGTCTAAGGTGGAGACTGAGTTACTGCTTGCCCATTTGGCTCCTCTGGCAGCCCGCTGGCCTGTTACTAAAGGCTCACTCACCCTACCTCACACGGTCCTCTAGAGGCACGGCCCCCGCCCCTCAGGTCCTCATCCCGCCCTGCTTTACCCTTTGTTCAATTTATCAATGTAAACAAAATAATGTCCATTTCCCTATTTGCTAGTCTACAACACCACTGCTTCAGATCTGACTCCTGCGGGAAAGCGCCCTGGTTTAACTCAACCGTTTCAAACATCACACACAGCCCGACAGGAGCACAGGCTCTGGACAGTGAGAGGAATTTGGAAGTCTTACCGTGAAAGAACACTTACCATTATCATCTGAATTTTGATTATAAAAACTAAAAATTAACTTCCATTTCTTTGGGAAAAACAAATTTTCTTGCAAACAGGTAAAATTTCATACCTGTTTTCTTTCCCATTCTGAATTACTGAATGTCTATCAGCTGTAGTTCTTTCACTGCAAACGTAAGTATTGCGCCGTGTCATTCCACCAGATGCTGTATTACTCTAAAAAAAAAAAGGGCATTTTTGTCTTAAACCATTTAGTAAGAAGTATAGTACAGCGAGAAAAAAAAATCTTATCTAAATACACAGGAACAATTAAATGTTTATTTTTAAATTTATTTTTTATTTTTAATGTTCATTTTTGAGAGAGAGAGACAGACAGACAGACAGACAGCCCCAGAGTCTGAAGCAGGCTCCAGGCTCTGAGCTGTCTGCACAGAGCCCCACATGGGGCTTGAAACTCACAAACCACAAAATCATGACCTGAGTCAAAGTCAGAAGCTTAACTAACTGAGCCACCCAGGCATCAACAATTTAATCTTTAAATAAACTGACAATAAGCTACCACTAGTGGTTAAATATCACAAAGAACCTACAGAATAGGAGAAAATATTTGCAAATCACCCATATGGGAAAAGTTTAATATTCAGAATATAAAAAGAGCTCTTATAATTCAACCACAAAATGACAAACAGTACAATTTAAAAATAGGCAAAAGACTTGTATAGACCTTTCTCCAAAGAAGGCATACAAATGGCCAACAAGCACATGAAAAGATGCTGAACACCACTAGTTGTTAAAGAAATGGAAATAAAAAGAAAAGAAAAGAAAAGAAAAAGAAATGGAAATCAAAGCCACGACGAAGTACCACTTTACACCCACTAGGACAGATATAATAATTATAATTTAAAAAACCACAAACAGGTGGCTCAGTCGGTTAAGTGTCCGACTTCAGCTCAGGTCATGATCTCACAGTCTGAGTTCAGCCCTGCGTCGGGCTCTGTGCTGAGAGCTCAGAGCCTGGAGCCTGCTTCAGATTCTGTGTCTCACTCTCTCTCTCTGACCCTCCCCCACTCATGCTTTGTCTCTCCTGCTCTCAAAAATAAATAAAAACATAAAAAAATTTAAAAAAAAGCACACAAACAGAAAATAACAAGTGTTTGCAAGGATGTGGAGAAACAGGGACTCTCACATATGGTAAGAAGGGTGGAGTCACAATAGAAAAGAGTTTGGTAGTGCCTCAAAAAGTTAAATAGAATTACCATATGCCTGGACAATTTAATTCCTAGGTTTACATCTAAGAGAAATGAAAACTCAAGTCCACACAGAAATTTGCACGCAAATGTCGAAAGGTAGACACAATCTAAAGTCCACGAAGGGATGACAGAACAAAAAACGGACACAAAAAAAAGGACCGGTGCTGATACACATTACGCCTTGGATGAACCCTGAGAGGATCAGTGTGCTGAGGGAAAGAGGCCGGTCACAAAAGGTTGCATACTGGATGAGTCCATTTACACGCAATATCCACAGCAGGCAAATCCATCAGAAGAGAAAGCTGATTAGTAGTCGCCAGGGGAGGCAGGAGAGGAGAATGATTACTTCGATGTTACAGGATGTATTTCTGGGTCAGTGAAATACTTTCAGAACTAGAGAGAAGTGCTGGTTTCACAACACTGTGAATGTACTAGATGCCACTGAATAATGTACTTCAAAATGGTTATTTATATGTCATGTGAATTTCACACCAATTTTTAAAACATTAATGCTTAAAAAAAATTTTTTTATGTTTATTTATTTTTGAGACAGAGAGAGAGAGATACAGCATGAGCAGGGGAGGGGCAGAAAGAGAAAAGGAGACACAGAATCTGAAACAGGCTCCAGGCTCTGAGCTGTCAGCACAGAGCCTGATGTAGGGCTCGAACCCAGGGACCATGAGATCATGACTGGAGTCGAAGTTCAGACGGTTAGCTGACTGTGCCACACAGGCACCCCTGGAGACTGAATTTAAATTGCAGGGCTATGACATGACAAACCAATTTTACGGCATTAGAAGGCAATAAAAAACTTTTTCACAGGGCGCCTGGGTGGCTCAGTCAGTTAAGGAACCGACTCTGTGAGATCAGGTCATGATCTCACAGTTGCTGAGTTCCAGCCCTACACTGGGCTCTGCACTGACAGTGTGGAGCCTGTTTGGGATTCTCTGTCTCCCTCTCTGCCCCTCCCCGGCTAGTGGTTAGCGGCTAGGCTAGCGGTTAGGGTTAGTGGTTAGCGTGCACTCTTCTCTCAAAACAAACAAACATTATTAAACCACCACCACCACAACAACAAACCCTTTCACACAGCGTTTGCTCTGATAAAACACGAGGTCAGAGGATGGAGCAGACAAGACCCTTTGAGCTCCTTTCTGACCTCCTATCCCCAAAACGGCGCATATAAAAGCCTGTTGAAAGCGGCAGCTGAGCTTCAATGCGGGTCCCTCACTCTAGGGGGTTTTTTGAGGTAGAGGAAGGGCTGTGTCATTGTCAACTTTGTAGGAAAAAAATGCGGTCACAGAATATCCCTAAGACTGTACATTCTCTGCAAATTCTTTCTAAAATTACTTTAGGAGTGCTAAGAATAAGAATTACTATATTAGGTCAGGTAGAACACGTTTCAATTCATAGAAAGGTTGCTGAAACTGAATAGACTTGAACAGATACTGCTTATTTAAAGGGGAGATTTATTAAGGATAGGGATTAAGAGACGGATTCAGATCAGGAGTATAATTTTAGTCAATTACTAATTTTTCATTTTCTCTACCTTAAAATTTAGCTACTATATGCAAAAGCATTTGGCACAGTCCTTGGCACAAGGTATGGAATTGGTCAAATGTTCTCTATCGTCAGAGCCCTTTGAAGAGGCACACCACATCCCTGGCCCTCAGGCAATCAGACCTCCCAGTGTCCCGCACAGAATCCGTTAGGCTTCTTCTGTCTGCAGTTGCTTGTCTGCACTGTCATCACTTGGTTTTATTTATTTCCTGTCAGACTAGGAGCTATCTCTATTTCTCAGTACCTGACACAACCTAAAGCTCAGATGTTTGTGCAATAACCAGAAACAGCCCTTGATACGACAGATCGGGTCACTCATCTAGTGGGATGGGGCTCAGCAAGAAACCCCTTCAACACAGATAATGAAAATGATCTCTACAGGTGGAGACTGGGCATGGTGGCCCAGTGGGGACAGCACTGCAGGTAGCTGAGAACACAGGAGTAAAATGTCTAGAACACTATAACCCTACAATCCTAGGAATGCTCTACGGTTTAACAATACTTACACTAGGGACAGTAGAGCTTTTCTTGCGTTCAGGAATATCGGCCTTATTGGGATTACTTGCATTTCCAAGCATGGGACTGGCTGGAGCAATTCCCTTTCCTCCAACAGCACTGCCGCTTGATTTCCGGGAAGGAATTCCGTCTTCTTTGAGGTCACTATCTGCAGTGCTGGTCTGACTCCTTTTTGGATACGCCACAACTGAAGGAATAGCTGGTCCAGCTAAAATGAAACAGTTTATTTTTTAAAAGTCAGAATACAGTTTTATATTTTATTCTGTGAAAACAAACATTTTATAAGATGACCTAAGACTGTTATCATCTAAGAAAATACAAGACAGTAAAATCCTGTAAGAGTTTTTCCACCATGTATAATGTCCTTCCCTATACAATGAATTCAACTTTGAAATTTCAGTGTTGTCCCTTTCTACTTAAAAGTTTTAAAAAAATTATTAATAAGGGGCGCCTGGGTGGCTCAGTTGGTTAAATGGCCGACTTCAGCTCAGGTCATGATCTCACGGTCTGTGAGTTCGAGCCCCGCGTCGGGCTCTGTGCTGATGGCTCAGAGCCTGGAGCCTGCTTCAGATTCTGTGTCTCCCTCTCTCTCTCTGCCCTTCTCCTGCTCACACTCTGTCTCTATGTCTCTCAAAAATAAATAAATGTAAAAAAAATGTTTAAAAAAAATTATTAATAAGCTTGTATAGTTATGCTTCAGAAATATCTTCAGGGACGGCTGCCCACTGACGCCATCGTTAGAGGTTCCTGTGAGGATAACTAACTAACTGGGTGCAGCATGAACTAGGTCATCTGGTGCATCTGAGTGAACCTTACTTATCCTTTTTTGTACAAGAGATGCCTACACCTTTTGGAACAGAACAGTACAGATTTATGGGTCATTACTTCTACGTTTTATCTGGATCTTTTTTACAGCACTCATAATCTTCTAGATAAACAAGGAATTTGAGTAGATGGGGAAAGGTGACACAGGCAGAGGAAAGCAAGTTCCTCATGCAAGCAACAGGGAAGGAAGAAGGCAGAGGCTCCTAGTCACACCCCACCGCAGGAGGAGTGGGCCCGGGCACACGCTGGATGGACGACTAACCAATATCCTACAAAACAGCATCTGGAGACTCTGATGGCAGCACAGGAGATTTGGAGTTCAAAGAACTTTGGAAATGAACACGGTAACTCATATATTCATTATGTATAGCGTCCAGTGGTGATCTTCAGGAAGGGCACCAAATACCCATCATTTATTCTATAGCAGAAGAGACTTTATGTTTTAGATCTACTAAAAAGGGGTTGGGTTGGGGTGGGGTAGAAAGAAGCTAAATGGTAAGTCTATTTGGAACAGAATTAAAAGTAAACAAAAATTTGTTTTTATTTATGGGAGGGAAAAAAACTAGGCTTCCAGTTTGGGAATTTTACCATAGAAAACAAAGAATTAACCAAGCATGGGTGATAATACCCTTAACCCTTGGCTTTCTTCTCAAAATCATGAAGCAGCTAAGGACATCCAGCCCTTTCAGGGTTACTGCTGATCTGCTCTGAAACTCGGCTCCGACTGCACAGTCTCACGAGTGCCACTTACATCCAGGGCGAGTTGAGCTCCACACACATTTACTGCCCGGGATTACCGCCTGGGCCAACACCACTCACACCAGAGCAGTCCTGTCCCAAGGACTGTGTGGGCTGCCCTTTCCCAGCACAGCTACCTTCTCCACCATAGCTTCTAGCTCCCCCCCCCCTCCAACCCTGGCAACCACTGGTCTGGTCTCCATCCCTCATTCTCTCCTTTCCAGAATGTTACATGAATGGAATCAATTTCATGACACCTTTTGAAATTTTGTTCCATTCTGTGTAGTTCCCTTGAGATCTATGCAAATGGTTGCACCTATCAATATTCTGTTCCTTTTTATTGCTGAGTAGTGTTCCATGGTGTGGCTGTCTCACATAGAAATGTGATTTTTATGTAGTCAAACTTGGTAAACATGTCTTTTCTTTCATGATTGTTAGTGTTGGGGTTTCAGTCAGAACAATCGTCAACTAGTCCAAGTTATAAAGCAAAAAGCAAATTGTCTCGTGTTTTCTTTTACTATTTCCATGTTTTTCACTGTCCATGTTCATTCCAAATGGAACCCACTCTTGTGTAAAATGTGAGAAATGGATGCAGATTTTTTTTTTCTCATCACTACCAAACTGCCACAGTGCCACTGATTAATAAGTCAGTGATTCTTCACTTTTTTTTTTCTTTTCTAAAACAAAGAACGCTTTGAAAATCTAATGAATATCACCTTTCCCAGAAAAATAGGTGCACGCAAACCAGGGGTTCACACCTGAGACCCAAATTAAGAACCATAGATAAAAGTTGTTATAATTTCACAGAACCAGGCCTATATAAACTGCTGGCATCTGGAAGCAGGAAACAAGGGGAGAGAGAAGAGGAAGGACATGCTGAAAGCAGGGTTAGCTGCAGGCTTGTCTGCTTTTACTCAGTGCCAAGTGAGTGTGCTTTACTAGATATTGTATTTGGAATCTACCCCGTTTTTAGCACTTAAAAAGAACACAGCCAGAGGTATAACCAAATCCTTCCTTTGCTGACCACCATCTTCATCCCCGTAAAGAATAAAAAACAACATAGAATCAGGTGACTTTCTATATACTTGGGATTTCTGGAAATACTCTTTTTATGAATTTTTTGTTTTTGTTTTTAAGCAGGCTCCATGCCCAACATGGGGCTTGAACTCACGACTCTTGAGATTTAGAGTTGCGTGCTCCACTAATGGTGCCAGCCAACTGTCCCTCTTTGAATTTTTTACTATGAGAGGCTCCAAGAAGGAAGGATCATTATCGTCACATAAAGAACACTCCCTGAGGCAACCAGCGGGTCAGTGGACAGAGCCACGGGACCTGGGGCCTGAAGTCCGCGCATTCTGTCACAGGTATTTCCACATCCTTGTAACCCTGGGAGACATGGTGGGCCCTCTTGGCCTATTTCCTTATTGATAAAACTGGATGTTTGGTGAGTGTATGACACCATGTCTAAAGCTCTTTTTAGCTCTAAAATTTTCTGAGCTGGGCGAGAAAGGCAATACCATTCCAAATGGACTATATGTGCTTACAGAAGAATTAACTTATTAAGATAGTCCCCCCAAGACTTTAGGAATAATTTCCTTTAAACTGGATGGTTCAGAGCAATCTGGAGGCATTTTGCTAAATACCCTGATGTCCAGAGGCACTGAAAACCCCTCCTTAACAACTAACCTGAACACAGACAGAGACCCAGACCAACACTTGGTTTACAATGCAACGTGCACAATCCCTAGTGTCAGAATGGGTCCTTGGCTCTCAGTTACACCCTAAAATAGCAGACGCGCTCACAGTTTACTGGCAGTTTCAGTACGCCGTGCCGCACCAGGTCAGACCACACGGGCAGGCGGCACATGAACAGGAAGAGAAACAGACACTGATCAAAGTGTCCTTGCTTCTGGTACAAAGCCAAAGCTGTCCACACGTGGATGTTCTGTGCCACTGCCAAGTGCCAAATCTCGAGGTGAAAGAATGGAAATGGACAATGTCCAGAGAAGGAAATGAACTGAACAAAAGATAAATGGGTGTTCCACGTGAGGATGTATTTCTAAAAGTTAGGACCGGGCCAACTGGTCTAGGTTCCTGGATCTTAAAATGCTAGAATTTAAAAAAATACCTGCAACATTAACACTCACAGGTTACGGGCGAACAAACACACATGTGCTAGTCTCTGGATTCCAACACAGGACTGCCTTGAAGGCAGAATAACTGTTAAGTCTGGTACCCACTCTTAGGGTCCTGAGTCTCATGAAATATTCACTTCCATGGTGAATATGTTAAGAGTGAGAGTGTTCAGACATGCCAATGGCCAGAGTGCACCTGACAATGTAGCTACATAAACTTAAACAAAACTGAAAACTATTTCTCTGGTTCAAGGGTCCAACAGTCATAGCCATGTGCAGCTATTGGCTACTCTGTAGGACACCATCGATCCAGGACATTTTCATCACTGCGGAAAGTGCTGGACAGTGATGCTCAGAAAAGTAAATCCAATGCAGAGATGGGGAGGAGAGTGAACAGAAAACCAGAGACTGAAGCAAGAGTCCCAGAGGACTGAACGTACCAAGGAGATCAGAACCTTGAGATGATCAGGCCAGCACCGGAAGGACTGGTAGGAAAGAAAAGCCCTGAAGGGAAATCAAGTCACTTTCCTACCCTGATAGACCTTAAGCAAAAGGATGCTTCCCAATGTTAGGAGGCCTCTTGTGTAAGGGGAGACTCCAGGAGAACACAGCAGAACGGTCTCAAACTTACCGTGGTCACTGTACCGCCTCTGCTTCTGGCTGGAAGAAACACTTCTCTGCACCTTGTGGTGAGGAGACTGGCCAGTGCTGTTGTTGAGGTCACTGCTTGGCCTAACCTTAGCAAGTGAGAGATTGCTGCTAGAACTGGAGTCACTAGCATCCAGCTGAGAGAGAATGAGAAGAACAGAGCAAACCACAACACGGACCCAAATGGTATGTTAGGAAACTAAACTTCTCATAACACATAAACCTCTCACAAACAGTTCATTTACAGATGAAGAAGCACGATGTACAAAAACGACGACCTTACATTTCGGCAGAAGTATTTTTCTGACTGCTGCAAAACTCATGAGAGGACAGGTATTTATGATCTTCTTTCTAGGCGTTGTCAAATAACATAAAACACTCTCTGCTTACTTCATCTGAGACTTTACAACATTTCCAAACTATTATGGACTACAGGCTAACTTATGACGTTCAAGTTTGTGACAATATCCACCGTTATGGTTACCATCTCAAAGTTAAAAGAGGAGCTCGTAAAGGTCATGGCAGTTAGGTTCATCGTTTGCAGGTCAATTTAAAAATGACATACCCAATGTTATACATACTAACAAAATAAAAACTAAGAAAAAAGCTTCCTAAACTGATCATTTACACAAAGTTATGTTAGCTTTTTCCAATTACTCTTACCTCTGAAGATTTTCTGCCCAACAACAAATATGTAGCTGTGATTTCATCGTATTTCATTTTACTAAGAGATTCTTGAATTTCTTCTTGTGAATATCCCATTCCCACCATAATATCTAAAAGAAGGGCATAACATAGTTCATGTGTTTTGTTTGGACACAAAATCACTGTGTTATAGGTTAAAATGAATTCCTTTATTCGCCTCTAAACATCATAGATTTTCTAATATAAATGGACAGCTGGCTTACTTTTGAGTAACTAAGGGGTAATACGAGAAACTACAGGTAAGTTCCTAATGTGACAAAACAGGTAAGCTGACTCATGTAACTCATGTTTAACTTCCCACCATTCGCATCTTAGGCATATCCATACGAGTCAAAATAGAAATATGTCACTTGCACACACACAAGCACGTGGGCACAAGAGTAATTACCTATTCTCTTCTGGTCTGAGATGTCCAGTTCTGGTTCAACGAATGGTTTAAGTTCATCTTCTTCATGCCCTGCGTTGATCCACCTGTCCTTCATGATTTGCTGAAAGGTGAACTGTTCATTAGCAGCATAAAATAAAACATGCTGATAACCACAATATTTAGAAAAATGTATTTTCATCAACATTTCATGGATTACAGCTCAAAAGGTAACTTTAAAAAAATGTTTTTGGGGTGCCTGAGTGGCTCAGTCAGTTGAACATCTGACTCTTGATTTAGGCTCAGCTCAGGTCACGATCTCACGGTTTATGAGATCAAGGCTCCCGACAGGCTCTGTGCTGACAGCAGGGAGCCTGCTTGAGATTCTCTTTCTCTCCCTCTCTCTCTCTGCCTGTCTCCTGTGTGCTTACGTATGTGTGGTCACTTTCTCACTCTCGAAATAAATA
This sequence comes from Paguma larvata, assembly GCA_030068075.1. Classification (NCBI taxonomy): domain Eukaryota; kingdom Metazoa; phylum Chordata; class Mammalia; order Carnivora; family Viverridae; genus Paguma; species Paguma larvata. The sequence goes on along the minus strand of CM057827.1, from coordinate 46,801,759 downwards.
AATCAACATTAAAAAAATATTTTGGGGGCGCCTGGGTGGCTCAGGCGGTTTGGCGTCTGACTTCAGCTCAGGTCTGATCTCAACGCTCGTTGAGTTCAAGCCCTATGTCGGGCTCTGTGCTGACAGCTCAGAGCCTGGAGCCTGCTTCGGATTCTGTGTCTCCCTCTCTCTCTGACCCTTTCCCGCTCACACTCTCTTTCTCTCCAACATAAACAAACATTAAAAAAGTGTTTAAAAAAATGTTTTTTAATGCCTCAATTTCTGTTTTAAAAGCCCCAGGGCAGTATTCTCATACAAACCAAGCAAAGTTCTACAAATATCTTAAAAGACTCTCCAAAGTTGTTACTTATTTTGCACTTATGCGATTACCTCTAGAGTGCCTCGTTTTATTGGATTTAGCACCAGGAAACGTTTGAGAAGGTTTTCACAGTCTGTGGACATGTAGAAAGGGATTCTGTATTTCCCTCTTAATACTCTTTCTCTCAGTTCCTTTGGGGATGAAGGGAGAAAATAAAACCAGTGAGTCAACTTTTAGGTTAAAAAAGAACCAGTGAGACCCTATGATACTGACAGATTCTTATAATATTAATCCTCATAATTTTCTGAAGAATGTGGATGCAACCGGTTCTTATACCTTTAGGTTCTGTCCATCAAAGGGGAGCGACCCGCTGACAAGAGTGTAGAGGATGACGCCCAGGCTCCACACGTCCACTTCTGGCCCATCGTATTTCTTGCCCTGGAAGAGCTCTGGGGCTGCATATGGAGGACTGCCACAAAACGTATCCAGTTTACTGCCAACAGTAAATTCATTGCTAAAACCAAAGTCAGCTATTTTAATGTTCATATCAGCATCTAACAATAGATTTTCGGCCTAGAGGGAAAACATCAAGACAAAAATGAAATTTAACCAAAATATAATTAGAACTGTGACAGAATTAGGCATTTCATAAAAGTTTTTTGTAATAATATCAAGTTAGTATATCCTAATGAATAAAAAGAAAACATTCTTTCTAGAGAAAAAAAAAAAACCCAGAAGATAATCAGAATTGCTAATTTTTTTTTAAGTAACTGGCATGCCCAATGTGGGGCTTGAACTCACAACCCTGGGACCAAGAGTCAGATGCTCTGATTGAGCCAGCCAGGTGCCCCAGAACTTCTAATTTTTTAACATTAACAACGAGTAACAGATATGAGGTATAGATTAACACCGGCAATAATTTAAACAACAAATGCCCTATGATCAAAAAAAAAAAAAAACACCAAAAACCTTGAAGTAGCTTCTCAATTAATAATAATAAGCAGCTTTTAAAAAATGAAAACTTAAGTGGACGGCTATGTTTCATAAAAACTGCTAAAGAGTTATGCAGTGGCTATTATCGGGGAGGGAGAACCCTAGGCCTCATCTAAGATACAGAGCCCAGCCACTTTCATTTATTTCAACAAACATTTACCACATGCTGATTACACACCAGGCATCACATCAATGTCTGGATGTACAATGATGAACAAGACAGACAGGGTCTTGCCCTCAAGGAGCTCAAAGGTTGAAGGGGAAAGGGAGTAAGTCAAGGAGCCACACTCTGACCCAAGTGCTGAGACAGAGGAGGTGTAGGGAGTTGTGGGCCCAGCACTGAAGGAGCAGAAATGTCTCTTAGAGGGGTGAAATCAAAGCCACTGCCTGGGGATTTCATCAATAGTAGTGGGTGTGTTGGTGGGCAGAATATACACTCTGAAAACCCAGGAAGAAAGAGACCATGTTTTACTCAAGAAACTGAAAAACTGTATGGAAAAGAGATGCAAGGGACATGGCCATGGCTGAATCACAAAGGGCCAGTCGAGTGACTGGTAGGAAGTTTGAGTTTTCAACCTAATGGCAATAGGAAGCCATTAAAGAGTCACTCAAGCAAGAAAATGACAATGTTATTTGCATTCTTAAAAGACCACTGTGGTTCTAATTGTGTAAAGTAGACAAGGCAGGGAGAAGCAAGATTGGAAGCAGGGAAGACCAACCAAGAAGCTAGTGTACAAGATGCTAGAAGTCTAGACGAGAACAGTGGTAATGGACATGGAGAAGAGTGTGCTCAAGACAGCTTTAGCAAAAGGGCCTGGGGGCTGAGAGGGCGGCAGAGCAAAGGAGACTGAGGCACCAAGGGACACAAGGCACCAGAATGAGAAGTGAACGTTCTGGGGCAGGAATGAAGGCAGGCGGTGGACCTGGGTGGGGGCGCAGGCAGTGCAGTCAGTCAGCTGGGCGCTGGACTGCAGAAGACAGCTCTGGCTGCAGGCAAAGACCTAAGGCTCACTTAGCATACGATGGCCACCACAGCTACCAGTGCGGGTGCGAAAGCAGCACAGTGGGTGTGGAGAAAGGTGGAGGAGGGGAGTATCAAGTAACAGAATGTGGACAATGTTTGGGGAGATATGATGGCAAAGGCGGAGATAGAAAAGGGAGGGATACTGGAAGGGGATGTGGGGTAGAGAGGTTTTTGGTAGAAGGTAGAATAGACTTGAGCATGTTTTTGTAAATGCTCCTGGTGAGAAGCCAGCAGGTAGAGAGGGTGGATGAAGAAACAGGAATCAGGACCCAGGATCCAGAAGCAGGGCCCGGAAGGCCACCATACTGACTGTAACAAGAGGAAGGAGGCACTGGGGTGCAGCTTACTCTGGGAAAGTGAAGGAGTTTCTGCCTGGTGTTTCTATTTTCTCTGGGTACTAGAAAACCTTATCCTATGCCAAGAGTGAGGGCAGAGGTGAAGGGTAGTGCAGCAGGTCTCCAACAGCACTGCTGTTAACAGGAGAGAATGCTGACCAGAGAAACAGAGAGGGGGCCAGGTGGCACGGAGGCCACCATCCAGGTGACAGCATACGTTCTGGGAGGCCCCCAGCTGTTTGGCAGCATGATGATTTTCTCCAGAGGCCAACCATGAACTACCTTAATTGAAATGTAAAATATTTTTAATAAACTTCCTATTTCTTTATTTTTAATACCAAAACCTGATTAGCAGGATCAATTATTACAGGATTTATTTTCTTCTTATTTAATAACACAGTCTAATCTATGACTGCCAGGAGAACCAAGCGCATGCAGATAGAGCACACACTCACAGACTAAGGGCCCCGCAACTCACCTTGAGGTCTCTGTGAACAATCCGCTTTTGGTGGCAGTACTGGACTGCAGATACTATCTGCACAGGAAAGACACAAGGTTATTAATCATCATCAAGAAGAAAGACTTCATTGATGTTCACACATGCCAAATACTCAGTGATCACATGCATGTCTGTGTGGATCTCTGAAAATAATTTTCTTATGCTTTGAACTTTCCCATTTGGAGAAATTCAGGGGTGAGGGTGAGAAGAGATGAGTGAGGATGTTTTTGTTGCTCTCTCTAGTTTTAACTGTAAAGTCTTCTTCAGGACCTACCCCTTGACATTCTGGTTCTTTCTGAATGTGGTGCCAGGGTCTTGAGGACCCCGGTTGCCCGCAGCCCCAGGACTGATGGCTCCAGTGCAAGTTTTCCCTACCCATGTAATTAACTCAAAACCAAACTGGCAATTACAGACTATCAATGGCCAGGTGTCCATCCTGGTTGGGTCTCCTCTGTTAATCACTTCTGTTCCCAGTCAGACTGCTCCTTATGACACTTTCTTCCTTTCAGCTGATGTGGGCGCAAGGACAGTAAAATTTACTTCACCTCTCTGAGGATCAGTTTCCTCTTCCTCAAAATGGAAGAGTAAATGTTGTAATGTGTGAACTACGAACTATGGAATGGCTGAAGCTCCATCAGTCAGGGTCCCTTCCACTCTCAGCCAATGGTATGCTTTAATTTAGTCCGCTTTGGATTATTCCTGTGTTTAGTACTGCTGATTAAGCAACTATTTTGCTGAAATTTCACTCTTACGCATAAGTTTTTAAGAAGTCTCCTTTTCTATAAAGGAGGATCTAAAAGGAGCATCTAAATATGTGCTCATTATAGGAATTGTAGGGAATACAGAAAGGTATGTATAAGTGCAAGTCTGATAACATCTCTTGTTGTTTTAGTGTATTTGCTTCTAGTTTTTTCATTGGTATTAATGCCTAACTATGTATGACCACATACATACAAAACGAGGGTTCTAAAGCTTCTCCAGATCATCATCAGCTTTTGACTGTAAGCCCCCCACACCAACCTACATTGGACCTAAACACTCGGAGAAGGCTGTTTCTTGTTTTGAAGTAGGCTCCGCATCCAGTGTGTGGTAGAACTCACCAAAGAGTTACATCCTCTACTGATTAAGCCGGCCAGGCACCCCAGGCTGTTTTATTAATTTGCATTTTGGTTCAAAACTAGCAGCAAGGAGAAGCTGAACTGGGGTTAGGGTGAGGTGATGCCAAAATCAGGGCTTCACTAAGTAGCTTTATACTTCAATATCTTAGATTGGTGTTTACACTGTTCTATTCTGTCTGTGTGAAACCTGAGCAAATGACATTGCTTTGTTTTCCTAAGACAAACACATATACTGCCTGGAACACAGATAGAGTTTATCTTCCTTTTGCCTGATTGGATTTCCCCTCTCCAAGCCATACTGGGAGATTCCCCTACAGGTTATTTTCAAACTCTGCCTTTGAACCAGATTTGACAGTCTCTTACCTTTCCTCAAAGAGATCACAGAACTTCTCCTACCTTTGAACAGCTCCAAGTGAACCTAAAGCCATAACAACCTAAAGACGGTCAACTTTAAATCACTGAGGTATTTTTTGCATTCTTTTAAGCTAGAAACAGTTCTTTCTTAAAAAAAAAATTGAGAATCTGTGTGTTTTCCAGATTGAAATATGAATGCAAGCCTAATTTGCCTCTAGCCAGACAGGAGAGAATGTTACCAACCCACCAAGAAGGAGGTGAGGAAGGAAGACAGAGCCGGAAATCTAGTCTTTCTCTTTGAAAAGAAGAGGGCTCTTAATCAAAAGCTTGAACCACTAGGTCACTAGGAGGAGAATGGCAAAGGAGGCAGGAAGGAGAAATCACCTGCTAATGGATGTGAAAAGAAAGGCCTATTTCTAACAGAAAACATGATCTTGCTGAGTGTACTCTGTGCATGGCATACCTTCCTCTTTGCCACAAACAGGAAAACCTATTAAAATAAGGATGGCTTGCAAACTTTTGGAAAGCCTGGCTATTAGAATCAGAGCAAAGAGGAAACACCAATAACTCACTTGATCCCTCCAGGCTTAAGTGAGGGGTCTTAAGGAAATACTAAGGCAAGAAGAAAAGATTAAATTGTAAGCAGTGTAAATCAAGTCATTAGCTGTAAAAGCACATACACTATCTTTCCTGGACAAACTAATAGGTTCCTCAAATAAAGACCTCAGAATTTCTACAGGAAACTTAAAGAACTGAGCAAGCACCTCAAGATTTGGGTTAGTCAATGTCCAAGCCTCTCCGACACGTGGGACCCTGCCGGGGGGCTCTGTGGAGACAGAAGAAGTGAGGGGCAGTTTTAGGGTTAAGGGCCAAGCTGCTTCCTTGGAGAAAGTCAGGTTCAAACCTGTTGCTGCTGGCTGGTGCTAAGCAGCCTGCTCCTCACAGTCAACAAACCATATTCACATAAATGTTTGCAAGTTAGACAGATTCATCTGAGTGGGAAGGAACTGAAGTTTTATGGGGGGGGGGGGGGCCGGAGTTAAAAAATCTTGGCTTTTAAGTGGCCAATTTATAAAAATTAAGAGTACAGTTATGGAAAGAGCCAAAGAGGCTTGTTTTGTAATAAAAAGAAACTCGAGCTTCCCTCCACAGACCACAGAATAAAATGATATGAGAGCTGGAAAGCACTTCAAAATTTATCATCAAGTCTCACTTCCAATTTTTGCAGCTAGGAAAACTGAGGATATGAGAAGTTAAACAGCCAAAACTTAGTTTCAAATTTTGATATTTAATAAGTTTTAATTCAAAGTATCATTATTATTTAAGCTTTTAAATTAAATTTAAGCAACAGAACTTAAACTGAGTAACAAGTCCTTAACTGTAAACACCAGACTAAGCAAGAGGCGACTGTTAAGAGACATCTGGAAAATCAATTAAAACTGTCTCTCCACATTTTATGAAACCTTTACTTCAAAGACTACTGTCTATACCTCTACTGTGGCAACCTTGTATGTAGATAAAACAAAAAATTAAAGATTCTGAAATGAGGCTGTACTGCTGTCTAAATACAGAACTGATGACTACTGAGGTACAGAGTTAATTTAATTTTCCTGCTTTCATTTATTTATTTTGAGAGAGACAGCGCGCATGCGTGCAAGCACGAATGGGGAAGGGGCAGAGAGTGAAGGAGGAAGAGAGAGAGAACCCCATGCAGGCGAGAGACTGATGTGCTTGATCCCAGGAACGGGTAGATCATGACCTGAGCCCAAATAAAGAGTCAGACGCTTAATCACCTGAGCCCCCCAGGTTAGCCAGTACAGAGTTAGTTTAAAAGCAATAAAGGGGGTGCCTGGGTGGCTCAGGCGGTTAAGTGTCTGACTTCAGCTCAGGTCATCTCACAGTTTGTGGGTTCAAGCCCCACATTGGCTCTGTGCTGACAGCTCAGAGCCTGGAGCCTGCTTCTATTTCTGTGTCTCCCTCTCTCTCTGCCCCTTCCCAACTCGTGCTCTGTCTCTCTTTCTCTCTCAAAAATAATAATCATTAAAAAATTTTTAAAAATAAATAAAAGCAGGAAAGTAGCCTTCTTCTTTTTTCTGTGTCTATATCAAGGGTGGGCAAATTATGGACTTCAGGCTAAATCCGACCCACCACTTGTAAACAACGTTTTATTGGAATACATTCATGTGAGCACATTCATTTACAAACTGTCTACAGCTGTTTCTGTGCTACAACAGCCGAGTTAGATGGCTGTGGCACAGACTGTGTGGCCCACAAAGCCTGAAATACTTACTCTCTGGTGCTTTACAGAAAGAGTTTGCTGATTTGTAATCTATAAAAATAGGAGAATATAATGATTAAGAATTTGAGTTTTTGAGTCAGAGGACCTGGGTCTGAATCACTGGCAGGTCTGCTTCTTGCCAGACATCAAATTTTGGACAAATTATTTAATCTTCCTGTGCCTCAGTTTCCTTATCTTTAGTAAATGAGCATAATACCCCTTAACTCACAAGGCTGCTGCAAGATTCACATTAATGTAGATAAAGCACTTATCCCAATATCTGGTAGGTAATGATCCATTAGTAAATAGTAATTATGATTAATAAAAACAGGGAACTTAGGTCACCTTTGTATTTAAAACCTGCTTATTAAAATGAGTGTGTCTTTGAGGCGCCTCGGTGGCCCAGTCAGTTAAGCATCCGACTTCGGGTCAGGTCATGATCTCACGGTTCAGGAGTTCGAGCCCTGCATCAGGCTCTCTGCTGCCAACACAGAACCTAAAGCCTACTTTGGTTCCTCTGTCCCTCTCTCTCTTCTGCCCCTCCCCAGCTCGTTCTCTCCCTCTCCCTCTCTCAAAATAAATAAACTTAAAAAAAAAAAAATAAAATGAATATATCTTTGAAGAGCAGAGTAAAGACAAAACTAATAATGAATTGTGACACTCTTCTTGCTAAAAACTGGGAGATGGTTTTAATTAATGTAATCGTAGGTGTTTTAAAAGATTTTTGAGACTCAACTGTCAAAAAGTAAGGTTAAGTGTGAGACTAAAATTTTGATAAAGCTAGAAACGGAACCCACTGTTCTTTTAGCACAGTGCCTTAAGGCATGAAAGACACTTGGTAAGTTTTTGTTGAACCGAATGGCCAACCCCTGCTCCACTCAATGGGACTTATAACCATTTATTGAGGCAAACACTGTTTGCTTCATGGTTTAAGCAAGATAACTTTATTAAATTAATAAACTAAAGGTGCATGAATTCATACCTGTCTAAATTTAGCTCTTGCTTCTTTTTCCTTCATTCTTCCATGTGCGACCAAATAGTCAAACACTTCACCTAAAATCGAGAGAAATAAAAGTAAGCAGAAGTCCTACTTTGGAGCATTAATTTTCCCATAAATTGATATTTCACTTTTAGGAATGCTCTAATTTTTATTTTTAAATACAGGTATGAAGATAAACAGAAATATGTGGATTTTGAACTAAGTTAGCCTTCAGTTTAACTATAGGCAAAAGTTCATTGATAAAATCTTTAAGCTAGAGAAAAGGCTTACAATTAAAATCTCCTATGTTTACACAACTTATTTTAAGCATTGTTTTCAATGAGAAAGTGATTTGTGTTAAAAGAGGGTGACGCCTTCATTGTAGGATTATGATAAAAGCAGCTCCTGGATTCATTCATTCATTCATTCAACAAATATTTACTGAGTGTCTATTAGTTGCCAGGCACTGCTCTAGTCTCTGGGGAAAGACGGCAGTGAACAAAGTTACGTCCCTTTCTTCATGGAGAGTTTACAGTCTGGCAGGGAGAGACAATCGGTACACAGGCAAACAGCATCTTGGATGACGAGGACTGTGGAGCAGACTCGGGGAAGTAAACAGTGAGGGTGTCTGCAGGTGCAAAGTGCTTTGCTGACTACTGTGAGGGAGTGGACAATGTCTGTATCTGAGAGAAAGAGTCTAGGCAGAGCAGAGAACAAGGAGGCCATGCGGCCAAAAAAGCATGAACAAGGGGAAGGGAATCAGTGGATGGGCACAGAGATGGGAAGAAGGGGTGAGGTCATGAAGAGTCCCACAGGCTTTGCTGTGAGAGAAGCAGAGGAGAGCGTGAAATGACTGACCTCTTAAAAGGGTCACTCTGGTCGGTGGGGGTGTGTGTGTGAGGTGGGGAGGGCTGGGGAAGGAACAGAAAGACAAGTGGACATAGCACAATAATCAGGGCAAGAATGAGGGAGGCTGGGGCCTCAAGTGCGAAGTGGCAGTGGTGGTGGTCAGGAAGCAGTGGGAAGTTCAAGCCAACAGAACGTGCTGGTGGACATCCAGCTGGTAGTTTACACAGTATTGATTCCTCAGGGAAGAGGTGACACTACAGGAAATATATTAGAATTGCCAATTGCTTATCAATTTGGAATAAAGAAGCAATACCTCAAATCAACAGAAAAGGTACTAATTTAGCAAATTAGACATAAAATGAGTTTGGGAAAGCATCATATCTACTTCATACAAATAAAGAATATTTCCATCAGCTTAGTGATTACTTCTAACTAAAAGATTTTTATACTTAAAAAATGCTTAGTTACACAACAAATACTTCTGAGCAAAACATTGCTCTGAATTGTACATTAATCTCTCTAACTTTTAAGCTTCTAACCCTAAGTGAAACATTTTAAAATAATGAATGGGCATAAATACTGTATTTTCAAGTTCTCATCTGACTGCATAATGATCTTTTCAAAGGCATTACATATTGTTAATTTACACTACACTATTCATATTAACTACAATGAATTATAAAGTTAGGTGTCAGCTCAGTAAAATGTCACCATTTGCTAAGCGAATGCCCTTTCTACTTGCAGAATAGTATACAATGTCAAAACAAGTGGTTAAAAGTGAAAACCACTAACGATGGTGTGCATATCATATGAAAAACAGTTTTGACTTAAATTCAAAAGCAATGTAAACCTCTTAAGAGATTTTGGAACCATAAAGTCGCACTCACAATCACTAAGCTTTAAATCAGGAATTCAACTTACAAATCAGGAATTCAACCCAGATCTCTTTATTTTCCTTATTAAAAACGTATTAGCCGTCAGATTAAGTAGCTAAACTGAAAACCCAAAAGGCAATTTATTAGGAAAAAGACAGCAAATAGTGGCTCTCCCCACCCAGGCAGCAACCATGTGGTTTGACAGGACACTGGACAGGACAGTTCAGAAAGCCCTTGATCCTGCTCAGGTCCTGCCACTACCTAGCAGAGGCGCTGCCGGCACAGAACAACCTATCAGAGCTTTACTTTCAGCTGTAAAAATTAAGCAGTTGCCTTGGATGACTTACAAGATTCCTTCCAATTCTAAAATTCTATGATTCTACCAAACTGAAAAATACCAGGCTAGGGAGGAGTAGGCAGTCAATTTATGAAACTCTGGTTGTTCCAAATAGCAAATGTACCAACAATAAAACAGATGTCCTGGAGACTGACAGTGCTTTGTTGAGCTGATTAAAACAGCCCAAGCCAGGAAACCACACCACCACTAACAGTGCCGTTACAGCGCTGAGCCCTGCACTGAGCCCTCAAAGTAGAGCTGTGTTAGCATGTCCACTATGAGGCTCAGACACATGTTAATTTATCAGGTCGCACTGTCAATGAGAGGCACTGGCTAGACCAAACCCATGTTTGTATTTTCAAAAGCCTTCCCTTTCTACTAAAAGTGGATGCTTCCCAGATGTTTCTGTCTTGTCCTTATAGAAGAGCAATCTCTGTGACCCCTAAAATACATGGGAACAGAAAGCCATGATCAACTGACCACTCAGGAGAGGCTGTACACTGTCAGAAGGCTCGGGCTCCAGGCCTGACAGCGTGACCACAATGACGTCCCAGCCTCCATTTCCTCAAGGGTAAAAGCCCATCCCTCACTGCCTGGCTCCATCACGAAGTCATTGTGAAGGTCAAAGGAGATCACGTAAGAGAAAGCACTTGTGCACTGCAGAAGCTACACAAATGAAAAGGTTATGAACATAACTCTCTAACACGAGTAGAAAGTATTAGAACTCCATACGGATTTTTGCAATTAAGTTTCAGCTCTTCCTACAACTCCTTAATTGTGGAAAATCCCAAATAATTTTCAAATCAAACATTAAAACTCTAAATCAGACAACTGATAATGAATTAGGAGTATGAAAAAGTAGTGTCAAAGGTTTGCCTACTGTAACTCATTCTTGCCCATAACAGGTTTACAATCTTTTCATTGCCAAGAGGCTGTGACTGAATTATCTGTCTGATCAAAGTGCTAACAATAAAATAAAATTCTACTGTAATAAAAAGTCAAAGCTATACTGCAGAGTTAAACAGAATATATCCCTAGTAGTTTGTAATTTCATAAATGCAGCTCGATTCTTATTTGCTGAGTATCTGCTATGTGTCAGGCACTATGTAGAGGTAGCAAGCATGCAAAGGCCAGTAAGAAAGCTTCCGCCCTCCACAGACAAGGAGACTCACACGTGGTCCAAAAACTACAAGCCTAGCCCAACCTCAACCCCAAAATGACAATCTTTGTAAATGACAATAATTATACACATGCACTTCAGAAAAATGACTATGTATACAACCTTGTAGGCAAAAACTAGCCCTTACTCTTTACTTGAAGGAAAATCTAAATATATGCACTGCAACCACCATTTCTGGCCTTGGGAAAGAGAAACACCAATGACATTAAAACCTGATAAAGAAAACCACCCAATACATAGTACATGTTTATTGCAAACAGGCTAATGCAATGATAAATTTAAAAATCCAAAACAAAATGTGGGGTTATGTATATACATAATGGAATATTATTCTATCTTAAAAAGGAAGGAAATTCTGACACATGCTGCAACATGGATAAACCTTGGGGACATTATGCTGAATGGAACAGACCAGTCACAGAAGGACAAGTGATGATTCCACTCATATGAGGTCCCTAAGAGGAGTCAAATTCATAGAGATAGAGTGTAGAATGGCGGGTGTCAGGGGCTGGGGAGGGGGAGAGGGAGGTTAGTGTTTAATGGGGACAGAATTTCAGTTTGGGAAAATGAAAAAGTTCTGGGGGCAGATAGTGGTCATGGTTGCGCAACAATATGAATGTGTCTAATGCCACAGAACTGTACACTTAAAATGGTCAAAAATACTGAATTTTATGTTATGTACATCTTACCACAATACAAATCCAAGTTTTGAATATTATCACTTATTAATGCTAATAGTGAAGTACTTAATAGCAACCCACAGAAGAGCCAAGACAGCTTATGTCCTGATCCCCTGCTGCCGTATTACAACTCTGAATGGTAAACAAACCTGAACAATCATCCATATGGGCAGTGTGTTTGTGCATTCTTCTAAAGGGGAAGAAAGGAAGAAAAACTATATAAAAGTCTTACCTCCACTTGCATACTCCATGATTAGGTAGAGTGTTTTGTCAGTTTCAATGACTTCGAACAACTTCACTGGGGGAGGGGAAAGAATACAGAAAAAAAAACACACGAATGTCTGTATGCATATACAATGTACATATAAACTGTAACTATGAAAAGTAACTTTTTCCCTGTTAAAGGATTCTGTAACTGGCCTTCTTCAAAGAATGTTCTTTGGGAATTTTATCATATATAACAGCAGATTTTATAAAAGCATGGAATTCCGTAAGAATAACTTCCGCATGCTCAAGTGATGTGACTCTGGCATGCGCCCAGCAGCCTGTGTGTATCTCCTCCCTCCTCATCCTGTGCTGGGTCTACACTGGCGAGCTGCCTTTCCCCTCAGGGAGTCCTTATTTCACATCCAACCGGCAGGAGCTGCTCAGATCTATCTACTCTACTCCTCCCTTGACATTATGGCTTTCAGGGTATACAGAACAATTCCACTTGAGATTTCTGTTCACTTGTTCTCAGAGAAGAAGGTTCTTTTGTTACTATTCTGAAGCCAGAGATGGAAAATATTATAAGGGATTATGCTATATAATTAATTAAAAAGAATGTTTTAAAGAAATATTTGCAATAGGTCAGTGTGACTGTACTATAGCAGTCTTGTTACAGATAGAAATAATACTCTATTACTGCTAATTTACCAAACCAAATCAAATTGATCAGAAATAACACATTTTTAAATGAAACTGAAGTACATATCTAAAGCTACTGAATCACTTTTTCCATATTTACTTTATTTTGGTAATACATCCTTATAAGTTAAACTTAACCAAAAAACAGGTATGCACATTTTTCTAAAATGTGCTAGTCTCTTATACTGAGGACTATTTTCTGATACTTTAATATAGGGCATCGGACCAAATAAAGTGCCTAACATAGTATGTAATATATGTTTGTTGAGCTGATGAATAAAACTATCGTGTCATTTAAACAAAAATTTATTCTCAAGTTAATTAACATACAGTGTAGTCTTGGCTTCATTTCTAAAATGTTATGTTCAGGTGGTCAGGAAAAAGAATTTAAAGAAATTTAAGGCATATACGCTGTTAAACCATCAACATATCAATGCAAATATTGGCTCTTTTGCAAAGGCTCTCTGAATCCAATACGAATCTAAATTTTTTAGAAATTCATACCTATTTTCAAGCAAAGATGTTATTTAGGAGTAAGTAGAGAGAATTCTAATCAGGGTACAACTTAACTAACTAAAACACAAAATATGTATAAGTTAGCTAGTTCTAGGCTGCTGTGATTGGTTATTTGGTGAAAAGCTGGAATCTGAAATCGAGAGTTAGTCAGCTAACTGCAAAGGGCTGAAATGAAAAGTGAGAAGAAAGCTTTTCTTCCCACTATTATATTCCTTGTTATATTTCTCCAAATACATATTTATTGATTCTAAATTTTCAAATTTTAATGAGTATCACTAATAAGAAGATGATGGCTTGGTAGCATTTTTTTCCTTAGCAGTCTGTGAAACCAATGCCTTTTAAATGATGTGGCTTAGATTTGATAAAATAGGGTATGAGCTTTTCCTTCCTGTGGCTCCATTTTATCTTCTATTCTTATGCCTTAAGAATTCTTGATAGGGTCACAACAAAGTGGATGTAACTAGAGGGTATTATGCTAGGTGAAATTAGCATAGTCAGAGAAAGACAAATATAAGACTTCACTCATAGGTGGAATTTAAGATACAAAACAGATGAACAGAAGGAAAGGGAAGCAGAAGTAATATAAAAACGGGGAGGGGAATAATACATAAGAGACTCTTAAATATAAAGAACAAAGTGAGGGTTGCTGGAGGAGTCGCAGGTGAGGGGATAGGCCAATGGGCAACGGGCATTAAGGAGGACACTTGTTGGGATGAGGACTGGGTATTATATGTAGAGGATGAATCACTGGATTCTACTTCTGAAATCATTCTACTTCTACTTCTGCACTATATGCTACCTTAGATGTAAATTAAAAAAAAAAAAAAGAATTCTTGATAGGATATCCTTAGCATCAAATATCATCCCTTCTACATTCTAGAACTGATTTTGATATTAAGCTGGCTGTCAAGTGTCTATCTTAACAGCTATTTCATTCTTGAAATAATATTTTTAGATTGTAGGAGATATCACTGTGTAAAAAAAAAAACTATATTATTTAGGGGCACCTGGGTGGCTCAGTTGGGTAAGCGTCCAACTTCGGCTCAGGTCATGATCTCACCATTCCCGAGTTCGAGCCCTGTGTGAGGCTCTGTGCTGTCAACTCGGGGCCTGAAGCCTGCTTCAGATTCTGTGTCTCCTTTCTCTCTGCCCCCTGCTCTTCCATGTCCCTCTCTCAAAATTAATACCCCCCAAAATTTTTTAAAGCTATATTATTTAAAAACAGCTCTATTATGTTATATGTGGGATCAAAAGTTTTCACTGAGATGTATACACAAAATACTAAGTAATTTGTATACTTTCACCTTGGTCCAACAATTATGATGAGAGCAGGACCATGGCCCTTCTCCATCCTTACTCACTTACTTATTTTGAAGTAAGCTCTACACCCAACATAGGGCCTGAACTCACGACTCCAAGATCAAGAGCTGTGTGCTCTACTGACTGAGCCAGCCAGGCACCCCTATACCTTCCAATCCCACCTCATCACACCTAGCACAGAGCTATGCACACTGAGGGTACATAAAACAAATATGTGCTGAACAAAACAATTCCTATCAAAATTCCATTAGACGGCAGGTATCCTGTATCTTTTAAAATATGATTCAATATACAAATAATTTCTTAAGAACAATGCCATAGCAAAAACTGTTACACCTTTGAAAAATCTTAACTCTGACTTATCATAATTCCTTTCTCTATGAATTAAATAAAATTACATTATGTTCAAATATGCATTAAAAATTAGAAAATTATAATCTGATTACAGATGTTTCTACTGCATTAAAGCTTTAAATTCCAAGTGTTTAATACCTAAGCCTTTGACCTGTCTTCAGTAATTTCAAAAAGTTAATACAAATGATCAAAAATCTGTATAAATATATATTTTACGAAAAGTGTACCTGGGCTGGGAGGAAGGAAAGAATCTCCTAGCACTCCTGGAATATATGTTTAGACACAAAATGGAACGCATTTAGACCCAAAGTATTTAAGAAAGCAGAAAGTACCTATGTTTGGATGATTTAAAATCTTCATTATTCTTACTTCTCTGAAGAGCTAAAAAACAAACACATAATCCCCCAACACAGGTTATTAAACATTCTATTCCACTGTTGCAATACAAATTTAAATCTCTTAGATAGCTGACCCATTGATAATGTTGAACAGTCCACATCTAACACTAGCATGAGAGTCCAAGGTAGCTATAAATGCTTCAGTTTTATCTCCTAAAAAAGCAGAAGTCCCAGAGGAGGATGAAAATACCACAATCTGAATTATATTTTGCTATCTGGAACATATAAGACCAGATTTAGGCAAGAATAGTTTGTGATGAAACTTAGTCTGATTCAGTATCTACCCAGGGGTAGATACTGCAAATCCGTATGTGTACAGTTCTAACGAACTACATCATGAGTGTACTACACTGATAATTTCAAGTAATTCTATGAGAAGATTCTGAACAAAACCACTTTTGGAGAAGGCAGATAATTTAGCATGGAAGTTCTGGCAGACTGTTCAATTAATGGCCCTAATGAGCCCTGCCTTGCATGTTCACACTTTTGTATGGGCTGTGCGACTTGCTCTGGCTCTGGCAAATTACCAAATTTGAAGCAAGAAGAGGCTGGATAAATGGTTGCACATTGGCGCTTGCTCTCTTGGAATGATGTTGGCATGATATGAAGAGGCCAGTCCAGCCTCTTTAAGGATGAAAGACTGTATGTAGGAAAAGACCCACTGTTCCAACAGAGGACAGCCCCATCAACTTGTCAGTCGAATGCTGCCACACAAGTGAACTCAGCGGACGCCATAAGAAAAACCACCCCGGCAAGACCAGAGAGCTGTCCAGCCGTCACATTGAATAAGGAGAAATATTAAACTGTTGTATTTACATGTGTTGTGAATTCAGAAGAGAGTCACAGTGTTATGGCTTAGGCTAATATCAGAAGATCTCAGAAAATAATGGAATTCTAGAGGCCATCTTATCCAACCCTCTTGCAAACAAGTGGAAACCTGGAAAGGAGAAGAAAAGATCTCTGGAAGTCCTGCTCTCTTTCCCTGGGGAATTGGGCTAGAACCAGGTCTCCCAACACCCAGTATCTGTAACCTATGAGAGGCATGGGCTGAGCAGAAATTGTGAAGAGGAGGAGCAGCTGACTATGTGGAAAGGAACCTGGGGCGGAATCATAGGGGTCTTATTGCACTTGCCCTAACCACATCTAATCTAGAATTGAATCGGCACCTGACAACTAAGAGCACGGAGATGGGCAAGGACGTATCTGACCTATAAACTGAGCTCAGAGCTTAAAAACATGGAGTCAGGTGAGCACGATTCCTTTCCTGAAGACTGGATCATCTCTAAAGGCTTTTATCTCCAACACAAATCTCTCCTGTTGCTGCTGTGGTCATTCTCACATTTTATGTCCTGAGATGAGATGATAACTACCCTGACCACCATTTAGGCTTGAGTTCTTGGTTTCCCTCTGTGAAGCCAACACAGAAATCCTGTTTTCCAATCCATTAGAGTTGAATTTGTAGCATATCATCTGAATCTCCCAGGTATTTCCACAACTGCTAAATTAGAAGAGCTCCAAGTTAGATACAAAACCAACACAAGTTAGGACGCTGCATTCTGAATGAAACCCAGGCCTGCCGCACCTCCCACCTCAGCTCCAGCCACCCCAACTCCTACGATTCCTTAGGCAGGAGAGCATATGAAGCTCCTTCCTTCCTTAGAGTCTCTTCTCCTTTCTGTCTTTGAAGTCTCAGGCAGATCCTCTGTAAACCTTACCTGAGAAGATCTTTGTTTTACATCATAGTAGTCTGTTTGCTTCCTCACTAGAACGTCTTTCAAGTTAAGAATTACATTTTTGTGGACCTGTGTGGGG
Source organism: Paguma larvata (assembly GCA_030068075.1). NCBI lineage: Eukaryota > Metazoa > Chordata > Mammalia > Carnivora > Viverridae > Paguma > Paguma larvata. Next base: position 46,784,654 of record CM057827.1, on the reverse strand, counting down.
GCACATCAGTCTCCTTTCACCACTGTACACTTGAAACCAAGCCTGGCACATAGCAGGAACTCACTCCTTTAACATATGCTTGCAAGACAGTACTGACCACCACAAAGTGTAGTTTCTTAGTTCTGCTGGCAGGAGGGCAGGTCAAATGAAGGCAATGGGTTTTGAATCCCTACTGGCAGCGCAGCACTAGAACAAAGTAATCAGAGCCAAGGAGCAGGAAAAGATGGGAGTATTCCAGGAGCCCAAGGGAGGCAGAGCTCATTTCAGTAACCAGATTTGTGTGGGATTTAACAAGAGGTCTACAGTAGAAAATGAGCTCAGTGTGCTTTGGACACATGAGGAAAGATGGTATGACCAATTAAGACTGACTAAGGAAGACCAAGGGATCCATCTGGCAGAACAGTGCATTTCTTTTTTTTTTTTTTTTTTTTTTATTATTGAGAGACAGACACAGAGCATGAGCATGAGAGGGGCAGCGTGAGAGGGAAACACAGAATCTGAAGCAGGCTCCAGGCTCTGAGCTGTCAGCACAGAACCCGACGCGGGGCTCGAACTCATGGACCACGAGATCATGACCTGAGCTAAAGTCGGACGCTCAACCGACTGAGCTACCCAGGCACCCCAGAACAGTGCATTTCTGAGCGTGGTTTTCAAGTCATCTGCATCAGAAGAATAAGGGTATGCAAACTGCAGGTCCCTGGGCCCTACCTCTCACTAGATCTGAAATGGAACTGAGAATCTAAGTTATTTATTTTTGAGACAGAGAAAGTGTGAGTGAGCAGGGGAGGGGCAGACAGAGAGAGAAGTCAACAGAGAGAATCCAGAGCAGGCTCCGAGCCTCAGAGGCTCGAACTCACAAACTGAGATCATGATCTAAGCCAAAACCAAGAATTGGACGCTCAACCCTGAGCCACCCAGGTGCCCCCCGCCCTGTTTTGAGAGAGAGAGCGAGAGCGAGAGCGAGAGCGAGAGAGAGAGAGAGAATCTTAAGCAGGCATGGAGCCTGATGTGGGGCTCGATCCCATGATCCTGGGATTATGACCTGAGCTAAAACCAAGAGCAGACACTCCACTGACTGAGCTACCCAGGTGCTCTGAGAATCTTTCTTTCAACAAGCACCCCAGGTATGGTGGTTTTAAAATATGTCTACAAACTCTTTGATAATCCTCCCTGCAAAAGGCAGAACTTAATACCCTTCCCTTTGAGTAAGGGGTACAATTAGTGACCTGCTTCTAATGAACAGAGTAAGGCAGAAGTGATGGTGGGGGATTTTCAGAGACTGACCATGTCCTAAAAGGCACATGGCATTCTCTAGATTCTCAAAGACCACTTGTTCATGTATCATGAGACATTAAACACTTCGACGGACAGACCCAGATGGCAAGGTACTGAGGCCTCATGCCCACAGCCTGTAAAGAAATGCAGTCCCTCAACAGAGGCAGGTGAGAGGGCTCCTTTGGAAGCAGATCTGCCAGCCCCAATCAAGTCTTCAGATACCTGTAGCTGTGGCTCTTACCCAAAACTCCCTGAGAGCACCTGTGACAGAACTACCCCATTAAGTCACTCCCAAACACAAGACTCACAGAAACTGTGAGGTAACAAATGGCTTTGTTTAAGTTGCTAAGTTTTGAAGTAATCTGTTAGAGAGCAGTAGACCGCTAATCTACTATAGACAGCCCAGGACTTACAGCAGAGGGCATGCTGGAGGAAGTGGTGTGAAACTCAGAGGAAAGGTGAATGGGGCCAAACAGAGGGATGGGCAGTACAGCATTCTTTTAAAACTTGTGTTATTATAAAAGGACACTTGAAAAGAAATTTCCTATTTCTACTATGTTAATTCAGCTTACTTCTCTATATTCCTTTTCAATCTTCTGCAGAGGCTAGTTGTACAACAATAAAATGAAAAACCACTGAAACGGATAAAGTGACTAACCTGCATCTTCCTAACATCTTCACATCCCCTAGGAACTGAACTACCAGGAGGAGAACAAACATGTTCGAAGGCAAAGATCAGGATCCTGGTGATCAAAATACCAAGAACACCAAATATACAGTACCAGAGAGTAATGTCCAAACAGCCAGGACTTGGGATGTCCAGAAATGATCTTTGGAAAAAGACAATTTACCAAGCAATGTAAAAATGAAGTGAGCACATAAAAAAGGGCATGGAGGGTAGGGGGAAGGGGTCACGTAAAACTGTGATCAAATCATGATGACAGAAATATTCAGACTCGCCTCTCCAGACACACAGGACAGGAGGCACAGCTGGGATGTGGCGAGCCTGTGCTTTTTGTGGCAGCTGAGTGACAGGCTGAATGACAACTTGAGTGGTAGAAATCATGAAGTAAACATAATGACGACCCTCTTCTTTAATAGAAAATAGCCGTATTGTAAATCTAAGATTCACCAGTAATTAGTAGCAGTCTTGGATAAAGAGAAGGTGACACGGTCAAGAAATACCCAGAGGGTACAGGAGACGGAGGCCAAGTGGACGCTGACACCTTGGGTGCCAATCTGAGACAGAGAAGAGGTGACAGTCTGCACCACAGCACAGCAGGGCACACTGAGCGGTTTTGGACAAGCAGTACAAGGGGCGCTGGAGGCCAGTGAAAGCACAGCATGGTGTGTGCATCTGGACCTCAAGGAAAAAAATCTGGGCTAGAGACACACTTTGCAGAATTACCAACATAGAGATGGCATCCTTGGAAGGAAGCAACACTGCCTAAATGTGAAGAATGAAACGACAGAGACACCAAAAAGCAAACATTTCAGAGAGGAGAGAACTGGGGTCCGTAATGGAGACTGAGAAAAGGCAGCCAGAGAGACCATGAAATCCAGACACCGGGGTCTAATGCCTACCGCAGACCTACATGCAGGGCCCAGAATCTATTTACCAACAGCATCCTAGGTTCTGGGACATCTCGAAGGTGCTTTAGGAAGGAAAGATGGAAAGGTGATATACGTGCTTTACGTCTTCACTGTGCTGGAAACTCTGTCCCTGTTTTACTACCCTGCTCCCTGCAGTGAACAAAAGAAACAATCAAAGCCCCTCTCAGATAAAACCAAGGGAGAGAGGCTGGCAAAAGCCCACAGAGTTCAATGAAGAAGGAATTTTGAAAAAAATGTATTGGTGTAAAAAAGGAAAAATATATGTCCTTGCTTTTCTATACACAGAATATCTCTGGAAGGACAAGCAGAAACTGATGCTACTGGCTATCCCAGGAGCAGGACCAGGGTGGCTAGAAATCAAGGGCTAAATAAAGACCCTTCCTTCTATACTTTTTTCTGTCCTTTGAACTTTAAATCACATAACTGTATTACCTCCCCTTCCTCGATTAATCTGATTTTTATGAAAAAAGGCTGAGAATGAAGAAAAGGGTTGTTTTTGTTTTGTCTAAAAGGGAAATTCTTAAAAAAGACAAGGTGGCTGGAAATTGCTGTATTTTGATCTCTCTTAACAAGAGGAGCACATCCTACTCCTCCTCACCATGTGGGCGGAGGCTGCCGGTGGGTGGAAGGCAAGCACGTCTTCCAGGGAGCATCTCTGAGCCAAGGAAATGTGACAGCCAGTGCCGTAAGGCAAAATTTAAGACAGGCAAAGAGATTATAGTCACTCAGAGAACCACTTGACATTAAATGTCTTGAAATAAAGAACAAAAGAGGAAAGTTAACAAATGAAAGGGAAATAAGATAATTAACAGCATTAGTAAAGACCATCTAACAACACCAGCCAAAAACAATGACCTCTCCTACTCAGGAAGAGATGTGGGGATATGACAGGTCTCAGTGTATTACAATACATTTAACTAGGATTTTACTGAAATCATGTAAGTTACTAATAAATTTATGCTATTATAACATCATATTGAAAATCCTTGTACAGTAGTCCCCCGCCCCTCGACCTTATCTGGGGTTTCAGTTCCCTATATTCAACCTCAGTCCAAAAGTAGATGATGCTCCTTCTGATGGATGGTTAGGAGGTCAGGAGTAGCCGCACACTGTCATATGCCTACATCACTCGTCTCACTGCACCTCGTCACTAGGCATTTTATCTCACATCATCACAAGAAAAGAAGGGGAAGCATGGTACAATAAGATGTTTGAGAGAGACCACATTCACAGAACTTGACTACAGTACATTGTTATTCTATTTCATTATTACTCATTACTGCTACTCTTATTATGCTTAATTTGTAAATTAATCTTTATTATAGGTATCATAGGTATAGGAAAAACATAGTATATACAAGTTCGGTACTATACATAGTTTCAGATAGGGAGTCTTGGAACATGCCCCCTTGCATAAGGGTGGGGGACTACTGCAGCTACATCCTTGTACATTTATGCAAATGTATTGGCAAGGTGGAGTCTTAGAAAGTGAATGGGGACCAAAGGGCCTACAGGTTTTTTTTAAGACTTTTTTTTTTTTTTAAGTAATCTCTGCACCCAGCATGAGGCCCAAACTCAAAACCTCAAGATCAAGAGTCACATGTTCTATCAACCAGGCACCCCCAAAGGGCATGCATGCCTTGAAGGCTTTGTGAGTGCTATATTACTAGATTAAAATCTATTGCACTACTGGCAACAATATGAGGTTTCCTATTTCTCTACACTCTTGCCAATAGTATGCAATTACTATTGGTTTTTTGTTTTTGTTTTTGTTTTTTGCAGATCTGACTGGTGACAAAATGGTATCTATATATGATGTTGAACATTTTTACTTGAATACTGACTATCTGTTCTATTAATTACTTAAGCATATCTTTTGATGGTTTTCCATTATGTTATATATTCCTGTTCACCGATTTGCATGACCTTTTACGGAGTTAAGGAAGTTAAGACCCATGTCTGCCAAGGAAGGCACTGTTGGTTACTTATCCAAACTCATCCCTACCCTCTTCTGTTTGCCCCTCTTCCCTGCAGAGTTCCCAGAAGCAATCCTTTCCACTTTTTTAGCTATTTCATCTACTGTTTACCTACTTATTTCTAAAAACCCAGAATATAATGCTTCCTTGATTTTCCATTTTAGATGTTTTCTTGTAGCTACCTACTATGGCAAGCATTTTCAACTCTGGCCTTTGCTGCCTTACTTCTAAATAGCCTGCTTGTGGGGCTGTTCACTGATTTGTTTAGCCCCTTCCCAACCTCATTATCTACAGAATCTTTTTTTAAGTAGGTTACACACCCAGCGTGGAGCTCAATGCGGGGCCTGAACTCATGACCCTGAGATCAAGACCTGAGCTGAGGTCAAGAGTTAGATGCTCAACTGTCTGAGCCACCCAGGTGCCCCTTTACTGATTTCTTAATATGGGCAGTGAAGACTTCACTCTCTCATGTCCTTACCCCACCCTACATCCCTTACCTCCTTCCTCCTAATCAGATATCACAGCATTTGGCTAAATTATTCAGTTTACGTTACATAAATATTTACAGCCACACTAGGAACACGTTTCCACCTTTTTAATTTATTTTTGGTTTCCTTGGAGCCAATAACTTCCTTGGTAATTTTGATCATGTAAGTTTTTTTTTTAATTTATTGAATAAATAATTTTGAGAGAAAGAGAGGGAGAGGCATAGGGAGAGGCATAGAGAGAGAATTTCAAGCAGGCTCGGTGCCATAAGCATGAAGCTCAACTCAGAACTCAATCCCATGAGTCATGAGATCATAACCGAGCCAAAATCAAGTCAGATGCTGAACTAACTGAGCTACCCAGGTGCCCCTGTTCACTTAAGTTTTCTATGCATCCCTCACTTTACTAATTCACCCTTAAACTCTGTGACAGAAGTGTAAATCTCCTTTCAAAATACTTTCACAGTTAAGTAACTTTTTTTCCCCTTTATATTCATATTTTGAAGTCCTCTGTTCTGTTCTCAAGCCCACTCTGTTGGATTTCCTGTTCTGGATCCTACACTTGTCTCTTTCTTGGCATTCTCTCTTGTGGTAAAATATATTCCACCAACAGCTCCCAAGGAAGTGTAAGTAAATGGTTAATTTTAAGAGCTTGCATGCCCCAGAATATTTGATTCTGTCTTCACAGGTGGTTGACAGTTTGGCTGGGTAAAGAATTATAGACTAGATTTTGCTCAGGGCGACTGGGTGGCTCAGACTGGGTGGCTCAGTTTGTTAAGTGTCTGACTTTAGCTCATGATCTCCTGGTTCAAGAGTTCGAGCCCTGTGTCAGGCTCTGTGCTGACAGCTTGGAGCTCAGAGCCTGGAGCCTGCTTCAAAGTCTGTCTCCCTCTCTCTCTGCCCCTCTCCTGCTCACACTCTATCTCTCTCTCTCTCTCAAAAATAAACATTAAAAAAAATTACAGATTAGATTTTTCTCCCAGAAAAATTTCCCTTCAGCTTTAAAAGGTGTTTTTTTAAAAAATGTTTATTTATTTATTTTCAGAGATAGAGAAAGAGCTTGAGCAGGGAGGGGCAGAGAGAGAGGAAGAGAGAAAATCCCAAGCAGACTCCACACTCAGTGTGAAGCCCGACTTGGGGATCAATTTCACAAATTGGGAGATCATGACCTGAGCCGAGATCAAGAGTCGGACACTTAACCGACTGAGCCACCAGGTGCCCCTCTCCTAAGCTCCGATGACATATAATTGATATGTGACACAGTGAAAGTTTAAGGTGTACAATGTAATTTGAAACACCTATATTTTGTGAAATCCTCACCACAATGAGGTCAGTTAACATACCCTTCACCTCACATAATTACCATTTCACTGTTGTTACGGTGGTGCTACTTCCATAGCAGCTGTCGAATATACAACACAGCATTGTTAATTCCAGTCACCATGCTGTGTGTGAGATCCCTGGAAACTATCCATCTTAGAACTGGGAAGTTCTTGGCTTTTTTTTAAAGCTTATTTATTTATTTTGAGAGAGAGACAGCACAAGTGGGGGTGGGGCAGAGAGAGGCAGCAGGAGAGAGACAATCCCAAGCAGGCTCCACACCATCAGCACAGAGCACAACTTGGGGCTCAAACTCATGAAACTGAGAGATCATGACTTGAACTGAAACCAAGAGCCGGATGCTTAACTGACTGAGTCACCCAGGTGCCCCACACTGGGAAGTTTGTACCCTTTGTATCCGCGTCTCCCCGTTTCCCCCACCCCCCAACCCCTGGCAACCACTGCCTACTCTCTGCTTCTAGGAGTTCGCTTTTTTTTTTTTAAGATTCTACCTAGAAGTGAGATCATACAGTATTTGTCTTTTTCCATCTGACTTGTTTGGACTTAACATAATGCTGAGACCAATCCACGTGGCCTCAAAGAGCAGGATTTCCTTTTTTGTGGCTGAATAATACTCCTGCGTGAGCACGTGTGCGTGCGTGTGTGTATGTGTGATCTCACAGCTTCTTCATCCATCTGGCTGTTGTGATCATTCCTGCAGTGGACAGTCAAGGCCAGGTGTCTCTTGGAGACAGCGACTTCGTTTCCTGTGGATGTACACCCAGGAGGGAGGCGGCTGGACCCCGGGGCAGCTCTCCCGTTCACTGTTCGAGGACCCTACACGCTGTTTTTTCCAGAGCAGCTGCGACGACTTACATTCACATTTCCACCAGTGAAGGGCGCCCAAGGGTCACCACTGCTCCATGACCCGGTCGGCACGCGTCCCTTTTTGAGAACAGCCATTCTAACCAGTATAAGGTGATACAGAGCCCATTGTGGTTTGTATTTGCGTTTTCAGGACGAGGAGTGATGTCGAGCACCTTTTCATGTGTTTTTTTTTTGTTGTTGTTTGTTTTGCCTATTCGAATGTCTTCTTTGAAAAAAGGTAGGTTTTTGTTCATTTTAATCAGATTATTTGGGTCTTTTTTGTTTTTGCTATTTCAGAAGTTCCTTACCTATTTTAGATATTAATCCTTTACCAGATATATGGTTTGCAAATATTTTCTCCCATTCTGTGGGTTCTCTTTTCATTTTGTTGACTGTTTCTTTTACTGTGCAATAAGTTTTCTAAACTTCCACTAGTTGATTTTTGCTTTTGTTGCTTGTGCTTTTGGTGTCATGCCCAAAAATATCATTGCCAAAGCCAACGTCAAAGAGCTTTTTCCCTGTGTTTTCTTCCAGGAGCTTTATGGCTCAGGTCTTCTGTTTAAGTCTTTAATCCACTTTGAGTTAATTTTTGTCGGTGGTGTAAGACAGAGATCCAATATCAATCTTTTGCCTGTGAATATCCAGTTCGCTCAGAATTTTAAAGGCCTCACTCCATTATCTTGCAGCTTATAGCAATGCAAAACAGTGTGATGCCATTTTGTTACAATTCTGATTGTGACCTAATTTTCTTCTTCATTCTCCTTAACCTTGATGTATTTAAATCTTAATGTACCAGAGATTCAGGTATCTGTGGTACATTAGCATTCAGTCCAGATACACTTGTGGGTCTTTAGTCATTTTGCACTGGGCACCAAGCCTCTCAATTTGGAAATTCAGATTCCATGGCTCTGGGAAACTACCTTTTGCTATTCCTTGATAATTCCCTCTTCTATCATCAGTTCTTTTTACCACTCCTCTTTATCACAAACTACACCTCCTGGACAGATACTTCAATTTTATACCATATCTTCCTTCATTCTCAAAGTCTTTGAATTTTTATGCTTTCTTAGAAATTTCCTTGACTTTATTTTCCAACCCTTTTATTGACTTCCTTCCCAATACCATAAATTACCCTTCTTCAATAGTCTTTTTTCAATGCATCAAGTTCAAGAATATAGTGTTGTATTGTCTTCCTCTTTTTTAAATCTTTGAAAACACAAATTGGGGTGCCTGGGTGGCTCAGTTGGTTAAGCGGCCGACTTCGGCTCAGGTCATGATCTCACGGTCTGTGAGTTCGAGCCCCGCGTTGGGCTCCGTGCTGATGGCTCATCAGAGCCTGGAGCCTGCTTCAGTTTCTGTGTCTCCCTCTCTCTCTGCCCTTCCCCTGCTCACTCTATGTCTCTCAAAAATAAATAAACGTTAAAAAAAATTTAAAAAAAAAAACACAAATTATAGTTTTTCTTTTCATCTAAGCAGTCTAGTTTCCTCTTCCAGTTTTTCTTTTTCATTCCTGTTTGTTTTAGTCTCTGGTTATTCTCAAATATCTGGAGATTCCTGGTTGTCCCTCTATATTTCCATATTTAAGAGAGGCACGTCTCAAAAATTCTCTCAAAAATAAATAAATATTAAAACGGGGGCAGGGGAGCACTTGGCTGGCTCCATTGGTTAAGCAACTGACTTGGACTCAGGTCATGAACTCACAGTTTGTGAGTTTGAGTGCTGCGCTGACAGCTTGGAGCCTACCTCAGATTCTGTCTCCTCCTCTCTTTCTGCCCTCCTCAGTGCTCTCTCTCTCTCAAAAATAAATAAATGAACATTAAAAAAAAAAAAAAAAAGAGCCACCAAAACTCTGGACTAAAGTTATGTATATGACGGCTGGACCACAAGATGACTGGGCAGAGATTAAGAAGCTTCAGTGGAAAACACCCAAATGTCTGTATCTGTATTTTCTCTTTTTTTTTTTTTTTATTTTTAAGGAAGGGAGGGGTGAGAGTCAGGGAGAGACAGAATCCTAAACAGGCTCGGCACTATCAGTACTGAGTCCAACACAGAGCTCGAAACCACCAGCCTTGAGATCATGACCTGAGACAAAATCAAGAGTCAGATGCTTAACCAAATGAGCCACCCAGGTGCCCTGTATCTGTATTTTAAGTCAATTTTCCCAGAAAAAAAATCTTCTATTTCCTTTTCAGGCAATATACAAGAGGCTAACAAAGTCTGGGAGGTGAGCAAAGAGGGTGGGCCCCTCTTATGAGCCCCTGTTTGAGGTATGGGGTCCCCAAGTCTAGAAGCTCTTAGATTCATCCTCTTCAGAAAACAAACTACCCAATATCTATAGGGGCGGAGAAGGGGAAGCTGCCCAACTGGGCAGGTTGCAAAAGGTGACACCGGGCCCTTGCACAAATTTTCAGCCAGTCTTTCTGTTTTCAGTTCTACTTGTAACTCCACCCACAAAAGGTGCTAGAACTTATTTCTCAGCTTTCTGAATCCTGTGGCATGACTCAGCACGATTCTGTTTGCTACCAGCCTCTATCTACCTCCACCCTTAACTCCTGCTCATAGGGGCTTCGTTTCAGCACAGTCTGGTTTGCTGAATCTATCAAACATTACACACACAAACAACACACACACACACACTCCATCTGGCAAAATTAGGTTCAATTCTTTGTCAGCTAGTCTTCTATTCTGTCACTTTTTAAAATTCCTTTACCACTATTTAGTAAATGGGGGGAGAGCGCAAATATAAATATACTAATGTTTAATTCTAAGTCCTATATGCTAATACTTTTAACTTCTGGTTTTTGAATGGATGTGAGATTGAACTGTAGTTTTCTTCCCTGTTTCCAATGCATTTTGATAGCAGCGTTTCTGAATTTGAGAAAAGAATTACGAATTACCGAGGCGCCTGGGTGGCACGGTCAGTTAAGCATCCAACCTACGGTTCAGCCCTATTTCAGGCTCCACACTCTCTCTCTGCCCCTGGTGGGAACTCTCTCCTTTCTCTCTCCCTCCCCCTCTCTCTGCCCCTCACAGGATTCGTTCTCCCTCTTTGCCCCTCTATCACTCTCACTTGATCACTCTCACTCGAGCTCTCGCTCAAAAGTTAAAAAAAAAAAAAATTAGGACGTTCCCCTTCTTTCTTAAGTTCTGAAATAGCTGGACGGAAATGATACTACCTATTCACTGAAGGTGTGAAGAAGTCAAACATGAAATTCTGGGTTTGGCAATTTGAGGCAAGTATCTGGTCTTTTTACCACTTTCTCAATTTCTTCCATAGTTACTGGTGCATATAGATTCTCTTCTAGCTTATGTTTTCCTAGAACACCATCCATTTCTTAGGTTGGTTCTAATTTATTTGCACAAAAGGTTCCCTTGCAATAACTTTCATTCCTCTCTATCTGGTCTTTTCCATGTCCCTCATTCCATAGTTGGTATTTTTCTCTGCCTCTCCCCCACTAAGTTACCGAAGGTAAGTAGGTGGTTTATCTTTTTTATTGCCTCCCTTTTCATCCCCCCTCAAAAATAATAACAAAAACCAAAGCTTTAGATTTCTCTTTTCTTCTGTTTCTTAAATCCGTGAATTCCTGCCTTTATTAGTTCCTTACATTATTAATACTTCCCAAGATTTATTTTGTTCCCTCTTCTTAGTGTAATATTTAATGTATTCATTGTCATTCTTTCTTGTTTAATAATGTGTTTAGTTTAAAGCTACAAATTTTCTCAAGCACTGAAAGCAGTATTCTATGGGTTCCAATATTTAGTTTATTAGTATTAATATGTCTAGATATACTGCAATTTTCGTTTGCATTTTAATAATTGACCTATGAATTCTGTGTTTTAAGTTCCATATGTTTGTACTTTTTATTTATTTCTACTTTTACTGGTTTCTATTTTTACTGCTCTTCATTCAGAAAATGCAGTCTGCAGGGGCACCTGGCTGGCTCAGTTGGTGGAACATGTGACTCTTGATCTCTGGGTCATGAGTTCAAGTCCCACATTGGACATGGAGCCTATTTAAAATTTTAAAAATTAAAAAAAAAAAAAAAGAGAAAGAGAAAATGTAGCCTGGAAAGATCTGTCAGGCCTATTAATCATATTAACAGAAGTACTGCTTACAGTTGTGCAAGTTATGTATCACGCGACTCTGACGAAATTACCTACCTTCTAGTCATCATAGATTTTGACAGCTATTACAATAATTTCCTGGCACATACAGTTATAACATATCCTAAGAAATGGTGCATTAAAAAAAAAAACTGCACAAAGTTCTAATATAGGCTAGTATATCAGAACCTGTATCTTTTTTTCTCCTACTTAGTATGTCATGCTTGGCCTGAGACAGGGAAGTCTCCTTTGTCACTCATGTGTTCCTATTAATTTAGCTCAGATTTTACCTCTCATGTATTTTGGGGTTCTGTTATGTGCCACTAAACTAATAATATTAAATATATTAAAATAAATTCAAAATAATTGCCTTTAAAATAGCAACTGCTAAGTGACCCAGAGTACTTCAGAAGAACAAAGAGTGTGTGTACCAGATGTGTGCAGGCATGGAAACTGCACTGCACATCAGTAGGGAGAGGTGGTACTAGGGGTAAGTTGTAGCACATGACAATTGGATCCCTACATCACAATATACACAACTTCCAGACAGATTAGAGATTATAAAAACTTTAATAGAAAAATATCTTTATGGCACAGGTATGGAAGAATTCTTTTTTCTTTTTTAACTTATTTTTGAGAGAGAGAGAAAGAATGTGCACATGAGCATGAGCGGAGGAGGGACAGAGAGGGAGACAGAATCCCAAGCAGGCTCCACACTGTGAGCACACAGATCATGACCTGAGCCGAAACCAAGAGTCGGAGCCTCAACCAACTGACCCACCCAGATGTCCCTGGAAGAATTTCTTAAAGAAGACACAAACCCCACAAATCTTCTAAGAAAAGACTGATCAATTCAGGTGCATTAAAATTAAGAACCTCTGCTTTTCATCAAAAGACAACATCTAACAATAAAAAGGTAACTGGAAGAAGACATCTGCCATGTACGTTAGTATTCAGAATAATCTCCTAAAATGATTAAGAAAAAAAACCCACTCAAAACTGAATGAAAGACTCAAAGAGGCACTTCACAGAAAAAACAAAAACCAGTAACAATATGAAAAAATGTAAGACTTCCTCAGTAATCAGGGAAATGTAAATAAAAACCGCAATGAAATGTTATTTTTATATCCATCAGATTGGCAAGAATTAAAAAGTCAGACAAATTCAGATTTTGAGAAGGATGTGATATTACTTGCACTGTCTCCTCTGTGCTACTGGTGGGAATACCAATTAGACAACTGTTCTGGAAACAATTTGGCCGGCTCCAATAAACAGACCCTGTGAACCAAAATTTTACCACTGGAAATATATTTATCATTAAGAAACGCTTGCACAAGTGTACCAGGACACATACAGGGCAACTCATAGCAACAGTATTTGTTAATACAAATAGCTAAGAGCAACCCAAATGTTCCTGAACCAGAGACTGGATATATAATTCATGGTGTATGCATGTAGTAGAATTCTATATACCATGAAAATGAGCACAGTAGAGAAAGTGATTTAGAGTTAAATATGTCAACATGGAACACAATTTGGACAAAAGAAAGCAAATAGGAGGATACAGATAATGTGATTACATTTATATATATTTAAAACATTTATATTTTTGGAAAAAAATTAAAAAATAAAGCCTTTATATTATTTTGATGAGGGAATCCATATTTGGCAAAATTATAAAGACAACAAAGAAAACAACACAAAATTCTTGTCAGCGGTTACCAGGTAGGTGGGAAAGGAAAAAGAGGAATCAAGTTTGGGAGGGCCACTGTGGGAGTGATTTATAGGCATTGATGATGATCCATTTCTTGAGGTAAAAGGCTGTTCATTTCCTATAATATTTACACTGTAAACATCTAACATTGTTTTCTTCTTTAAAAAAAATTTTTTTTTAATGTTCATTAGTTTTTGAGAGAGCAAGCGAACACGGGGGGGGGCGGGGGAGAGGGGGCAAGGTGGCAGAGGCAGGGGGTAGGGGCGAGAGAAGGACACAGAGAATCTGAAGCCTGGCTCCAGGCTCTAAGCCTCTAGGCTGTCAGCACAGAAGCCAACACAGGGCTCTCGAACTCATGAACCCCGAGATCGACTTGAGCTCAAGTCGACTCTTAACCAACTGAGCCACCCAGGGGCCCCACATCTAACATTTTCTTATGTAAAGCATTTAATGAAAATTAAAACTGAATTTTAAATAATTGCTTAGATTTAGCTGATTAATAAAATTAAGCAGTTTTTTAAAAATTTAAAATAAGAGGAGCAGCATGTGGATTTTTAGGATTAAATATTTCTAAGACAAAGAGATTCTCCTACTCCCAAAACCCCAGATTCTGGTGGTCAAGATTCCTGGAATCAGGGTAATATGAGAAAATATTAATTAGTGTTAAAATAAATTTGGTAATTAATAAAGAACAGATTTACTGGGTGTCTACCATGTGTAAGCTGAACTTCAGTACGCTCCTTTGCTATTCTTCCCATAAGGAAGGTGCTGGGCCTGATTCCTTCCAAAGGGACATGGTAGAAAAAGACTATGTGAAGCTAGGGCTTTAGGTTCTAATAGCAGTGCAGTCACGTCCTCACTGGATGACTGAACAAGCTACAAAATGTTAGACAACTTCCGCCTGCTCATCTGTAAAATATAGATAACAAGAGCTACGTCATGGGGCTGATGTGAGAAACAGGCAAAGTGTGATGTAGGTGGTGTGCACAGTTCTTAAGAATCTGATACCTGGCCCAGGCCTGGTTTAGGCGACGTGACCTTCCTGGGACTCTGGTACCCACCCAGTCCAAGGAACTAGATCTTGGGAAACTTGGAGCAGTACCTGGCACACGACAAACACTCAGTATGGGGTTGTGATTCTGGCTGCTACTGTTACTGTTACGATTCTCTCCCAAAGGCCTAATTTGTGCCCAATTTTCAATTTTCTATAAATGGGTTCATGTTATGCTCTAAGTTTAACCTATTTAAAATATTTGGCTCTTTACTGACTTTTCTAAAATAACTTAATGAATCATGGGTACATTTGCATAACTATAATTGGTATAATTTATAAATAATATAGTCTTAATTCACAATCTACTTTAAATGTCAAGCTGCATATTTCCTGCCAAAGTACAAATAAGGTTGGCAATAAATTAAAAAGTTCCCCCTAAAGCAGTGACAACACGAAAGCTATATTTTTCTACATTTATTTTATTTCTTTCTTTTGAGAGAGAAGAGAGAGAGAGAGAGAGAGAGAAAATGCACGAGCAAGCAGGGGGGAGGCAGGGAGAGAGAACCCCAAGTATGCTCCAAGCAGAGCCCAATGTGGGGTTCAAACTCATAAACTGTGAGATCATGACCTGAGCCGAAATGAAGAACAGGATGCTTAACTGACTGAGCCACCCAGGCGTCCCTTTTCTTGCATTTCTACAACTTTTGAAATGAAAAAATATACATGCTTAAAAATTTTTTTTCTTTTTCTTTTTAGAGAGAGAGAGTGTGTGCACCTGTGCACATGTGGCGGGGGGAGAGGGAGGAGGAGGAGGAGAGGGAGAGGGGAGGAGGAGAGGGAGAGGGGAGGAGGAGAGGGAGAGGGGAGGGAGAGAGGGAGAGGGGAGGGAGAGAGGGAGAGGGGAGGGAGAGAGGGAGAGGGGGGGAGAGGGGAGGAGGAGAGGGAGAGGGGGAGGGGGAGAGGGAGAGGGGGAGGGGGAGAGGGGGAGGAAGATGTCAAGCAGGCTCCATGTCCAGCACGGAGCCCAATGCATGATTTGATTCCAGAACCCTGGGATCATGACCTGAGCTGAAACCAAGAGTACAATGCTCAGTTGACTGAGCCATCCAGGCACCCCATACATACATTTTTATTCTCAATATTTTGGATATGTATAATCAAGAAGGGTTTTAGGTTTCATTTACCATACTCTGTTTGCTTTAGTTTACCAGACTCATCACCCTGCTCTGGATTCAGACACAGTACTGTAAGTAACAGGACTCTTGTAACTACTTTTGTTAACAGTTTGAACTGCGAGCTTGCTACAAGTCAATCTGGAAAGAAGAGATTTTAAGAAAGGAAAGGATGAACAGAGCAGTTCAATGAAAAAGATTCCCAAAATGACTTGTGCTTCACCTGATGGGGAAGGGGAAGGAAGAAGTCCAGAAATCGGATATGGAGGCATTCCCAGGAAAAGAGGTGGAGAGGAGGAGGGAATACTGGCACCGGCCATAACGGCAGTGTCCAAGACTTAGAACACTGAGGGAGGGGTCATCTTTAAAACAGGTGACCTTGTGGAAGATCAGAGAAAATAAGAACTCAGAGGGAAACCAAACCAAGTCTAGACGCCATTCCCACCTGGGCTGTGCACTCTGGGATCCTCTTCTTCACTCCAGGCCTGTCAAGCCAGAATGGGGCACGGGGTTCTGAAGGAAACATGAGCTTTTTTTTCCTTTTTTAAATTTAACTCCACAGATGATTCTACTGCATAGTAAGCATTGGAAATGACTGGTTTAAGGAGGCTGAGGCAAAAGTGACCCAAAAACCCAGCAGCGGTAGCAGTAAAAGTCACTGTACCATTACACCACATGAAAAGCATGAACTGGTTCTCGCTCCTCCTTCAAAGTATACAGTGCCCTGATTTGTCCCAAAACTAACTTCCTCTGGGATGCCAAAAAGGTCACTACTATCACAGAGCTCTGAGCATTAGCAGTGACTCCTAAACAAACTCCAGCTTTAAAAAGAAAACAGGCCGGGGCACCTGGGTGGCTCAGTCAGTTAGCGTCCAACTTTGGCTCAGGTCCTGATCTCATATTGTGAGTTCGAGCCCCGCATCAGCCTCTGTACTGACTGTGTGCAGCCTGGAGCCGGCTTCTGATTCTGTGTCTCCCTCTCTCTCTGTCCCTCTCACTTACACTCCCCCCCGCCCCGTCAAAAATAAATAAATGTAAAAAAAAAAAAAAAAAAAGGCTGAGTGGGTATAAGTAGGATTCCCCCACAAACACCCCCATGAAAGGAATCTATAGTCAATAATGTTTTAATAACCCTACTGTATATTTTGCATATGTCTTTTTTTTTTCTTCATTATTTTTGACTAAATTTTTTTTTTTAAACACAGGGATTTCCTTTTCTCTTTTACTAAAAGTCTGGATTGAAGAGTGGTGCTTGAATCTTACTCAGAAAATGCTTCACTCCTGGGTCAGCAGGATCAACTAACGGATGAATGCCCCACTCAAGGGCCTGTTGTATATTTTAACTGGATGAAGACATCCTTACAAGTTTATGCAGCACCAAACTGAAGTGACAGCTAATACAGAGGACTCACTATTCAAAAATACCTCAATAGACTGAAACTGTGGCAGAAAACCAATAAAACGAAATTTACCAGGAATCAAATTCAGGTAAGGGAAAAAATGTCAGGGGTGCCTGGGTGGCGCAGTCGATTAAGGTTCTTCTGACTCTTGATCTCGGCTCAGGTCATAGTTCATGAGTTCGAGTCTGCTTGGGATTCTGTCTCTTCTTTGTGCCCCTCCCCCACTTGTGTATACATGCTCTTTCTCAAAATGAATAAACAAACATTAAAAAATGTTTGTAGGCATCAGATAAACTAGGCCTATGTTGAGGGCAGTTATTGTGGCTGGCCCAAGAGGCTGAGTGCTGACTTCGGAGAAGGGACCAAGAAGACTCAAAATAGCTGGCTATGTTTGGAGTGGTAGAATGAACCTCTAAAGCTCCACATGACAGAAGAGAGAACAGTGTTGTAGACGTTTCCAGAAGACAGATGCTAGTGCCAACTAAGGGGAAAAATTAACTACAGCCATCCAACACTGTAACAGGACAGTGAAGGAAGAAGTGTGCCTCTCTCCCTAGATGTGTTAAAACTGGCTAACTAACCAGATGTCATAAATACATATCTTAAACAATTATTTCATTACGTTATAAATCTCTTGCTTTTAATTAAGTGGTTTCAGTTTAAGAAAAAGGAATTACTGTTTAAATTGATTGTGACAGGGTATGCTGACAATTAAGTTTCTGCCACCAAGAAGAATATTTCTAACATAACAAAATACTAGAAGAACCTAAGGGAAGGACAGAGAAAAGTTTACTGAAAAGTTTACTGCCCACAGATGACGATTCCTTAGAAGGGCCAGGCACCAAGAGCTCCTGTGGGGCCCAATGTGAGCTCTGGTGCGTCTTCCTGCACACAGCTCAGGGTCCTGCACTACTCTGTACTCACATAGCTCTCCGCAGCCTCTTGCTGCGCTGCACCCCGGGCTCTGCACACAGTCTTGCCAACAATGAGTGAGTGCCCTCAGACCACGATGGGATTGCGAAGATCTTTTCATCTTTTTTTCTTGGCAAAAAAAATACTTAGATCCTTCAAGCCTAGGTAAAATTTTACTGGAAACCACTTGGGTTCACCCAGAGTCCGCTGCACTTATCTAACTCATCAGAGACATCACAGAGCTTGGTTCAGGAGGCCACGATGTATGTTTCTTTCTTTTCTTTTCTTTCTTTTTCTTCCTTCCTTCCTTCCTTTCTTAATGTTTATTAATTTTTGAGAGAGAGAGAGAGAGAGAGAAAGTCCAAGTGGAAGAGGGGCAGAGAGAGAAGAAGACAGAGGACGTGAAGCGGATTCAGTGCTGAGAGCAGAGAGCCTGATGCGAGGCTTCAACCCACGAACTGTGAGATCATGATCTTAGCTGAAGTCAGATGCTTAACCAACTGATCCACCCAGGCACCCCAGACACAATGTTTCTTAAATGAATTAGTAAAAGGCCATCCCTATTTTTTGTTTGAAATCTACATGTTCCTTGAAATATTATCTCCTCAGCCTGTGTTTTAAATGTAGATTACTCAGATATGGTGAGCCAAGACATCAGGACTAGCACTGAAAGAATATTTGTTACTGACAGTTCACAAGAGAAAGGGGCACGCAGTGCCACGCAGGGCCACATGAAGAAGCACCAGGGTCAGTCAGGACACAGAAGGAGCAAGGGGGAATCACAGGAAAGAGTCTTTATCTTGGTTTCCACAGGAAAGTCAAGGCCAGGCAGGGTAATAGACTGGGGATTGGCTTGTCTGAACCATTTCAGCAGCCTTTGCAGTACAAATACAGTTGCTAATTGTCTGGCAACAGGCCCTAGGATGATTAGGGCAGAGGAACCCCTGGAGTTTAGGAGCCAGATAAAGAAGGTGGTTCTGAGTATGAGCTCTGGATTAATTCGTTTGCATATAAACAGTACACTTGCAAGGAGCAATCTGCTATTTATAGGAGTTAGCTGCCCTGGGAGGGGCAGTCTCTGCCAGGTCAGCATACCCCAGGTGCAGGAGCATAGAGAAAACAGAAAATAAGGGGGATCTTGGTGGCTCAGTCAGTTAAGCATCTGACTCTTAATTACGGCTCAGGTCATGATCTCGTGGTTCATGGGTTCAGCTCGCATGGTCTCTGCACTGACAGTGCCAAACCTGTTGGGGATTCTCTCTCTTCCCCTCTCTCTCTGCCTGTTCCCCATTCTCTAAATAAACAAACAAACAAACAAGCAAACTAAAAAAAAAAAAAAGAAACGGAAAATATAGTTAATACATCTCACTTTATTTTCTTCAAAGCACTGACATGACATTATATATTTATTTGTTGCTGCTCTCCTACTAGGATGTCAAGTCTATTGAAGCAGAAACGTCACTTGGTTTACTGATGTATCCACAATGCTTACAACAGTGTTTGGCATACAGTAGGTATTTAATAATGACTGTTTGTTGAATGAATGAGTGAGTGAATAAACAAACCTGCATAAAAACCTGGCTTATGTAATGTTTGGAGGGAAAGGTGGAGTAAAGGCCTACTTCTTCTCTTTTCTTAATGTTTATTTATTCTTGAGAGAGAGAGAGAGGCAGAACACAAGCAGGGGAGAGGCAAAGAGAGAGGGAGACACAGAATCTGAAGCAGGCTCCAGGCTCCGAGCTGACAGCACAGAGTCTGACACAGGGCTCGAACTCACAGACCATGAGATCATGACCTGAGCTTAAGGCTTAACTGACTGAGCCGCCTGGGCACCCCTTGGTCTACATTTTTTTAAGTACTTGAAATATTCCTCCAAACTTTAAACTATTAACTTCTCTATTGTTACGACAAAGGAAAGTCTCGAGTTAGTTCCAGTCCAAGTTTACACATACCCTGAATTAGAAAAATTTACTGATTAAAGTAAGGTGGCACAAGAGAGTGGAAAGAGACTGTATTTTGGAGCCAGACCAGGATTTCCAACTTTACCCACCACTTACTAGCTGAAGAGCTAACGAACTATCTCTACTTCTCAGAGTCAGTATCCTCACTAGAAAATCAACAGAGTATGAAAATGAAAACATACTTATCAGACTAGCTAATGTGAAAAAGTTCAATGCTTCTATGTGTAAAAACATGGGAGGCAAGGCTCTAGTACCTAATGACAATGAATCCCATGTAACTAACACTCAGTGGTGACCATAGGACACTGCTTACCAAAATGTACTATTATCTTAACAGTATGGAGGTTCCTCAGTTAAAAATAGAAATACCCTAGGGGCGCCTGGATGGCTCAGTCGGTTGAATGTCTGACTTCAGCTCAGGTCATGATCTTGCAGTTCATGAGTTCGAGCCCCACGTTGGGCTCTGTGCTGACAGCTCAGAGCCTGGAGCCTGCTTCAGATTCTGTGTCTCCCTCTCCCTGCCCCTCCCCGACTCATGCTCTCTCTCTCAAAAATAAACATTAAAAAAAAAAAAAAAACTATCCTACAACCCAGCACACAACTGGGTATTTACCAAAAGGATACAAAAATACTAATTCAAAGGATACATTCATTCCTATATTTACAGCGGCATTGTCTACAATAGCCAAATTATGGTCACGGTCCAAGTATCCATCGACTGATAAATGAATAAAGAAGATGTAGTTATGTATGTATGTATATACACACATATATACATACAATGGAATATTCCTCAGCCATAAAAAAAGAATGAAATCTTGCCATCTTGCCATTTGCAAAGATGTGGATTGAGCTAGAGAGTAAAATGCTAAGCAAAATAAGTCAGTCAGAGAAAGACAAATACCACATGATTTCACTCACGTGGAATTTCTTTTTCATATGTGAAATTTAAAAATAAACAAAGGGAAAAAAAAGAGAGAAAGGCAAACCAAGAAACAGACTCTTAACTATAGAGAGAACACTCTGATGGTCGGGGGGGGGGTGGGGTGTTGTGAAATAGGCAAGAGAGATTAAGGAAGGCACCTATTGTGATGAGCACTGGGTGTTATATAGAAATGTTGAATTACTATATTGAACACCTGAAACTTTATGTTAACTGGAACTCAAACAGAAACTTAAAACAAAATAAAAAAAAGTGGTGCCTGGGTGGCTTAGTAGACTAAAGCGTCCAACTCTTGATTCCTTCTGAGGTCATGATCCCAGAGTCACTGGGATCTGGCCCTGCACTGGGCTCTGCACTGAGCGTGAAGCCTGCTTAAGATGCTCTCTCCCCACCACCCCCCCTCACTTGCCCTGCTTGCACTCTTTCAAAAAATTTTTTTAATAAATAAATAAAATATTAACTTATTTAATTCTTACACAGCCCTATTACCTACTGCTATTGTTCCCATTTTTTAAAGTGGGGAAACTAAGACCTGGGGAGGTTAAGTGACTTGTCACACAGCTAAGCTGGGTTAAGCCTGGATCTGAATCCATGCAGCCTGTCTTCATAATGGTCCCAACCATCACTCTATATTCTCTGTATGGTAACAGTCTACTCCAAGACTGACAAAGAACAGTAATAACTTTAGATGGATTACAATGAGTATACTGGAATGTCTTTAATAGGTAAATACGTTTTTAAAACTGAGCCATAACTTGCTTCTTAATGACGGACTAAAATAATAAGACCCAGCAAGATTACTTGCATATAATCAAATTTAAAAATGACTTTGTAAAACCAAAAAGAAGACTAACATATTTCTTATACCTGCTGCTTTCAAAACTGTTATAGGTACACAACACTAAAAAGACTGACCTTAAAAACAAACAAACAAAAGGATTATCAAAAACATTTATAAAGAGAAAATATCTTAGGAATAGTAGTTCAAAGTTGAAAAGTACAAAAACAATGGAGAAAAATATCTTTTACTAGAATCTAACATTTATTAATGCAATGGCCGGAAAAATAAAAAGGAAAAATGAAGAGACTTGTCTATGAAAATAACATGTTTACAAATGTGCAATCAATTCAAGTTTACTTATATGAATTTATTAAATGTACACGATTCAATGTGCAAGCCTGAATAATGTGAATATTTTGAAATGGATACTATTGGAACACCTGTGTTAAAATACTGCTTGAATGAGCCAGTCCACGTTTTTTGATAAATGGCAGTACAAAAAGATTACATTTGTTGATGGCAGAATGTTCCTTAAAGTGAATTTTAGCTTCTAAGGCAGTGCCCTAAGCTTCAAGGTTTAAAATTATATTATATAAAGAGAGCTGGGGGGCGCCTGGGTGGCTCAGTCGGTTAAGCGGCCGACTTCGGCTCAGGTCATGATCTCGCGGTCTGTGAGTTCGAGCCCCGCGTCGGGCTCTGTGCTGAAAGCTCAGAACCTGGAGCCTGTGTTCTGATTCTGTGTCTCCCTCTCTCTCTGTCCTTCTCCTGATCACGCTCTATCTCTATGTCTCAAAAATAAATAAACATTAAAAAAAAAAAAAAAAAAAAAAAAAAAAAAAAGAGAGAGCTGGGTCGCCTGGGTGGCGCAGTCGGTTAAGCAGCTGACTTCGGCTCAGGTCATGATCTCGCGGTCTGTGAGTTCGAGCCCCGCATCGGGCTCTGTGCTGACAGCTCAGAGCCTGGAGCCTGCTTCGGACTCTGTGTCTCCCTCTCTCTCCGCCCTCCTCCTGCTCATGCTCTGTCTCTATGTCTCAAAAATAAATAAACGTAAAATAAAAAAAATAATAATAAAATAAAACCACTTTGTGGTTTTTAAAAAAAAAAAAGAGAGAGAGAGCTATTCCTGATTCGAATGATACAATTGTGTGCAGTGCTGAGGAAGAAAAAAGGCTGAATCAAGTACTATCCCAAAGGCAAAGATGCTATATACACTCTACCCTGCGGCAACTTTCCATGGAAAAGGAATTCAGTGAAAAGGAATTGTAAAGAAATATACAGAGAATGCTTTTAATTTATAAGAAAAGAATATGAAGAAATACACGTGATTTAAAACAATGCCCTATACTTCAATAAATGGTGCTGGGAAAACTGGACAGCTACATGCAAAAGATGAAACCGTCTGGAAAACAGGATAAAGGTTTCTCAGGAAAAAAAAAAAAAGATGAAAATGGACTTTCTCACACCACACACAAAAATAAATTCAAAAGGGATTAAAGGCCTACATGTCAGACCTGAAACCATAAAATTCCTAAAATACAGGCAGTGGCCATAGACATTGGCCTTAGAAACATTCTTGAGATATGTCTTCTCAGGCAAGGGAAACAAAAGCAAAATTATACTACTGAGACTATACCAAAATAAAAAGCTTTTACATAGCAAAGGAAACCATCAAGAAAACAATAAAGCAATCTACTAAATGAAAAAAGATATTTACAAACGATATACCCAATAAAGGGTCAATATCTAAAATACAGGATATTGAACTAGAATCTTCAATAAATTTCTTACATACTAATTTTAGTTCTGAATACCAAATTTATTAACCCCTAACTTACTTATTAATACCAAGTCCTTAGGTAAATGAAGAAATTAAAGTTTAAAGTAATGGATACAATTTTATCTTCAGAACAAAGAACTACAATTTTTGGATCCATTCCAGGACCACCCTGAGTGCCATTAAGACTCACTTTGGCCTGCAGAACCACTTGTTTACCATTTTTAGTACAAGATAAACTTCCTCCCTCCTACTTTACATTTACACACACACACACACACACAGGACTTCAAAATTACCATTATATAAATGGAAGACAACCATTAGGAAAACATTAGGAATTTATACAGGGCAATATGCTTACAGTAACTTACATGAGGAAATGCTTTACAGTTTATAAAGCTCTTTTAAGTACATGATTTTATTAATACACCCATCCTGCACAGATGAAATTATCTCTATTTTGAAGATCAGAAACCCAAAGTCAAGAAAGGTATCTTGAGACAGTTAGCTCGAAGTCAAGTTAGGTATTTCACTAAGTGGCAGAGCCAGGACTTAAATTAGGCCTACCTGTTCCTAGTTCAAGGTCTCTAAAACCACAACTAGGATTGGCCAAATCTAGAAATCAAATAAAGTAAGTAAAAAGGCTTTGCAAGACTAAAAAGAACAGGAAGGATTTTATTATGAAGATTAATCATTCGCTAATGCACCAGTGAAATACCTATGCCAAGGCCCTAATCTGAGCAATTAAATCTCTCTAGGCCAGTCATCAAGACTTTCAAAAGAGGTCCACAGAATTCTAACATGCACCAGAGTTGACAATTTCAGATCTCCATTAGATGATACAAATGGCAGTGCATTACAAACATGTTTTTCAATTTCAATTATTTTTATTTTTAAATTTTCCTATGAATTAATCATCAGTCCTTAATTAGACATAGTTAGAGTTTAATAAAGCCAAAGTACTGACTTTAAAGACCTCAGTATTAGTTATAAGAAAGGTATATAACTCTACATTAGGAGTAATTACATAAAAGTATGTTTAAAAAACTCTGTTCTAGTTGCTAGAGTATTCAATTAAAAGGTACAGCCTTCAGTTTGCGCTATCAAGAACATTTAAAAATCATTATCTTCATCTGAAGGAAAAAAACTCAACAACTTTTTATACAATACTATATTTAAGTTGCATTCATGGAGGAACAGGAAGCTTTACTGTACTATATAATAATTAAAATAACAGTTGAGGTACTGAAGGGACAAATTTGATGGCAATTTGCACTGAAAATCATTTTAAAAACACTGGATACTGAACCAATCTTACCTTTTGTAGACTTGTTGGATTCAACTGAGTTTTGTCGATTATTTTTATTGCAACCTATAAAAAAATAAAGAAATATTTATAGATTTTAAGAATTTGGTAATTATAAACTAACTAGTAATAGTTCTGTAAATGCCCCACCTAAAAAACTAAAACTCAACTAGTTAAAATAATATTTTATATTTTATAAATATTCTGTAATTGAAAAGAGGGGCTTCATGCAAATACGAGTATTGTTAGAACATTTTATATTTAAGTTACTTATAGACATGGGGAGAAAAATCTCCCGAGAAGGGGGCGGGGAAGGGGGGGAGAGGGAGGCGGGGAGAGAGAGAGAGAGATTATACAATGAAAACACTTCTAAAAATACAGGACAATGAAGCAAATCTCTTATTCCCTATTTACTAATAGTTAATTTTTTTTTTAATTCCCCTGGGGTGGGGGTGGGGGTGGCTACATTGTTCCTGGAGGTACTTACTGCAACACCAGGTGGATGTGTGGAGTGGATGGAGCAAGCTCCTATTTCACCTCCTAGTCCCAAAAATCCACTTAATATATTGTCCTCAGATAGAGGACGTATCAGATATTAAACCGATAAGAACAGATACTACACTTGATCTTAGCCAAAAAGCTGAGAAGCAATCCAATATTTTAATTTTATTTGACTTTGGGATCCAAGGGCAGGAAGTACAGAGTTTACAGATTTGTACAGCCCAGAATGCCTTGCTCAGAGTGTCTTACACACAATAAGAGCTTGATAATTGAGTAAATACACGAACCAATAGGTTGGATTCAATCTGAAAACTTTAAAAACATTAAAAAAGAAAGGGGAAAGGGAAGGGGAAGGGAAGGGTAGCCCTTTAGGTAGTCAAAGATGGAAAAGTGACTAGTTCCAGAAAAATCTGTAGGCTAACCAAGTGAAACACGTGCAGTAGCAACAAATGGGACACCCAGGAGCCTCTGTTCAGAAAGGGGTGAGTAACCCCCACGCAGTCTAAAAACAAGCTACTAAGATACAGGAAGGAAGTTATATGTGTTTATTTATTTAAAAAAATCAGTTTTACTAATATTTACTACAGCAACATCCTTATCTGACAGGTTGTCATTACCAGAATAAAAGTGATTTCTAGGGGCGCCTGGGTGGTTCAGTCGGTTAAGCATCAACTTAGGCTCAGGTCACGGTCTCACGGTTTGTGAGTTCAAGCCCCACGTCAGACTCTGTGCTGACAGCTCGGAGCCTAGAGCCTGCTTCAAATTCTGTGTCTCCCTCTCTCTGCCCCTCCTCGTCTCATGCTCTGTCTCTCCCTCTCTCAAAAATAAACATAAAAAAAAATTTTTTTTAAGTAATTTCTAGGAACTACAGATATCCAGAATGAGGGGAGGGGTGACGACAGGGAATGGAAGGGAATCCAATACAGAAACTTTGCCATGAACTGGGGAACATAATTAACTCCGATTTGCATCTGAGATCCAGAACAACAAATGACCTCACCCCACATTGATGAGGCTGTATTCCTACTGTGCATCCTTCAGGACACAGATCCAATAAGAAGCACCACTGAAGAAAGGGACTATAGTCAAAGTCTGGGGAAAACGCTTGAAGATTCTCTATGTCAATGGTGCTCCAACTTTTTGGTCCCTTTTATACTCTTAAAGATTACTGATGATCCCAAATGTGGATTATATCTATCAATATTTATCTTATTACAAATGAAACCTGAGAAATTGTATAAGTATTGAACATTAATAACATTCATTTCAACATAATAATATTCAACAACTGGTGCCAAGAAAACTGGACATCCACATGCAAAAGAATGAAGGTGGACTCTTGCCTAACATGACCTACAAAAATTACTGCAAAGTGGATCAAATATCTAAATGTAAGATTTAAAACTATCAAACTCTTAGGGCACCCAGCCAGCCCAGTCAGTAGAGCACGCAACTCTTGATCTCAGGGTTGTGAGTTTTAGCCCCACATTGGGTGTGGAGCCTACTTTAAAAAAAACAAAAACAAAAACAAAACAAAAACAAAAAGATGAAAAAACTATCTAATTCTTAGAAGAAAACATACAGCAAAGGCTTCACAACACTGGAATCACAATCATTAGAAAATGCAAACTGGGCAATGATTTCTTGGATGACACAAAAGACATAGGCAACCAAAGAAAAAAATAGCCAAATCGGACTTCATAAAATTTTTAAATTTTGTGCATCAAAAGACAGTATCAACAGAGTATAAAGAGGCACCCCAGAGCATGCTAGAAAATATTTGCAAATCGAAGATCTAATAAGGGATTAATATCCAGAACATACAGAGAACTCCTAAAACTCAACATCAAAAACCCAATTCAAAAATGGGCAAAATACTTAAAGAGACATTTCTTCAAAGAAGATATACAGTGGACCCTCAAACAGTGTGGGGTTGGGAGGTACCACCTCTCTCCAGCACAGCCGAGTATTGATGAATAGCTTTTGACTTCCCCAAAACTTAAGTACTAAAAGCCTACTGTTGAGCTGGAACCTTACCAATAACTAGTCAATTAACACATATTTTGCATGTTGTGTGTATTCTTAAAAGCTGGAGAAAAGAAAATGTTATTAAGAAAATGATATGGAAGATAAAATATATAGTACTGTACTACTACTACTACTACTGCATTTATCGAAAAAAATCTATGTATAAGTGGACCTGCACAGTTCAAACCATGAGATTCAAGGGTCAACTGTACAAATGGCCAGTAAGCGCATAAAAAAGATGCTCAACATCACTGATCATTAGAAAATGCAAATTGAAACTACAAGATGCCACTTCACATCCATCAAGATGGCCACCATAAAAAAACAAAACAAACAAACAAAAAAAACCTGCAAGAAAACAAGTCATAAGGATGTTGGGAAACTGGAACCCTGTGCACTGTTGGTAGGGATGTAAAATGGTACAGCTGTGGAAAACAGTATAGAGTGCCCCCAAAAAATTAAAAATAGAATTACCCATATGATTGAGAAATTCTAATTCTGAGTATGTACCCAGAAAGCAGGGACTTAAATAGATACATGTACAGCCATGTTCAGAGCAGCATTATTCACAATACCTAACACATGGAAGACACCCTAGCTTCCACTAAGTGATGAATGGATAAGCCTAATGTGGTATCTCCATATGGTAGAGGATTATTCAGTCTTAAAAAGGGAGGAAATTTTGAAACATGCTACAGCATGAATGAACCTTGAGGACACTACACTAAATGAAATAAGCCAGACACAAAAGGACAAATACTGTATGATTCCACTTTATGAGGTTCCTAGAGAGTTCACATTCATAGACACAGAAAGTAGAATGGGGGATGCCAGGAGATGGAGAAGGAAAAAATGGGGAGTTAGTGTTTAACGGCTACAGTTTCAGCTTTACAAGATGAAAACTGGTCTGGAGATACACAAAGGTGATGGCTGCACAACATTATAAATGTATTTAATTCTACTGAAACATACACTTAAAAAGTTAAAACGGTAAACTTTATGTGTATTTTATCACAATAAAAAAACTGGAAAAAAAGCCCATTACATGTTAATATAAACAACATCTTTTTGAAATGTTCATATATTCTTTTGTATTCGATCTGTTGAGAAATCACATGTCATAGAGCCTCTGGACAATTTTACTTTACATTCATGAGAGAGAATGGAAAAAGTAATATCTTAATAGTATTACAAAAATAGTTTAGACTTTGTGGACTCCCTAAAATGTTCTCAGAGAAATCTCCAGGGGGTCCCCATACCTATTTCAAGAACTGCTACACTCTTCATATTAACACTTTAAAAACAAAACAAAACAAAACAAAAACCCACCCTGCTTCACTTGGTCTAAAATCTCCATCGCCTAATTTATTTGTTCACTTCCTATGAACCCATTAACCTCCAGAGAGGCTAGAGAAACATTGCTAACAAGGCACCCAGTGAATCTGACCCTGGAGTGGAAGGACCCACCACCCTATCCCATCCCCACCTGGGAGGCTTAAAAAAAAAAAAAAAAAAAAAAAAAAATCAAAATTGGGGAAGGAGCAGAGAGTTAGCATGTTATGTGCTTGAAAAAAAGCAAAGACAGAATTTTAATTCTGTATTTGAAAAACTGATGTTTTGATGGAAACTACGGTAAATAAAGCAAAAGAAAATACTGGTGGGTGAAATACACAAACAATGACCACCTTGTTCATATCTCACTTGGGGATGGCCTGTTATCACCCTGGGACACTACCAGAGACATAAGAAGCATTTAATAAATGCCTCCTGCATTGATGTGAAGCCCTCAACCTCCATAATCAGTAAGCACACATGTTAGAGATAGAGACAGAGGAGTGAAGAAATAAGGTTTCTGATATATTAACAGATATCAATGCGATTTTTAAAATTACATTATATTTTTTGTTAATTTTTTTTAATGTTTATTTATTTTTGAGACAGAGAGAGACAGAGCATGAGTTGGGGAGGGGCAGAGAGAGAGGGAGACACAGAATCCGAGGCAGGCTCCAGGCTCCGAGCCATCAGCACAGAGCCCGACGTGGGGCTCGAATTCACAGACCGCAAGATCATGACCCGAGCCAAAGTCAGACGCTCAACCGACTGAGCCACCCAGGCGCCCCTGTTAATTTTTTTAATATTTATTTTTGAGAGAGAAAGAGAGTGAAGCAGAGTGTAAGAGGGAGAGGGGAAGAGAGACAGGGAGACACAGAATCCGAAGCAGACTCCAGGCTCTGAGCTGTCAGCATAGCACCCAATGCGGGGCTCTAACCCACCAACTGTGAGATCACGACCTAAGCCAAAGTCGGACATTTAACTGACTGAGCCACCTAGGCGCCCCATAAAAATTACATTATTTTAAAGTTTAATGAATTAATTTACTTTGAACTTTACTTGCATAAATAATTTTGGGTGGTATCTATAGATCTCTCAAATTCCAAAGAAACCCCCTGAATATATTATTCTTTTCTGGCCATCATTCTGTTTTCCTCCTTCTTCTCACGGCCAGATCTAGTACATATGCTGCCTTTCTGGTGGTTCTTCCCTCTGATCTTCTGAGACCTGGTTTCTATTCTTACGACCAGATTCTTGATCACTAGCTGCTTTTGGCTCTGTTCGGTATCTGTCTTTTACTCTAAAGATTCTATTCTTAAGCATTTTCTTTTTCAAATACTGCAATTCAATAGTATTTAAAGCAAAAACAGAAGCAAAATAAGTTTCATTCAGCTAATCAAACTGTAGAAGACAGTCATCCTATTAAAAGTAAGTGTCATAGAGTGAAACACTGTCATTTAACATGATGGTATATGTGCAGCAATGAAGCCCGAGGGGGAAGTTTCTAATCCCCTCTTCCTTCCAGCGCCTTGCTGGGATGACTCAACTACCAAAATAACCTTGGCCCAGAGCTGGAGCCTGCAGCAGAGTTCTGACCTCGAGGTCCATTGAAAAGGAGGCAACTGTGAGGGCATCGCCAGATGCCTGAGAAATATGAAGACTGTAGAGAAGACCACACATGCACTCCCAAGGTCATGGAGTTTTTTGGAGTTTTTTTTGGGGTGTGGGGTGGGGGTGGGAGGGCATGCATAGCAAAAGCCAAGGGAGTTCACTAGGCGAGGATAGAGGAGTGTCCCTGCCACTTGTTGTGTAAAGTTCTGGGAAATTCCATTTATTCACCCTGATGCCAGAAACAAAGTGGAAAATTACAAAATAGGGATAAAGACAGCTCATACACAAGAAAGGCTTCCCCCAACATACGTCACCCTGGAGGGACTCATAAACCTGTAGCAAACACCCACCAGAGAAATAAATACCCTTATCTTTCACTTCCTGTCAATTTTCTACTAGTCAAAAGGCCCCAATATCCTGCTCCCGACATGCATTAAAGCATCCACAAACACTAAAAGAGCAGCCAAAAAACGATCCCACGTCCTTTAAGAGAATGCAGTTACCCAGAAGGATGGATTATTAGTCAGCTCAGGCTGCCATAACAAAAATACCATAGGCTGAATGACTTAAAAAACACAAATTTCTTTTCTCACAGATTGGGGGACTAAAGTCCAAGATCAGGGTCTGACCAGCACAGTCAGTTCCTGGTGAAGTTTCTCCTCTGGGCTTGCAGATGGCTCCCTCCTCACAGTGTCCTCACATGGTAGAGAGAGGGAGCAAGCTCTCTGGTGTGTCTTCCTGTAAGAACACATCCTAGTGGAGCAGGACCCTACCTAATTTAACCTAACTACTTCCACAAAAGCCCTATCTCCAAATACACAAGGGGTTAGGATTTAATATGTGATTTTGAAAGACACAATTCAGTCCATAGCAATGGATACCAAGCCAAAATACTGAAATGAAATACTTGGCTGCAAAACAAAACTTCAAATAAAACGTAACACACAACACATGTAAGAATGTCACAAACAGTGAAAAAGACAAACACAAAATAATATATACCACATGATTCCATTAATACAATGTTAAGAAAAAAAAAGATCTATGGTGTTAGAAGTCAGGACAGTGGTTACCTTGGGGAAGAAGGGCAGACAGGGAATGGAGGCTTCTGGGGTTCAAGTCATAGTATAGTTTTGCCCTGAGTGGTGGTTATGCAAATGTGTTTACTTTGTGCTAATTCATCAAGGTGTACACTTACAATGTGGGCACTTTTTCTGGATGTATATTTCAATAAAGAGTTTATTTTTTAAAAAGTCAATCACAACTCTAAATAATCGTAATGAAGATACAGTTGTTCATGTTTAAAACTAAAAAATAAGAGCATGCTGTATCAACTATACTTCAATAAAAACAATTTTTAAGGAATAAAAGCATGTTAAAGATATAAGAGTAAAACCTAAAGAATCAGTTTATAGTGTATACCTGAAATTAATATAACACTGTATATTAACTGACTGGAATTAAAAAATAAAACTTAAAAAAAAGGAATCCGTTTAAGAGAGTGAAAAGTAGCTATCTTGGAAGATTAGGGAATGGAGGTGGGGGGGATCAAGGGACACTTTTGTTTTTTCTTAAACAAGCCTGTACTCTTTAAACTGCGTAATATATAACTTGAACAAATAAGTAAATTTGGGGTACCTGGGTAGCTCAGTCGGTTAAGCATCTGACTCTTGATTTTTGCTCAGGTCATGATCTCATAGTTCGTGAGTTCGAGCCCTGCAGTGGGCTCTGTGCTGACAGCATGGGGCCTGCTTGAAATTGTCTCTCTCCCTCTCTCTCTGCCTCCCCCCAACAAAATAAATAAACTTAAAAAAGTAACTAAATGAAAAGGTTTTTCATAACCATAATGAGGACATTTGGTGAAAGATGCATATTATCATCATATACATTTCTCTCTTCTCCCACCTGATGATCCAACTAAAGAATAAAGACAGAATGACAAATAATGGCAAAGAGAATGAGTGAGGTACCATCAATAGACAAATGACTTTAAACAATTTCTGGAAGATAAAAATCTGAAGCACATATAGCAGGGCACATACAAGTCTAGGGTGTGCTCAAAGAGGGTACAATCCATGAGAAACTTAACTGAGAAAAATCACTCTTTGTATGTGAAAGGTCCCAGGCTATATAAGAGCAACTTTCCCACTGGCTACCAGGAAGCTAAGCCAGGCACTTGATCAGCAGCTTCCATAAACCCCATCCTATGTAGATGGCTCTCAACTTGCTTCCTTTGATTAAAATATTAATGGTGAATCAAAAATCATCAGATATACAAGGAAAGCCTATGACTTTTCCTAATACCCTTCTCCATATATCTGTTTGGGGAAAACACCAGATACTGAGTCTTCTCTTTCAAAAACAGAGACAGTTGATTGTTGTTGGGTACAGTATGTTCTATAAAGCCACTGTAAATGCTGAATCAGCAAATAATGAAGCACTGTTCCTAGAAGGTACAGGTTAGGCTCCTGATCATAAAAATTTTCATCAACTGATCAATACATAACCTTGTTTTATGTGTGTTTCTTTTTAAGGACACCTTATTTACTATTTATCATTGATTCACTAACATTGAATTCTCAGCCAACAGCAGAACCTAATTCACATCTGAATGAGGCTTATCTAACAAACATGTTTTCTCTATCAGGCACAACACATCCTTGCACTCAGAAACACTGGTTAGGGGGCACCTGGGTGGCTCAGTTGGTTAAGCATCCAACTTGGGCTCAGGTCATGATCTCGAGGTCTGTGAGGTCAAGCCCTGCATTGGTCTCTGCACTGACAGTGCAGAGCTTGCTTGGGATTCCCTCTGCCTCTCTGCCCCTTTCCTACTTGTGCACTCACTCACTAGCTCTCTCTTTCAAAATAAATAAATAAACTTAAAAAAACCCCACAAAACAATGACTAGTACTTCAGCCCAACTCTTTGGGGGCCATTTTAAACAGCAAAAATTGACAACAAAAAGGACAGAAATGCAAAAAACATGGACTACACAGACCACAAAAAGAGCATTTGTTTATAGTATGAAAGCTGAAACAAGTCAGAGCGTCACCACCTTGCTGGAACTCAGCTGGGGGTGCGCACACATTGGGCAATTCAAACTTTTTGATGCTTTGTGCATGTCCACAAATATTGCAAAAGCACCACAAGTGTTGATTCTGGAATTACAAACAAATTGTAGTAAGTGAATTTGCAAATATGGAATTTGCAAATAAGATCAACCCTATCTGTCCTAGAGATGGGTGGTGGTGATGGTTGCACAACATTGCAATTGTACTTAATGCCACTGAACTGTACACTTAAAAGGATTAAAATGGTAGTTTTGTTATATATATTTTATAGTGAAAAAGTATAACAATTGTGTGATTAAGTGATTTTTAATTTGTACAAACTGGGTTAGGTGAGGTTTTTCTCTTTTCCTGAAAACCAACTGTAAATACTCCACCTCCAGAGTGTACTAAAAGCAAGATGACCGTCGTTATACTTTTTAGTTACATCTGTTATTGGAATACTAGGCTCTCTTTTGCCTTCTGCTTGCTTGCTTCTTAATTTCAAACTAAAGCAAATTGTTCTGGGTATTAACACTTTTTGGGAGTCATAAACATTCAATTAATCATGTCCCTTCCTGCCACCAAATTCCTACTTGTTGAGTTTTAGCATAGTATCAAAGAACAATATTTGCAATCATCCTAAAGAGGAATAAGGCACTCCTCTCTTGGGGCACCTGGGTGGTTCGGTCGGTTGAGCGTCTGACTTAGGTTTAAGTCATAACCTCGCACTCTGAGTTCGAGCCCCACATCGGGCTCTGAGCTGATGGCTCGGAGACTGGAGCCGGCTTTGGATTCTGCGTCTCCCTCTCTCTGTTCCTCCCCTGTTCCACTCTGTCTCTCTCTCTCAAAAAAAAGATTGAAAAAAAAAAAAGATACTCTTCTCTTTTCTGGTTACAGTTTCTGTATGAGGCTAGATTTTCTTCTTCAACTTCAACCAAAACAGTATACTGACATAATCTGAATGCAGAAGAATACATAACAAATTCAGCTACCTTCTATTAAGTCAGATACTAAAGGGATTTGCAAAAAATTAAAACAATGCCACTCTTCTCAATAATTAGTTTTGAACAGGGTCTTTTTTCATAAAAATGTTATTTATATTAAATGTAATAGGTTTGTTATTATTACTTTAAATGAATTAATATTTTAATTTTTTTAGTGTTAACTTCTAGTACAGTATATACCAATATATACAACTCAGTTAAACAAAGACTTCTGGGGAGTCCTCACATCTAGAGGTTTAAAGGCGATCTGAGGTACAAGGGGCAGGAGGATTGCTGTTCTCAGAGCAGCTGCGCACAGCCACTAACCCTACTCGCAGGACCACACACAGGCCTGGAAATCTGCTTTGGATGAAATTCTGAGGGACAGAAACCAGGATACAAAATTATGACCAAAAATATGTTGAAAGAACATGCACATGTTGCATATGGAGAACATACAAAAATAAAAACGGTGTTCAGAATATGGTCATTGCGGCATTTTTTCCTCTATCTCCCAAGTCACTAAAGACTATCTTCACCCACAAAAAAAGTTATGACTAAAATATATGATCATTTATCTAAAGTCTCAAGAAGCTGACCACATCCCAAGATGAAGAACTACAGTTTTATCATTCTTACAAGCAACGACAAATGGTAAACGAGGCTCCAGATCCAATTTTCCCCTTCTGGCTCTCTGGTGTCTCCTCCAGTGCAGGAGGACACAGATGTGAGCAGGTTAACGACAGTCAAGGCACAGGCAAAACTGCACAGTAACAAGTTGAGAAGACAATAGTGGGAAAGATAGTTCAATAATTTTCTGAAAGAGAACAGAGAAAACTATAACCAAAAACAACAAGATTTACCCAGAGGACTCCAGAAGGACTCCAAACTTGGGAGGTTCTGAGAAACCAGAGGCAACATTGGAGCTACTGGGCTAATTACAAGGTCAAAAGTCTGCTGCTCCCCAATCCAGCCAATAACCACTGGTTCCTTTTACTTTTTTTTTTTAAACCACTGGTTCTTTAGAGGTTGAAAATTTATTCTGTGGAGAAGATGATGAGGTTCTGGACTCAAGGTCAATGGGCCCAGCAGAGGACAGGAATGAGGCACGGAGATGAAAAGGAAAATGAAGGGTCAGACTGCCACTGAGGGATTGGACCACCAGTTCCTCCCAGGCAGAACAGAGGATTCTTATCAAAAGAAACGAAATGGCCCCAAGATATCTAAAGATACAGATTATCTAGGGTCCTACAATAAAAGCACCAGACAACTTCCAACAGGAAAGCTCTGTGGTCAAACACATCCTATCCATGCAAACCCAGTTTCTGATCAGCTTCTGAGGGCTCCAACTTAAATACAAACAGATACCCATAGATTACCAGATTCCAAAGACAGTACCTGTATGAAAGACAGTTACCAAGAAAGAATTCCAGAGAAAAGAGAAACAGTGCAGTGAGCAAAATCTATTAAGACCAACAACAACAACAACAACAAAAAAGAGAGAGAGAGAAAAAGGAAAGCCTTTACTATCCTCACAAGGAGGTAACAGAAGAAACAGCATTCATGATCCCAGAATTGGATGCTATACAGACAAATAATCAGTGCACGAGAAAGAGCTGGAAGGAGGGGGAGGACATACATACATAGGGGGACGCACACACACAAATTTAACAGAAAGATGGGAAAATGAAATTAGAGACATTCCCCAGAAAATAAAACAGAAACACAGATGGAGAACATTTATATATATATATATACATATATATATATATATATATATCAAGGTTCTTTTCCAAGAGTTCCAGTCTTTGATTAATAAAAATTACAGAATAAAGACTTTTAAATAATAAATAAAAAGAGACAATTCTCCAGAACTGAAAAGACAAGAATCTCCCAATTGAAAGAGTCCAATGAGCAGCCAAGAACAATGAATGAAGACCAACTCCTTGGTACCTCACTGTGAAATTTCTGAACAGCAAGGACAACCGTGAAGAGTCTAAAAAGCTTCTAGAAAGGGGAAGAAAAAGTCACATACTTAAGCCACTTACATTGTTATACTTTAACCTCTGCAACTACCAAGATCTGAAAACTCTTAATGACCTTAATTTTGAATTTCTCAGTTTGTAATCACTTCCTCTATCATTCCCACTCAATCCAGAACTCCAATAACTGGGACACCTTGGTGGCTCAGTCAGTTAAGCATCTGACTCTTGGTTTCGGCTCATGATCTCACAGCTTCATGGGTTCATACCCCACATCTGGCTTTGCACTAGTAGTACAGAGCCTACTTGGGATTCTCTCCCCCCCTTCACTGTCTCTCTCACCCTCTCCTCTGCCTCTCCCCCACTTGTACTGTCTCTGTCTCTCAAAATAAATAATTAAAAAAAAAAATTACAACTCCAGTAACTATTTGAACTCACCAGGATCCATAATCCACTGGTCCCACTACCTTCTTACGGATTGTCATCCCTCTCAAGTTATTTCCTTTTCAAATCCCTTCATTGTAACCACTCCCTCAGATATTCCAAATCAATGCCCTTTTTCTGTTTCCATTTCACTACACTGAGTGTGACAAAAACCCCAACCAACTCCAAGTGCCAGGCCTGTGTCTGGGTACCTGGATCTTGCTGGAGAGTAATTTCCAGCCATGCTGCTTATTCCTACTTTAAATCGATGATTGTAACCTCGGGGAAGCCTTAAGGTCACCTGGCAATTCAACTACATTCTTCTGGTCATTCATTCTCCTGCTTGCCTGGTAATTACTATAACCTCTCACATGTCTTACACCTCTTGTCTCCTTGGTAATCACACTCTTAGCTGATGATCTTGCTTTCTATTTTACTGAAAAAAATAGATGCAATAAGAAGAAAACTTCCACAGGCTCCCACACCACCATACAGAGACCCTTACCCACACCTACAGCAGTAGTCTCTACCTTTCTTCTGTTTCTATGGAACAACTGTCCACGTCATCAAGGCCAACGCCTCCACCATCTCCTCTCATTCACCATTTTCCCTGATTATCTCCATTAACAGACAAACATGTTAGTATTTTGCTCATCCCTTAAAAAACAGTTTGGACTGACAGCTCCCTGCCGCTACCCTTCTGTATCTTCATTACCTGTCGGCAACATGAATCTTGAACTGTTACAATTCAGAGGACTGTACGTGTCAAAGGAAAAAAGATGTATAATTTAAAAAATAGCAAAAACTTGCTTAATTTTGAAGTCCAGAATGAGAGTTCAGAAGATGCCCAGATACAAGATGCTATACAAATGTTACAGTATTCCTATAAAAACTAAGGAGGCACCTGGGTGGCTTAGTCGGTTAAGCGTCCAACTTCGACTCGGGTCATGATCTCACAGCTTGTGAGTTCAAGCCCTACATCGGGTTCAGTGCTGACAGCTCAGAGCCTGTAGCCTGCTTCTGATTCTGTGTCTTCCTCTCTCTGTCCCTCCCAACTCGCGCTGTCTCTCCCTCTCTCAAAAATAAACATTAAAAAAAAAAAAAAAACTAAGGAAACAATTCCATCACAACAGCAACAAAAATGTTAAAATACCTTAGAATGAACTTAAGAATTATGTAAAACTATTTACCTACCAAATAAAATTTATTTGTAACCCCCTTGAGAAAGAATTACGCAAAACCTAAATGAAGAAAATTACAAACCCTGAAAACAAAATTGAGACACATTTCCTATTCCTATATAGAAAGACTAGGTATCATTAAAATAGCAAATTTCCCCCAGATCAGTTTATAAATTCAGTTAATTCCTATCAAAGTTGATCTTATCAAATTTCCACTAACATTATTTTTGGAACATGGCATATTGATTCTAAAGTTAATTTAACATAGTAAATGGCAAGAAAAGGTATGAAGTTTTTTAAAAATAAGAATAATCTGCAGAGCACTTAACCTACTCTAAAACATCAAAATGTACAATTCAAAGCTGCCATAATAAAATTACCACAGTATGGGCACAAGACTAAATAAACAGATCAGAGATTAACGAAAAGACATATATGGGAATTTGATAAGTGATAAAGCAGGTATCTTCAACTGGAGGGAAGAACCGATGATCCCAGGACAAGTGATAAACCACACTGGGGGGAAAAAAGTTAAATTCCTACACTTCATACCAATCCCCCAAAATATATACCAAATGAATTAAACATTCAAATGGGAGCCACAGGAGTATTTGAAGAAGATATAGAACCATTTTTTAAATCTTGGGACAAAGTAACTAAACCTTTCTTACCAAGCCATGAAACCCAGACAGATCAGACTGATGTATGAAACACATAATGGGTTTAAATCATTGATTTAAAAGAGAAAAGAAAAATGGATAAAGGACACAAATAGGAAACTTATTTTAAAAAGAAAATATGAATGACAAAAATACATGAAAATATCATCAATCTGTTACCGAAAAAGCAGCTTTCAAAAAACTACATTTTTTTGTCCATCAGATAAAAATGATTAGTAAGGATGTAGAAAAATGAATACTCTCATTCAGTTTGGTACGGTAATAAAATACTATAAGATTTTAGCAATATTTATTACAAGTTCAAATATTCATCCTTTATGACCCCAGATATCCACTTGTAGGAATTTATCCTACAGACACACTTAAGCAGAGTAGAGAGTTATGTTAAGGAATTTTCACTGCAGACGGTTACAGGAGCAAAAAATCAGAAACCACCCACTGCCCGGTGGCAGGGATAAACCACAGCAACAGCACACAGGTAAGACAGAATGTGTCAGATCTATGAGCGCGAAGATCCAGACAAGGTCAGGTATGTTGCTAAGAAAGTTACTATTGTATCCATGAGTCCCTTTTCGTTAAACAAAAAGTTAGTATCTATATAAAAAAAAAATACTATGGGAATCTATACCAATCTGCTGAAAGTGATCCTCTCTGAGGAGAGAAATTTCAAGGAACTTGTACTTCCTACATAATAAATTTCTAGAATATAGAAATATAAATGTTACATTTTCTATGATTCTGGGTGATACCTACAAATAGAGGAGGGAAAAAAGAGTAAAATAGTTTAATTCAAAGTTAAAAAAAAAGGAAGAAAAACTTTAAATTAAGCCACTCTGCTAGTCAGATTCAAGCATTTTTGGCAAGAGAACCTACCAGATGTAAATACAGTAGGCCAAACTGCAGCTAAGGGAAAAAGGGAGAGGGTCTGTCTGGCCCATTCCTCTTCCAACCAACCATCTGCACATGTGAGGAAACTGGCTGAGCAACCACTTAGAATTGTGGGGACTAAACTCAAGAAGTCTCGCCTTGTTTCAGAAAGCTCTGCTCAGGGACAGCAAGGCAAGTCCCTCTGCTCATGCTGGCCCCGGACTCTTAAAAGCAGCCCAGGGATCTCAGTAACAAGGAACTGACTAGGGAATCTGTCACTAAGTTGAGATGGAACGGGAAGGGGCAAACGTTTGGTTCAAGTCTGTACTTAATACTCCAGTTAGTGTGGACCTGTGCTTCTGGCCTTCTTCAGCTCCCAGCACACATGGAAAATGGAATATTTGGAGGCCACACTGCAGCAAACAGAGGCCTGCTTCCAGAAAGAATGACTGGCCCATGGCCCTGCTCCAGGAGCCCCAGGCACCATGGGCTGCGGGCATCAATGCCACGACACGTCTGTAACACTGTCTCGGCACATCTGTCAGGAGGCTCTGGTACAGGGAAAGCATTTCTTTAAAAAGCTTTCTTTAGGGGCGCCTGGGTGGCTCAGTCGGTTAAGTGGCTGACTTGGGCTCAGGTCATGATCTCGCGGTTGTGAGTTCGAGCCCCACGT
This sequence comes from Paguma larvata, assembly GCA_030068075.1. NCBI lineage: Eukaryota > Metazoa > Chordata > Mammalia > Carnivora > Viverridae > Paguma > Paguma larvata. The sequence continues at coordinate 46,744,742 of CM057827.1, read as the reverse complement.
CGGGCTCTGTGCTGACAGCTCAGAGCCTGGAGCCTGCTTTGGATTCTGTGTCTCCCTCTCTCTCTGCCCTTCCCCTGCTCACACTCTATGCCTCTCAAAAATAAAAAAAAATAATAAAAAAAAAAGCTTTCTTTAAGAGTATCATTACAATCATTCAACATATATTTACTAAGCACCTACTATGTGCCAAACACTGTGTTAAGTACGGCTATCTACCCTACAGATGAGAGGGGGAAGATGGGTAAATAAGCAGTTCCAATATAATGTAAAGTGTGCTGAGGGGAACTATCAGGAATTTTAACCTGAGTCGCAAACCTGGGGAAAGGGAGTCCATCAACGACTCCTTCCCAGGAGAAACGGGTGCTACACAAAAGGGTGAAGTGCATTTCAGGCAGAGGAAGAGCAGGCACAGAGACCTAAATGCAAGGTGTCAAAGAAACAAAAGAGGTTCTGTACTGCACATGTGGAACATGAGGAGGGAGTCAGTTTAGGAGTTTTAACAGATGTATTTTTTGATAAATACAGAATGCAGTTGAGCAGAAAGCCAATCACCACAAAAGCTAGGAAATCATATGCCTTCCTGTACCGCAACCAATCAAACCTAAGCTACAAGAAAAGTTTCTTTGGGGAAATGAAGAAACTTCTTGAGCACAAAATCTATAAAAACAGACAATACTAATCATTTGCAAGTACTGTGTGCATTGAGTTCAAAACAATTTATTCTGGTTGCAGTTCTTTTAAAGAATAAAATACTACCCATTTTGGCAAAAGTCAATTCAAACACTCAATGTAATACTGCATTTAAACAAATGGGAAAGCAAAGGAATTCTCAGATAATTAGTACATAAGTTTCTTGTTCTTAAAAACAATATTTAATTAGCCTGGAAATTAACTCAAGTAATATATACATTCTCTTCCTCTCTCACATATAACTGAACAAAGCAAGTGTCTTAACAGAAATGAAACTTAATATTTACCTCTCTGCCTGTAAGGATGTGTCTTGCCAATTTCACTTTTGCAAAATTCCCCTTGCCGATTGTTTTCAACAGTCTGTAGTTTCCGATGTGAGGTTGTTCATCTGCACAGGAAGCTATAGAGTTTCTACACCGAGCTCCAGAGCGCCCAGTGCGAGAGGTAACTTCTTGCCGCCCATCTCCATGTGACGTGTGCTACAATATAACATACACAAAAATAAAGAAATGAGAGAACACATGGTACCTGCCAAGCTTTAAGAGCCCCTAGTTGAAGAAACAAAACGCCACTGCTTTAATTTTAATCCTAATGTATCTACCACTTTAAAGGAATTTGCCCATATGGTATGAATTTGAGGAAAACAAGCAAATGCTGAGAAGAAAAATATCAAGGGTTGAAGTGGGTGTTCAGAAGGAAATGAGATATTTTCTGTATGTGGTTGTAACATAAAATAGGAGAAACAAGACTGCCTTATAAAGAATGTAACGTTTCCATAAGCTATTCAATGCACCAACACATAAGATCCTTCACCAGATGAGGACGCTTTTGTGATTTACTCACGGCCACATCACTACTTGGTGAGAAATCCAAACAGAATCTGGATTCCCAATTTCTTTCTGCACTATGCTGCTAAGCAATGTTTTTCAAGGAAAAGCTTGACTAGACACCACAGGTGGTAACTTCTCTGACACAGGTTATAGCAACTTTTTTCTAGATAGGTCCCCTGAGGCAAGGGATACAAAAGCAAAAATAAACTATTGGGACTACACCAAAATAAAAAACTTCTGCACAGCAAAGGAGATAATCAACAAAACCTACGGAATGAGAAAAGATATTTGTAAATGATATATATGAAAAGGGTTATTATCCAAAATATTTAAAGAACTTCTAAAACTCAACACCTAAAAACCAAATAATCCAATTATAAAAAAATGTGCAGAAGGGGTGCCTGGGTAGCTCAGTAGATTAAGCATCTGACTCTTGATTTCAGCTCAGGTCATGATCTCATGGCTTCCTGAGTTTGAGTCCCGCATGGGCTACGCACTAAGAGTGCAGAACCTGCTTCAGATTTTCCCTCCTTCTTTGCCCCTCCCCCATTCATGCACTGTCTCTCTCAAAATAAACAAACTTAAAAAAAAGAGAGAGAGAGAGAGAGAGAAAACATGCACAGACATTTCTCCAAAGACATACACTTGGCTAATAGACGCATGAAAAGATGCTCACCATCACTCTCACCAGGGAGATACAAATCAAAACTATAGTGCAGTACCACCTCGCACCTGTCAGAATGGCTAAAATCAACAACACAAAAAAACAACAGATGCTGGTGAGAATATAGAGAAAGGAGAAACTTTTACACTGTTTGTGGGAATGCAAACTGGTGCAGCCACTATGGAAAACAGTATGGTGGTTCCTCAAACAGTTAAAAACAGAACTCCCTACATTCAGCAATGGCACTAATGGATATGTACCCAAAGGATACAAAATACTAATTCGAAGGAACACATGTATCCTGAAATTTATAATAAGCCAAGGTATAGAAGCAGCCCAAGTGTCCATTTGATTGATGAATGGATAAAGATGTGGTATATGTATGTATGTACACACACAGGAATATTATTCAGTCGTTAAAAAAAAGAATGAAATCTTGCCATCTGCAACAACATGGATTTATCTAGAGAGTATAATGCTAAGGAAAGTTAAGTCAGAGATAGGCAAATAAACCATATGATTTCACTCACATGTGGAATTTAAGAAACAAAGGATCAAAGAAGGGGAAAAAAGAAAGAGAGAGAGAGAGAGAAGCAAACCAAGACAGACTTAACCACAGAGAACAAACTGATGGTTACCAGAGGGGAGGCAGGTGGGAGAACGGGTAAAATAAGTGACAGGGATGAAGGTGAGCACCTGTCGGGATGAGCACCAGATGATGTACGGAATTACTGAATCTCTATATTGTACACCTGAAACCAATATCACTCTATATATTAACTAGACTGGAATTAAAATAAAAACTTAAAGGAAAAAAAAACAGCTAGACTATGTGGCTCTTGATATATGCTTGTTAGAAGAATACAGTACTCAATCTGCCCCATAAAGTAAAACAATCATACACACCTCTAACCATATTAAATACAAAGGTACTAGAATGGCAAATGCCCAATGTATACAATTCTCTATGTGTGAGTATCCAGCTGCCTCACACTTCCTTTTGCCCCACACATGCTCGAAAGATGCCATGACCTACTGCCTGCCTTTCGGGGCACTACTCTCTCTCACTACACTCATTCAAACGCTTGAAATCTCCTTTGTTCTTTTCTCTTTTAGTCCGGGAAAATGACTCTTCTTTCTCTTGGTCTCTCATTAACTACAGATCAAAACAAGGGTGAATATAGCTGATAAACATAAGAAACTCCATTGTAACACAGACATCAAGGGAAAAGGAAAAACAAGTGCTTTAAAGTGAAAGCTTAAGAATTTGTGCCATTTGTTTCTGAAGTCTTCAAGGACGTCTTTTTTTCAGAACTTCCATATTAATCTCCATCTACTTTCTCATTATTCCTCTAATTAAATTATTTCTCCCTCATGTAGGTTTTAGGATAGGTTCACTTGTGTTTTATTCAATTACCACATAATACTGGGTGCAAACTATGATTTCTATGCTTCTTAAAAAAATATTTACTTATTTTGGGAGAGAGAAAGAGACAGTGAATGTGTGTGCAAATGGGAGAGGGGCAGAGAGAGGAGAGAGAACCCCAAGCAGGCTTTGCACTGTCAGTACAGAGCAGATGCAGGGCTCAATCCTACGACTGAGATCACAACCTGAGCCAAAATCAAGAGTCAGACGCCTAACAGACTGAGCCAGCCAGGTACCCTCTATGTTTTTACTGTAAATGTATATTCTAAGTAAAACAGGCTTTTATGAACCAGTTATAAACCTAAGCAATTTGTAACACTGTTCATATAAAAAAAAAGATTCTTATCTCCAAATGAGAACTTTGGGAAAATAGCTTATTTATAAATGAGGATCTGCTTATCAAAGAAAAAACTAAAGGGGCGCCTGGATGGCTCAGTCAGCTGAGCACAGAACTTGAAGCCTGCTTGAAGATTCTTTTTCTCTCTCCTTCTGCCTCTCTCCCCTGCTTGTGTTCTCTCTCTCAAAAAAAAATTAATGTTTATTTTGAGAGAGTGAGAGAGATAGAGTATGAGTAGAGGAGGGGCAGAGAGAGAGGGAGACACAGAATCCGAAGCAGGCTCCAGGCTCTAAGCTGTCAGCACAGAGCCTGATGTGCGGCTCCAACTCATGAACCGTGAGATCATCACCTGAGCCAAAGCTGTTCACTTAACCGTCTGAGCCACCCAGGCGCCCCAATAAAATTTTTAAAGAAAGAAAAAAAAAACCTAAAACAGGGGCACCTGGGTGGCTCAGTCAGTTGCTGTCTGACTTCAGCGCAGGGCATGATCTCACAGTTTGTTGGTTCAGGCCCCATGTTGGGCTTTGTGCTGACAGAGAGGAGGCATCTTTGGATTCTCCGTCTCCCTCTCTCTCTGCTCGTCTCCCGCTCGTCCTCTCTCTCTCTCTCTCTCTAAAATGATTATTAAAAAAAAGGAAAACTAAAACAGCAACTAAGTTATGACACAGGGGCTTATATTATGACACAAGGCAGGTACATTTGTACATAAGACATGTGCTCTTCTAATGCGAATTTTGTACATCAGCTGGAGTATGGTTTTAAAACAACTTTGGTGACTGTTTGTTATGTTTATTTCCAAACTAAATTTAAGTTTCATGAAAACAGGTAATTTATTATTCCTTAGATCTTAGAACAGTAGCTGGCATAGAACAGGTACTTAATAAATATCAGAATGACTACAGAATAACAAAATACTAGTGTAGTGTTTAAATGGTTATTATGGGAAATTTCTCTTTTCTATCTTCTGAAAAGAATTTTCTACCATTCATTCAAATATTTACTGAGTGATATGGTAGATTTTATATATGTATATATGTGCTAAGCTGTTTTGGGAACTGGAAACACGACAGTACATAAAACAAAGTCCTGTCCCCACAAGCTATGTATCAAGTGGTTTTACTATTTACACAACAAAAATACAGTCATTAAAATTATACTACTGGCCAAAATTTGGGTTAAAAAGCTTTTGTAATGTAAATGTATTTTCTAATTTATATGTTTTGTAAATTCAGCTTTTCATACATAAAGTTTTCTAGAGTGAGGCACAGTTAAATGGACTAAACATTAACTTACATCCAAGTCAACTGTCTTCTATTCCACATAAAATAGGAATATTGAAACAATCTTAAGATTCATAAGCATCTAAAGTTTGTACCTTTGCTTACTCCCAATCTACTTATAATTAAAGAGTAACTCCTTAGCATCCACCAGATGCAACCTTCAAGAGGACAAGGATTTTTGTCTGTTTTGTTCATTATCAGATATTCCCAGAACTTGGGAGTGGTGACTGACACAGAGTAGCTGCACAATACATTGTTGCTGAATGAATGTTAAACTAATTCAAGGCCCTCTGTGATCTAATCTGTTCCTCTTTTCTGGCTATATCATCCACTATTCTCAAGGACGGTCCTGGTCCCTCAATTTGAATGCCCTTCCTTCTCTTCAAACCTAAGATTCCTACTCATCCCCTTATGTTTGGATCACCTGTCACCATCTTTATGAAGCCTCCTGTGACTCTTTCTGCATCTCATCAGATTCTTTATTCTTTTCCTTTGGGTTCCAGGGGTACTTTGTATCTATCTATATTATGCTACTTGGTTGTAGATAATACAATACTATTAGCCACCATATTAGCTCTTTTGCTTCTGAGTTTGTGGAGGATTCTATTGATTTCACAGAAGAAACCAGACCCTCTTCCCTCATTTGAGTTGGCCCAGCCAGGTCCCTAAGTTTAGCCAATGACATACAAGTGAAAATGACGTGCCACTCCCATGCAAAAGCATTATTTGCCAGTGCTTGACTTCCCCCATTTTCTGCTCTCCTGAATCCTGAGCACTGCCTGAAGACAGAAGTCCACATGGCCAAATTATCCCGGAAAGGGAGATCAATCTTCTTGGAGCCAATAAGTCCTCAGGCAAACTGTTTAAACAAGGGTTTTTATTGTGTTAAACCACTAAGATTTTGATTGTGTAAGTTACTACAGCATAACTCAACCTAAACTAACACATACTCGAGCAAATAAACAATCAAAATACAAACCAGAAAGAAATCTCCATTTCCCCATTAGACTAAAAACCCATACAAAAGACTGAAGTATCTGATGTTTGTTAAATTACAGTAGGGCTAAACTTAGTATATTTAGTTTGATGTTTCCTTACATAAAGTCCTTAAAGTAAAAAATCTAGGGGGTTGCCCTGCTGGCTCAGTGGGAAGGGCATGCAACTCTTGATCTCAAGGTTGTGAGTTCGAGCTCCAAGTTGTATGTAGAGATTACTTAAAAATAAAATTTTTAAAAAATGAATCTGGGGTGCCTGGTGGCTCAGAAGCCTTCGACTTCAGCTCAGGTCATGATCTCATGGTTCGTGAGTTCGAGCCCCGCATCGGGCTCTGTGCTAACAGCTCAGAGCCTGGAGCCTGCTTCAGATTCTGTGTCTCCTTCTCTCTCTCTGCCCCTCCCATGCACATGCGCGTGCTCACACTCTCTCTCTCTCTCAAAAATAAATAAACATTTAAAAAAATAAAACAAATAAATAAATCTAACTCAGTCATCAAAAAGAATGAAATCCTGGGACGCCTGGGTGGCTCAGGTCATGAACTCCAAGCCCCACAATAGACTCACATGATATCACTCATATGTGGAATTTAGGAAACAAAACAGATCAATATATAGGAAGGGGAAAAAAAGAGGAAAGCGAACCATAAGAGACTTCTAACAACAGAGCAAACAAACCGAGGCTCGATGGAGGAAGGTGGGTAATGGACGGGCTAGATGGGCGACGGGCATTGAGGAGGGCACTTGGGATGAGCACTGGGTGTTATATGTAAACGAGGAATCACTAAATTCTATTCCTGAAACCAATATCACACTATATGTTAGCTAACTAGAATTTAAATAAAAATTTGGGGGAAAAAACTAATGTGTTTAGCTTAAAAAAAATCCTCTCAAAACAGAAACAAATTATTCATCAGGGATACTGGCATACAGTTTTCTAGTAGTGTCTTTTTCTAGTTAAACCTGATTTCTTAAGTAAGCCTCTCAAATTTCAGGTTTGTGCTTCACCAGAAAGATACAAAAGCAAACATGGAACCATATGTAACTATGTTAAAAAAATTAAAGATAATTTTTTTGGGGGGTGTATGTGTGTCTAAGGTATATTCTAATTTGTGTCTTCATTATTTAATAATTTAAATTATATGGTTCTTACATATGGACACATTTTTAAGAAGAATTAATATGTATAACATGAAGTGGAATGCATTCCCCATTTATTTTTCTTACTGCTTCTTACATTAGTGTTGATATAGCCCTGTAGCAGTCTACTTGGCATTCATTGTATTCATCCCATGCTTCTGTCAATGGCCCTAAAGAAAAATTATTTCTGGGGAAGCCTGGGTGGCTCAGTCGGTTAAGTATCCCACTCTTGGTTTCAGCTCAGGTCATGAGCTCAGTTCATGAGTTCAGGCCCCGCATCAGGCTTTGTGCTGACACCATGGAGCCTGCTTGGGATTCTCTCTCTCTCCTTCTCTCTCTGTCCCTCTCCCACACTCTCTCTCTCAAAATAAATAAATAAACTCAAAAAAAATAAGAAAAAAAGAGAGAGAAGTTTCTAATCTTATAGCACTCAATGTGGTACACTAAACAATTAAACAAATAATTCTGAATTCTTGTACTATTAGCCAATTATTTCCTGCATAGGTTTGTTGTTTATTTCTCCCTAAGGAGCCAGTAAACAACCTGAGGACAAAAAAAAAAAAAAATGTTACAGAATTCTTCACGATTCACATTACATTTTGTGGCAGCACTAAGCATGTAATAACAGGTAGTTAGCTATTAAATTTAAGTCTTAAAAATTAAAAGAGTCCTGAACCTTCTCTCTCCCATGGAGTTGAGCTGATACCACTTCATCCACCATGAAAATTAGAATGTGTACACTGCTACTGGAAATAATCAGAAGCAAGCCAAAGACAGGAGATTATTAACAAATTCATAAAGCATCTATTTGCAAACTAAAACCTTTACAGCAGAACATTTAAATTTCCAAGTAATATACTAGAGAATGGAGCAAACATTATAGTTATCTACTCAATATCCATTTCTCTCTTCTTCATTACCAAAAGCTGACTGGATATTTGGTGAAGCAACAAGACCAACGAAATAATTGTTTTCTCAAACTTCTCTGCAGCTAGGGGCACCTGGATGGCTCAGTCGGTTGAGTATCTTGGTTCTGGCAAGTGCTCATTAAAGAAAGCATAACGGTGGGGGGCGGGGGCAGTTCGGGGAAAACTTTTTGTTTCTCACAAAGGGTAACAGATACACTAGTACAGTCCCTTCTTCCTTTCTATTGCCTTCAATACAACCATAACTGAAGATGTAGAAGTTATCTTGCAGCCAAAAGGTCTCAAACATGAAAGAAAAGACAAAAGTTTTTGTTTTTCTTTAAGTAGGCTTCACATGCAGCACAGAGTCCAATATGGGGCTTGAACTCAGCATTCTGAGATCAAGACCTGACCTGAGATCAAGAGTCGGAAGCTTAACTGCCTGAGCCACCCAGGCACCCCGAAACAATAGTATTTTTAAAAACCACCAGCTCTGGGGCGTTTGGGTGGCTCAGTCAGTTGAGCATCCGACTTTGGCTCAGGTCATGATCTCGAGGGTGGGAAGTTTGAACACTGCATCAGCTTGCTGCTGTCAGCATACAGCCCACTTAGGATCCTCTGTCCCCCTATCTGCCCCTCCCCTGCTCTCTCAATCTCTCAAAAATAAAATCTGCGGCACTTGGGTGGCTCAGACTCTTGGTTTCAGCTCAGGTCATGATCTTACAGTCAGTGGGATCAATCCCCATGTTGGGCTTTGACAGTGCAGAGCCTGCTCAGGATTCTTTCTCCCCCTGTCTCTCTCTCTCTCTCTCTCTCTCTCTCTATCCCTCTCTCCTCCCTCAAAATAAACATTAAAAAAAGTATTAAAAAATAAATATAAACCACCAATTCCAATATTATACTGCTGAACCAAAGCTAGAAATTATGTACATTTCTTTTGTGAGAAAAACAAACCCTTATTTGGTTAAGCCATTATGTTATAGTTTGTTACTTTCAGTCAAAGCGCTACTAACTGTTACAGAGCTATATCAACGCTAATGAAAGCAGCAGTAAGAAAACTGAATAGAGGAGTGACTGGGTGGCTCAGCCAGTTAAGTCTCCGATTCTTTATTTTGGCTTGGGTTATGATCCCAGTTTCGTGGGATTGAGCCCTATGTCAGCTCCACACTGAGTATGGAGCCTGCTTGGGATTCTCTCTCTCTCTCTCTCTCTCTCTCTCTCTCTCTCTCTCTCTCAAAAAAGAAAAAAAAAGAGAAAGAAAGAAAAATGAATGCAGAATGCATTTCATTTTATGTTATACATATTAGTTCTTAAAAAATGTATCCATATGTAAGAGCCTTAGAATATAAATCATATAACCAGAAGATACAAATGAAAATATACCTTAGGCACACACCAAAAAGTTTTGTTTTTATTATTTTTTTTAACATTTATTCATTTTTGAGAGACAGAGTGTAAGTGGGGGAGAGGCAGAGAGAAAGAGAGAGACAGAATCTGAAGCAGGCTCCAGGCTCTGAGCTGTCAGAACAGAGCCTGACATGGGGCTCAACTCACTCACAGACTGTGAGATCATGATGTGAGCAGAAGTCAGATGCTTAATCAACTGAGCCACCCAGGCACCCTCACCAGAAAGTTTTTTAATTTTTATGGTTCCAGACTTACCCTTGTATCTGCCCCAACCTGTTGGTAAAGCACCAACCTGAAATTTGAGAAGCCTACTTAAGAAATCAGGTTGTAAGCAGAAAAGGACACCACTAGAAATGAAAACTATAGGTCAATATCCCTGATGAATATGGACACAGAAATTCTCAATTCTCAATACTAGCAAACTGAATTCAGCAGCACATTAAAAGGATCATTTACTGGGGCAACTGGGTGACTCGCTGGTTAAATGTCCAACTCTTTGATTTTGGCTCAGGTCATGGTATCACCGTTGTGGGATCAAGCCCTGTGTCAGGCTCTGCACTGAGCGTGGAGCCTGCTTAAGATTCTCTCTCCCCCACTCTCTTTGCCCCTCACCTGCTCATGCCGTCTCTCCTTAAAAAAATAATAATAATAATAAAAGGATCATTTACCATGATTTCATGGGATCTACCTCTGGATGTAAGGATAGTTCACCCTATCAATCAATGTGACATATTACATTAACAGAATAAAAGAAAATAATCATATGATCATCTTGATACACACAGAAAAAGCATCCAACGAAACTTCTGACAAAAGTCAACATCCATTCATGATGAAAACTTAAACTGGGCACTGAAAGAACATATCTTGACATAAAAAGTCCATACATGAGCAGCTCACAGCTAACATCATACTCAATGGTGAAAGGATAAAAGCTTTTCCATTAAGTTCAGAAAAAAGACATGGTTGCCCACTCTCACCACACCTATTGAAATTAACACTGGAAGTCCTAGTGGGAGTAATCAGGCAAGACAAAAAAATAAAAGGTATTAGAACTGGAAGAGAAGGAAAATTGTCCCTATTTGCAAAAGACATGATTTTATAGGGGTGCCTGGCTGGCTCAGTCGATAGAGCATGTGACTCTTTTATTTTATTAATTAATTTATTTATTTAGAGAGGGAGAGGGAGCACGCATGCGTGCAGCCGCATGCATGACTGAGGGGAGAGGCACAGAGAAAGGGAGAGAGAGATAATCCCAAGCAGGTTCCACACTCAGCGCAGAGCTGGACACCAGGCTCGATCCCACAACCCTGGGATCATGATCTGAGCCAAAATCAAAAGTCAGAAGCTCAACGGACTGAGCCACCCAGGCGCCCCAGAGCACATGGCTTTTGATATAGGGAGTAAATTGTAAGTTTGAACCCCATGCTAGGTGGAGAGATTACCTAAAAAATAAAATGGAAAAAAAAAAAGACATGATTTTATATATAGAAAACCCTAAAGACTCAACTAAAAAATTGTTAGATCTAATCAATGAATTCAATGAAATTGCAAGATACGTAATTAAATTAAAAGATCAGTAGTGCTGGGCACCTGGGTGGCTCAGTTGGGTAAGCATCCAACTCTTGGTTTCAGCTCAGGTCATGATCTTATTATGGTTTTGTGAGTTTGAGCCCCACATCAGGCCCTGTGCTGACAGTGCAGAGCCTTCTTAGGATTCTCTCTCTCCCTCTTTCTCTGCCCCTCTCCCATTCATGCTCTCTCTCAAAATAAAATTAGCTTTAAAAAATATTTTTAAAAATTAGTAGTGTTTCTACACACTAACAATGAGATTTCTGAAAAAGACAGAAATTGATCCTGTTTACAATGGCATCAAAAAGAATGAAATACTTAGGAATAAATTAAGGAGGTAAAAGATCTCTATGCTGAAAATTATAAGACACTGATGAAACGAACTGAAGATAACACTAATAAATGGAAACGTATCCTGTGTTCATGTGATTCAATGCAATCTCTATCAAGATTCCAATGGCCTTTTTCACAAAAGTAGGAAAAACACTCCTAAAATTTATAAGGAACCACAAAGACCTCAAATAGCCAAAGAAATATTGAGAAAGAACAAATCGGGAGGTATCACACCTCCTGATTTCAAGCTATATTATAAAGCTACACTATGATAATAAACAGTATGATAATGGCATAAAAACAAATAGACCAGAACATAATTGAGAGCCCAGAAATAAAACCAAGCATATAGGGTCAACTAATATTTGACAAGGGAGCCAAGAATACCCACTGGAGAAAAGATCATCTCTTCAATAAAAGATACTAGTATAATTGGGTATTCATACCTAAAAGAATTAAACTGGACCCATATCTTATACCACTCACAAAAACTAATTTGGAAATGGATTAAAAACTTAAATGTAAAGGGCGCTTAAGTGGCTCAGTCAGTTAAGTGTCTTTTGATTTCGGCCCAGGTCATGATCTCACAATCTCGGGATTGAGCCCTGTGTGGGGCTCTGTGCTGGGTGTGGAGCCTGCTCGAGATTCTCTCTTCCTTGCCTCTCCCTCTGCCCCTTCCCTGTTCACACACACACAGGCACACACATGGGCTCTCTCTCAAATAAAAAATTTTTTAGAAGTCATTAAAAAACACTTAAATGTAAGACCTGAAACCATGAAACTCCTAGAAGAAAACATAGGAACAGAGCTCCTTGATACTGGTCTCAGTAATGATTTTTTGAAAATGACACCTAAGGCACAAGCAACAAAATAAAAAATGAACAAGTGAGACTACATCAAACTAAAAAGCTTCTGCCCAGCAAAAGAAACCATAAATAAAGTGGAAAAAAAAACCCTATGGAATGGGAAAGTATTTGCAAACTATATATTTGATAAGGGGTTCATATCTAAAACATATGAAGAACTCATATAACTCAATAGCAAAAAACAAATAACCTAATTAAAATGGCATAAATCAAACCAATACCTTAAACTTACACGTGATGTATGTCATTACTTCTCAATAAAACTGAGGGGGGAAAATCAGGTTTAAAGGTTTAAAAAAAACAACTTACACTATGTTTCAACTCTTCTTGAATAGACCTTGGTCCCTTTTGTAAAACACAAGACGTGTGCCCACACATCCTTTCTAATACTTAAAATAACAAGCCATCTCCTTAACACAAGGGCAGGTTTTTCAAATGTAAAAAAATCTACAAAGCTAAAATTGTGACAATAAAGGGTTGTCCCCCACACATTTTGTACTTTAGAGATATTCATAAAATCAAATTTCACTTTTGAAATTAGCAGGACAATTATTTCATTCACTGAAGAAAAAAATATTTGTAAGACTGAACAATTTGTGATTTTAAAAACTCTTAGCAAACAAGAAACAGAACGGAACTTCCTTACTTTGATAGAAATCATGGACCAAAACCCTTCAGCAAATATTACACCCATGGAGAAACTTTAGAATCATTTCTTGAAAATCAGAAACAGGACAAAGTTGCCTATTATCACTACCGTTATTTAACATAATACTAAAGGTTATGGCCAATACTTTAAGAAAAAAGTTATAAAATGTGAGAATCAGAAAGAAAGAGATAAAACTGTCACTGTAGATGATATGATCTACCTACAAACCAACAAAATCAGAAATACCACAGGAACTCATGAGAGTTTGACAAGATACAGGATCAACCTATAACATTTCTCTACACCGGCAGTAACCTGCCACAAAATTTAACAAAAAAAAATAACCACATAAATAAAAACCAGATAAGTAAAAAACATATAAATAAAAATAACCATATCGATAAAAACTATAAAACAGGTAGACACTACCTTAATCAAGAAAATATATAAGCTTTCTGAGGAAAGCCTTAAATTTTTAACAAAAGCTATAAAAGATAAATAAATGGAAATCCATGTTCATGGATAGATACTATAAATTCTACTCAAATTAATCTAAGAGTTCAATGCAATCTCAATTAAAATTTCCAGTCAGTTCTTGAGTATTTTTTTTTAACGTTTATTTATTTTGAAAGAGAGAGTGAATGTAAGCAGAGGAGAGGCAGAGAGACAGGGAGACAGAGAATCCGAAGCAGACTCTGCTGTCAGCACAAAGCCGGACTCAGGGCTCAAACCCACAAACTGTGAGATCATGACCTAAGCCAAAGTCAGACAGATGCTCAACTGCCTGAGCAACCCAGGCACCCCAAGTAAAAAAAATTTTTTTAATTTTCTAGTAAGCTTAATCTTACTCCGAAGTTTACATGGATGAATAACTGCCAGGTCAGCCTTGAAAAAAAGAGTTTAAAAAAAAAAAGGGCTCAGAAACAAAAAGTGATCTAAGTTAACATAAGCATAACAAAATATCTCTACCACGTACCCTCTAGTAGCATGCAGTGAGAAACATCTTTTCTGTGGTATTCTTACTAAAAATATATAACCTTAATCTAATTGTGAAAAAACATCAAACTTAAATTGAGATATATTCCACAAAATAACTGACCAGTACTCATCAAAACTGTCAAGGGCATAGAAAACAAAGACAGAGGAACCATTATAAATTGGAGAAGACTACAAACAAACAAACTGGAGAAGACTAAGGAGACACAATAAGTAGATGCAATGTGAGATCTTTGATTAGGTCCTAGGAGAGAAAAAAGAACCTTGAAGAAAAACTGGTGAAAATTCAAGTAAATTCTGTAATCATTATCATCATTAATGGTATCAGACCAATATAAATTTTCTGGCTTTACGAACCATGGTTACGAAGGTGTTAACATTAGGGGAATCTGAGTGAAAGGCATGCATGAACTTTGTACCACTCTGGCAATTTTTATTTAAATCTAAAATTATTTCAAAATAAAAAGTCCAATAAATATGATATATAAATAGATACACAGATTAATAAGATTTAGAGAGACTGTGAAGCCACATAATTAAAAAGAACAGAAAACCTAAGGGGTATGGGCACAATGGAAAAACAGATCTACGCACCAGAATATAAAGCTAAATGACATGAGTATATGGGAACCTTAAGATACAATGAAAGGGGCCCTCTAAACCAGAGGGGAAAGGATAGACTGCAGAGCAGACAGCAGTGGGAAAACCGGTTCACCTTATCAGCCTACAAGAAGAAAAAAAAAAATGAAACTAGATCCCTACCAGAGAGAGGCTATGTCTTGAAGGATTAAAAACCTACAGGTGGGGGCGCCTGGGGGGCTCAGTCAGTGGAGCATCCAACTTCGGCTCAGGTCATGATCTCGCAGTTCATGAGTTTGAGTCCTGTATCGGGCTCTGTGGTGATACCTCAGAGCCTGAATCCTGCTTGGGATTCTCTCTCTCTCTCTCTCTCTCTCTCTCTCTCTCTGCCCCTCCCCTGCTCACACTCTGTCTCTCTCTCTCAAAGATAATAAAAATAAAAACCTACATGTGAAAGGTAAAATGATAAAAGGTTAACAGATGAAATACAAGAGAATATCCTTGTGATCCAGCTATTTTAGTAAAATTTCAAAAACACAAACACAAGACAAAGTTTGTGCTGGTTACACCAAAATTAACAATTTGTTCAACGAAGTGCATTATAGAAATATGACAGAAGATATGTGCAATGCCTACAACCTACATCAGGTTAACATCTAGGAAATTGAGAATACCTAAGAATCAACAAGAAAAAGACAACACCAAAGAAAAATGGAACAAGGAAAAAACAGCAATTACAGAACACCCCAAAAGCCAAAGTGTATATAAGAGCTAATAAAAATCAAAGAGAAATACAAGTTTACAATGAGATATCACATTACACCCAATAGGCTGGTAAAAAATTAATGCTGGATAATGCTAAATGTTGGCAGGAACCAGGGATACCATGCACTACTGGCAGAGTGTGGACTGATTTAGCCACCCAGAAGGACAGGGTCCGGCCCTATCTGTATGTGCAAGAGCAAGTCCACTCCTAGCTACCCCAAGAAAGTCTTCTACAGCTCCATAAGGGACATTAATGAAGATATTCACAGTAGTATTTTTGTGGCTGCAGGAGGTGCAATGTCTAATCCTGCTGAGCAGACAGGTCAAGTATGGTAGATAGATGCATCCCACAGACTGCTAAAACAGTGGTCAGAAAACAGATCAAGGGCGCCTGGGTGGCTCAGTTAGTTAAGCGTCCGACTTTGGCTCAGGTCATGATCTCACAGTTCGTGGATTCAAACCCCACACAGAGAGCTCTGTGCTGACAGCTCAGAGCCTGGAACCTGCTTCCAATTCTGTGTCTCCCTCTCTCTGTCCCTCCCCTGCTCACACTCATCTCTCTCTCTCTCTCTCAAAAATAAACATTAAAAAATTTAAAAAATTAAAAAAAGAAAAAACAGATCAGTTTCATAGATGAGACATATACAGTATATACACAAAGCGCCAAATGTATACTTTGTAAGAGCACATACATGTACACACATTACAGCATCTTAAACATAAAAAAAAAGTCACTCTTGGGGAGAGATGGGAAATGATTAACAAGAATAAATAAAACAAGAGAAGAGTTTTACACTGACTTATAAAGATAATGTGGGGAGCGGGGCGTCTAGGTGGCTCAGTCGGTTAAGCGTCCGACTTCAGCTCCCACGGTTTGTGAGTTCGAACCACTGCATCGGTCTCTGTGCTGACAGCTCAGAGCCTGGAGCCTGCTTAGGATCCTGTGTCTCCCTCTCTCTCTGCCCCTCCCCTGCTCGCACTCTGTCTCTCTCAAAAATAAATATTAAAAAAAAAAAAAGATAATGTGACTTGTTGCAGCTGAGTTTACAAAAATGTTGCTAAAAATATGAACAGAAAAGGGAAACTATTACTGTTCATATCCATAAACTGAAATTGTTTTCATTTTTAATTATTATTATTGCTGTAACAGATAAACTATCATAATAATGAAACAGACTGAAAAATAATTTACTTGTCTAATGGCCAAAAAGACTACAAGCACAAATAAATTTTGACTAAAGAAAACTTTCACTCAGTAGCATTTGACCAGTTAACTATAGGCTAAGCAACTATTAAGTGCCAGGCACTACAAAATGATGAAATAAAGTATGGTGCCAAACCTTCAAGTACTCCTAACCTAACTGAGGAGCTAACATGGGACATAATAACTAAAACAAATGGCAATCCCTGGCCCATTGAGAAAATCAGAGAGTAGGTATTCTAAGTGCCATCTGACACCTATAACGTGAGCTATGTATTTAGTTTTCAATTTTCTAGTAGAAACACTAAATAACATATCAACGGGTTAAATTAATTTTAATATTTTTTTAACCCAATATATCCTCAAATATTTCAACACATAATATAAAAAGATTAAGACGGCACATTCTTTTTTTTTCATACTGTCTTTGAAATTTGTATATATTTTTTCTTTACAGAGTCATATTTCAAGCATGGCTAGTAGCTACTGTGTGCGATAATGTAGTACTAAGCACTCAGAGGCGGTGACCACATTTGAGTGAGATGCAAGAAAAAGAGGTATCTTAGAGATGAAGGGATAGTATTTAAAGGATAAGCAGAGTTCTAACGGAAGACAAAGGTTATTTCAAGTCAGGCATTAGCACCTAGGGAAACGTGGGGGATGGGGAAATGTCCTCCTCCCACCTGCATGTCGAACCACTTTCATCTCTCAACTCTCTCATTTCATGGGACACTAACACTGCAGGCAGGGGGAAAATGCTTCAGTTCCTTGACATCTTGATGGTTGACAATTTATTCTTATGTTCCTGACTAGGCTGTCCTTTCTGCCTTGCTCCCCTTTCCATCCCCAATCCTTAGCTTAGTTAATGCCTACACTAAAGTACTTGACTAGGAGTTCCTTGTGGGCAAGAACGGTCTCATCTCTGTATTCTCAGAATACAGGTCTTGGCAACTAGCAGCTGTGAAATCACTGGGTAAACAAATGCCAAGCAGAACTGTCTGGCTAGATCATTAAGGTCATATAGGTGAGCAGTTAGAAATAACGAAGCTAGAAAGGTGGATCAAGAATAACACTACAAAATTTTAGAGTAACACTACAAAAGCTATCTTAAGAGAAAATGAACATCTACAGAACGCTCATCATATGGCATGGACTGAGATGAGCACACTATCAGTGTTACCTTCTTCAGTCACAACAACCCTGAGTAGATGGTGTTAATCTCTTGTGATATGTTTGTAAAATATACAGCATAGTGGCTTTAGTTAATAATACTGCATTGTAGATTTGAAGGTTGCTAACAAAGTACATCTTAAAATTCTCATCACAAGAAAAAATAAACTTGAAGGATGTGTGGTGATGGATATTAATCATTACACCTGTGGTGATCTTTACACAATCAATACAAACAGTGAATCATATGGCACACTTGAAACTAACAAACCGATGAGGTCATATATGTCTATTACATCTCGATCTTAGAGAAAATAGTGAAATAAATTAAATTTTTAAAAGATGAGACACAGATCAGTGAATTAACTTGGTCATGATTAAGTTACTTATATCTGAAGGCTAGTTTCTTGTATGTTTTGTTGTTGTTGTTCCTCCTTTTCTGCTCCACATCGTGTCCACTCTACCTCAGACATGTCTTCAGAATCACTCCCTCGATTGGTCTTAAGCTCCCATCTTTATCTCTCACTTCCCAGCCCAGACACTATTCATCAGTTCTCCCTATAAGAAAGCTGCCTGAGGTTTTAAAAAAGGAGAAAGGAGATGATCTCACTGGAATAACTACAGAGAGGAGAGGCTAAGAACACAGGGATAGAGATGAAAAACAACAGTAAAAAAAACCATCAACATTAACGATGGCTAACATTTATCTGTTACTTACTATGTATCAGTCACTGTTTTAAGTGCTTTACCCATACATACAGTCTCTTTTAATCACTAATTCAGCCAATATTTTATTGAACCTCTATCACTGATGCCAAGCATGTTCTAGGTATTTGCTGTATCAGTAAACAAACCAAATTATTTCTGTTCTTGTGGTGCTTTCAGTATACCAGAAGAAACTGATAAAAAACAATAAACATAAGTAATATGTAAATACAATATGTAAGAAGGTAATAACTGCAATAGAGAAAAGAAAAACTAGATCAGGGTTAGGGAGACTGGGAGAGCCATACGTGATCAAGCCACTGAGGTGATATTTGAAAAGAGGAGGTGAGGGGCGCCTGGGTGGCTCAGTCGGTTAAGTGGCCGACTTCAGCTCAGGTCATGATCTCACAGTCTGTGGGTTCGAGCCCCACGTCGGGCTCTGTGCTGACGGCTCATCAGGGCCTGGAGCCTGCTTTGGATTCTGTGTCTCCCTCTCTCTCTGCCCTTCTCCTGCTCACGCTCTGTCTCTATGTCTCTTAAGAATAAATAAATGTTAAAAAAAAAAAAAAGTGCATCAGAGCCATTAAAAAAAAGAAAAAGAAAAAAAAAGAAAAGAGGAGGTGAGAAAGTTAGCCATGAGAATATCTGGAAGAAAGGTGTTCAAAGAGAAATGCAATGCCAAGGCTCTGAGATTGGAGTGTCCCTGAGTGTTCACAGAGCAGCAAGAAGATTCTTACGTCTATGGGTGTAGTTAGTGAGAAAAGGTAGAAGATGAGGACCAAGAAGAAAGGAAGGCCAGTGCACAGAAGGCCTTATCATTTTAACAGCCCTATAAGGTCATCACTATTACCAATTCCATTTTATAGATGAGGTAACTGGGGCACAAAAAAATTAAATAATCTGTCCAAGGTCACACAATAAAATGCTAGATCAGATTATAAACCCAAAGAGTTACTATTAAGTTGTTTTGAAAACATAACTTTGACATCTTTGACACACTTCCCATTACAAGGTAAGGCCTATGTCCCTTCTGTTGTGATAGATTTAGCCAAGATCAAATGACACAGTGATACTATGTGACTAGGTCATAAAAGGCAGAGAGCTTCTGTCTCTTCCGAAACACTGAACAAATCTCCCTAAGTCTGATCACACTAGGCCTCTATGCTGGAAAAGCCCTTTGTAGACACTCTGGCCAAGAGTCCCAGCTGAGCCCAGCCCTCTAACCATAACTGCCAAGGTGCCAGATACAGAAGTGAAGAAACTATCTAGGATGTGGATCTTCCAGCCCAGCTGTTCAAGTCCCCCTAGGCTTTTGAGATCCTCCAAACTGAAGTCCCAGACATAGAAAAACAGAGATAAGTCCTCCCTATCTGAATTCCTCACACACAATATGTGAACATAATAAAATGGCTGCTGTTTTACACTAAGTTGTGGAGTGATTTCTTCCACAGCAATAAGAACCACTATACAGTAAGCATGAAATGAATGTTAAGAACCTGAACTAAGTTAGTAGAAATGAAAAAAACCAAACTGAAATACATTACCATGGTATGTGGAAGGTTCTTTATCATTAAATATCTTTAACGTCTAGATGGCAACCTTCTTCTAAGAGAAGAAAACAAGCTCTTTTAGTCCATCCCACTAAAAGAGCTAATAAATGCCTATGGATACCAAGGAGGGCCTAGGAATAGGTAAGGGGTATCAACTGAGGGAAGACAAGGAAAGAGGTGGAGATAGTATGTGAATAGAATGTCATCAAAAACACCTCAAATGTCTTCAACAACAAAAGGTGATTGCCCTGGTTTAAATTATTCTACTGGATAAAGAATGGCGATTCTCAGAGCAGAAGACTGAGTTAGGGAATGGTTCTGGGTGGAATGGTTCCCTGCTAGAATATTCTATTGTAGTTGATGAAGTCATAAAGGTGCTTACTGCATAAAGAATGAGGTTATATATAAAATTTGGGAATAAATACCTTTGGGCTCAGTTTATTCAAATTTTAAATTCTACCCAAATACACATTTTCATGTAAAATCTCCATAATACAAACCCAATATTCAACATCTACTCAAGTTCAACTGTCCATTAGCAACAAACAAAACACCTCATGCTCTGTTTAAGCTTCAACTTTGAATATCAAGACCCTTTTGTAGCCCACTTAAATAATGCCTTGGGGCGCCTGGGTGGCTCAGTCGGTTGAGCATCCGACTTCAGCTCAGGTCATGATCTTGTGGTCTGTGAGTTCGAGCCCCGCGTCGGGCTCTGTGCTGACAGCTCAGAGCCTGGAGCCTGCTTCGGATTCTGTGTCTCCCTCTCTCTCTGCCCCTCCCCCACTCATGCTCTGTCTCTCTCTGTCTCAAAAATAAATAAACATTAAAAAAAATTAAAAAAAAAAAACAATGCCTTATTTAGTCTACTCAAGACTATATAAGACTAACCACAGTGGAGCAGCTCAAGTGGCTAGAGTGCAGTGCTAAAGAACTGTTCCTTGACGAAAAAAATCCTTTCTTTCAGTGCCAACTCCCACCCTCCCAATTACTGTACAGGCAGGTGCATATGGGTCAGCATAAACTCCTTAGTACTACTTGCAGACCAATTCCAAGCACATTCTTTAAATTCTTTTCTATGACAACATTAAACCTGGGAGATTCCAGGGAAGAGACTTATTCTCTCCTTCAGGTTTAATTAGAAAGTTTAAAATGGAGGTGAGATGGGAGCACCTGGCTGGCTCAGTCGGTAGAGCATGTGACTCTCGATCCCAGGGTCATGAGTTCGAGAGTCCCACGCTGAGGAGGAGTTTAAAAAAAAGTATTAAAATATTTAAAAATATACAAAAATGAAATAAGATGGAGGTTTTCTGCTTTACTCCTCTCGGTGGTGACCCGAAAGAGCTGCATTCCCTTACTCTCACTTCCAGGTTGGGAAAAAACTCCAGGGATAAAACTTGGCTAGATCTTAGAATCCAGAACAATCCTCTGAAATTAAAGATAACAGGTACCAGGGTGCCTGGGTGGCTCAGTCGATTAATCAAGTGTCTGACTCTCAATTTCAGCTCAGGTCATGATCTCACGGTTTGTGGGATCAAGCCCCGCTTTGGACTTTGTGCTGACAGTGAGGTGCCTTCTTGGGATTCTCTCTCTCCTTCTCTCTCTCAGCCCCTTCCCCACTCCGTCTCTCAAAACTAAACAAATAAACAAACAAAAAAATTTTTAAAGATAACAGATACCATGAATTTACACTAAGTTGTATATAAATCTCTTACCGGTAATTACTATGTAAATGATCATGCACTACATAAAGTAACCTATACTCATTGCAAATTTCCAAGTTCACCTAATTTACATATAGAAGATACAAAAATAACGTTCAAAATCTTTAAGATTTTTTCTCAAAACACTTTTGACACCATAAAAATTTTATTCTTCAGAGATTAAAAAAAAGGTTAAAAAAAAAAGTTAATATTTATTCACTTTTGAGACAAAGAGACAGAGCATGAGTGGGGGAGGGGCAGAGAGAGAGGGAGACACAGAATGTGAAGCAGGCTCCAGGCTCTGAGCTGTCAGCACAGAGCCCGATGCGGGGCTCGAACTCACAGACCGCAAGATCATGACCTGAGCCGAAGTCGGACGCTCAACCAACTGAGCCACCCAGGCGCCCCAGAGATTAACTTTTTTTAAAAGGCCCCAACAAGCTTCATTCCACAGGTAGTTGTGCTTGGAAGTCATAAGACAGGTTAAATAAAGTCATACTATCTTAAAAGAAATATCATTTAAAGTACAGTAAGTGATCAACAAATAGTAACTATTTTTATACTCCATAACCATACTTTCTTACAAAGAACCAACTTTAAAAACCTACGGAACTCAAATATTTTATTTAATCTATTGGAAATCTCTCTTCGATAACCACAATACGACCTAAAGGAATACAGTTTAGTTGGCAAGCTTTCAACGAATACTAATGCAGTGATCAAAGTGTGGTTTCTGGACCACAAGTTCCGGGAACTTATTAGAAATGCAAACTGTAGAATCAAGGTCTGGAGTTGGGGTCCATCAATCAGAGCTCTAACAAGCCCCTCCAGGTGACACTCCAATTTGAGAATTTATTAAACTAGCTTCACAGAGCTCAGGGTGCTTTGTTCTGCAGACTGGGAAGTCCTAAAGAGCAGGTACAACATGGTTCCTAGGTATAACGTCTATGGCACCTAGCAGTGTCATACACAAAGTAGGCACTTAAACTTGAACAGGTTAATAACAGTCTCATATAACCTATACCCAGCTAGACAAGAACACCTTTGGTTTCTCTATTTCACAGAGATAAGAAATTCTGATGGCTTATCTGCATTAACTAATAATAAGTAAATACATGCTGTGCATACACCAGGAGCTGTTAACTGACAGAGCCCTGGGGCCTCTGGTACTTTGGCAAATAACTCAGGCTTACACAGTGTCATATGCTTTAAAATTTAAGTGAAAGGGGCGCCTGGGTGGCTCAGTTGGTTAGGTGGCCGACTTCGGCTCAGGTCATGATCTCACGGTCTGTGAGTTCGAGCCCCGTGTCGGGCTCTGGGCCGATGGCTCAGAGCCTGGAGCCTGCTTCAGATTCTGTGTCTCCCTCTCTCTCTGCCCTTCCCCTGCTCACACTCTGTCTCTATGTCTCTCAAAAATAAATAAACATTAAAAAAAAAAAAATAAAAAATAAATAAATAAATAAATAAAAATAAAATTTAAGTGAAAAATACATTTCTAATTTTACCAGTATCCAAACAGGATTTGCCCATGGCTCTGTATAAGTCATGACACTGCAGCACAGAAACTAAAACATAAATTTTGTTGCTTTCGAAATGCATCTTATTTCACATATTAGCTCACTGTAATGTAGGGACCCAAGATGGAATCCAATTTGAACAAAGTGTTAAAAAAGTAGACAACTGAGGAAAACTGGAAGGCTGACTGGATATCTGATATTAAGAAATTATGATAAAGGGATTAGGATTACAATCTTTATAAAACTAGAATCTTTATCTCTTCTAAAAGCTTTAGAGATGAAATGATATGATGTATTGAATTTGCTTCTTGGGGGGAACTGAAATGAAATAAGACTGGCCATTGAGCTACTGAGTATGTGGGAGGCTAACTATATACCAGGGTTTCTCAACCCTGACACTACTGCCATTTTTTGCCAGATATTTTGTTGTTGCTGGGGGAGTAAGAGGTACTGTCCTGTATACTTGTAAAATGTTTAGCAGCATTCCTGGTCAGTAAACTCTCTTCAGTTGTGACAACCAAAAATGTCTCCAGACATCGTCAAAATCGTTCCTGGTTGAGAATCACTAAATTCTCCCTACTTGTTTGAAATTTTCCATAACCATACATTTAAGTCTTATTTTAATTAAACTCTGTGCAATGGTACAACTATCTCTACTTGAGTAATTAGTACATAAGCTTTTGAGGAACAGCTTGGAACACAAAAAAGCAGAGGGAACTGAACTGGAGATCTGGAGCCTATTAGGGGCTCTGCTACTAAACAGTACGGTCACAGCAGTTCCTGTCACCTCTGAGCATCCTCATTAGGTCGCATTATTTGATTAGTCCTTTTGAGCTTGAAAGTTATTTGGTAACAGTATTATCTTTTATATACCCATCAGCTAAAGGTTGGATAGTGACATTTGTAAATCAAACAAATGAAAGCAGAGTAGTGGACTAGGATGAAAACAATTCTTGTTGCAAATTATCTGCCTTTTGTTATTGATCTATCTATAAGCAACATTCCTATCACAGCTATATACAATTATTTAAAATTTAAATTAAAATTTCCAGGATAAGCAAAATGGAAAATCTTTTTACAAAAAAGAAAGACAATGTTGTTCTAGTCATAATAGCCAAAATGTCCATCAATGGTGAATGGATTAAAAATTGTTGTACCTTAACTGGGTCATGTATGGAAGTGTTGAATCACTATACTGCACACCTGAAACTAATGTAACACTGCACGTTAACTATACTGGAATTAAAAACTTAAAAAAACTGTTGTACATCCAAACAATGAACTACCACTCAGCAATAAAAAGAAATGAACTACTGATACACACACAAACATTAATAAAGATTCCACTGATGCAACATTTTGGAAAACATAAAACTATAGGGACTGAGAGCAGATCAGTGGTTGCCAAAAGCTGGGGAAAGACAGAGGGGACTGACTGTAAAGGGCCACAAGGTAAGCAAGCACGTTCCTGGGCAATGAAAATGTTCTAGATCTTGGCTGTGATGGTGGTTACATGACTATACATTTGTCACAACTCATCAAACCAGACACTTAAGTAGAGTAAATGTTCTATCTCAATAAACCTGACTTCAACAAAACAGCTGCTCAAGAAACTGGGAGCTTGCATTCATTCTTGTACCCTCATCACTCATCCGGCAGTTCAGTAATGGCAGGCAAATAATACGGCATATGCCAGACGTGTAACACTGGACACAAGGGCACCACACTGTCAAAGACACACAACTACTACCAGGAGATTCTAACACAAGTTAGAAAAAGGAACAGGGGATGGTGAATCAATGCCATTCTATGTTATGTTGCAAACCTCTCATTTTAACATTGTCATAAATTCAAGTTTAAATACATTCTACAAGATAAAGCACATTCCATACCTCACATTATTTTTAAAGAATTAAGTTAGTAGTTTCTAACAACACACAGAAAGATTAGAACACAATTCAACAAATTCACCGGAGGACAAACTAGAAAGACTCATTTAGTGTCAGTCTTTCATTACCACAAATCTGGCCGTTTCAGCTGCAGTTCATTAGCAAGTACGGAGCTCCGTCTGGCTCAATGTCAGAGTTTGCTGCTTTGAGGGAAGTCACGGACCAGCGCTAACCAACTCGCTTTTCTGCCTACCCCACTCCACAGTGCAGCCGCGGGACCGGGAGCCGACCGAGTCAGAACCAGGTTCTTCAAAAGGCCTGTGAGAAAGTGAGCTCGCCGCCTCGCGCGGTCTCGACCTGCTACCACTCACTCCTCGCGGAACCTCTCACCCGTGTCCGCTGAAGGCGCGTCGGCTGCATCCCTACGCTCCAGGAATGCGCTCGGCCCGCGTTTGCGTGAACAGATGAAGTCCCCCGAGAGCCACCCGGCACACGAGTGGCACCCTGAAGACTGAAACGAAGGCACTTGATGCCCCGAGGCCACAGCGGCTCGGGACCGCGGTGAAAGCAGGCAGGGCGAGAAGGCTCTCCCGAAGCGCCGGCGTGCTCGCGCCGGGAAGGAAGGGCCGCGGAGGTCCTCGCCGGAGGTCTGACCCGAGCGGCGCTCCCGGCGGCGCCGGCGGGTCTGAACCCAGTGCGCGCCGGGTCCAGAAAGCACTTGGACGCCCGGAGCGGCCCTGCTCCCACGGGCTTCCCGCCGCAGGCTGCGACCCCGAACGATGCTGCTCCGGGCCTTTTTAAAGGTCCACAGGAACAAAACCAAAGGTTCCGCGTCCGGAACCGCGGACCGACGGCGCGGAGGGGGCCAGGAGGCGCGGGCATCCCCGGCCGGGCGGCGAGCGGCGGGGCGGCTTCCCTGGTCCCCCTGGCTCCCCGAGCCGCTTCCTCGGCCCTTCCCCACAGACGCGCACGGGAGGGAGGCGACCCGGACC
The DNA here is from genome assembly GCA_030068075.1 of Paguma larvata. NCBI lineage: Eukaryota > Metazoa > Chordata > Mammalia > Carnivora > Viverridae > Paguma > Paguma larvata. The sequence goes on along the minus strand of CM057827.1, from coordinate 46,718,587 downwards.
CAGCCCGCGCTCCCTCCAAAACCCTCTCTTCTGAAAAGCGCGGCAGTTCCTTCTAAGGGGCCCTCGGAGTCTCCCCAGTGGCCACGCAGCGTTAGAGCCTGTCACTAAACTTCGTTCCGGACGATCTTAAAAACCCAGGCCCAAAGGACAATCCACTCGACCCAATCAACGGCTCCTCGCCGGCCCCGCGAACACGCGGCCGACCCGACAGCCCCGCAAGAGCCGCCTGCCCCGGTCTACAAGGGCGCAGGCCCCCAGTCCGCACCGGGCGCGGCGGCCGGGGGTCCCCCACAGCCGCCGGCCCGGCCAGCGAGCGGGACTCGGCGGAAACCGCAGGCACGTCGCCGGGCCGCCGCCTCCCGCCTGCCCACCGCGACCGGGGACCCCCAGACAGCAGAGGCTGCCGTCGCGCTCCGGGAGGCAGCGGGGGAGCCCCGGCCCGGGCAAATCACGGTGAGGCCCAGGTCACTTACGTTCTCAGTGTCTCGTTCATTCACCGTTGGCAACGGGGTCCTAGTGGACATTTTACTTCGCTTCACTTCTGCACAACGCGAGGGTGAAACAAAACAGCACACGGCCTCGGGGGGCCGGCGACCGCGTCCTCGAGTGCCCTGCGGTTCCGGAACGGCGCCGCGGAGGGCGGCTCCCCTCCCCCACGGCCGTCTAGATCCCGGGCCGGGCCCGGGCCGTCCCTCGGCGGGTCCCGGGGCTCATGCTCCCCCGGCCCCGGCGGCCGCGCCGAGGAGCCCGGCGGGCGGCGGTGGTGGGGCCGGGCCGGCGGCGGCGGGCTGCGGTCGGCCCGCCGGCGTCCCCGCGCCTCAGGGCGCCCCGCGGGCCCGGACCCCCTCGCCTCCTCCGCCCTCGCCCGTAGCACCGCGGGTTTCAACGCCGGGGCCTCCACACAGCGCCGCCGGCTGCCCCCGAAGAGGAGGAGGAGGATGTGGACAAGGTGGAGTGCAAGACAGGCCGCCGCGGGCTGCGGGCGCCGACCATGGAGGGGGCTGCGGAGGCGGCGCCTGCGTCCGGCTGCTCTGCTCCCTCCGGCTCGCCTGCCGCCTCAGCCTCCACCCGGTGGCCGCCTGCCGCCGCCGCCGCCGCTCCCGGTACCTCAGAGCCTCACGGACCCAAGATGGCCGCCCCTCGGCTTCCTCTGCTGCCTCCGGATGCCGGACGTGACGGCACCGCCGCCTCCCGGAGCTCGGCCAATCAGCGCGGCCCGAGGAAGCCGGCCCGGCTGCTGTTGCTAGGGGCGACTCGGTCAGGTCTGGGGTGGAAGAGGCGGCGCTCTGGGACGGGAAAGGGTGGTGGGTCGCGGCGGGCACAGCAGGCGCCCCCGAAAGAGTCAGCACATGGTCCTGGGCGGTGGCCCAGCGCGACTGCTGGGTTGGCATTTACAGTGTTGATAGAGCGCCTACTGTGTGCCGAGGTTGAGGTCGCGCCCGCGGGACCGCGCTGCACCGAATCGAGCCGCGGCAGCAGTTACAGCGCCGGGGCTGCGGGGAGGGGCCGGGCTTCTGTATGATTAACCGCGACCCCGGGGTCGAGGATTCAGTCACCCTTCCTGTCTCCAGCTTTGGGTAGCCGGGGCTGGGCTCGGCATCCGGAGGAGCTCGCTGTCTGGAGGGGGATGGACCCAGACCCACCTACATGCCATTCGGATGACATGGTGCTGACGGGGGGTTTGGTGAGGGTGCGAGGCTAAGCCCTAGAAGCCCGCAGAGACCAGTTCCTAAATGCCCGTAGGGGATTCCTGCCACACCTGCACGTAACTGCTGAGGGTTGGAAGTATCCGTGAGTCCCAGCTGGGGCCGAGCTGAGCGAACATTGGAAATGGTACTGGAGCCTTCCTTGCCCCGTTGCTACCGCATGTACCTGCCCCGCGGTGGATAGAGTCCATTGGTTCGGGGACCTTGCGGATACATTACATTTGTTACCTCGTTTAAGCCTCAGGGTAGCTAATATATATATAATTTTCCTTTTTTTAAGTAAGCCGCATGCCCAATGTGGGGATCGTACTCATGACCCGGAGGTCAAGAGTCACCTGCTCTACCAACTGAGCCAGCCAGGTTCCCCTCAGGGTAACCCTATAAAGACAGACACATCTTGCCATCCAAAGCCTAAACAGATGACAGTGCCTTGAGCAAAGTACCCAAATGGGTTAGCTGCAGAGCTGGGATTTGAACCCATGTCCTAAAACTTCCCTATAAGGTCTTGTAGTGAGTATGCCTTGTTTTTCTTTGTTTCCTCCCCGCTTCTTTCCATCCTGCCTCCCTCCCTTCCTCCCTCCCTCCCTCCCTCCCTTCTTTCCCCAGCTTGTGAACTGTCTTGCTATATCTAGGACATTTCCTGCTCTGTGAGACATGTATGTCTTTAAACACCAGTGTCATACCCAAAGAGGACAGATGCTCCCAACACAAAGCACATGAGGACTAAGATGCATGAGAACTAAGATGCATTCGGGGCTTCCATCGCACCCTCTCGGACAAGTGTTCGCTGGGGCCAAGGGCAGCCTTTTTTAAGATGTTATTCTCTCTCCCGTTTGGCCAAGCAGACATGATTAAATTCCCATTAGTTAAATATGTGCTTCATACACCGCAACTGAAATGTGGGTGAGCACCAGATTGTGGGTGCCCCAGTAGGACATTAGCCCAAGTTGGGGAGTTGGGTGAGGGAATGCTTCCTGCAAAAGAGATGTTTATTTGTGCCGGGTCTGAAAGCATGAGTGGAGTCAGCCAGGTGAGGATGAGTGGAAAGGCGTTCCGAGCAGAAGGGCAGCCTGCACAGCGGCACGGAGGTGAGGAACGACATAGCCGGGCTGGGTGAATGTCAAGAGAAGGGGAGGCGAGGGTTTAGGTTGGAAGGCCAGGCAGGAGTCAGGCCAGGCTTGGATGCAGCGTGACACTCAGTCCTGCATCTTGAATGTCAACTGGATCGACTGTGAAAACACTCAGAGGACCCACGAAAGGGTTTCAGCCTCGGGTAGGAGCAGAGAGACAGAGTTTGGACAATTCAGAACATTCTGTATTGGCCAAAGTAGTAGCTAGGGGACGAGGTTTCCAATTAAATGTTTTTCTCACCACAGCACACATTAGATAATGAGTTAGCGAATGCCAAAAGATAGGAAGTGAAGCTGACACTAACTGGAGATGCCTCTGGTTTTCATAAGGGCTGAATTAAAGTAACACTTTGAGCTTCATTGCTCTAATGTCAAATGACATCATGGTATACTATAAAGACCTGGAAATGGGGAAATGGGGGGCAAGGTATGCATGTGACGTGGAAAAAAAAAAAAGAGGAAGAGGAGGCAAAGGAGTAAAGAAAGAGCAAAGCACCGTTGCATATGGAATGGATCCGTGGTCCGGAAGGAATGGAAGGGCGAGGCCTGAGCTCTGGATCTGAAAGTCCTTCTCGGAATGCCTTCTTCTGTCCTCGTTCCCTAGCTCCATATTAAAGTAGGTTCTGTCTTGGTCTCCTTAGACTGAAAAGACCTAAGTCAATATTCCAAGCAGTGTCTGCAGAGAGGCGGAGCTTACTTTTATGTCAGCAAGGAAGCTCGTCCCGAGATGTCCGAAGCTAAGGAGAATCTAGTCTGACCTTGCTGCCGGAGGGTAGAAAAAGAACAGAGCCTCAGAGAGGTGAAGTGACTTGTCTGCTGCCGCACAGCTGGTGAGCAGCAGAGCCAGAGTGGGCCCAGCTCTCCCGAGCCCCAGGCTTATATGTCCTCGCTCCCAGCAACAGCTCTGCTCAACTGTGTAATGACAGAGGATTCAGAGGGACCGGGAAGATATTCCAGCCGGGAGAACAACAGGAACACAGCCTCACACATGAGAATTCCTGGGATGCCTGCTGGCCCCTCACTGAGGGCAATAATGAATGGCCTTATTCGAGAAACATAAGCACCTGTTCGTTTCAGCCATGACAGTCTGGCTTGTCTGTTACCTGCAGCCTAGTGCCTTCCTAACCAGTTCTGTCCTGTGCAGAGGTCACCTCTCCCGCCCCCCAGGCCCAGTGCTCTCTGCACCACGCCTAGTCTGGACAGACAGCAGCAGAAAGGCCTGCTTTGGCCTGGCCACCACACCGCAGCACTCAGCCCTCAGCCACGACCCCTCTGCCAGAATGCGGGCAGTGCTGGGGGCCAGGAGCTGTTCTCAGTGTGTTTGTGCATGTGTGAGAGAGAGGCAGGCAGAGAGCTGACAGAGAGCTGGGCCCACTAGACAAAGCCACGGAGAGAGGAGGTGTGTAATCATCATAGGACACCTGGGATTGTCATGCCTGGAGGCAGGGGACAGGGGTGCTGGGCCGAGTGTAGGCCAAGTAGGACACAGACGCTTGGGGACACTGGGAAATATGAAGTCCCATTTCAGAGCCGCTCTCCAGGCTGCTCCCCAACATATTGGAGGTCAGAGCAGGCACGCTGCTGTCCTTTAATTCACTACTCTGGTCCCCTTCGTCACCCGATGGGGCCGGGTGTTCTGCCCTCCAAGGGTCTAACAGTGATGGGTCCCTTTCATTCCAGGTCAGTGGCGGGGCCTTCTAGCCCCTTGTGCTTAGCTCAGCAGTGTCCAGCTAGAAACTCAGCACAGACCTGACAGGGACCACGCTTCTCTCTTCCAAGTACCGCATCCTTTAGGGATAATTGTGGATGGGCTGCTCTGAGATGGGTCACAGACATTCCGGCCTTCCTTCCTAAACACGCTATTCTGAACAATTCGGCTCTGATCAATGACTCGTAGTTACCCTTTTATCAGTTCCCATAATGCACTGCAACATTGGGATGGCCTTGGGGAATAGGGAGACAGAAAGGACCCTCTGCCCCTGCACTTAATGGCCCCAGGCCATCGAGCTCTTCTATTCGTGGGGCGCCTGGGGGGCTCAGTCAGCTAAGCGTCAGACCCTTGCGTTCAGCTCAGGTCATGACCTCATGGTTCGTGGGATGGAGCCCCACGTTGGGCTCCACACTGACAGCATGGAGCCTGCTTGGGATTCTCTCTCTCCCTTTCTCTCTGCCCTGCCCTCACACACACAATGTCTCTTTCTCTCAAAATAACCTTAAAAAAAGAAAGAAAGAAAGAAAGGTTCTGTTCTCTGATGTGCTGGAGACTGTGATCCAGACGCACATGTATGTGACGTTCTGTTGGGTCACCTTCTAGACCCTGATGGCGTGGCTCTCTGTAACTCTCTGTGGCTCTCTGTGTCCCTCTCCCTTAGCCACTCTGCTCTGAGCTAGGAAAACCCACTGTTTAGAATGCATGCAAAGGTCTGTGAACGCAACAGTAGTGGAAGAGAAGTGCGGGCTCGGGAGTTTGGAGCTTGGATTTGAACCCTGGCTTATGACCCTGAATGCTGAGTGACCTTGGGCAAATCACTTCATATCTCTCAAGGCCAATTTCTTAATTAGTCAAATGGGAATAATAGTACCTGTCTCTCACTGTTGCTGTGGGGACCCACAGAGGTACCTGTCACTCACCGTTGCTGTGGGGACCCACAGAGGTAATGCTCAGGGAGCAGCCAGCATGTGTGTGCAGAGGTCACCCTTCCCGGGCCGCTGCACTTCTCAGTTCTCCCCGGGATGCACACTGGAGGCAGGGGTCAAGGCTTCTTGGGCTACACATGGCGGAGGGTTACCCACCTCACCGGGCACCTCATTATTGGATATGATGGATGCAAGTGCCCTTGGTAAGAGGTCTAGCAACACAAGGGAAGGTGTTAGTGTCCCTATCAATGCCTCTATTTCGCGTTCAAGAACATGGAGACGCCGGAAGGGCAAGAGGCTTGCTCAAGCTCCCCACGCAGAAAGTCGTGCTCTAGATCCCAGGCTGGTGGTTCCGACACCACGCCGCTGCAAAGACAAGTGGACAAAGATAGACTGGGGGAGAGCAGGGAAGACGGGGTGCCGAAGATTCACGACCCCACCCGAGACTTGCGTCTGCCCACTGCCTTACGGCTGACCTACTGAAGTAAGCACATCTCCCAATCCAAATAATAACTTTCTCAGAAACAATCTAGGCTCTTTTCAAGGAAAGAATATTTCCTCCATTACATCAGTTCCTGTGCTGTCCTTGGAACTGGGGGACCCCATGTTTGCCTCTGATGGCGGCCTTCCCTCCTCGTCTCCTTTCTGTCCTTTGTTCCTCCTCTACCGGGTGAGTATCCTGCACCCACTTTGTGCAAAGCAGTGTTTCAAGCATGAGGGATATAGCTCTGAACAAAGTTCTCAGCCAAGTGTCACAGGACACACATCAAATAATTCATGAGTGATATAAGTTAGGGCACGATAACTTATAAAAAGTTAATGAGGGTAGATGACAGAGACTAAGCTCTTTTGTTTTAATTCAAATCGTATTTGTTTTGTGTTTTTTGGTTTTTTTTTGGTAATAGATGCACATGGTACACAATTAACAAGGTGCAGAGGGATATACAGTTAAAGAAAAACTCTCCTCAGGGCACCTGGGTGGCTCAGTCGGTTAAGCGTCTGACTCTTGGTTTGGCTCAGGTCATGATTTCATGGTCCATGTGTTCGAGCCCCGCATCAGGCTCTGTGCTGTATGGAGCCTGCTTGGGATTCTCTCTCTCTCCATTTCTCTCTGCCCCTCCCCCGCTCACACATGTTCCCTCTCTCTCTCTCTCTCTCAGAATTAAAAAAAAAAAAAAAACGTTAAATAAAAAAAAGCAGTATTCCATTTATGCAAAGCCCAGAAACAAAAACATGCAAAACCAACGACATATTGTCTAAGGGTGCAAACATATGGGATAAAATAATTCAGAAAAACAGAAGCAGATTATAAACGCAAAAATCAGGGTAGTGGCTCAGTGGTTACCTTTGAGGAGACAAGGTTGGAAACAAGAGGCAGGTATAGGAGTCTTTGTTGTCACCATCCCTAACAAATACTACTTGAGATGTTTTTAAAAATAACTCATTGAGGAAAATTCACATAACATAAAATTAAGCATTTCAAGCGAACGAGTCAGGGGCATTTAGTACATTTGAAGTGTTGTACAACCACCAGTTCTATCTAGTTCTGAAACGTTCCCATCACCCCAAAGTAGCACCCCTGCCCACTCATGAAGCGAACTCTCTTGTCCCCTTCTCCTCTAGCCCCCGGAAGCCACCTACCTGTGTTCTGTCTCTATGGATTTACCTATTCTAAATATTTCATATAAATGGAATCCGACAATGTCTGGCCTTCTCTGTCTTGCTCTTCACTTAACTCCATGTTTCGAAGGCTCACCATCGTAGAATGCAGCAGTACCGCGTTCGCCTTCATGGTGGAATGACGGGCCACTGTGTGGATGTACCAACTGTGCTCATCCATTCATCTGCTCGGGGACGTTTGGGCTCCAGGGAACAGTGCCGCAGTGCCAAGGGAACGCATGTATCTATGCGAGTAACTGCTTTCCATTTTTCTGGGTGTGTATCCAGGAGGGAAATTGAAGGTCCACTCAATTTTTATTAAAAAATGAAACATTGGTCAAATATAAGATAAAAGGGCCCTCCAGCTAGATGTGGAGCTGCTGAGAGGAAGGTGTTGCGTGTCCAGGAGAGAAGGAGGGCTGAGGCTGGGGGTTCATGCTGGCTCAGATTTGTGACAGCGTGTGCTGGCTGGGACTGCAGGACTTGCTGATGGACCAGATGCTTGGGAAGAGAAAAAAGGAGGAACTGAGGCTGGCTCCTAGTACTATTTACTGAGACGGGAGAGATGGGGTTGGGGGAGGAGACTGGGGGTAACAGGCAGAAGAAATCAAAAATGTAGTTCAGCTGTGAACTTGTTATATCTGAGATGCCTATCAGAGTCAAACCCAGTAACTCGGGACCTAGTTTGTGTCTTAATTTCCATCTAGTAAAAATTGGGTGGTAGAAGAAGAACAATCATATCTCTTGCAACCCTATTATACTATTGTAGCTGTATTTGTTGAGGAATATAAACGCAGTAGGTGGTGTGAATATAAATCTATTTTCTTGGCTCCTGTTTTCCATGGGGTTCTGTCGAACCCACTTCAGGCAGGTCTCTCGCTTTCTGGACATTCACAGTTATTGAAAGTCCTGCCCAGCTTAAAGCTGCCAGCTCAAACTCAGTGTAAGACTGGGACTTCCTGAACCCTGGCTGCAGGGAGGTCCCCGGTGGAGGAAGGGGGTGCCCCTTTCTGGAGTGGAGCTCTGGAGGGGGGAGGGGCACATGCTGGGTGGGCAGAGGACCCTGAGAGGCAGAGAAGCAGTGACAACTCACCCAGAGCCCACTCAGCACACCCTGTGCCAGGCCCACAGACACCCCTGTGCCCTGTGGAGGGCCACCCTTTCCTTCTGCAAACCTGACTATCCCAAAGGAAGGGCCCCTGTGGCGAGTCTGGGCCTATGTTCTTCCAGGCACCCCCAGACCTTCCCTGGATCCTCAGCCCCTCCTTCCTTGGCACCGTCTCTTTATATATAGACCTTTCCCACCAGCCACAAAGAGCTGCCTTTCTCTGTATTCTAGGGGACCCTCAACTCCACACGCTCACCCCAACCCTTGACTTTCTCTTCTCTTCCACTCTCTGCTGAGCTCAGACTTGTGGATTGTGACACTCTGCGCTCCCAACCACTCCTGAGTCGCCCTCTCCTGTAGCGCTTCTGGCTTCATCCTCAACTCTTTGGTATCTGAGAAGCCATGGGCCCGGCTGTCGTCCTTCTTATCTCCCTGGCTTCTCCTGTAATGCATGAGTTCCCATTTTCCGGATGAGAAAACTAAACTAAAGGGTAGGAGGTTTGCTGAACTCTCTCGACTGGTAAATGGTGACACCAGGCCTCTGCTACAGGCCCTCGGCTCCATCTTCTGTGCCCTGGAGACTTCTCAGGGTCTGGAGAGTATCTGAGTTCCCCAGCAAGGGAGGGCTTCTGGCCCAGGTCACACCCCCAGCACCAGCCGGCCCGGGCACCCGTGGGCTCACACAGACTTAAGGACCTGGTGCCCTCGAATGTTGGGTGGTGACAAAACAAAAATGAATGATGAGTGATTGACATATTGGTCAGAGCTGGATGGAGCCTCAGAGTTTTGTCACTCAGTAACCCCCTGAGCTGATCGGGGAGGGGCTGAGGCCAGGGCATTGTTGGCGGCAGAGGTTCTGGAGGGGCTGCCTGCCAGGCCTGGGCTGCGTAGAAAGCTCGCTCTGATGGGGCAGGGAGCATCAGCTGGGTCTGGCCGGAGGAAAAGCCGCGCAGCGCACAGAGTGGAGCAGCTCTGGGTTTGCACTCCCCCTGGGCTCAGCATCTGTTTTCTCTGGCCACTGTAACAAACGACCACAGGCCATGTGGCTGGAAACAACATAAGTTTATTCTCTCAACTTCTGGAAGTGGAAGACTGAAATAGAGTTGTCGGCGGGCCACCCTTTCTCTGGGACCTTTGCCTCTTCCCGTGTTGCCGGCTGCTGGTATTCCTTGAATTGTGGGCACATCGCTCCATTCCCTGGTCACGCTGCCATCTCCTCTTCTGTCTTTGTGTCCTATATACACATTTAAGCAGGCTCCATGCCCAGCGTGGGGGTTGGAGCTCATGACCCTGAGACCGAGAGTCCCATGCCCTATCTACTGAGCCAGCCGGGTCTCACTCGCTTCCAGCTGGCTCTCGTCACCCTTGTGGTGATACTTAGGGACCCCTCCAGGATAATCTCTCCATCTCAAGATCCTTAATTTCACTACATTGGCAAGACCTTTGCCACATAAGGTAACATCCACAGATTCCAGGGATCAGGACCTGATATCCTGGGGGCCAAGGTGCGGCCTAGTACACTTAGAGTAACTAACTTGCCCACAGTCACCAGTTTAAGTGACAAAATGATCAAGAAAGTGTGTCTGATGCATGCAGGCCATTTACTCTGGCTCGTTTTGCAGTTTTTACCACTTGCTGGTAACGGGTTTAATTTTACCTTGAGGTCAATGCACTGGGCGTGATTAACAGGGACTGACTGACTTTCTGTTGCTCCATACGTAGGAGCCTTGTAGGAACCTGAAAGGGAGTGGTCATCAGCGGAACAGGTTCCCGCTGCCTAAGACCTTCCCTGCCTTCCCGGCACTTCCCTTCTCATGACCACGATTCTGGTGGCTCATCCTGGCCCCTCGCACACATCGACCAGGAGAGCGGCTGTCACGGTTGCACTAGGAAAATATTTGTTGCCAGTGAATTTGATCTCAGGTCAAAGACAAGGGCAAAACTGAAAGAGCGAAACCCTCAAAGGTCTAACCTTTCCTGATTAATAAATCCCTGACCTCACACGGGGAACCCGTTGAGTTGTTAGAACAAGACTCTGCGCCGGCGGGTGGAACCTCAGACGTGAGCTGTCCAGGGCTGGCCTCTGAGTCAGCCTGGGGCCCACCTACATGCCCTCCCCTGGGGCTGCTGGACTCAAAGCCTCTTTTCACGAAGAGAGCAGGAAAATGGATGACTGGATGTGCGTGCTTTATCCAAGCTCGGAGGAGGGATAACTGATGTGTTTGAATATTAATAAGCAGGAACTGGCTTCTGTAGCCTGGGAAACCTAGAAGAGATTCTGTTAAAACATTCGAATCTAGACCTACGGCAGGCAAGCAACCATACAGAAAATTTACAGATCAAATGAATCAAGAAGAAAAAAGTAGAATTGAATAATATAAAAATGTTACTCTTCAAAACTTGTGGGATACAACAAATTGGTATTTAGAGAGAAAATGACAGCCTTACATGCTCAAATAAGAAAAGAAGGAGGGCTAGAAACTAATGAGCTATGGGGGCGCCTGGGCGGCTCACTTGGTGGAGCACGTGATTCTGGGTTCCGTAAGCTCAAGCTGCGTATTGGGCATAGAGCTTGCTTAAGAAAAAAAGTAACGAGCTATGCGTTAATATTATGTAGTCAGAAAAAGAACACATTATACTCAAAGAAAGTAAACAGGACAAATGGAAAACAGAACTTAATAAAGACAAAATGAGAAGGGAGCCTGGGTGGCTCAGTCAGTTAAGTGTCCAACTTGGGCTCAGGTCAGGATCTCACAGCTCGTGGGTTTGAGCTCCACGTGGGGCTCTGTGCTGACAGCTCGGACCCTGGAGCCTGCTTCGGATTCTGTCTCCCTCTCCGTCTGCCCCTCCCCTGATCATGCTCTGTCTCTCTCTCTCTCAAAAATAAATAAACATTTAAAAAGTAAAAAAAAAAAAAGATAAAATGAGATCGATAAAGCCAAGAAATAGTTCTTTGAAAAACCTAGTAAAAAAAAAAAAAGACAAAACTCTAGCCTGCCTAATTAAGAACAAAGGAGAGAAATGAGGAGTTAAGAATTAGAAAACACAACGCAGGAAAATGACCACAGATGTTACAGGGGTTAAAAAAGTAAGAAAATACCGTCAACAAATTTGTGTCAATAAGTTTGAAAGCTTATACAAAACAAATTAATTCCTAGAAACCGTAACATCATGAATAGCCAAAAAGAAATAGAAAATGAATAGCTCCATAACTAGTAAAGAAATTGGGGGGCATCTGGGTAGCTCCGTCAGTTAAGTGTCTGACTCTTGATTTCAGCTCAGGCCATGATCTCCTGGTTCAGTGCTGACAGTGCGGAGCCTGCTTGGGATCTCTCTCCCTCTCTCTCTCTGCCCCTTCTCTGGTCTCTCTCTTCAAAATATATAAATATTAAAAAAAAAAAAAAGAAATTGAAACAAGTGCAAATAGCTTTACAGGTGAGTTCTACTGGACTGTCAAAGAACACATTATTCCAGTTTTATACAAATTCTTTCACATAAGAAGAAAGGCTGAAGATCCAAGACCTAAGTAAGTGTCTCAAGAAGCTTGAAAAGAAACAGTAAACGAAATCCAAAGAAAGTATAAGAGAGGGAATATAATAGGAAGAATCCACAAAGCTACGAGGCTCGGCGCTGGTGAAACCGGTCATGGTATGAGACGCGCAGGAAACACGGTCAAGAGTGAGAAAAAGACATTACCAGAGATGCTTCAGACATTAAAGCAGCAGTCAGAGAGTATCATGAACAACTTCGTAACGACACCTTTAAACTTTTAGATGATATGGATAAATTTCTAGAAAAATGTACCTTACCAAATTGGCATGAGAATGAATCGAAATTCCAGATAGTACCATACCAACGAAATCGAACCTGCAATTCAAAACCCTCCCAGAAGAAAACTTGAAACCCTGAGGATTTCACTAGGTGTTTTTCCAAGCATTTAAAAAGAAATAACAGAAATTTCACGCAAACTCTTCTATAGAAAAGAAAAAGAGGAGACACATGTTCGTTTTAGTTGGACACTGTATGTAGCCCTTTTCCCAAGTCTGATGAGGACATTATGAGACTCATAATAACTCATTATAATACTCATTATAATAACATGCCAATATTATATTGCTCAGGAACATAGATGAAAATAATTCTAAAGAAAATATTAGTAAACCAAATCCAGTGATGATTGAAAAGATAAAACATCACAATCAGTTGAGTTTATCTAGGAATATAAGCTTGGTTTAACACTCAAAAGTCACTCAATGTAATTCACCCAAGTAGCAGAATAACAGGAGATAATAATCATATAAACACCCCAATACCTGCAGAAAAACAATATTCCTAGAAAACTAGGAATAGATTGGAATCTCTCTGATCTGTTAAGAGTATCTAAACAAATCTGCAGCAAACATTATCATCCCTACCTTTACAATGTTTGCAGCCTTCTCTTTGCCATCAGGAAAATACACGGGCACCCACTTCTGCTGCTTTAACTCAAGATTGCACTGGAGCTCCTGGTAAGTGCAGGAAGGAAAGAGAAATAAAAGATAGAAGGACTGAGGGGTGCCTGAGTTGCCTGAGCATCCGACTTTGGCTCAGGTCATGATCTTGAGGTTTGTGAGTTTGAGCCTTGGTATCGGGCTCTGAGCGCAGAGCCTGGAGCCTGCTTCAGATTCTGTGTCTCCCTCTCCCTCTGCCCCCCGCCCCCACTTTCTTTCCCTCTCTCTCTCTCAAAACTAAATAAACATTAAAAAAACAAGATAGGGGCGCCTGAGTGGCTCAGTCGGTTAAGCGACCGACTTCGGCTCAGGTCATGATCTCACGGTCTGTGAGTTCGGGCCCCGCATTGGGCTCTTTGCTGACAGCTCAGAGCCTGGAGCCTGCTTTGGATTCTGTGTCTCCCTCTCTCTCTGCCCTCCTCCTGCTCACGCTCTGTCTCTATGTCTCAAAAATAAATAAACATTAAAAAAAAAATTAAAAAAAAAACAAAAAAAAAAAACAAGATAGAAGGATTGGGAAGGGATACATAAAACTGTCATTATTTCCAGATGATCTGCACATAGAAAATCTAAAATAAATATATGAATAATTATTAGAATTAATGACTTTAGGGGGCACCTGGGTGGCTCAGTCTGTTACCAATCCGACTCTTGATTTTGCTCAGGCCATAATCTCTCAGTTTGGTGGGATCAAGCCCCTTGTGGGGCTCTGCGCTGACAGCATGGAGCCTGCTTGGGATTCTCTCTCTCTGCCCCACTCCTGCTCACTCACTCACTGGCTCTCTTTCTCTCTCTCAAAATAAGTAAACAAAAAAAAAAATGAATGATTTTAGTAAGATTGTGGGCATAAGATCAAAGTATAAAAAGGAATTGTATTTCTGTAAAGTAGGAGCTACAGAATGAATTTTTGTAAAAGATACTATTTATATATAGGATATACAAAGCAGCTACATAAAAACTAAAGACAATTATAAGAAATCAAAGAAAGGGGGCACGGGGATGGCTCGGTTGGTGGAGCATGTGACCTTTGATCTCGGGGTTGTGGGTTCAAGCCCCACACTGAGGTAGAGATGACTTAAAAATAACATCTTTTAAAAAAAATGAAAGATAAATAAAAGGTGGAATATACCATGTTTTCATCTCAGAAGAGTCATTATTATAACATGTTAATTATTCTGTAAAATTGATCTGTATGTTCAATGCAATCTCAAAAATCACGCCAGAAGGGTTTTGTGTATACATGTTACACATCTGTATAGGTTGACAAGCTGACTCTAAATTTCTATGAAAATGTGAAGGACCCAGAATATCCAAAGTCTTTTTTTTTATTATAAAGGCAGCTTTTAATTATTTATTTTTTATTTTTATTTTTTTTTAAATATTTTTATTTATTTTTGAGAGCAGGAGAAACAAAGCATGAGTGGGGGAGGGTCAGAGAGAGAGGGAGACACAGAATCTGAAGCAGGCTCCAGGCTCCGAGCTGTCAGCACAGAGCCCGACGCGGGGCTCGAAATCACAGACTGTGAGATCATGACCTGAGCCGAAGTCGGCCGCTTAACCGACTGAGCCACCCAGGCGCCCCCCAATTTTTGTTTTTAATGTTTATTTAGTTTTGAGAGACATAGAGGCACAGCGTGAACAGGGGAAGGGCAGAGAGAGAGGGAGACACAGAATGTGAAGCAGGCTCCAGGCTCTGAGCCGTCAGCACAGAGCCGGACGCGGGGCTCGAACTCACAGACCGCAAGATCATGACCTGAGCCGAAGTCGGCCGCCCAACCAACTGAGCCACCCAGGCGCCCCTAATTATTTATTTTTTAAATGTTTTTTTTTTTTTTTTATTTTGAGAGAGTAGGAAAGAGAGAAAGAGCAGGGGAGGGGCAGAGAGAGAGGGGGAGGGAGAGAATCCCAAGCAGGTTCCATGCTGTCAGCGCAGAGCCTGATGCAGGGCTTGATCTCAGGACTGCGAGACATGACCTGAGCCAAAATCAAGGGCTGGATGCTCAACTGACTGAGCCACATAGGCATCCCTCATATATTTTTAAAAATTTTTATTTGAGAGAGAGAGAGAGCACACCACCTGGGGAAAGAGGCAGAGAGAGCGAGAAAGAGACAGAATCTTAAGCAGGCCCCAGCCTCAGTGTGGAGCCCTACTTGGGGCTCGATCCCATGACCCTGGGATCATGAGTCAGATACTCAACCAATTGAGCCACCCAGGCGCCCTTCCAAAATCTTTTTAACTAATAATTTTAATTAATTAATATTATTTAAATTAATAATTAATTAATTTATTTATTTATTTTTAAATGTTTCTTTATTTTTGAGAGACAGAAAGCACATACAAGACAGGGGAGGGGCAGAGAGAGAGAAAGAGAAAGAGAGAGAATCCTAAGCAGGCTCCGCACTGTCAGCACAGAGCCCGATGATGTAGGGCTCGATCTTACGAACCATGGGATCATGACCTGAGCCAAAATCAAGAGTCGGTTGCTCAATCGACGAAGCCCCCCGGGCGCCCAAAAATCTTTGGAAAGCAGAGGAACAAGATAAGAGAATGGCTTCACTGGCTACCAAGCCTTACTATAAGGGATGGTGATTCAGGCACTGTGCTGCTAGTGTATGACTGCAGCGCTGATCCAGGGGAACAGCCAAACTCAGGAAAGGAGACCAACACATATGTAGATGCCTGCTTTTCAACAAAGGAGCTCTAGCAGAGCAGTGGGGCAAGAACAGTCTCTTAAATACACGTCTCTGGAACAACGAGATAGTCCCATAGGAAAGAAAAGACAACACGACTTGGTCCTTACTTTGCACCATATACAAAAATTAATTATGAAACAAAAAATATAAAGCTTGTAGAACATAAGGAATATAATATCTTCAGGAATTTAGCAAAATTTATTAACTAGGCATAAAAATAACCCTGAAGGAAAAAAACTGATACATTTAACCGCGGGAAAATTAAGAACTTCTGTTCACTATAAGGCATCATTCGAAGACTAAACAAAGAAAGGAAAACAAGCAAATATCCAAGGGAAGGTATTTGTAACTTGTACAACTGACAAAGGCTCATATTAAGAATATTTAAAGAACCTCTACAATATTTAAGAAGAAGTCAAACGAAAATGAGAGATTTGAAAAGGCATGTCACAAAAAGACTGGCAAGGGGCCAGTGAACACATGTAAAAGACATTTAATTTGTCAGCAACCAGGACAATGCAAACGAAACCCATTTTATATTAAAGGCATCATAAAGAAAGGGAAAAGCCATGTGCGGACTCAAGATCATATTAGGCACATAATTAACACGTGACTAACGTTGTCTGGAATGTATAAGAAATTCCCGTAAGGCATTAAGAAAGAGCACACAACACAAAGCAAAAGAACAATCCATTGTACGTGGATACACAGTTCTACTGATCCATTCATCAGTCGGTGGGCATTTGGGTCGTTGCCGCTTTCGACTGTTAAAAACGATCCTGCTGTAACATTCGCGGGCAAGTTTTTGTGTGGACATATGTTTTAATTTCTCTTTATTACTAGGGAATGCAAATGCTGGGTCACATGGTAACTCTATTTAATCTTTTGAGGAACTGCAAGCCTGTTTTCCACAATCACTGGACCATTTTATATTCCCTCCAGCAGCGTGTGCACGTGAAGTCTCCGTTATCTCCACATCCTCACCAACGTTTGTTATTATAAGTCTTTTTTTTTATTACAGCCACTTGTACTAGTGTCCTGAGGCTACAGTAACAAAGTACCACAAACTCGGGGGCTTACAGCAACAGAAATTTATTTCCCGGTCCTGGAGGCCAGAAGTCTGCAATCAAGGCGTCAGGATGGCAGTGCCCCCCCAGAAGGCGGCGGCAGAGATTCTGTTTCTGCTTCTCCCAGCTTCTGGTGGCTGTAGCCTTCTTGGCTTTTGGCTACGTAACTCCAGTCTCTGCTTTTGTCTTCGTACGTCCTTCACCTCTGTGTGTTTCTCTCAACCCCGCCCCCACCCCCTGTTTCCTGTAGAATCCGTGGGGTTGCATTCAGGGTCCACTCAGAGGATGCGGATAAGCCCCTCCTCTTAGGGTCCTATCTTACTCATATCTGTTGCCACGTGAGGTCACATTCTCGGGCGGCAGGGACCTGACGTGGCCATCTCTTGGAGTGTCATTTTCTGGCTTGGCACATCATTCTCTTGGGTGTGAAGTTGTAGCTCATGATGGTTTGGGTTTGGATTTTCCTGGTGGCTAGTGGTGTTGAGCATCTTTTCACGTGCTTCTTAGCCACTTGGATATTTTCTTCGGAGCAATGTCCATTCAGATCCCTTGCCTAATTAAAAAAAGTTTTTTTGAAATTTGTAACGCTTTTTAAATTTATTTTTCAGTGGGAGAGAGAGACAGAGCATGAGCTGAGGAGGTGCAGAAAGAGAGGGAGACACTGAATCCGAAGCAGGCTCCAGGATCTGAGCTGTCAGCGGAGCCCTATGCGGGGCTCAAACTATGAACCACAAGATCATGACCTGGGCTGAAGTCAGACGTTCAACCAACTGAGCCACCCAGGCACCCCTAAAATTTTTTTAATGTTTACTTATTTTTTTTTTAAGTTTTTTTAACGTTTATTTATTTTTGAGAGACATAGAGACAGAGCTTGAGCTGGGGAAGGGCAGAGAGGGAAGAAGACACAGAATTCGAAGCAGGCTCCAGGCTCTGATGAGCCGTCAGCACAGAGCCTGACGTGGGGCTCAAACTCACAGACAGTGAGATCATGACCTGAGCCAAAGTCGGCCGCTTAACCAACTGAGCCACCCAGGCGCCCCTGTTTACTTATTTTTGAAGGAGAGAGAGACAGAGTATGACCAGGGAAGGGGCAGAGAGAGAGAGACATAGAATCCAAAGCAGGCTCCAGGCTCTGAGCTGTCGGCACAGAGCCCGACACGTTCACAAACTGGGAGATCATGACCTGAGCGGAAGTCCGCCGCTTAACCGACTGAGCCACCCAGGTGCCCCTGCCCAGTTTTTACTTTGGCTATTTCTCTTTTTATTATTGAGTTGTAAGAGTTCTCTATATAGCAGTAACATCAGAGAATATGGAGCAGGAAGAGCCAGGAGTCTGTCTCCCCACCTAGACAACAACTGTGCCGTCAGAATCATCTGCTGTAACTACTTTGGAGCTCTGGGGTCTCTTGGAAGGCTTTCATTTTCCAGGGGAAGACTTGAGAGGTGAGCCCTGATTACTTTCGGGTGATTGATCTCTTAGGATAGTAATAGCTACCCATCCCCCAGTGTCCCTTTGCTCGATAGCAGGGAGCCATGCCCATGTCCCTGTAACAGCTTGTGGGAGCCCAGGTGGGCAATAAGGACACTGTTCTCCAAACATCAGGGACCCGTGTCCTGATCATGGATCACTGCTTGTGACAGAGGTGGCGCTCAGGGCTCGTACCCACCAGCTAACAGGACTTCCAGGGAATTTAAAGACACAGATCCTGTTTATTTTCATTGTTTTGGTTTTGGTTTTTATCCATAATTTCCCCCTTTCCCCCTTTTGCGAACCACATATTTAAGAATTCAGACATTCAAAAGTAACCATATATACAGGGGAATTTGGAAGAGTCACTGCATATGCCCAGGAAAAAACCTGAGAAGACCTCGAGTTTACACCTCATGCTGATCCTCACCACGAAAATACCCTACAATAATTATGTTTAAAACACTGGGGAAGGGAGATAATCTGATTTCCAGAGTTACCACATTGTAAAATTCAAACACTCAGTTTTCAACAACAACGACAACGGATCATAACAGATACAACAGGGGAGTCTGGCCTGCTCAAAGACAGAAACCTCATCTAAGGAAGAGCACATGATGGACTTGCTAGAAAGACTTGAAAACAACTGTCTTAACGATAAATCAAAGAGCAGGGTGCCTGGGTGGCTCAGTCAGTTGAGCATCTGACTTTTGATTTTGGCTCAGGTCCGGGTCTCGAGGGTTGTAGGGTTGAATTCTACATCTGGCTCTGCGGTGGCAGCACAGAGACTGCTTGGGATTCTCTCTCTCTCTCTCTCTCTCTCTCTGCCCCTCCACTGCTCACATGCACTTGCTCTCTATCAAAATAAATAAAAATAAACTACAAAAAAAGATAATTTGGGGCGCCTGGGTGGCTCAGTCGGTTAAGCATCCAACTTCAGTTCAGGTCATGATCTCTCAGTTTGTGGGTTCAAGCCCCGAGTCAGGCTCTGTGCTGACAGCTCAGAACTTGGAGCCTGCTTTGGATTCCTGTGTTCCCTCTCTGCCCCTCCCCTGCTCTCTCTCTCTTAAAAATGAATAAACTGGGGTGCCTGGGTGGCTCAGTTGGTTAAACGTCCGACTTTGGCTCAGCTCATGATCTCAAGGTCTGTGGGTTCGAGCCCTGCGTCGGGCTCTGTGCTGACAGATCAGTCTGGAGCCTGCTTTGGATTCTGTCTCCCTCTCTCTCTGCCCCTCCCCCACTCATGTTCAGTCTCTCTCTCTCAAAAATAAATAAAACTTAAAAAAATGAATAAACACTAAAAAAAAGATAATTCAAAGGGAAACATGGACAGAGTCGAGGAAATGATGTATGAACAAAGTGGAAATATCCATGAGTTGATGGAAAACATGAAAAGAATCAAAAGGAAATTCTGGATCTGAAAAGAATAACAACTGAAAAACAAAGAATTTAGGAGAGGGATTCAAAAATGAATTTGAGCAAGTAGAAGAAAGAATCAACAAACATGAAGACAGGGTAATGGAAATTATTCAGTCTGAGGTGCAAAAAGAAAAAGTTTGAAGAAAAGTGGGCAGAACCTAAAGGACCAACAAATGCACTGTAGGGTCTCGGAAGGACAAGGCGAGGGGGCAAAGAGAGTACCTGAAGAAATTATGGTGACAACTTCTCCACCTAAATGGCAGACATGACTGGAAACACTCAAAGACTCTCACCAAGAACATTATAATAAAAACTTCAAAATTTTTGAAACAAAAATTTTTTTGTCACAAAGACAAAGACAACCTTGAAAGCAACAAGAGAGAAGCCAATCACCATATAAGGGGGTTCCCAATAAGATTATTAGCAAATTTATCAAAAACCTTGAAGACCAGGGGCACCTGGGAGGCTCAGTCAATTGAACATCTGACTCTTGATTTCAGCTCAGGTCATGACGTCACCGTCATAAGATGGAGCCCCTTGTCAGGCTCTGTGCTGAGTGTGATTCTCTCTCTCCATCTCTCTCTCTCTGCTCCTTTCCTTCTTTTTCTGTCTGTCTCTAAAAGCAAACAAATAAAAAACTCTTGGAGGCTAGTGGGCAATGAGTTGAGGTATTTCAAGTGCTGAAGCAAAAACAACAACAACAACAACTGTCAAGCAAGAATCCTGTATCTGGGAAAACTGTCCTCCAAAAATGAAGGAGAAATTAAGATACTCCTTAAACAAACAAACACACAAACAAACACCGGAGAAAGTTTATTACCATGAGACCAGCTCTACAAGAAATATTTAAGGGAGGAGCACCTGGGTGGCTCAGTTGGTTAAGCATCCGATTTTAGCTTAGGTCATGATCTCATGGTGTGTGAGTTTGAGCCCTGTGTCAGGCTCTGGGCTGACAGCTCAGAGCCTGGAGCCAGCTTTGGATTCTATGTCTCCCTCTCTCTCTGTCCCTTCCCCCTGTTTGTGCTCTTTCTCTCTCTAAAATAAACATTTTTTAAAAATTAAAAAAGAAATGCTGAAAATGCAGAAACTCCTTCAGACTGAAATGAAAGGACTCTAGGCAGTAACTTGAAGCCCTTGAAGAAATAAAGATCTCCAGGAAAGGTAAATACATGAGTAATTGTAAAAGCAAGTATTGTTGGAATTTTGGTTTGTAACCCCACTTTTAATTTTCTATATGACTCAAAAGACTAATGAATAAAAAACAATTAGCCAATGTTGTTAGATACACAATGCATAAAGTTGTGATTTCTGACGGCAGGAAATGAAAAAGGTGGTGATGATGCTGGACAGGAGCAGAGAATGTTCTTGAAGGGAAGGCCGTATACCTTTGAATTCCAGTGTTATGATTGCAGAATATAATCCTAAATAACTCTACTTGCTTTGGATAACATTGACATCTTAACAATATTAATTCTTCCAATCCATGAAATGTGTTTCCATTTATTTTTGTCTTCAATTTCTTTCAGCAACATTTTGTAGTTTTCATTGTGCACGTCTTTCATCTCCTTGGTTAAGGTAACTCTTAAGCATTTTATTCTTTTTGAAGCTATAGTAAATGGAATTGTGTTCTTTGTTTCCTTTTCACATTGTTTATTGTTAACGTATAGAAGCTATGTTGTCGAGCTTTTTTTCTTAAAATTAATTTTTTCCATTTTATTTAATCTAAAAGAAAGTTCACCTATTCTTACCCACCCCATCGCTAGTAACTACTATTTATTATCTGTATTCGATTTTTTTTAAGATTACATGTATAAGAGAGATCATATAGTATTTGTCTTCCTCTGACTTATTCCACTTCACATAATGCCCTTGTGATCCACCCATGTTGTCATAAATGGCAAGCTTTTTGGGCGCCCGGGTGGCACAGTCAGTTAAGCATCTGACTTTGGCTCAGGTCAGGATCTCACGGTTCATGAGTTCAAGCCCCACGTCGGACTCTGTCTGACAGCTCAGAGCCTGGATCCTGCTTCAGATTCTGTCTCCCTCTCTCTCTGCCCCTCTCCTGCTCGCACTCTGTCTCTCTCTCTCTCTCTCAAAAATTAAACATTAACAAACGAAAAAAATTAATGGCAAGATTTTATTCTTTTTTATAGCTGAATAACTGTCCATTGTATATATCTATACCATAATTTCTTTATCCATTCATCCACTGATGTATACTTAACACTCTTTCCATGTCTTGGCTGTTGTAAATGATGCTGCAATAGACATCGGAGTGCATATGTCTTTTCAAGTGAGTGTTTTTGTTTTCTTCAGATAAGTATCTAGAAGTGGAGGTGCTGAACTGTATGGTAGTTCTAATTCTACTTTCTGAGGAACCTCCATACTGTTTTCTGTAGTGGCGACACCAATTTACCTTCCCCTTGACAGTGTACAAGAGTTCCTTTTTTCCACATCCTCAACAACTTTTTACTTTTTATCTTTTTGATAATCTCCATTCTAACGGGCGTGAAGTGGTACCTCACTGTGGTTTCGATTTGCTTTTCCCTGACGACTCATCATATTGAGCATCTTTTTATGCACCTGTTAGCCATCTGTATGTCCGCTTTACAGAAAATGTCTCGTCAGCTTTAATTGGATTATTTGTGGGTTATTTTGTTAGACAATTGTATTAGTTCTTTATATAATTTGCATATTAGTCCTTTATAAGATAAATGATTTGCAAATATTTTCTTCCATTCATTAGGTTGTCTTTTCTTTTAAAAATTTTTAATGTTTTATTATTTATATTTTGAGAGGGAGAGAGAGAGAGAGAGGGGAGCAGGGAAGGGGCAGAGAGAGAGGGAGACACAGAATCTGAAGCAGGCTCCCAGCTTTGAGCTGTCAGCACAGAGCCCAATGTGGGGCTCGAACTCATGAACTGCAAGATCATGACCTGAGCCAAAGTTGGATGCTTAACCGACTGAGCCACCCAGGCGCCCCAGTAGGTTTTTCTTTTCATTTTGTTGACAGTTTCCTTTGCTGTGAGGAAGCTTTTAGTTTGATGCAGTCCCACTTATTTTGCTTTTGTTGATTTTGGTTTTGGTGTCGGATTAAAAAATGATTTAAAAAATGTATCACCAGGATCCATGTAAAAGAGGTATCTTTTCATGAAACGATGCTCAATGTCACTCATCATCAGGGGAATACAAATCAAAACCACACTGAGATACCACCTCACACCAGTCAGAGTGGCTAAAATGAACAAATCAGGAAACTATAGATGCTGGCGGGGATGTGGAGAAGCAGGCACCCTCCTACACTGTTGGTGGGAATGCAAACTGGTGCAGCCACTCTGGAAAACGGTGTGGAGGTTCCTAAAAAAAAATGAAAATAGAGCTACCCTATGACCCAGCAATAGCCCTGCTAGGAATCTACCCAAGAGACACAGGTGTGCTGATGCATAGGGGCACGTGTACCCCAATGTTCATAGCAGCACTTTCGACAATAGCCAAATCATGGAAAGAGACCAAGTGCCCATCAACTGACGAATGGATAAAGAAGATGTGGTATACACACACATACACACACACACACACACACAATGGACTACTACGCGGCAATGAGGAAGAATGAAATCTGGCCATGTGTGGCAACATGGATAGAACTGGAGGGTATTATGCTAAATGAAGTAAGTCAGTCAGAGAAAGACAGATACCATATGTTTCCACGCAGAGGTGCATTTTGAGAGACTTAGCAGAAAACCATGGGGGAGGGGAAGAAGGGAAAAGAAAAAAGACACAGAGAGGGAGGGAGACAAAACTTAAGAGACTCTCAAAGACTAAGAACAAACTGAGGAATGAGGGGGTGTGGGAGGAGGGATAGTGGGTGACGGGCACAGAGGAGGGCACTTGTTGGGATGAGCACTGGGTGGTATATGGAAACCAATTTGACAATAAATTATTTTAAAAACCTTCAAAGTACAGCAAAGAATACTGGAAACATTTGAGTAAGTGTATTTTCATATGGTAGAAACAATGAACGATCTAGACAATTTACAAATTAGTAAAAAATAAATTAGTAAAAATACTTCCAAGAAATATATTTCTGTTGGACAGAAAAAAAAAGGTATCTTTTCTTCCAGGAGTTTTCTGGTTCTGGGTCTTACGTTCAAGTATTTAATCTATTTTGAGTTAATTCTTGTGTATGGGGTGAGATAGTGGTCCAGTTTCATTCTTTTGCATGTGGCTGTCCAATTTTCCCAGCACCATTTATTGAAGAGACCATCCTTTTTCCGATGTATATTATTGGCTCTTTTGTTATAAATTAATTGACCATATATGTGTGGGGTTATTTCTGGGTTCTCTATCCTGTTGCATTGATCTATATATCTGTTTTTATGCCAGTACCATACTGTTTTATTTTATTTTTTTAAGTTTATTTATTTTTGAGAGAGAGATGGAGTATGATCAGAGGAGGGTCACAGAGAGAGTGGGAGACACAGAAAACCGAAGCAGGCTCCAGGCTCCTGAGCTGTCAGCACAGAGCCCGACGTGGGGCTTGAACTCACGTACCGTGAGATCACGACCTGAACCAAAGTCAGACGCTTAACTGACTGAGCCATCCAGGCGCCCCCATACTGTTTTAATTACTACCACTTCGTAATAGAACTTGAAGTCTGGAATTGTGAAACCTCCAGTCTCATTTTTCTTTTTCAAGATTTTTCTGGCTATTTGAGGTACTTCGTGGGTCTATACGATTTTTAGGATTGTTTGTCCTCGTTCTGTGAAAAAATGATGTTGCTATTTTGATAGGGAGTGCATTAAATCTGGAGAATGCTTTGGGAAGTATAGGCGTTTTAACAATATTTTTCTTCCTATCCATGAGCATGGAACGTCTTTCCATTTCTTTGTATTGTCTTGAATTTCTTCAGAGTACAAGTCTTTCACCCCTCTTGTTAAGTTTATTCCTAGATATTTTACTGTTTTTGGTGCAACTGTGAAGAGGACTGTTTTCTTAATTTCACTTCCTGCTGCTTCACCATTAATGTACACAAATGCTACAGGTTTCTGTACACTGACTACGTATCCTGCAACTTTACCGAATTCACTTACCAGTTCAAGTGGGTTTTTTCTTTTTGGTGGAGTCTTTAGGGTTTTCTGCATCATGTCATCTGCAAATAGCAAGAGTTTTACCATATAAGGCTTTTATTATGTTGAGATATGTTCCCTCTAAACTTACTTTATTGAGTTTTTGTCACTAATGGATGTTGTACTTTGTCAAATGCTTTTTCGGCATCGATTGAAATGATCATATCTTTTCTCTTCTTGATGTGACATACCACGTTGTTTTGCAAATATTGAAGGACACTTGCATCCTAGGGAATAAATCGCACTTGATCGTGCTGTAGGATTTTTTTAAATGTATTGTTGAATTCAGCTTGCTAATTTTGTTGAGGATTTTTACATCTATATTTGTGAGAGATATTGGCCTGTAATTCCCCCTCTCTCTCTCTCTCTCTCTTTTTGTGGTGTCTTTATCTGGTTTTGGTATCAGGGTGATACTGGCCTCATAGAATGAATTTGAAAGTTTCCCTTTCTCTTCTACTTTTTTGGAATAGTTTGAGAAGTATTAATTCTTCTTTAAATATTTGGTAGAATTTGTCTGTGAAGCCGTCCAGTCCTGGACTTCTGGTTTTTGGGAATTTTTTGATTACTGATTCAATTTCATTGCTGGTAATTAGTCTCTTCAAATTTTCTATTTCTTCCTGCTTTAGTTTTAGAGGTTACATGTTTCTAGGAATTTATCCATTTCTTCTTAGTTGTCCCATATATGTTTTAATTTTCATAATATTCTGTTAAAATTAGTTTGTATTTCTTTGTTGTTGTTATTTCTCCTCTTCACTGGTGATTTTAATTGTGTTCTGGCTAGAGGTTTATCAATTTTGTTGATCTTTTCAAAGAACCAGCTCCTGGTTTCATTGCTTTTTTTTTTTTTTTTTTTACTTTCTATATTTATTTCTGCCCTATCTTTATTATTTCCTTCTTTTTGCTGGGTTTGGGTTTTGTTTGTTCTTTCTTTAGCTCCTTTAGGTGTAAGATTAGGTTGTTTGAGATTTTTCTTGCTTCTTGAAGTAGCCCTATATTGCTACAAACTTCCCTCTTGGAACCACTTTTGCTTCATCCCAAAGATTTTGGGATGTTGTTTTCATTTTCATTTGTTTCCATGTAATTTTGAATTTTTTCTTTGATTTATTGGTTGACCCATTCACTGTTTAGCAGCATGTTATTTAAACTCCATGTATTTGTAGGCTTTCCAGATTTTTTTCTTGTGGTTGATTTCTAGTTTTGTAGCACTGTGGTCAGAAAAGGCACATGGCATAACTTGAGTTTTTTTGAATTTGTTGAGACTTGTTTTGTGGCCTAATATGTCATCTGTTTTGGAGAATGTTCCTTGTGTACTTGAATATGCATTCTGCTGCTTTAGAATGGAATGTTCTGAATAGGTCTGTTAAAATTCATCTGGTCCAGTGTGTCATTCAAAGCCACTGTTTTCTTGTTGATTTTCTGTTTGGATGATGTAAGTGGGCTGTTAATGTCCCCTACTATTATTTTATTACTATAAATTGTTTCCTTTATGTTTGCTATTAACCGTTTTATGTATTTGGGTATTTCCATATTGGGTGCATAAATATTTATAATTGTTATACCCTGTAGTTACATTCTTTGTTTTAAAATCTATTTGCTCCAGTATAAGAATTGCTACCCTAGCTTTCTTCTGACATCCATTTGCATAATGAATATTTCTCCATCCTCTCACTTTTTTTATTAGTATTTTATTTATACTTTTGGAGAAGATCTACAGGTTCACAAGAAACACCGATTTTTCTCAAACAATAAAAACAGATAAAAAACCACAATTTATTGTCTTAGAAGAAGAAAATAAGTCTCTTCAGCAAGTACTGGGACAATTCAGGCTGGAGAAATCAGTGAAGCCAAAGTTACATACAGAAAGTTCAGACTCATCCAGTTTCAGAGATAACACAAGTGTTCAGGTCTAGTTCTGTAAGGTTCCAAAAGAATCATCTCAGCCTAAAACTAGTAACAAGCTGACAAACAAAGCCTCCAGGGTCCCATCTAGTTTGAATATGGAGCCTTCTCCAGAAGGCTGCATCTGTTTACAGAACTCATTCAGCTGCTGCTGCTCCAGCTCTGTCATGACTCTGTTGAGGGCATAGGTCTCTGTTCCTTCCTTGCCTTCAGCTCCTGATGGGCTGATTTCTGCTTGGCCTTCTCAACTTTGCTGACAGGTTGTTTTACTTTGCATTTTTCTTTATGCATAGGTGGATCCATGACTTGAGTTCTGAACACTTCTTAGCTCTGACGTCTAGGCCTGGAGTCATGAGGCTGCTGTGCCTCTGATTGGGTGGGGCTCCATCTCTTCACTTTCAATCTGCAGGTGTCTTTCAGTCTGAAATGAGTCTCTTGTACACAGCATATAGATAAATCTTTTTTTGGGGGGAGGTGTCTTTTTTTTTTAAATCCACTCCGTCACCCTGTATCTTTTGAATGAAGCATTTAGTGCAGTTACATTCAAAGTAATTATTGATTGATATGTATTTATTGGCATTTTGTTACTTCATGTTTGTTTGTGTAGTTCTTTGTTCCCTTCTCTTGGATTTCTTTTCTCTTCTTTGCATATCTATTACTGGTTTTGGATTTATGGTTACCATTAGGTTTGTGTTTAGCGTCTTCTGTGTAGAGCAGTCTATAGCAGTTTGATGGTTGCTTTAGCTTGAACCCATTCTTTATTCCTCTCCCCACCACCTTTTAAGTATATGCTGTCATATTTTATATCCTTTTATTTTATGAGTCTTGACTGATTTTTACAGAAATACTTATTTTTACTGCTTCTGTATGTCTTTACTTTCCACTCAGAGTCCCCGTCAATATTTCCTGTAGAGCTGGCTTAGTGGTCATGAGCTCCTTTAGTTTTTGTCTGAGAAATTCCCTCTCTCCTTCTATTCTGAATGATAGCCTTGCTGGAGAAAGTATTCTTGGCTGAAAAATTTTCCCTTTCACCTCTTTGAATATATCATGCCACTCATTTCTGGCCTCTAATGTTTCTGCTGAAAAGCCCACTGATAGCCTTATGGGGTTCCTTTGTAAGTAACTGTCTTTTTTACGCTTGGTGCTTTAAAATTTTTTATCACTGCTTTTTTGTCATTTTAGTTACTGTATGTCCTGGTGTGGACCTCCTTGGGTTGAATTTTTGGGGAATCTCTGTCCCTCCTGAATCTGGATCTCGGTTTCCTTTCCCAGATTAGGGAAGTTTTCAGCTATTATTTCTTCAGATAAATGTTCTATCCTGTTTTCTCTGTTCTTCCGAGATCCCTATAATAGAAATGTAATTACACTCGATCGAGTCACTAAGTTCCCTAAGACTATTCGCAATTTGCGTAATTTTCTTTCCTCTCCTTTTTTCAACTTGGTTACTTTCTAGTCCGCTGTCTTACAGGTTGTTAATTCATTCCTCTCCTTCATGTAGCCTGCTATTTATTCCATCAAATGTGTTTTTAATGTCATTTACTGTGTTCTAGATCTGTGATTGGTTCTTTCTTACCTCTGTGTTAAGGGTCTCACTGATGTCCTCCACTATTTTCTCAAGTCCAGGGAGTATCTTTATCATCATTACTTTAAATTTTCTATCAAGCGTATAACTGATATCCATTTCATTTAGGTCTCTTGCTGTGGCTTGGTCCTATTCTTTCATTTGAGACATATTTCTATGTCTCCTCATTTCGTCTAACTCTCTGCGTCTGCTTTTGTGTTCGGAGAGTCAGCTACTTCTCTTGCTCTTAATGATATTAGCCTTATGAAGAAAAGGCCTTGTAGTGCCTTGCATTGCAGTGTCCCCTGTCCCTCAGGGTCTGGTGCTTCAAGCAGTGTCTGCTATGTGTGTTGCGTGTGCTCTGCTACTGAATCTTGGTCTCTTTTTTCTTCAGCCCAATTGTCTGCAAAGGCTCTCTTTGCCTACCGTGTGTGGTGTTTGGTCCCCAGCAGGGGTGGGATGTTTTAACAAGGTGTGCAGTGATCTACTCGCAAAATGAGATCTACTCCCACAACCACCAGAACTGAAGTCCCCAAAATGTGCAGGTCAGATGTGGCGCTGGCAGGCTTTGTGCCTGTCTTCTGGGAGAGGGAGCCCACAGTGCTGGGACTGAGGGGAGAGTGACTGGGAAGGGCAGATCCACTGACGCTCAGGGGGTAGAGGGGACATGGTGTGAGCAAGTTAGGTAACACGTGTTGCTGCTGCACTAGTTCCCACAGATGGTTGTTGTTTATGCTGGGGGGTGGGGAAGGGAAGCGGCACCTGCCAGCTCCTTTGTTTCCGAAGGGGTCTCTTCTGATCCCTGTCTCTTAAGGTCCACACTCCGGGTTGAACGAATTACTGCACCTCCTGTCTGCCCCTGGCATTTTCCAAACTGCTGGTTACACACTGTTATCTACACAGGGTGTTGGTTATGCTGTCTCTTTAAGGGCGGGGACTCCACTTCCTAACACCCTCTGAGCTCTCCCAGAGCCAAGTTCACCAATTTTTAAAATTCCAGGGTTTAAGTCCCACTGGTTGTAAGAACTCAAAGAAATTTGGCCCCTCTCCCAAAGGCTAATGTTACAGGGATTCATCCTCCCCATTTATGGGTTTCCTGGTGTGAAACTCTTGTTTTTCACCCTTTCCTCCCACCAGCTCTCTCCCCACTATGGACAGGTTCAGTCCATTCACTCCCAGACTGTCTTCACTCTTCGTACTTTTCTCCATGTGCCCTCTCCTCTACCTTTAGTTGTGGAATTTGTTCTGCCAGTCTCCAGATCATTTTTTGGGTTATTTATACCAATAGGAGTGTTATCTAGTTGTATCTGTGGAATGGGGGCAAACTTAGGGTCCCCCTACTCTGCCATCTAATTACTGTAGCTTTGTGATATAGTTTGAAGTCAGAGTATGATGCCTCCAGCTTTGTTCTTCTTTCTCAATATTGCTTCGGCTATTTGAGATCTTTTGAGATAGACTTGTTCTCTTTCTGTGAAAAATGCCATCGAAATTTTGATAGAGATTGCATTAATCTGTATATTGCTTTGGGTGACATGGACATTGTAACAATATTAATTCTTCCATTCCGTAAGAATAGGGAGTGCTGATGCATAGGGGCACATGTACCCTGATGTTTATAGCAGCACTTTTGACAATAGCCAAATCCTGGAAGAAGACTAAGTGTCCATCAACTGACGAGTGGATAAAGAAGATGTGGTGTGTATATATATATATATATATACACAACAGAATACTACGCGGCAATGAGAAAGAATGAAATCTGGCCATGTGTGGCAACACGGTTGGAACTGGAGGGTATTATGCAAGTGAAGTCAGTCAGAAAAGACAGATGCCATCTTTCCACGCATAGGTGATTTTGAGAGACTTAGCAGAAAACCATGGGGGAGGGAAAGAGGGGGAAAAAAAGCCACAGAGAGGGAGGGAGACAAAACATGAGACTCTTAAATACTAAGAACAAACTGAGGGTTGAGGGGGGTACGGGAGGGAGAGAGGGTGACAGGCATTGAGGAGGGCACTTGTTGGGAGGAGCACTGGGTGTTGTATGGAAACCAATTTGACAATAAATTGATTAAAAAAATAATAAAGGGTTTATTGAGATTAAAAAAATATGGTATCTTCCCATTTACTTGTATTTTCTTCAATTTATTTTGTTAATGTCTTTTAGTTTTTGTTTTTTTTTTTCAACTTTAGAGAGAAAGTGGGGGAGAAGAGCAGAGGGAGGGAGAGAGAGAGAATCTTAAGTAGGCTCCACGCTCAGTACAGAGCCCGATACAGGGCTCAATCCCACGACCCTGGGATCCTGACCTGAGCCAAAATTGAGTCAGATGCTCAACCAACGGAGCCACCCAGGTGCCCCTTGTAGTTTTTAATATACAGCAGAGAGAGGAGAGAATCCCAAGCAGGCTCTGTGCTATTAGCTAGGAGGCCGATGTGTGGGGCTTGATCCCGTGAAACACAAGATCATGACCTGAGCCAAAATCAACAATCAGATACTTAACCGAGCCACCCAGGCACCCCTAAGGTATAAACTTCAGCTCTTTTCACAGCCTGAGCTTTTCCCTGAGCACGTACAGTCACTTTCTAATTTTTCCTTGTAAATTCAGTTGTTTTTGTACATAAGCAGTCTTTAATATCTGGCACCCAAAAGGCAAAGATGAGAAAATTGAAGGCGGTGGGGGGGGGGTTCCCATCTCTTTACATCCTCCATAGGTCATTTTAGCCTGAAGAGGAGGGGCTTGCAACAACGGGGGGGGGGGAGGTGCAACGATGGCTTCTCTCTCTAGTCTGTGTCTGATTAGAAGCCCCAATTATAGAACAGATCCCTGCTATTCAGAGGACAGGGTCCTTTTGGCCACCCCGGCTGCCACAAGCCGTGTGAGGCTACTGCAGGAGTGTGTGCACGGTTGCCTGCCCTGCCGTGCGGGAGTGGGAGGCGGGTTGCTACCGCTGCGCTGGGATTGGAGACTGACCAAAATTAACTGCAATCGATCATCCAAGTCTTCTGGAAATTCCAAGACTTCTACGGACTCGAGTTCCCTCAGATTGTCAGAGCAGTTGTTTAGGCGAGGAGATTCCTGGTACTTCTCGCTCTGCTTTCCCCAGAATCCTCAATGCTTTCTAATTTTATCCTTTTACCGATGTTTTGGGGTGCAGTCTTGGGAGGGACTGGGGTCTGTTTGGGTTCAATCCATAATCTTAGGAAGAAGTCACAATTACCTTTATTGAAGTTTTCTTTTTTCCTAACTATATTCTTATATATTTAGGTAATCTCTACACTCAACATGGGGCTCAAACTCACGACCCTGAGAATGAGTTCCATGTTCCACTAGACCCAAGCCAGGTGCCCCTTAAAGTTCTAATTAGTTC
Source organism: Paguma larvata (assembly GCA_030068075.1). Lineage (NCBI taxonomy): Eukaryota > Metazoa > Chordata > Mammalia > Carnivora > Viverridae > Paguma > Paguma larvata. The sequence continues at coordinate 46,687,254 of CM057827.1, read as the reverse complement.
TATTAATATGTGCCTGGATATTCCTGACTTTGTGAAAAGGAACAAGCAAAAGGAGAGAACAGTCTCTTGATCTTCATACGGGATTTCCCAGAAGGGGAAAAGCACGCTCTCATTCACCTCCCCATGTCCCACCTACTCGCCCACTGCACTATCCCTCTCCTAGCCCTCCATCCACCTACCCGCCCGCCGACGTACTACTCATCCACCCTCCCATGGGTCCGTCCCGGCAGTCGGGGGAGTCCCTGAGCACCTCTGTACAAACCCAGTTCTAGATACTTGGGGTGCAGGTACCTCCGACTTGCTCCTCCCCTTGCTGCAGGTGTCAGTCTTTGGGGGAAGAGAATGTTAACTTTCCACCGGTACAGACCCTGCCATTGCCCTGCCAGGGCTCCCAAATCAGGACTTCAGGTCTAGCTCCGCATCCAGCTGCCTCGTGGATTCTTCCACCTCCATATGCCAAAGCCACCTCAACCTCACCCGGTTCCACGTTTCTTCCCTTCATGCAACTTGGCCCTTGTATTATAGATTTTTTAACGTTTACTGATTTTTGGGAGAGACAGAGCGTGACCAGGGGAGGGGCAGAGAGAGAGGGAGACAGAATCCGAAGCAGGCTCCAGGCTCTGAGCCATCAGCACAGAGCCTGACAGGGACTCCAACTCATATGAACAGTGACGTCATGACCTGAGCAGAAGTCAGCCACCTAACTGACAGAGCCACGCAGGCGCCCCTTGTGTTATATTTAGCTTGGTTACCAGAGCTTAATTTTCCCTCATAGAAAACACTCCAGTTTCCTTGTGGCTCCACCACTTGGGGCTTGGAAGATACTAACTCCATGACTCCTCCTCCACTCTGCACCCCTCCCACCCCCCAGAAAAGCCTCCCTTCCTTTCACACACACTAACCACACCTGCACAAGACCACCTCTCCCCCATCAAGCGTAAGGTCTCTGTGGCAGGGCCTGTGGCCTGTTCTCAGGGCACATTCACACAGGGGCAGTGTCCACTCGCTGACTGGTTAACTGCTTCAACGAGGCAGCAAAGGTCCTCCGCGGACACTCTCAGAGCCTGCTAATGGAGGAAATGGGCTCCAGTGAAAGCCAAACGTGTCACAGAGGTCTCCAAGGGCCCCAATCACCATCCCCTATTAAAGCCAGCTCTGGAAGCCACATTTCAAATCCCCTGTGACACTCTGTCCCCCTTAGCCGCAGCAAACTGGAGCCGCCAACAGAGCCTACGACAGCTGGAAGTGAACAAACCACCCTGACAGAAATGTCAAAAGCAGTGGAGCTATCAAGACACACCTTGTCAGGGATTCAAATTACGAAGTTTGAAGAACAGCAGAAACAGAAGCTTCATGGCCATGGGACCAGAAAGCTTACGGGTAGAGGACAGTAAAAAGAGAGAAACCCAGAGAAGCAAACAGGTAGGCAGTGCCCTAGAGGGACGCTGTCTTGCTATGAGGGGACACTGAACTGCTGCAACCTCTGGGTCCGGACTTGTATGAGGGTCCCAATACCGGTATCCCGTGACTCCTTGAAAAACCATCCCTCTCCACATCTGGGTAAAGGTCTTCACCAAAAGAACAGCTTGTAGTTCTAGCTGAAAACATTTTTCTTCAATGTTGTGAGGTCCCCAACCCTAAAACTGGAAGGCTATCCTTGACCTAGCAGCCAGAATATAAAAACCCTGTGTCCACTCAGGCCATGAAGCTGCTCCAGGGACCTCCTACTGGGCACTGACCTTGACCCAAACTCCAAACGGGAAATCTGGCCTCAGGAGAGTGAAGTTCCATCATTCATGGGGGCTCAGATTGTGCTTCCTGTGGGGAAGGGGTTTGGGCCTGCTCTCTCCAAACAGGGATCCTGGGACTCAGAATAGGCAAGGCTGTTGGAGGACCCCAACCTTCCCAGGGTAAAAGTGCATCCTTGTCTGACTAGTTGTCCGTTGCCGTCAGCCATGGGACTGCCTCCACTCCTTCCTGGATGCCCCCACAGGAGAATGCAAATGTAACTGTTCCTGCAGCCTTAGAAGGCTCCAAGGGCCGAAGCCTGTGGATGTCCCACTGCCTCTGGCCTCATCTGCTGCAGTCTACTTCAGGGCTTCCCCTTTCCAGCTGTGCCCCCTCTGCCTTCCTGAATTTCTACTCACCCTCCGAGATGGGGCTTCTAATTTCAGACAGTCCTCAAGTCCCCCGTCATTTTCTCTCAAGTTATACCCCTCTCCTGTGTGCTTTGGTCTGGGAACTCCTCCAGGGTGCTGACAGTTGGAAGTGCATGCTTGCCCAAAGTCTAATGCAGGTCAGGGGCTCACAATCTGCTAGGGTATCCTGTCCCTTTGGGAGACTGCTCCCCAGTCTGGAAAGGACTGCTTCTGATGGCTCTAGCCCCTACAGCGTAAGTTTCACAATGCCAAGCAACCTGCCATCTTGTCTTCCCCGCACAAACTACCGTAAGGAACAGGAAGTCCCTCACAATACAACAAAGGCCTGAAAGCTACACGGGGGACAGTTAGCTTCTGCAGAAGTACTGGGGTTCAGCCTGTGTGGACGTGCCACCGGGCCTCAGGACTGTTCTCTCCTCTCTGGGCTTACTTCTTCCTAGGAGGTGCATGTTACTGAATACCTATGCCACCAACCCCACCGGATACTTGGGAATCACTTTTCCTCAGGTTAAAAGGCCACTAGTACTAGACCAGGCCCAGCGTCACCCACTGGCCCTGAACTCCTCAGTCCTGCTCCTCTTGGGCCGGGGACTTAAATGTTGTCAGCACCAGCTTAGTGCTACCGGATGGCAGTGCTGACGGGAGGTGCCCCACTAACTCTGTTGGATAGGGGACAGGCTGAGCTGGCTACTGGTTCAGGGTGCTATTTGCAGCTGTTAATGGGATCCCAGTAGGGGCCATGGACTGTCCTCAGCCAGACTTGGCCTGGTCTGAGTACCACTGCAGAATAAATGTTGCTCACAGTAATCACCTATCATGTATGGCACACTAATGGCTGCTAAACGCAGTACTACCCTTCAGCTGTTCCGCCTAAAAAATGATTTCTAGCTACCCACTGCTCTCCTCGGTCTACTCTGATCCCTGCTCCGTATGTCTGGAGGTCCCAGCGCGCACACACACACACTACCCTTCTCTCCCCTTCCTCCAGACAGTTTTCCCTAGCTGCCCCAGCCCAACAAGAATACCTCCACTGACTGTTACTAGCCTTCCATCAGAATTTTAAGTGCTGTGTCCCTAGATAAGTTACTATCTCTACTAGGGAGACCTAGAAAGTCTCCCAGAGAGGCCCTGGCCAGAATCCAAGTCTTGATTCCAAAGCCCAAGTGAATATGCCCCTTAATAAGAGCTCACTGGGACACCTGGGTGGCTCAGTCATTAAGCATCTGACTTCGGCTCAGTTCATGATCTCACAGTTCATGAATTTGCGTCTCACACTGGGTGAGCTTGAGCCCCACTCCTTTCTGACCGCCCCTCGCTCACTTGTACCTTCTAAAATAAATACATAAATAAAAAACCCCCTCACTGAATAATATCCCAATAGCAGGCAAGGGAACAACTCCGACCCTTCTGTTGTCTGCTTTGAGATCCTAACCTTATTCTCCCAGTCTAGTTCTGAGGAAAACACCTGCATGTAGCTATTCTCCCCATATTCTAGCACACACGATGGTTGTTTTCTGGCTGTAAACCACCAAGCATCAGGGCTGGAGTACAGAGCCCTACTGCAGGTGGACATAAAGCCCGAGCCGCAAACCTCCTAAGAACAAGCGCTCACAGGGCCTGACTCTGGAGACCGCGTAAGCCAGCCAAGTTATCTGCCTGGCACTCCGCTTTATCAGCAGTCGTTTTAAAAAAATATTTAAGAGAGCGAGAGAGAGAGAGACCTGTGTCTCACAGGGGAGGGGGAAGGGCCAGAGAGAGAGGGAGACATAGGATCTGAAAAAGGCTCCAACCCACAAACTGTGAGATCATGACCTGAGCCGAAGTTGGACACTCAACCGAGCCACCCAGGTGCCCCTATGATCTGTCAATTCTTTGAGTCAAGGTCTGTGTAGGAACAGGACAGAGAAAACGTTGTGGACTGTCCCCTCAGAAAAGAACATACACAAGAGTTGGAGAGTACAGAGACATAGTACACTGTACTGAGACCACCTTGAGGATTTGTGGCAGTCCAATAGGCTACATCTGAAGAACCGCTGATAGGACAATGCAATCTGGGCCAACTCTGCATTTCTGGGTTACTCTAGAACATGGACAAGTAAAGCTGTAGAAATTATCGAGTTCACTAATGATTGTTTCCAGGGCTGTTATAAAAAATGAAAATTTGTACCTCAATTATAGTTTAGCAGTTTTGCTAAAGATAAATTTCTAAGCAGATTCCAGAATCATTTTGGTTTTAAATCACATCTTTTAAGAGACACGAAATGCAAAAAGTTAAGTTCTTTTTGACCAGTACCCTTCTGGATTTTCCACTTTTAGGAAGACCAGCTTTCCTTTCTAAGTTCTCTTCAGATCAAAGGCTTTTTACTCACTGCTTAGTGCCCTGGAGTAAATGGGGGGTGAGTGCAGCACAGCCCAAGATGGAAAGCACTGAGCACTGTAGTACAGAGAACGCCCCTTTCCCGTCTCAAACCTTTAGGCCTCAAACCAGAGGTTCATCAATTCCTGAAAGGACTTGTTTGAAATAATCTTGTTTCCCTTAACATTCTTTTTCAATGTTTATTCATTTTTGAGACAGAGGGGGAGAGAAAAGACGCGCGCATGTGAGTGTGCATGCATGTGCAAGTGCGGGGAGAAGTGGCTCCAGGCTCCGAGAGGTCAGGTCAGCATAGAGCCCGACTCGGGGCTCAAACTCAAGCCATGAGATCATGACCTGAGCCAAGTCGGCCACTTAACCAACTGAGCCACCCAGGAACCCGTTTGCCTTTCTTAAGATAAAAAAACCTGTATCCAGTAATAGGACGATATACTTGATAGTCAATTCCCTTAGGTAAACAAGCATCCACTGAAATTTCAAAAACTCAGATTAAGGCAGACCATTTCAGTTTGTAATTAATTTGGGTTGCGGGACAGGAACAGAAGACCTAGGGAAAGGCACTGACCCACAGTAATGAGCAGTGTGTGTTTTGTGAGTGGGACTTGCAACCGTGGAAGGAAAACATCCCGACACAAATGCAAAGCAGCAGCTACAAAACAGGGCAGAGTTCAATGCCTCGATCTTATAAAATAAAAATATACATTAATTTTAATATTAAAGCAGAGACAAAATATAATTTCAACATTGTTTTAATCAAGTAATGTAGCTGTTTGAAACAGGAAATTTTAAGACCATTGAATAGATCAAAGCAAGGTTTAATTTATTAAGATAGCCTCTATGGGTAAAATTTTTATTACGTGGATTTGAATTCCATTGTTAAGTTTGGCACCAGACTGAACACTGGTCTCAGCCAAAATTTTCTCCTTAGTGTTTAGAAGCCCAAACAGGTTTTTTTTTTTCCCAGATTAAAAGGTGGTTGGGGGGAGGGGGAGAGAAGAAAGCTCTATAACAAAACCCTATTAGCTTGACATTGGATACGTTGAATCCAACTTTGCCTAGGTCACCACGATCTCTTACAGAATTTAGATAATGAAAGCATATTCGCCTATGGCAAGGAATTGTAACCTAGGTGACATGCAAATTTGCAAAAATTTCATCTCTTTGGTGTGACGAAGCACATTCCCTCCAGGTAGGTGCTTCTGCTTCACTATTGACTGAAAGGCAAAGAGACCAATTTGCAGGTCTCTAAGATAACTTGATTTTACTTCCTCAAAACATCAAGCTAACAAGATTTTATTATATCAAATGTTTGTTAATTTCCAATGTGAAAAATTCTTAGATACATTTATTAAGGTCTCAATATAATCTGTGAAGACGGATCACAGAAGAAAGAGATGTAAGACAGTGCCCCCAACAAAATTAACCCTTTGGATTTTTTTATTCCTAGTGTACTCTGAGGAAAGAATAAATGGAAGAGTTTCTCCCCTGAAGAGGATTTCTCAAGATATAGCCATAACCCATATCAAGTGAGTTTAGACCAGCTAATTAAGCAAAGAATTCACCAGCAAGTTATTTCCAAATCTAAACCTCAGGACGGTCTGGGTCAGGCCCCAGTAACCTGCATTCAGTGGCCATCATCAGACTTCTTGGATGGGTGTCTGGCTATACTCCACACAAAATAAAAAACACCTTTAGTCTTACACCAAAATATAGGCTTTAACTGGAAGTATGCTTTTAGTTTTTAAATAAAATATTTTGGGGGAAAAAATCAAGTTTGAGACACAGTAACACTTATTTTGGCAAGATAGCAAACAAAACTTAAAAAGCATAAGCTACTAAGTATCCACATGTAAAAGGCATTAAACAAACCATATTACCAGAAGAAAATCCACAACGAACAAAAGATACAGTATGCCTAAACATCTGAAATTGTAATTAAACCCTAAGAATAAGAGTTGAAAAATTATGCTCAGTTTTTGCTAGAGATTAAGTGCACCTTTTCCTGCTTCCCCCAAATAAAGTCATAGCTTACTATATAATCACACCTTAGTTTCGGAATTTTCTCAGTATAAGCAACAGCTACATACACATAAAATGCTTATTTGTTAATGTAATAATTCCCCTGGCTCATCCAACGTGCAATGCACATGACTCCAAAGACTACAATTTGGGGTAAGTATACACGAACTGAAAAAACACAATTCAAGTTTCAAAACCTGCTCTTAAAATTATTTATAGGACACTCAGGTCATTTTTACTTCTCAGTAAGCTATAGATGTCACGCTGCCATCTGATCAGTCCACCTTGGCATGGGAAGAATGCACATTACCAGATGCCAAATTCAGGGACTGAACACTCAAAAAAGTACTGATTTCTCAATGGCTGATGAAGATAATTATAAGCAAGCTTATGTTTACATTCTGCTGAAGACATCTTTATAGTCTCAGCATCTAACAATATCTAACAGGCTCCAAGAATCCTATCAGGTTAACGATGGTGCAGTATTTTAAGGAGCCATTTCAGCTTAAGTCATTCAGAGCCAAAATCTTAAGAATGACCAAAATCAAATCTTTATTTTTTTAACTGTATAAATGTGATCCAAATGTGTCCACCACTAATTTTTCAAAAAGAAACATGCTATAAATAAGCAAACTATATCTGCTCACTGATATGTGTATGGACTCCCTAGATGTCTTGTTGGGCTTAATTACAGACCACTCACAGCAATACATTTTTAGTAGAAAGTGTAGCATGATGTTAAGCCATTTTAGCTTTTGCACATACATGTTGCACTTCTGGCTGATGATGCAGAAAGATTTGCAGCATTACACTGTTAAGCTGGGCTGCACCCACCCCTTTTAAATGGCATCAATATCAATGTCATCATCCTTGTTGTCCGACTTCACAGCTTCAACTTTAGGTACACTGGCAGTCTTCGAATACACCACCTGATAAAACAAATTTTGTTTACTGTAAATTTTTATCCCAGTAAACCTATTGATAAAAGTAGTAGTACAAATCAATGGTCAAGAAAGAAAAAACTACCCAGACGGCCTTCATTTTTTCTAAGTGTTTGTTATGTGAAAACCAAGTTCTCTCTCCAGGGCCTAACACCATCTTAATTTTCAGACAACTAGCACCCCTATACTCAACCTGCTAGTGCCTTCGAGAATTCATAGATTTCTTGCAATCACAAGTTACTGAGATATTACACTCACCTGACGATTTTCGGTTACCCAAGATTGCCATTCTAGACTTTCTAAACCCCCACCTCAAATGCTATTTACCTCAATATTCTCATCTTCATCATCTTCTTCACCACCAGAAGATTCCTCCTCTGCTTCCTTCAACCATTTTATAAATGGTTCTGCTTTGACACGAATCTCTTTGGCAAGGTCTTTTGAGACATATTTCTTAGAGGCCTAAAAAATGTTCAATACAATTTCCTTAATTGAAGAATCTAAAAAACAATTTTTGAGTTATTCACTGAATTGCCCACATTCAGCTCTTTGAAGGGACTGGGTCACACCTAATCTTGACTCAATAAAAATGTGCATTCAGCAAAGATGTACTAAAGAATCTAAGTCCTTTCTTACGTTATTTTATTACTAGAAAACTGCCATGTGAGAATCACCTAATGGGTTATACCAAGGATTGTATTTCAACATAGAAGTATTAGACGTTACTTCTTCCCAAAGAGCCCCCAACAGCGGTCTCAACACTTCTGACCTTGAAGAGACTGTTTATACACACACTCCCCACCTTTTCTGACCAGCTGATGATGACTTCTTCTTCCAACAAATCTGCATCATACATCTCCTTCAAGATATGGGGAATCTTGGAAATGAGTTGAGCCTGATGCATTGCTACCACACACTCCAAACCATGGAGAAGGTACCGTTGAGCTTTTTTGTTGTTGTGACAAAACTGGAAATAAATACGTTGGCGTTAACAAGCTTTTAAAGTTGTAAATTAAGTACATTAATTGTCCCACTATCATTCCTTAAGGCGACAGCCTTAAACGGTTCAACAAAGCCAACCCATAAAGATCTATTTATCACTTTATCTATGAGGGGCTATATACAGACAGCATTTTCCAGATACTCCTGTGCTGGTGAGGTAGGTCAATCATCTCCATTTTTAGGGTGAGAGAAGAATGTTCCCATGGTCACACAGCCCCCAATCTCATTTATGAACCTGAAATAATTTGCTTACTCGTAGGAAATGGCGCCTGTATTTCTTAATTTGTTCTCTAATCTTCTCATTAAAAAGAACTTCAGTCAAAACAAGAGGGCCCATGGCTTTTACATCCAGTCTTTCTGCTTCAGCAACAATTTCTTTGTCCGATGAATCAATAATACCTTCTTCCTTCTTTTTCTGCAAATAAAAAGGAGGCAATTCAGTGAACTGGAGACACATTTTGCTCCAGAGATGCCAGTTATTAGTTCAAACATTTAAGAACATTTTCTCTAATTTATTATAGCTGCAGGACTTACTTTTTATATTTTTAGAGTTTATTTTGAGAAAGTGTGAGTGGGGGAGGGCCACAGAGCGTGGAGAGAGAGAATCTCAAACAGGCTCTGCACTCATAACTGTGAGATCATGACCTGAGCTGAAGTGGAACGCTGAACTGACTGAGCCACCCGTGCCCCAGTTTCAGGACCTTTTTAATGATTATGTGCATGCCAAAGATAGTACCTAGAACCACCTTCGAGAAGTATTTGAGCAAAGAACGGAAAAATACATCTGACGCCCGAGAATTCAAAAGACAGCTTGAGAAAAATGACTTGCCAAGTAACCACAGCTTAAAGACATAAATACCTTAAAACCCAAGGTTTGAAAAAATTGACTTCTTAATTGAGAAAATTATTTAACTGCTCTTGAAGCAACTTACTTTACCTTAACAAAATCAAACAGGATATTGACCCGCTCTTCAACGGTCCTTTCCAAATCATCACTGAGTGTCAGAACTTTCGCATGGTCACTGATTTCATCCATTCTGCGTCTTTGAGCTTCCTCAGTTGTATCTTCCCCCCAATCATCATCCTCCTCTTCTTCCTGTTCAAAACAAGTATGCTTGGTCAAATGCCTTAGAAATACAAATATTCCAGATTCCTAGTCATGTTAACAGCAGGAGGTTCATTTTCCACAAAAACATACCAGGCTTTCTGAATCAACCACACACAACCAGGAACCCAACATACTGTTGCAATGTTATAATGATGACTAGTTTCATTATTCCTGCCCATGTCAGCCAAACATCGTATTTTACACAATTTTAGCGCCTACCATACTATCAACCTTGCACTCACCACAGCATGTGGAGGAGGACTGATCTCATTTGGTGGTGGTGGTGGTGGGGTCTCACTGCTGGACATGGAACCATTTTCCTTGTCTTTGCCCTTCCTGTTTTTCTTTTCCTTTTCTTTCTTTCCTGTACCACTGTCACTATTCTCTACAGGAACACCAAAAAAGAGGTGAAAAATTAATACTATGGTGTGCATTACATCTAATGGTCTCTCATGAATATTTAAAACCCTGTCCCCTTTTTTTTCCCTCTCAGAAAACCACATACAAACACAATGCTACTTAATTCTAAAAGGACTCACAAACCAAGTTCATCTACCATTATTTCATATGTAAAAACACTCAGGGTAAAAATAGAATGTCCTCAAGTACTAGAGAAGATACAGGATCTCAGAAGACCAGGTAATTAAACGAAAGTTGGCACTCCTGACCTTCTTTCCCCCAATGAACCTAACAAAGGCAGATCTCAAATGCACTTCAGCCAACAGTTGTAACACTGTTTAAGTCTATATAACAGTTGGTCTCATGGAGGAGAACACTGGAATAGGTTAGACTTCCTTGCTGTAGCAAGCTCAAATTGCATCAGACAGCTTTGATCATCTGACACAGAGTGTTGCTTGCAATGTTCTAAAGCCACTCCGGCTTAAAGAGCCAAGACTCCGGTTCACAAACCAGTATTCCAGAAGTAGATCCTTTGCTGGGATCCCACCACAACTTGTTCTACAGTATCTACTTCTCCCATTCTAAAAGAACAGACCTTAAAAACTGACAACAAAACAAAAACAAAAACTAACAGAGCAGAGTTTAACTGGCAGTCTTTTTTTTTCTCCCTTCAATGAATGGCCTATCTTTCAAACTCATAAATTCAACGTAACATGGTACAGAGATTAGAAATTCCTTATGTTCTAGTTTCACAACAGCAAAGAAGCTTCAGTTTTGTTTCCAACATCAGCTGCTTTTAAGTTAAAAATCTAAAAGTTCCTCATGGAGACTTACCAGGTGGGTTTTTGAGAATGAACGTGCAGAGTTTATGATGTGTGTCAAGCATGCCTCGATAGCCACAGGCTTTACAAGAATTACCTATTGTTTGCTTCTTTGGATTGACATGCTGCCAAAAAAAAAAAAGTTAAAAACGAGTATGTCATCTGTATCCAAGACAAAAGATACAAATTTTGCAAACAGCAAGATATTAAAGTAAGTGACCATACAAGACAGTATTTTTTACACAAAATAGTATGTGTAGAAGAGTATGTAAGTATCCAAAAAATTTGTTGCTGCAGACTTCATTTCTAATTGTTTGTTCTGTCTTCTAAGGAACAGAATTTGGTGACATCACAGCACTGATGGTCACAAAAGCAGATAGGCAACTTTTTCTCTTATTGACAAAACCTTCAAAAACACTCACCAGCTCTGTTTCAGGATTCTCACACTCAGGACAGAGAACAAATTTTTTAATGAATCCATCCAACATGTCTTGCAGCTTATTCGCCTCATGAGATCCATTGACAATGTAACGGTCATTCTTAACATCAAACTGGGTCTGTGCTCCCAGCTCACAACCAAAATATTTGGTGGGATCTATGGGAGGAGGGAGGTTAAAGTCTGTTAACTAACTTTTTGGCTACTCATCCAACCTTATATAAACGTCAATCCTTATACTGTAACGCTAGCTTAAAATGTATAACTTGGGTAATTTTATTTCCTAACAGCAACAAGTTAAGTCAGTTGCTTTTCAAGGCCAAGATTCCACTGAACCCTGGAACTAGCTAACATACAACTCAAAGGAGATACCCACATCCAGGTTTGTCATTTCCATACTGAAAATTTTTTTCAGACTCCTGGTAAGAGGTTATTACTTACACGTTGGAGGCCGATTAAGCGCCTTTGCAACGTCAACCATGTTGACTATAACTGTCTTGATACCATTTCCTTTGCCCTCAACCTAAAGAAAAAAAGAACTTTAATTTTGCATTATCTACCCCAGAAGACGCCATCTTTGAACATCTACGAAAAGAGCTTAGGCCCTGTTACTAAGACGCAGACCCCTATTACCTTGGCAATCAGACGGGGCATCTTGTAGCGATAGAACTGGTCTGACACACTGCGGTTGACATTGACAGACATTTTGGCTTATTAGTGGCTTTATCAATAAGATGAAGAGATCTTTGATTGCAACTTTTTGGTATCTTCTGTCTGGAGAAGAAGGGATGACATAAACGACTGCAAGAGTTCTCGGTCTCTGACATGAAAAAATTTTCGCCACTGAGGCTGTAAGCTTCTTGCTTGTATGCTATGTGTCCCCAATACAGGTACCAATGGCTGCGCAACAGCTCTGAAAGAGAAAGCAGAGAACACACAACCCCCCGACGTTTAACGGGATCCCCGCGCGAGCAGCCCTCCCTCCGCCCAATTCTGCTACCTGGGAGCACCCCGGTTCACGTGAGCGGCGCCGGCCGGCCCGCCTGACGCCCCGCACCTGCGGCGGCAGGGCCGGCCTCCATGCGGGCGCGGCGCCGGGAGCCGCCGCACCGCTCCCCGCCGCGGGCGCAGTCACACCGAACCCGCCGGCCTGTCAAAAGTCGGCGTCCGCGCGGCGGCCATGTTTCAACAACTGCTCAAAGACCCAACGCGAGGCCTCGGCTCCGCGAAGCCAGCCCGTCTCGCGGAGGAACTTCTCGGGTTCCCTCCCCCACCCGCTCCGAGACGGAAAAGTACGGACTCGACCTCCGGCACCGGGCGCTCGCTCCACCGCCGCCGGGGAGCGCGCGCTCGGCGGCGCGCGCGCGGACAGCGAGGCGGTGACCGAGCGCGACCTCGACCTCTCCTCCCCGGCTCCGCAGCCACCGGCCGCTCCGCCCGGGACGGTGGGAGGCCGGCCCCGCCGCCGCCCCGCCATGTGGGCCGCCCGGCCTCGGCGCGGCCGGGGAAAGGAAACCGGCCGAGGGGCGCCGGCCCGGGCCGCCCCCGCCCCCGAGCGAGCGATGACTCATGAATGCAGCAATTAGGCCTGACTCAGCCCGCGCGGCGCGCTCCCGCGGGGCGGGGAAGGGGGGGGCGAGCGAGGGGGAGGGGAGAAAGGAGAGGAGGAGGAGGAGGGGGCGGGGGCCGGGGCGGAGGACAGGGCACGGGGGCGCGGGGACGGCGGGGGCCCGCCCGCTCGAACTGCGCCACACGCGCGCGGGTCACGCGGCGCGCCGCCATCTTGTGCGGCCGCCATCTCCCCGCCGGCCCGCCCGCGGACTCACCGTTTTCGTCAAATAAAGACATAAACCCAACGCTGCTCGCCCGGGACTGGGATGAAGTGAGGCGCGCGTGAACCCGAGTCCGAGGAGGGGCGGCGAAGGCGGCGGAGCAGCGCAGCGAGCAGCGGCCGGGCCAGGCGCCGCCGAGCAGCGGGGAGGGGCTGTCCCAGCGACGTCCGGGGTCCACACCCTTCAGCGCCCGGGGCCTGGCGACCTGGCGCGGAGAGACGGCGCCGTGAGCCGCGGGCGTCGGGGCGCCTTCCCCGCCAGCCAGCGGCCCGCGGGGGTCGAGGGGGCGGGGAGGACTGGGGAGGGGGCGCGGGGGCGCCGCCCCTCCACCGGACTCACCTCTGGAATGTTCTCGCTCTGACTGAACAACGCCGCCGCCGCGCTCAAGCTACCCTCGGCCCCTGCGCCCGCCCCCCGAGCCTAGCCGCATCGCTCATTGGCCCGAGGCGCGCCCCAGCTCGCTCGTCATTGGCCCACCTGCCGCGTCAATCGCGTATTTCTCTGCCCCTCCTGCTTCCTGAGGCTCCTCTCGCCGCCTCAGCCCGCCCCCAGTTCCCGGGTCCGGGGTTCCTTCCTCAGCCCTCCCCTCCCCCCGCCTTTCCCAGAGGCCTTCGCGGTCTCGCGAGAGCAGGCTGGCCGCGGCTGGGGGCTGGCTTCGGGGCCGCGCTTTGTCGGTTTGAGCGCTCGGAGGAAGATGGCGGTTGGCTCCCCTCCCCCGCCGCCCTCGCCTCGCAGCGTTCCCGCCGAGTTCCCCTTGTGAGGAGCGCGCAGCCTCCCCAGTGGGTTCCTTGCTGTCCTTTCGGTCCTCTGGGAACGCCCGTCGTCGGGCCTCGAGGCGGAAGTTGCACCTCCTGCCCACTCTCTAGGCCTGGGCAGACGGTGATGATTGGGGGCCCTGGCTCTTTCATCCTAAGTGCTGTCTTTTAAGCTCTGATGCTGGGTTCCATGTGCCCGCGGCGACGGTTACTCGCCAGGTCACCATTACAGGAGCGTCGTGCGGCCCCTGGCCCGCCTTCCTCGGTCCCTCCACGCCTCTCCTCCCCGGCACCAACCTGCTGGGATTAGGCACTCCCATGCACCCGTTTTCTAGAAACGCCAAATTAGTTCGTGACTCCAGTAGCCTCCGGAAAGTGCGCCCCGGAGAGGTCTCCGTGTTCTCGTGCGCTACTATAACTTTGCTCAAAACGAGCATCACGTTGAGTTACCATTCCCGGAATCCACTCCACGGCTTATAAATTGTGACTTCCTTGCTGGGCGAACCAGAGCCCAAAACAGGTGTTCCTAATGTTCCAGAGCGGTCCCTCGTAAATGAGCACTATTCAGAGAGAGCCTCCCATGTTTTCCTTCTGTAGCAGTGATTACAGAAACTCTCCCATTCTTTCAAAAACTTAAATTTTGTTTAAGAGTTTCAGTTGCAACTGTAAAAGCGCACCGAGTCCATCCTGGAATTCGAAAACCTAGTTGACTGCAGTAAGCCAAGAGCCAAATAATGGAACCCCTGGCTCTAATCAGCTTTCTGTGGTCTCACGGCAAAGTGTTTGCGCAGCACTGCGGTTTCCCGCATCTGGATAAAGTAGCAATGTTGTTGAGGACATGATGAGGTGGATGAGAGGCCGCCCTTTGTTACAGATCAGTCAAATATGCAAGATTGGCACTGAGAGGTATGTTGATTTTTATCAAAGTAAATCATGATTTACGCTTTCTAAACCATTTTGAAATTGACGGTGTGGCTGGGGAGAATAAATCAAAGGGAAGATCAGAGTTCAGAGAAGTGATCCGTGTCCTTGCCGCCAGAGCTTAAGTTATAAGCACACGGTGTATACGTGGTGTATGATGGTTGAAATGCGTAATGCTTTATGGGGACCAGGGTTCCCATCACACAAATGGAAAAGGTAGATCCCACACCAGCTGCTTCTGGTCCCACATGAAGTATGCCTTAGCAGCGTTGAAATACTGGGGTTTTCGCATGGCTGCACACCAATCACATTATTTTAGAAACTCTGTTGGAGAAGATGGACGTGAAACTAGTCTGAGGTAAGAGGCCTGCCTTCTCAGAAGTATTTTTTTTAAGTTTTTGAATTTTTTTATATTTGTTTTTGAAAGAGAATGCGTGAACTTGAGTGCGGAGGGGCAGAGAGAAATGGGGCTCCGTGCGGAGAGGAGAGAGCCCAGTGCGGGGCTCCAACTCATGGACTTCGAGATTATAACCTGAGACAAAGTCGAATGCTTACCAACTGAGCCACCCAGGTGCCGCTCAGAAGTATTTTTTAATAAAGCTAAATACGAAGTGATTATTTTCTTTTTTGCCATGTTTGATGACCTCATATTTTATTTCATTAAACAGTTTGTACTAACTTTAACTTTAATTTTTAGCGCGTGTACCACTCTATTTTTGTTTTTTTGAGAGAGAGACAGCATGAGTGGGGGAGGGGCAGAGAGAGGAGAAAGAGGATCCGAAGCGGGCTCTGTGTTGACAGCAGAGAGCCCAGCGCAGGGCTCGAACTCACGAACTGTGAGATCATCCCCTGAGCCGAAGTCGGACTCTTAACCGGCTGAGCCACCCAGCTGCCCCCTCTATTTTTATTTTTTCGGTAGGCTCCACACCCAATGTGGGGCTTGAACCAGGGATAACTTTTTAAAATTATTCTTGGGGTGCCCGAGTGGCTCGGTTGAGCATCCAACTCTTGATTTAGGCTCAGGTCATGGTCCCAGGGTTGTGCGATCGAGCTCCAAGCCTAGCATGGAGCCTGCTTGAGATTCTCTCTCTAGCCTGCTCTCTCTCTCTCTGCCCACCCCTACTCACTTGCTCTCTAAAAAAAAAAAAAATTATAAAATTATTCTTAACCATACCTTTGTTTGAATGCTTCTCATGGCCTAAGAATTTGCTAAGTGCTTTGGATACGCTATGTTATTTACTTCTTAGCCCCTGTGAAGAATTTTTGTTCCTTTTTTTTTTTAAGAGTTTTCGGTTTTGTACTCTGGATGCAAAATACCTTTTCTAAAATTTTTTTTAGGTGTATTTATTTTGAGAAAGAGAACACACATGCACATGGGGGAGGGACAGAGAGAGAGAGGGAGAGAGAATTTCAAGCAGATTCCTCCCAGTCAGTGCAGAGCAAACTGAGGTTTAGAGGAAAAAATTTGCCCAAGATCATATACTAGTGAGTGGCAGAGCTGGAAATTAAACTGAGAGCCGTCTGACCCCAGAATTTGTTCACTTAACCATTACATGACACAGCCCTCTCAGGTAAAAAGAATAAAACTGGGCAATTTACATGTGAAATCCCACTTAATCCGTTGACAGTCACGTGAGGTAGTATTGTTATTCCCGTCTTACAGACGAGGAAACAGAGTCAGGAAGGTTAATTTTCTCCTAAGTCACCTGCCTAATAAATGGCGGACAGTGTTTGAACTCTAGCTTGATGCCAAGCTCGTCGCATAATTCCGCCTCCTACTTCTGGCTCTCCGCCTCATTTGGCTGTATTTACCCCAGCCAGGTGCTCACGGTTTGCTAAGTAATGGGCACTTGGTGCCTGCGAAATCGTTGTCCAGTGAGTGCCTGAATTATGCATTTCAGCACTTGCCTTGGGTGGCAGACGAGAATAGCTCCTGAAAAGGTAAATTAGCAAATTGGCCTTATGGCGGTTCAGATACGGGTGTCCTGTTTGGCGTGAATCTGCCCCTGGAGCGAGGTCAAGTCTGCATGGACCAAGAACCTTGTGTGTCTGAGCCGTGGGCCACTGAGGGGACCAGGACATTGCCCTCTGTGATGGGCCATCCGGTTGGACAGCTAACCTCTATGACATCCTGTTCTCAGTCGCCTCCGGCGGACTCTGAGTTAGGCGAGTTCCTGTCTCCCCTGCTTTTCCTCCAGCACTAGGCTGTCACAGGGGTGTGCACAGCGCAGACAGTCCAAGCTGCTGGGAGGGAACCGAAGGTTGTCTGGTGATAACCAGAGGTGGTAAAGGCGGTGGCTGTGTTGAAAGCTAGTGTCCCAAACCAGGGTAATCTGAGGCACCCAGGTTAGTAAACACTTCCGAGTGGCTGGGATACAGGCCCCGCCCACATCGCAGGTCCTGCCCAGGGGCCACATGTAAACAAATAGCAGCTACCTGACTGGTGGACACCAACTGAAGCCCGTCCCCAACTCCTGAAATCTCCCAGCCTCTGGGCAGGATGTCTCCCTGCCTCTGTGACAGGCCCCTCCCACCCAATACTTCGGCCACGCCGCTGGCATTCCGGTGGCATTTTACTGTATCTGCCTGTTTACTTGTCGGCCTTCCTCATTAGGCTGAACAGCTTGTGGGCAGGGGACCCGTCCGTCCGTGAGGACAGAGTCAGCTCCAAAGGGGACAGAGGCAGAAAGCACAAGCGTCTATGAGGAAGCGACGACGCGAGGTATCCGCTGGAGACTGACACCATGTCGTCTTGCTACACACACAGCCACACACAGCCACCTGCTGGTCGCTTCGGCTTTGCCTCAGGTCCTGTCTTTGGGGAGATGAGGTGTGTGGCGCCGAGCCGAACCCTCGCCTGCTCGAGGCCGGCGGTGGCGGCAGGAAAGGCGTCTGCTCACACCCAGCGCCCTGCCTGGGAGCGCACCACGGGCGCGGGAAGAGGCCCGGAGGAGGTGGCGGTGCAGGGGGCCCGTTCTGCCGCCTGAGACCCTGCGGTTCCCGCTGCCTCCTGACAGCCATTTGCGAGCCTTCCTGAGGGGGCATCTTTACGTGGTCCCGCCCCTGCCACCCTCTGTCCTCTTTAGTTGTGAATCTGGTACCTCTTGCCCACCGAGGTGAGACATCTGCGTGCCAGCCAGTCCGCTCGCTGCTGGCGAGCTGGGGTTGCGGCCCCGCGGTGGAGCGGGAGGCTCACACGACGGGGAGCACGTTTTGTCGTGCGCTCGGCAGTCGGCTGCCACGCTGGGTGGAGTTGCTGTCTAAACCTCATTTTTTTTAAGTAGGCTTCACACCTAGCGAGGAGCCCAATGCGGGCCTTGAACTCACAACCCTAACATCAGGACCTGAGCTGAGATCAGGAGTCAGACACTTAACCAACTGAGACAGGCAGGCGCCCCGGATCTAATTTTTGAGTGCAAATGATCTATCCTACGTTCTGGACTCTGTGTTTGTTGAAGGACGCCTCTCTGGCTTATCTATGCAGGACTTGGGTTTCCCCAAAGCCAGTGGTTCTCAGATGGAGGTAAGCACCAGAATCGCTGGAGGGCTTATTGGGACACAGATCGCCGGGCCCTCCCCAGAGTGTGCTGAGTAGGTCTGGGTGGGGCCCAGAGCTTAGTTTTGTAGTAGATTCCCCGGTGCCGCAGGTGCTGCTGTTCCCGGGACCACACTCGGCCCTGCGGCCAAGGGACCACACGACTTTGGAGCCCTCTTTTCCCTCACCATGGATTCAGCAGCTTTCTTTTGAAATGTCCCCCGAGCCCTCATTCAGACAGTCTGGGAATCAAAGTCAAGAAGAACAAAATCGGTGTCTCGGTGACTGTGCTACCGCCGTGATGCCCAGGCCGCGTGGAGAAGTTACGGGGCCGGCCGTCGGAGACTTTGTATTGTGTGCACCACGCCCAGTGGAATCACGGTGGTTGTCCCAGTGACACTGTGCTGCAGCCACGATCCGGCCACCCGCGTTCTCTCCCTGGCGTGCCAACACCTCGTGCTGTCCCCTCGTCTCATGGATGGGGAAACCAAGGCTCAGAGGGAGGATCTGTCTCAAGGCTGGGGCTGGGGTCCTGACGTCCAGCTGTAGGGTTTTTCCCACTGTGTAGGGCCTCCTTCTCCCATTTGGCATATCCCAGTTCTAGAGTTTGCTCTCTTCCTTTGGCTGGATTTTAATTGCTGTAATGTCTCATCGAAGAGAAGGTGGAACCCCAGGGCTGAGGGTGACCTGCTTCCAGCAGCCTGTGTGTCCTGCCTGCGGCCCAGCCGGGCATCAGAGACACAGATGGCCCCTGCGGGTGCCGTTCCCACGTGTGTGTGTATTTTGTTTGTGAGCCACTTAAGCACTGGGGAGATGCCACCTGAAGGTCCGGGTTTCTGATTCCGGAGGAGATGGGAAGCCCCAGCGATGCTGGGATATCCTCCTATTGGCCAAGTCTGGAGCGGCAGGCGGGGCGTGAGTGCTCACCTACGGGAGGAGGGAGGACCGTGTGTGTGTGTGTGTGTGTGTGTGTGCACGCGCGCAGGTGTGCATGTGCGCCCGTCCCTGCCCCGTTCGCTCCTGTTGCTGCCTCGCCTCCACGCTCGATTCTTTCTTCCTCCAGCGAATGTACATCCGATGCCGTCTGTGTGCCAGCTCGGGGGAATTTAGACGTTTGAGACCTTGCACTATGTTCTAGGGCCGCTGGAAGCGGGCATCAGAGACCTGAAGGCGTGAAGCAACGGGGATTTCTCCTCCTCTGGTTCTGGAGGCCGGAAGTCTGGAATCAGGGTTCCGGCAGGGCCGGGCCCTGTCTCTGTTCCTGGCGGTGGCCGGCCCTCCTGGAAGTCCTTCCGCTTGCTGCTGCTTGGGTGCAAGCGCCGTCTCTGGCACGTGCCCCTCCTCCCTCTGCGTGGGCGCAGGGCGGTCTCCTCTCCGCGTGTGCCTGCCTCTGCGTCTCTTCCTAGAAGGACTCCAGACATGTTGGCTGCAGGGCCCGCCCCACGCCCCGGCCCAGTATGACCTCATCTTAACTTAATTACATTCGCAGAGACACTATTTCCAAGTAGGGACTCATGCACCTCATTCAGGATTCGGCCTTGAACATATCTTTTGGGGGCATGAATTGAACTCACGGCTGACATTTAGAGAAGGACCTCAAACAACTCAAAATGTAATACCTGGCCCTTGCTCATCACTCACGTTTGGGAGACAAGACACCTGAAGTGTCAGCGAGCACCCCAGTGACGGTCTGCTGTCCCGGAGCACGAAGGATGAGATGGCCCGTGGCCCCAGTGCTCCATGCACGCCCAGCCACGTGATCCCCGACACAGCCCTCCGAGGGCGGTTCTGTTGCCAGTCCATTTCGCAGATGAGGAAACTGAGGTGCAGAGAAGTCATACCAAAGTCCCTGGGGAGCAGAGCGGGGTGTGTGTGTGTGAGAGAGAGAGAGAGCGAGTGCCAGCAGGTTGTTTCCCGTTCTCATCAGACCCTTGGCCCTCGTGATAGGGACAGGTGAGGCTAACCTGTATCTCAGCGCCATCACAAAACCCAGTGCTTACTCTTTTATCCCCCCCCACCCCCCGCACCCGGGGGACGTGTGCTGCTCTGTCGACTTCCCAGGGCGATCGCAGGGCCTTTGGGCATGATGTAGAAAAGGTCCGATTATTTTCTGGATCCCTAAATTTCCACTCGAACAAGATTTAGTCCATATTTAAGGTCAATTTCCTGCATCTTTGTTGCATCTTCTGGTAAATGGAAGAGCCATCCAGAAACCATAACAATATGCTCTAAATAACCTTTATTTCTTGGTACTGATCCATCTGAGCAAATATAGTTCGTACCAGCTGGGACTTTTGCAATCTAGAGTTCTGAAGGCAAGAATGGAATCATTTTGAGTTTCCTTAAATTAGGTGAGCGATTTTTTTTCTTGGGCTATCACCCCCACGTTCAATATTCCCAGCGTGACATTTTGTACTCTTACACTCGGTAAGGAAAGCTTAGCTATTCTGAGCTTTATGTGCCAGGAGCCTGTGCTGAGTTCCCTTTTTAGTTTAGCTCATAAAGGCTGCTCACGTGCTTGGGTATTTCATGCAGAAAGCAGTCTTTCGGGCTAGGTCACTCTCGGTTAGATATTTACAAAGTTCGCGGCTATTTTTAACACACACCTTTGCTGCCTTTAAAACCACAGTCAGCATTTAAAGCCATGACTGGCTTCTTTCACTTAGCATAATGTCTGCAAGGTTCACCCGTCGTGCTAGGTGGAAGAAGTCAGTTGGAAAAGGACAAATACTGTCCAAGTCCACTGAGATGAGGTTCCCGGGGCGGGCAGATGCATAGAGACGGAAGGTAACGGTGGGTGCCAGGGGCTGGGAAGGGCTAACAGGGAGTGTTTCACGGAGAGAGAATTTCAGGTCGGGAGAGTGGAAACATCCTGGAGATGGATGGCGGTGGTGGTTTTCTAACAATGTGAATATACTCCGTGCCGCTGAACCGTAGACATAAAAACGGTTAAAACGGTAAATTTTATGCTGTGTATATTTTACCAAGACAAGAAAAAAAATCCTATAATAACCTAAGCAACTCTGTCTCAATAGATACAAATCGATGGCAGATGTGTAAAAACCTCCCAGGCCCGCGATTAAATACGGCGTACAGCACAAATACCCCGAACCGTCATGCGCACTTCTAGGAAATTTCTGTTTTATGCTTTTCTTTATTTTTCAATTTAAAAAGTTCCCCAGAAGATCTAAGTTTTAGCTCTCTAGCCCTGTGATGTTGAGCCCGGGCGTCTCAGCGTTTTGAACAACTGTTGTCCTGTAAGATAGGGGGTGGCGGGAGGGGATTTAAAGACGCGAAATTTACTCTGCGGAACAAGCAGAAACCAAAGTAAAGGGAGCTCACCCCTTCAGTAAGATTCAAGCAGTGACCGCCAACTCCTCAGCCCCACAGGGCAAGAGTCTGAAACCCACGTCCTCCGAGGGCCTTCGAGGGCCTGGCAGGTGACCACAGCACGAAGCAGGGCTGTGCGAGGCCCCGAGGAACGCCAGGGACCGTGGGAATAGAGTAGAAAGGCGTCCACAGTCGACTAAGGAGACCAAACCAAACCAAAGCTCCACGCAGGTGGAACGGAACACAGAGGGGTTGTGTCTGGCCTGTGGGCCACCAGTTTGCAGTTTCTGCTTTAGAGCGAGAGACTCTTAGATCCGGGAGGGACACTGGAGGACTTTCAGTCCTCACCTCGGTTTTTCCGAAGAAGATGCCATGATGAAGACATAGACTGCTTTAGAAAGAACAGGTCTAGAATTAGCTACATCTTAGAGAACAATTTGAGGCCTCTCTTCTTCCTCACTGCTGGCTAGAAATGTTTTTTTTTTCACGTTTCTAGTATTTATTTTATTTAAACGTTTATTTTTGAGAGAGAGAGAGAGAGAGCACAAGTGCACATGAGTGGGGGAGGGGCAGGGAGAGAAAGAGAGGGAGAGAGAGAATCCCAAGCAGGCTCTGCCCGATTCGGGGCTCAAACACATGAACAGTGAAATCATGACCTGAGCCAAAATCAAGAGTCGGATGCTTAACTCGCTGAGCCACCCAGGCACCCCGTTTTCCCCCCAGATAGTACATCATTCCAAGTTTGAATTTGAATCTTTTTTCTTACACATACATAAATTTGTTATTTTATCTTACTGCACAGATGAAGTTTGATGCCTGGTATTTTCCTGTCTTAGTGACACCTGCCACTCTCCAGCGAACGCCAGTGCTTACTCGCCTGCGGAATTTTGATACCCATCCTCTGCGTCTCCCAGCCTTCTCAAAACTGCAGTTATTTGCTTTCGAGCCTTTGGATTAAAATGCCAAAGGAGTTTATTGGTGAACATTTTCATACGTCTGACACTGCTGGCCTTCTAAGATATGTTGTAACAAGTTTTGAGAAAGATTTTTCTTTGGCTTTCTTAACATCTGCCGTGAGAATTTAGATTACGTTAGGAGAGCTCTACACGAAGGCCTTGAACTCGCAGCCCTAGGATGAATATGGGCCCCGTAGATGGGTTATGTTTTGGCGATCATTGTTTGGGAGGCGGGGGATGAAATGGCTTTAGGGCCTCACGTGCTCCGGAAGCCCCTGCCCAGTTCAGGGCATCTTCCTCATTCAGGAACAACAGCCCCTCCCTGGCCATCGAAGGCATGTGAGGTGGTGGCCCACCTCACTCCAGGCAGAGTGCAGTGCGGTGCTATCAAAATGAGGTTCTCCAGGACCTGTGTTCAGTGTATGGGGCGCCCGGGCGGCTCAGTCAGTTAAGCGTCCAACTCCCGCTCAGGTCATGATCTCACCGTTCGTGGGTTCGAGCCCCGCGTCGAGCGCTGTGCTGACAGCTCAGAGCCTGGAGCCTGCTTGGGATTCTGTGTCTTCCTCTCTCTCTCTCTCTCTGCCCCTCCCCCGCTCACGCTTTGTCTCTCTCTCTCAAAAATAAATGAACATTAAAAAAAATAATAAGAGTGTCACCTGACCTTGCCAGTTAGCCACATGTACGGTCAGCAGTCGGTCCCTTTGGACAGGGGATAGACCTGTTTAGCTGCCCTGCGTCTGGCCATGTGTGGGAGTGTCTTGCGGCTCTCCAGCCCAGAACATTGAGAAGCCATGTCCTCGTGGAAGGGGTGATGAGTGGCAGAGGAGACCCCCACACGTTTAGAAATGGAATTCACAACCATACCGGTCCAGCGCCACCCAGTAAGCATATACGGAGACACCCCCACCAGGCCTCCAGGGGCCGTCACCATAAGTAATGACAAGGACACCATCGTCTGTTTGTCCAGCACCTGCCAGGCAGCAGGTTCTGAGCAAAGTTCTCACGGGTAGGAGGTCAGAGGCCGTGTTACTAACGAGCACTGGTTCTGCCGAGGAGTTCGGGTGGCCCCCTCGGTCCAGTTTGGTCAGAACCGCCCTGGTTTTAGCAGC
This sequence comes from Paguma larvata, assembly GCA_030068075.1. Classification (NCBI taxonomy): domain Eukaryota; kingdom Metazoa; phylum Chordata; class Mammalia; order Carnivora; family Viverridae; genus Paguma; species Paguma larvata. The sequence continues at coordinate 46,663,557 of CM057827.1, read as the reverse complement.
GAAAATCCCCCGTCCTGGGAAACCTCTCAGTCCCAGGCAAACTGGAGCGCTTTGTCGCCCTGGGGAGGGACAAGCGTTTTATCTAAATTACTTGGTCTAATTCAAAGTGGGCTGGGAAGTGTGGGCCGAACAGACGGCCGAGATCGGGTCTCCGGGAAGTGCCGTCCACCCTCCAGGCAGCAGCCAGAGAGCATTTGCTTAAATTTTACTTTTTTTTTTTTAAGATTCAGAAACGTTTATTTATTTAGAGAGAGCAGACACATGAGGGAGGGCAGAGAGAGAGGGAGAGAGAGAATCCCAAGCAGACTGCGCTGCCTGACGCGGGGCTCAGTCCGCGAACCATGAGGTCATGACCTGAGCAGAAATCAAGAGTCGGACGCTTAACCGACTGAGCCCCCCAGGTGCCCCACTTTTTTTTTTTAGAATTAATATTTTATTGTCACTTATCATCGGATGGCAGTCAGGTATATAGTCTTCATACTTGATCTTCCCTTTCTGTAAATAAAAATATTACAAGTTTTCAACAGCCAATGGCTGGTTATGTCTTCAGAAAACATAATTAGATTAATTCATTAATGGCGGCTTCAAGTGTTTCCTTACTAGCTCTGGAAAATTCACCCACCGTCTGTCCCTTTTTAAAAAATGGGAAAGTTGGCGTGCGTTCGACTTGCCACTCTGGAGCAACATCCTGACGGTCGCGCGGGCCTACCTCAAGGAAGGCCCCGCCGGAACGCTTCTCGGAGAGGGAATGAAAGGCGGGCTCGATCATTTTGCCAGGCCCGCGCCACGAGGCGGAGAAGTCAAATACCACAAGCTTTCCCCCTGTGCTGCTCGAGGCTTCCTGAAAACCATATTTACTCTGGATCTGCTTTACCATTTTGGCGGCTGACAAGCGACTTGCAGGACGGATGAGTGTCGATCCCAAACGCGGAGTGCGCTCCAGGTGCCCCACTTTTTTTTTTAATATTTATTTATTTTTGAAACACAGAGACAGAGTGTGAGTGGGCAAGGGGCAGAGAGAGAGGGAGACACAGAATCCGATGCAGTTCCAGGCTCTGAGCTGTCAGCACAGAGCCTGACGTGGGGCTCGAACTCACGAACTGCAAGATCATGACCTGAGCTGAAGTCGGACGCTTAACTGAGCCACCCGGACGCCCCCAGGGGCCCCACTTTTTAACTTTTGGGAGCAGCTTTAGATTCACAGTAACGCTGAGCAGAAATTAGAGGTTTCCGTCATGCCCCCTCTCCGCACACAGGCATGCCTCTCCCACCAGGTGGGACATCTGTTATGACTGAGGAGCCCGCATCGATGCGTGGTCGTTACCCAGAGGCCATAGTTTCCCTTGAGGCTCACTCTTGGTGTACGTCCTATACAGGAGTAGACAAGGTAGAGTGACCACAGTCCTGTTCTGGGGGCTGTGTGTCGGTTACGTGCCTGCGTACCCGTGCCGGGTGTCGCGGTGAGCGCTTCCCTAACTGGGTTGGGGTGATGGGTGGTCATGAGATTCTACTTGGGTGTTGAAGGGACATGGTGCGCATCAGTCTGGAGAGAACCCAAGGGCTTTGTGGAAATCCGGGGAGGCCCAAGGGTATTGGGGGAGGATTGAATGGAGAGCCAGGAATATGGCGGGAGCCCTGGGCCTCCTGCTAACTTGGCTCTTTCTCTCTCTTGCCCAGAGGAAATTGCCCAGGGTGGTCCCAGCACGGTGTCAAGATGCCTTCAGGAGTCAGGCTCTGCCCTCGGCCACTTTCTCTCTCTCTCTCCCTCTCTCTTTTAAAGTTTATTTATTTATTTTGAGAGAGAGAGAGAGAGAGAGAGAATCCCAGGCACTGACAGTGCAGGATGCGGGGCTTGAACTCATGAACCATGAGATCATACCTGAGCCGAAGTTGGATGCTCAACCAACTGAGCCATCCAGGCGCCCCAGCCACTTTTTCTTTCAAACTCACGGAAAACAAAGTGACCAGGTGACATCATTTTGGCACCGTGCTGAAGCTTCCCACTCACACAGCTGCACAGAAATCACTCCCCGCTGCTGGCCCCTCAGGAAGGAGTGGGGTTTGGGCGGGCAAGGGCCTGAGAAACAGGAGGTTGAGGAAGGCGATGCTATTCTTCAAGGATCTCCTCCACGGGCGCTGACTTTACACTAATCCGGCAACACGTCCCGAGAACCTCCCACGCGCGTGCGGTGCCAGACCTGTGCCTCCGAGAGAGCCAGCAGCCTGTGGTGCAGCACGACAGCCGGGAAGTCGCGAAAGGGGACCTTGCATTCAGAGCAGTCGTGTGCGCTGTGGACCGTGGTGGGCAGGGAGGGGGTCCCAGTGCAAACGGCCCAGCCTGGCAGTGGCTGCAGCAGCGGCGGCGGCCCGGAGGAGGAGGAGGAGGAGGAGGAGGAAGTGAGGAGGTCCGGGTGTGAGCCCAGAGGCTGCATTCAGAAACCTGTGAACAGCCCAGGGCACCTGCAGGCGAGTCGCAGAGAGAGGGCGCTGGGAAGGAAGGCGGGCCCGGCAGTGGTGGCATGCTGCGCTGGCAGAGAGAGAAGTTTAGGCTCCGTGGCAGCCACGATTTGATCAATATTTATTGGCCGCTTCTTACGTGCCAGGCCTGTGCCGGCGCCGGGGGTACAGTGATGGGCTCGACAGCTGTGGCCCTTGCTTTTGGGGGTGCACACGTCAGCAGTGTGTGCGGATGAACATGAGAGGCCTGGATGAGGGTGACAAGTGAGTGCCGAGGCTAAGCCCAGGGCGTGGGCTTGGGCCCAGCCAAGTGCCCGGCTCCAGGAGTCCCTAAATTCTGAGCAGAAAGTGGCCGGGGGAACAGTGTGCGGGGACTTCCCAGGCAGAGGAACAGCACAGGTAAAGGCTCAGAGTCAGGGACAGGGGAACGAACTTCCGGGAGAGGAGGAGGTGGTGTGTCCCTCCCGATGTGTGACTGCAGGCGTGCCCATGGGCTGCACAAAGGGACGGCTGAACCCCAGGGCGGGGTGAGCTCTGCGGGGCTCTGAGCGGAGAGGTGGCCCCGGGGGAGCAGTGTCCCGGCGGGCCACCCCCTTCCCAGGCACGTGGAAGAGGCAGGCCCCGCGGGACCACGCGGACCTCTCGGGGCATGGGCCGCAGGGCTCCCGTGGGGAGTAGAACACTTCCCGGGGGTGGGCCCAGGGCCAGGCTCTGGGAGATCTTGGCTGACCTGGCCGCCGTCCTTGCCCTCCGGGACCCTGTGGTCCGTGGGGCCTCTGAAGCGCCCGGTGCTGCCCTCATCTTGTACAGGGAGACTGAGGACAGGGGCCCGTGGTGCGGCACGGTGGAGTTTGGTAGAGGGACTCCGGGGCGCTGCTGCTCCGCGGGCTCCCGCTAAGGAGCCGGGTCCCGGCTGCTCACTGTTCGGGGGTCTGTGTCCGAATGGCCAGTCCTGGAGGCGCATGGAGTCTCCCCAAGATTGTGCTTCTTACCCGGTTCCCTCAACCCTCGATTCACAGATCTTGGGGTAATCTGCTAGCTGCAGATGCGCTTAAAATGACATTACGGGGGCGCCTGGGTGGCTCATTCAGTTGAGTGGCCGACTTCAGCTCAGGTCATGATCTCATGGTTTGTGAGTTCGAGCCCCACATTGGGCTCTGTGCTGACGGCTCAGAGCCTGGAGCCTGCTTCGGATTCTGTGTCTCCCTCTCTCTCTTCCCCTCCCCTGCTCACACCCTGTCTCTCTCTGTCTCAAAAATAAATAAGAGTTAAAAAAAAGAATTAAAGCCACTCCCAAGCTGTTTTCCAAAGAGGTTGAAACATTTTGTGTTCTCCCGAGCAACAGACGGGCATTCCAGTTCCTCCACGTCCCTGTCAGCGTCAGCGCTTGGTGTGGTCCGTCCTCGTCATTTTAGCCGGAGCTCATCGTGGTTTAAACCTGCGGTTCCTTGCGACTCAGGGCCTTGGGCATCGATTGCTGTGCTCGTTTCCCATTTGTAAGTTTTCTTTGCTGCTGAAGTGTCTGTTCAAGTCCGTTGACCGTTCTTGAAATTGTTTCCTAAATTTCAAGGGTTCTTTATCTTCTGAATCAAATTTGCTCTATTTTATTTTATTTTTGTTTTCTTCCGTCGTATTCAGGACTTGGTATCCTCTTTCACGGTGAGGACAGGGGTCTCTCTTCCGTTCTGGAAAGTTTCATCATTTCTTTCTCGCTCCTCTTTTCTTTCCCTCTTTCGAAACCCTTGGTAGTGAGTTCGAGGGCCTCTCAGCCGTGCTTTCTTCTGTTCCTCCCCTTGTCGAGTGCGGGTACCTTTCCCGGTGCTTGGGGCTTCGCCAGGGAGCAGACGCAGCCGACCTCCCAGGGCGCCCGGGCGGCTCAGTGGGCTAAGCAGCTGACTCTTGATTTTGCCTCAGGTCATGATCTCACGGTTCATGGGACTGAGCCCCGTGATGGGCTCCGTGCTGACAGTGCAGAGCCTGCTTGGGATTCTCTCCCTCCCTCTCTTTCTGCCCCTTCCCTGCTCACTCTCTCTCTCAAAATAAATAAATAAAGTTAAAAACAAATTAAAAAAAAAAGGCGACAAAATTCCCTCATCCTAGTTG